>JAKGUB010000106.1:1867500-2467500 GCA_026261675.1 Hippocampus mohnikei | reverse complement strand
GTATCTTGCTGAGGGACGCCCTTTTTTCTGATGATTCACAAATGACAGGAGGGGCGGGGAGACAGACTAAGCACTGACGCAAATGGATTTTTATCTCTCAGTGTAATTGCCACAAATGGGTCATTTTAGAGTTCCTTTAAAGATGATTTTTTTGGGGGTGGGGTCTTTAAATCTGTAAATGGTCCCGTCCGCTGCCACAGTTAGTGGACCAGATGGCACTGCGGGCACTGAGGACTTTGTGGAGGGGATCTGGGTTTTTACATTGCATGTCCCTCGCTTTGGAATGATCTACCGCTGAACAAAGCCCACTCTCTGTCCATTTTTCAAACTTATCTTCAAACCCATTTTGATTCTTGTGCTTTCGACTCAGATAACATTCACCTTGCATACCGTAATTTCTCAAGAAAAACACAAAATCAATCATCCAAAATAAGGGGGGGGCGTAAATAAGTACACTGAAATTACAAAAATGAATCACAGTATATAGATGCTTCCTCGTATCGAGGGGTTTTAATAAAGGTAATGTCTAATGTTAATTTCCCATATATTTTTATATGGTGGTTCTGACACAATTGTCCCACATAATTGGGGGGTGGCCAAATGTGCAAACTAAAAAAGGCTGACGTCATTTTGTGGGAGTGTCCGAATGTCCAGGAAGGATAAATGTAGGGTACTCAAAACTAACTATAACACATTTGGAAAGGTAGTATCAATGTTCACTCAACAGGTCAATAAAGACCACGATGCATTCGTGAACAGAAAAACAACAATTTCAAAGGGATACTGTAATATACACCACGGAAACAATTACCGTATTTTCACAACCATAAGGCGCCATTAAAAGTCTAGTGTATGAGCCGAGTTCCAAAGCCTGACTGAGCGCGCTTCTGGCCGACACGCTGTTTATATAGAGAAAAGGCGGGCGTGAGTGACGTCAGGCATGCGGAAGTCTGCCAATGAGTGAAGGGTGGGCGTGCCCAACAACACGGTGCGCCGAATGGTCGTGAAAATACGGTAAATCATTTTATTGAATTGAAAGTATGTACAACAAGGAAATCAACTACAGTTTAAAATAAATATTCGGTCTGAATGCGCACACGAGTCATGACGGGTATGGCGGTCGTGTGACGAGGAGAAAGTTGTGTGCTGGCTATCCGAAACAGAATGAGGGGACTGCTATGTAGTCCTACCTATATTATACTGTGTGATAAATAACATCGGTGCATTTAAAGAGTACAGATGTGTGGATTAAAAGAGTCACCCCTTTGACATTTAATGGGAATGAGTAGCAGAACACCTGACTTGCCCATCTGGTTCTCAGAACAAGGTCTTCTGATACTTTGAGAAAGACTTTTGGAGACAGATTAAATGGACTCTCAGGTGGTGGAAAATCTTACTATCATCACCTGCCTCCTTTGTAGTCACTGACTGGCAGAAGAATGTGGACAACAACAACAACAAATATCAGCAAACACGTTGACGTGGGGGGGGGGGGGGCGAGCGTAATTCTGAAGCTAGGTTTGCCATGGCCTGTTTTGCTTGACTCCATTTTTCATGTAGAAAATGTTTCGGCGGAGTTGATTCTTTTTGACGCTACACAATATAATGCCGGACATCTTCAGATGTCTTTGAGACAAAAAAAGACAACTTTCTGGGACTTGGTGGTCAAAGAAAGGGCCCATGACAACATGTCATTATGCTGTACATCACAGTCCCCTTTTCTCTTTGCACTCGTTATACGGCTGCTGCCGTGGCATAATTGGACTCTAATTATACTTTTGTCTGTGGTGCGGGAAGATGACCCCAGAGTAGACACCATTTTGATTGTGGTTTTAACCTGAGCAGAATGGCGAGAGGTGCAAGGATACAGGATTTGGACAGGCAAAAAAAAAAACAAGGTCAGCCCCAGGCAGGTGTGCAGCTGCAGGCCCTTTGGACAGAAGAAAAGAGCAGAAATCAGAATCGAGATCACAGAGAGTAGACATGAGATGATCGTGACTGACTGGGCGACAGAGTGAGTCACAATCTGGCCACGAGATGAGTTTGGAAATGGCTCGAGTCTGCCATAGATGATGATGATGAACCCATATACTCTCTGAATCATCTAATCATGAATTTTTCTTTCCGCTTGATCCTCACAAGGGTCGCGGCGGGTGCTGGAGCCTATCCCAGCTGTCTTGGGGCACTAGGCGGGGTACACCCTGAACCGGTTGCCAGCCAATTTCAGGGCACACATAAACGAACAACCATCCGCACTCACACTCACACCGTGGGACAATTTGGAGTCTTCCATTAACCTGCCATGCATGTTTTTGAAATGTGTGAGGAAACCGGAGTACCCGGAGAAAACCCGGGGAGAACATGTAAACTCCACACAGCAAGGCCGGAGTTGAACCAGGAACCTCTGCACTGTGAGGATGACGCGCTAACCACTTGACCACTATCTGGCTGCATTTCTAAAGTAACACTGGAGTAAGGACTCAAGGCAGAGCAATGTCACAGTCCCCTTTCTGTCCTCTGCCTGTGCTGTCTTTCACATGACCTTTGACCCTGACTTTAGCACATTCAATAATCCTTTCAACTGCACCCTGAGCTTATTTTCTCATGCGCGGTCATGCACAGAGCCGCCAGCCAACTGACACGGCTGCCAGTGTGCAGCCCTGTTGCCTTTTCCAGGGTGCTCTCTCTTTTAGTGAAAAAGAGATTCTGCGGTCACAATACACTTGATTTTATTGTCATTCTGCATACTCTACTTTCAATGTCTATTGAACACAGCATACCATTGGAGGAACAGGTGTATTTACATCCAGTTGTAGCACCTTTAGTTTAGGGCCAACCAACTTTTTGAGTGAGCAAAATTCTTGGAGCGGACATTATTACCTTGACGAAAGTGAGTAATATTTATTATGTGGTGGCATGAAGCCTGCGGCCCCTTGACTTAACCAGACCGTTGCTTTCTTTATTTGAAATGCTTTTCCAGGTCTATACCGCAACCACTTTCAGTTCGTGTTTGTTTCTGGGGGTTGGTCCCTTTAGTCTCATTTTCAGGACCTAAAATGCAGGTTTAAGGTCCAGTGATTGACTTGGCCAGTCTAAGACCTTTCACTTTTTCCCCCTGCTATAAAAAACATTCGGTTTCCTCATCTGTCAATGCTGGTCCGTGCAGAATAATTTCCGCACTATAGAGCGCACCTTATTATAAGCCGCACCCACTCCATTTTTAGAGGAAAACCAATTTTGTACATACACAAGCCGCACCCGTATATAAGCCGCACGTGCCCACATTAAAACATGTCAACATATTTACAAAGAAAGACGGTACACAGAGAGAGTTTTTAAAGTTCTAATAATATAACTTAACAATAATAATAATCTAACTTTCTTCCCAAACGGTGCCTGTGACGCGGCAGTAAAACGCTAGCAACATGCTAACAACACGCTAGCAACACAATAGCCTGTTGCTAACAGAATGCCTTTCTTTTTGCATTTTCCATGATGAGGGTATGTTCACGCTAATTGAATTGATGCACAAGACAAGAAGTTGCAGTCTTCCTCGACGCATATATTCCACCGCTCTTAATCTTACCTTTTCTACTCGAGCGCCCCCTGGCGGCCGTTAGAAAAATGACACAAATTGGCCGCATCACTCAATAAGCCGCAGGGTTGAAAGTTTGGGGAAAAAAGTAGCGGCTTATAGTCCAGAATTTACGGTAATTGCTTTTTCCATGAGATGTCTGAATGTACATGACTCTAATTGCCCTCGATTTCCATGCTTGGTGACATTTTTTGTGTGGCGGTGTCTTGTGAGATTTTTCTGTTGTAAATTATGCACTTTAGCTCAATAAAGGTTGGGAACCACTGCAACGCAAACATTTTGACGCATCAGTGTCATTTCATGGTAAATGGAGGAAAAATATTCTGTCAATTAAATAACAACACAAGTGACAGATCTTTTTAAACTCACTAGACTCGCTTCCTGACCCCTAAAAACACAAACACATTCTCCACATTGGGATCTCTTTTTGAAAGGAAGTAACTGACACATTCATTCATTCATTCATCTTCCGGATCCTCACTAGTAACTGACACATGAATCGTTTTCTAATTCTATCTCCCCCATATGAGACTCCCTGCACTGGGTTAAGGGTCTGAGACTCCCTGCCTGGGTTAAGGGTCTGGTGGTTTTGCTGATGGTCTGATAGCCACTCCAACCCAAAATGACCTCTTTGAGAAAAATGCTTTCACCATTAGTGTTCATTGATTATTGATCCAGCATTGATTGTTATCAGGTTTCTTGACAGGGTTTTTTGCTCAGCCAAGCTTGACTTTTCCAAGTGTTTCTGAACCAGTTTGTGCAAATATTGTTTCTTGTCAGCACTGCAGGGGGGTCTGGAATTTAAGCATGTTTCTGTTTTGTGTAACACTAGACTAAGTGGGGGGAGTTGCGAAATCAAAGGAAAGCTTTGGTGAGCTTTGGTCAAGCTGAGCCTTCCTGTTGTTGGCGCATTTGCTGCTGATCTCAAATTCCTGATTTAAAAAAAAATATTGTATTAATGTTCGGCTTTTGATCATGCTTAGGTCGGATATGTACGGATGAGAGCACGTACTACAGACCCATCCGATTTATATATATATATATATAATTGTTGGTACCCTTCCATTAAGGATGTAAAAAGCCACAACGCTCACTGAAATAGCTTGAAACTGACAAGACTGGACTGGACTGATTTACCAAGATGCACAGTGACCAGCCACAAAGCGTCTGGGAGAATGTTGTCTGGACAGATGAGACAAAACAGGACTTTTTTTTTTTAGCAAGTCACATCAGCTATGTATTTAAGCATATATATTGATGTATGTAAAAAACAAAAGGACACTATGTCGACTATGAATGATGAAGGAGGCTTGGTGAAGTTCTGGGGATGCTTCGCTGCAGCTGTGCGTGCAGCTGGTTGTCTCGAATCTGTGCGGGGTACAATTAAATCTGAGGACTCTCAAGGCATTCCAGAGCAAAATGTGCTGCCCTGTGTCAGAGAACAATTGAATGTCGGCCAAATATTGGCTCAAAACACAGCTAAAACACAAAAGAATCTCCAAGAACAAAACATTGGTGAATTGTATTCTTGAGTGGCCTCATGAGACCTGATCGAAACTGGATTGAACATTGGTGGAATAGGCTAAAACATGCTGTCTAAAGAAGCTGCGCATAAACCTGAGACAGCTGGAATACTTACTCCAAATATCACTGATTATAATATTGCAATTCTTTGAGAGTTACTTGCTTGACTCACAGGGTTGGGCAACAAAATAATGAAGATACCCCAAATTTTAAAACAGTATTTATTCAGTTTGAGCTTGTAAAAATGCTTGATTTTCATTGGTTAAACTTTTGTTATTGTGTTACATGAATTATTATTCTGCCCCCAGTGATTGTACAGTATTACAATGCAGTGCAGTGCCTCTAGTGGTGGAAGTAGTGAAAAACACCCAAAATTGCATTACAGTACAGTGCAGTGCCCCTAGTGGCAGAAGTAGTTAAAACCATCCAAAAAGTCAGTAGGGCAGCCATTTTGATTCATAACAGTCGAGAGGTGTGATCGCATCCGCTTGCTTCCTCTTTCTTTTGACAAGTTCAGGCACAATCTTATTACACTTCTTCCCTCACCATGCGTTTGACATGAGAGCATGGTGTAGACAGCGAGCTAAACAAGACTTCCATTAAAATAGCAAACGGTGGATTCTCATCTTACTTTTGTCATGTTCAAGTTATTTCAGCGCCCGTTGGGTGTATTTTCTTTCTTGAGTGGAAGGGTATCACCTATTAACCTAAACTATTTCATCCACCCATCCATCCATTTTCTGATCCGCTTAGATGTTTAACTGGATTTAAGTCACCACGACAACTATTATATCAAACATACGCCACGACCACTTCATCTCAATGTTTTTCGTTCTCTCTTTTAGACAGTTGAACACAAATATACTATACAGTACGTAATTACATGTGCACACACAAACCAGCAGTGGTCCTTATACTGTAGGTTCTGGTGAAGGCGTTTTATTGACCGTCTCTCTCGCCAAACTGTAGGTCAATCATAAGACAGCATACACTATTAACAATGCCATACTGGCCTTTGTGAAGGCTCCAGGTGGGGATTGGGGGGGGGGACATCCTGCTGGTGCTTTAGCCTGATGTGCATCACAACTGGGATTTCCCCTCACAGAAGGGTTTTTATCTCATAGAGGGCTTTAATGAGGTGGAAGCAGGTTAATATTTTAACACATTTTGCTATTCTTAAGCCACAAGCCAGTGCTGTCAGACCCATACCCATATGGGACTTTCTTATTTTGAGGAATAGGATGTCTATCCTTTGTCTTTCCCAAAGCGGATGCAGTTTGAAGTGACCGAAAAAACTTTCAAGGGGAAAAATCTAAAATGTAGTCCGCCTTCAATAAACATTGCTAGCAAAGAAGTTATGAACCACAGGGCACACTTCTTAATTGACCCCATGTGAGGCAGTTGTGTCATTTTCTATTTGACGAGACGGCAGTTACTCAACTTGGCATGACAAATCATGCAGATAGGATGCCGAGTCCCATCACGTTCCGCGATGCATCGACACCGTATCACAAGATACAGCACACATCATTGTGGAAAATGTGAACGTTTAACGTGAACAAAATGTTACGTCTGAAGGATGCGTACGTCTCATTTTTTCCAGAGCAAGACCCTCATCCAGGCCAAAACTGGACCTCAACGACCACGGCCAAAGTTGCACTCTCACGAACAATCAATGAGTTTGGTCCTTTTCACTTTAAGTGGGCCAAATTAGTAAAATTTATGATAATTGCTGTTGTAATTTGATTCTTTTAATTAGCCATTCATTTTCTATGATCCGATCTTATCAGGATCAGGATCTTTTCAACAAACTAGACGCAAGTAGGCTGATGACACTAACAACGGATAAGGCTTTCTCTTTGTGTTTTCCTTCCGCGTGCGGGCCCTCGAATATGCCGGCGTAAGATAAACATTGTGGTGAAAATGACATAGCAAGTGTCTATAGCGATAGCTTGGCTAGGGCGTGCACTGATCACAAATCAGTGAGTGTCGCGAGAAGGAGAGAGAGAGAGAGACACACACACAAGGCGCTGCATTTAAAGTTCAATGCTAGCATCCGGAAATGGCATCAGCCTGTTATTTGTTAGTATTCACAGAAACCAATGCCAGTGTTTTAATATCGTATCGGGGCAACGTCCTGACATACTCGTATTGATACCCGTGCAACAGAATCTTACTTGGATTACGCTACTAAACAAATGTTAGAACGGGTAACTAGTAACTGTATTTGTCATGTTTCGGTTTGTGACCAACAGGTGGCACTGTGGGGCTTCATCCTGCAGCTGCACACCTGTTGGTCGTTTGGCAATAATAATAATAATAATAATAATGCATTTTATTTATAAGCGCCTTTCAAGACAATTAGTATAAAGGGGACTCCCTCCCGACCACTCGGTGTCGGGTCATTGTTGCTTTTTGGCTACTGTTTGTTGCCGTTTGTCTGCTGCTGTCAGGTTTGTTTCGGTCATGTTTCTGTTATCAAGTTTTTATCTTCAGTCATGTGTTTTGTTTGATACTTTGGACTTAGTTTGGGACTTGGTTTTCTGTGTTTTATTAAATACAATTCGTCAAGTACACCCTGCTCCTCCCTCGTGCCTGCTTCTTGGGGTCCACCACCACCACACAACGTGACTGTATTGGAATCCATTTTTGAAGAAACCCTCCCAGCCCTGGATGGACGGATGAACGGACGGTAGCAGAACCGTAGTGAAATGTGCTTTCGTGACAGGAGTTGAAAGTGGACGTTGGGCTGCATCGGGGATTAGCCCTAAACCCCCCTTCCTCTTTGCAAAAGTGATGGACAGGCTGACAGATTAGGTTAGACTGGAATTTCCAAGGGCTATGATGTTTTTAGATAACATTGTGATCTGCAACGAAAGCAAGCGGAGGAACATTTGGAAAGGTGGAGGCATGCGCTTACAGAAGATTAGCAGATGTAAAAAACAATATACGTGCATGAATGAGAGCAGTGCAGGAGAGAGAGTGAGGCTACGGGGAGAAGCGATAGCGAGGACAGAGAAGTTGAAATACTTGGGGTCAACAGCCCAGATCAATTGTGACTGTGGTGAGGAGGTGAAGGAACAGATTGGAGCAGATTGGACCGGATGGAGGAAAGTGTCAGGGATGTCAGTTGATATAAGAGTCTGCTCGGACAAAGGGGAAAGTTTACAAGACAGCAGTGAGGCCAGCCATGATGCACTGATTAGAGACAGTGACACTGTAGAAACGATAGTTCAGGTGTCTGTCAAAAAATGAAGATGTTGCGAATTTCTTTAGGAGTCACCAGGACTGGTAGGATTTAACAATGAGCTCACAGCCAAGGCTAGATGTTTCGGATCAAAGTTAGAGATGGTTAGGACACATCGAGAGGAGTTGATAGTGAGTACCGTATTTTCACCACCATAAGGCGCCATTAAAAGTCTAGTGTATGAGCCGAGTTCCAAAGCCTGACTGAGCGCGCTTCTGGCCGACACGCTGTTTATACAGAGAAAAGGCGGGCGTAAGTGACGTCAGGCATGCGGAAGTCTGCCAATGAGTGAAGGGTGGGCGTGCCCAACAACACGGTGCGCCGAATGGTCGTGAAAATACGGTATATCACGCGACAATGGAGCTGCCAGGAAAGAGAGAAAGAGGAAGACCGAAGAGAAAGTTGCTGGATGGAGTGAGGAAAGACATGAGGGGAGTTGGTGTTTGAGAGGACGATGTGGAAGATCGGTGACCCAAAATGGGACAAGCGGAAAGGAAAAGGAGACAAGCACTCGGCAATGGCGACATAAAATAGAATAATACAACAATATCGTTAATGAGGGAATTTATTTTGAGTCCAAAGAAGGGTTTTTTTTTGTTTTTTTTGGTTCCAGTATATAATGACAGTCAAAATGATGCAAGTAAAGTTTTCAATGTTTGTGTATGTCATATCTCTGAGCCTTGTTTTGTCTAGTCCCTCACCTAGGACCAGTTTGACGTGGGTGACGCTGTTCGAGGCATAAAGCCAATTTAAATGCTCGGATCATTGAGACAGACAAACTCATCCATCATGATAAAATGACAGCTCAGTGAGGGAGATACTGTACATTAAGGTTGAAAAACTTTTCAAGAGCAAGAGCATTGTTTACAACGCTAACTATCTCCCATCTACAACGCCGTCCTGTCAAGCCTTCCAAAGACACTCAAAATCTTTGCCATTTACATTTCAGGTGCTTTCACAACAAAAATTTAGCCTCAGGGGATGCGGGCGGGCGGCAGGGAAGTCTTTACTGGGCGGAAGAAGGAGTCGCTAGTTTGCGACGGCAAGGTAGCAGACTCAAAAAGGAGGCACCGGTCAAAGCTAGCAAGTGTGCCTATATTAGGAAAGATATTCAAGTGTGTGTGAGTAACAACCGCTAAAAGATTCTTCAGCAAATCTGTTGCTAATGTACGGAATGTAGCGATAATGTGGGATGCATTTTGCCTTGTTTATGTCTGAGCGAGGGAACATGTGTTTGTGTCTGAGTTGATCTGATTCAGCCTTTCCTTTAGGGCTTGCCTGGCATTGTGCTGCTTCCTGTCCAGGCAGACATTATCGGTGTGGGATCAACAAAAGCACAAAGGGGTTTTAGGCCCAAACTAAACACACACATGAGCGAGCCTGCTTTTTTTCCCAGGCCTGTTGGAGCCCCTGCCCCGTTATCTATCCAACTATTTATCAGTCCATCTATCTTTGTAGGATTTACAGTCTACTCAAGCTGAGTTGATTTCAGCCATTTTTTAAAAATTTTTATCTCTTCTCACCCACACACACATCTTATATTCTGATTTCCTTCCTCCCTCCGTCTTATCTTCTTGCCCATTTCTAAATGGTCTCCTTTTACCAACATCAACCCCATCCTTTCCCACCGGCACTCTTTCTTTTTCAGTCATCATTCCCTCCTTGCATGTCTGAGAGCGATTAGGATTTAGGATGACTCTGTTGAATAGATGTTGGTTTGAGTGCCTCACACAGAAGAACCTCAACTCTCATACGCTGAAAATTATTATTTTATTTTAGTATTTAAAATTTTTTTTTCAAACGACTAAAGCACAATGTTCACCAAGGAATGCTTGATCAGTTTCACCTTGACCAGTTGTTTGCAAAGGGACTGTCGTTTCGGTATGGTATGATTTGGCAGCAATAGTGGTTACAATTTTTTCTTATGTGGTGTTAGGTACCGTCAATTCCGGACTATAAGCCGCTACTTTTTTCCCAAACTTTCAACCCTGCGGCTTATTCAGTGATGCGGCCAATTCATGTAATTTTTCTAACGGCCACCAGGGGCGCTCGAGTAGAAAAGGTAAGATTAAGACTGCCGCGTCACAGGCACCGTTTGGGAAGAAAGTTATATTATTATTATTGTTAAGTTATATTATTACAACTTTGAAAATTCTCTCTTTCTTTGTAAATATGTTTACATGTTTTAATGTGGGCACATGCGGCTTATATACAGGTGCGGCTTGTGTATGTACAAAATTGGTTTTCCTCTAAAAATGGAGTGGGTGCGGCTTATAATCAGGTGCGCTCTATAGTGCGGAAATTACGGTAGTTTTTTCCATGCTCGGGTGGGTTTACTTTGGGTACTGCTTCCACCCACGTTCTAAAAACACAAAGACTATATTGCTCAGCGATGTGAATGTGGGTGGGAGTGGTGGCGTACCCACAACCCTCATGAGCACAAGCTGCAGTCAAAGCTTAACATTTCCACATTATCGAAATCCATCTTTGATGGTGATAGCAAATGTCGTTATTGACAGAAGCGATCCCTTGATTTTGGCCAAGATTTGTCAGAAAAGATGATGAAGAAAAATTCGCTACTGCACGAGCATTCGCCGCTCAGTGCGGTGTATTTTAAACATTACATCTATGTATCAGAGGCAAAAATGTGATTCAAATTGGCAGATAGGAAAATATTGAGCCTTGCATGCACCCTGTAACCTGATAACATAATAAGCCGTCCACTGTAGTAACCGCGGTCCCTGAAAGGGTTAATTAGCATTTTCAGGAGGTTGCGAAGAAGTGAAATAGAGATGCACGTCCTTGCACTTCCGGTGCATTTTACGAATTTTCAATTTTGTATTACTCTTCTGAATATTTTTAAATGTGCAGATATGTGTGAAGAGCTGCACTTTCACAGGCTTAATTATGTTGTACTGTAAATTTCAAAAGTGGGTGAGTTTGTGAATGGCGATTCACAAATTCCTGTCAGAACAAGAACAGCTGTGAGCAAATGACATTCTACCTATGTAGGAAACAAGAAATGGAACACTTGAAAACATTTGTCACCAGACAACATAAATAGTGTATCATCAACTGAAATGTTTACTGTATAGCATTTATTTATTTAATCTTTTAGTACGATCACCGTCCTGCCTGACCTTTTCTTCCCACATCTTTATATCCATGGGCAACGGATGTATTTTTAGCCCCCACCTTCCCCCTACAACCACCCGCAGCACCACCACACACAAACACCCCCTTTGTCTCCATCATCAAACTAAATCCCTACATTTGAGGCAGTTATCTTAGTCCTTAATTGCCAGCCGCCCTTCCGCCAAGCAATGTCCACCTTTTTGCTTCCCTTCGTCGGCCTGATCCCGCATGACTGTTTTGGGCCTTTGGGTGATGCAATTCCTGCAGGGAAGTGGGGTTGAACAGATCTGACCCCTGAGCTGGAAAATCCTGACCACTCTTCTTTCAGTTTACATGCAGCCCCGCACCCCACACACACCTATGTTACATTGTCGTAACAGAAAGCAAGGCGAAGCAGAGGGAAGGGGGAGTCGCTCAGGGTGAACCTCTTTGTTTTGAAATGGGGAGGAGAACGGGCAGGCCAAGGAAAATAAGGTGGCCTTGTTATTGCACTTTAATTTTGTTATTGCAATTCCTTCTGCTTGAGTTACTTTGTGGAGTGATGGAGGACCCACTCGAGCACTGTGGAAACTGCAACTGGCTGGGAATTCACATGGGTAATAATCCAGGCAATGAGGGAGAGTGCTCGCAGTGTTGTGTGGGAGACTAAAAGAGGGACATACAGTACGTGAACTCTTGAAATGACTACATTTGGGTAAAATCTTGCAAAAATGTCATTTCATTAGCATGCGAGCAATCATCTTCCTAATTTTCTTTGGACCCTTGGACACATAAATGGCCCTCGGGCTGGACACTTGATAGAGAAGACCCATGTCATCCAACCATCCATCCATTCTCATTCTAACTGTTGCAGCGAACCAAGGCAGGCAGAGCCGGGCAGAGAAAATGCTACAAAAGGATGAACGTTGTCTACTTCCCATATATTTCAGATATTCCAAGATTTATTCGTTTTTAATTTTTTTTTGTAGAGGATGATGACACCTCTGACATAAGTTAATACTGTGGGAAGAGAGAAACATTTTGATGTTGTTTCTCGAGGAAGAAATGTTGGCAATATATTCTCCGTCGGAGGAAAGACAATTTTCAACTGAGGAAACGGGAGGCAGAAATTGGATAAAGCCGACATGATTAATGTTAAACACTACAGTATATGATTTTTTTGGACAGTGGGGGTAAGACCAATTACTCAAAGATGATGTCAACTTCACACAGAAAGAGCCCAAACTGGTTCAGAACCGGCAATTGTAATGGTTTAAAAACTACGACTACGACTAAGTTTAAAAGGTAAAGTTAATGTAAAGGGAAAACATAAAAACTATAATTTTGCACAATTAATTTACAAGGGCTACAAGTAGCATGTGTGGCACCAGGTGATCGACTGGTTTACACGCCCGCCTCACAGTGCAGAGGTGCAGGGTTCGATTCCGGCTCAGGCCTTTCCTTTCCCGTGCCAGCATGGGTTTTCTCCGGGTACTCTGATTTCCTTCCACATTCCAAAAACATGCATGGCAGGTTTGTAGCGCCCTCAGGATGCAGCATGAGTGACGCCGAAATCCTGCCTGTCTTCTTCTTGCCTCGTATAGTAGCTTCTCTGCCTTCTCCTTGTCTTACAAAAAATGCCTACGCAGGGTCACAAAACGTGTCCGTTAGTGTGCGCCAGTGAATGCGCACGGCAACTACTGTCAGGTGGAACCCTTCCACGCGATAATTGGTTCCGGCCAACAATCGCCACTAGATGGCATCACAACACCAACGGTGAAACAGCTTTATGGGAAATATAGACGGTAACGTGGTTAATGGAACACTCTAAATTGTCCCGAGGTGTGATTGTGAGCGTGAATGGTTGTTCGTTTATGTGTGCCAAATTAGTGTCCTGCAGGCTGCATTTGGCCCTCGGGCCAAGGGTTTGAGACCGTTGCTCTAGATTGTCCCAAGGTGTGATTGTGAGTGCGAATGGTTGTTCGTCTGTGTGTGCCCTGCGATTGGCTGGCAACCGATTCAGGTGTCCCCGCCGACTATCCGAAGACAGCTGGGATAGGCTCCAGCACCCCCCGCGACCCTAGTGAGGATCAAGCGGTTCGGAAAATGGATAGATGGATGCAGGTAGCAGTATTATAAACTCAGAAACTATCTCGCTAAAATCGAATATCAAGTCTCACACCCTCTCCACCCAAGTGAAAATCACAAACTTTCATCTTACCTCGATACGCTTTTTCAAATTAGGCAAAGGGATTTTGAAAGCCATTAGCTGGTGGTACTTGCGTTTGCATTGTTTACAATACATCTGAAAGGAGTTCGGTTGGCATCCAACCATTTTGAACAATTCTTTCAGTTATGGCTAGTGATGTACAAGGATTGGCCGACCTTTCTGCTACTGGTACGCATTTGGGATGGATAGATGGAGTTCTCTGCATTGTACATCTTAAGGGCTAGGCTATATATCTGCTCTCTATAGCCTAGTGTGACTACCGTAATTTCCGCACTATAGAGCGCACCTGATTATAAGCCGCACCCACTCCATTTTTAGAGGAAAACCCATTTTGTACATACACAAGCCGCACCCGTGTATAAGCCGCACGTGCCCACATTAAAACATGCCAACGTATTTACAAAGAAAGACGGTACACAGAGAGAGTTTTCAAAGTTTTAATCATATAACTTGACAATAATAATAATATAACTTTCTTCCCAAACGGTGCCTGTGACGCAGCAGTAAAACGGTAGCAACATGGTAACAACACGCTAGCAACAGAATAGCAATGCGTCATATGCCTTTCTTTTTGCATTTTCCGTGATGAGGGTATGTTCACGCTAATTGAATTGATGCACAAGACAAGAAGTTGCAGTCTTCCTCGACGCATATATTCCACCGCTCTTAATCTTACCTTTTCTACTCGAGCGCCCCCTGGCGGCCGTTAGAAAAATTACACAAATTGGCAGCATCACTGAATAAGCCACGGGGTTGAAAGTTTGGGAAAAAAGTAGCGGCTTATAGTCCGGAATTGACGGTATTTGTCTTTGACTTGTGAATTGATTTGTATAACGCGCAGGTGTGACGGATCGCGTACAAACCAATACGCTGTTTGAAAGGTCCGTGTTCAAACTTCTCGTCGAACCAAAGTAACTCAATCAAGGGATGATTTATCCTGAAAGGGTTTGAAAATTGTCACAACGGCAAGCCAGAAAACAAACCATCTGAGCAAAATCCAAAATGAAGGAGAACAGGGCTTTTTTTTTTTAAGTGTAAGGAGAGGAAAGTACTAATACTCATGTGAAAATGTCAAAAGTAGGTAAAAGGTAGGCTGACCAATAGACTCTAGAGACCTAAAAATTCTGTGACGACAATGAGGCAAACATGCTAACCGCATTTTCATCCCTAAAATACATAGATGGCGACAAAGAAAAGCGCAAACAGCAAATTACATGGTCAAACCTTTAATTTGTTTACAATGATTTACAATTTAACTAGTATTTCAAGAAAAGAAAAAATAAACCCCATCAAGGATGTTTCAATTTCCCAGATGAAGCAATTTGATGAGATCTTACTATGTCATTAAAAATATAAATACATGAACATAAATGAACATTTTAGCTGTTCCGAAAGCGCGATATTAATCACGATGTATTGTATTGTATTGTATAAAAGCTGCTTTGTCCTGAGTTATCCAACACATTCAGATGGAAGCTGTAATTCTTTTGATCTCATTCATCTTTTGATCTTGAAACCCAAATGAACATTCACTTCTTTCTCACCATTCCACAGCGCACAGTGACGCACTTTGAGCTCCTGCCTCGCTGTATAACAATTTCAGCTGCCCGGTGACGTAGTTGGGAGACTGGCATAAGACTCACTACATAATTTACGGCATGACAGCATGCATTTAGCTAGCTAACTACGCCCGCAGCCAGAAAAAAACGCATCTTCCCTGGCCACGATTTACTGAACAGTTGTGTCGGTTTAAATTCCACGATGTATTTGGTGTTACGCAAAGCATTGTGGGTATGTAACGAGCAGTTTGTGCTGAAATGTCGGGGATACAAACAACCAACACATGCACTGAATGGCTTCTGCAGCAGTTTTCAAATGCTGTCAAAGCAACCAAGATTTTTCCAAATTTGCTTTGCTCCTCTCCACAGCTATCCTGATTTTTGTGTGTGGATAGATAGATAAAGGTGAGTGGAGAAAGCAAGTCGCGAATTGAACTCAGAGTAAATATACTGACTCCTTGTAGAGGAGAACATAACTTGGTCAGAAAACGACTTGCATGTAAATAGACCTGAGGGAAAAAATTTGATGATGGTTGCTATTTGAAAGCTTTGAAAGTTGAAGAGGTGGTAGTCTGTGTACCCATTTAAGGAACGGCTGCTTTCGTCACTTTTCGATCCGACATAGACAAGGATTAGCGTTACTGCTATCATTATTACAGTATTTTAAAATTGCTTTCTCACCTCTAAGCATTGAAAACAATACGCGGCTCTCATATAATATTGCACAGGCTGACAAATTGTCCCAGTGCCACTACATTCCTGTCATTCCAACAATGACCAACACAAGGCAATACATTCGTTTTATTCAGCTCTCACACTGGGGGAACAAGATGATTGCCTTGTCAAGAAAGGGTCAGGTAGTCAACTCCTCCTCATTTCTCTTGTTTCTTTGAAAATGTCCCTCCACCTCCTCTGCATTCCAGAAGCAATGCCTGTGAACGTGTAGGAGTCATTCGTCTGGCCTTTGTTGGGCCCCTAATGTTGAGTGAGGAAGTAACCCCTAGTTGAAGTTTGATTCTTCAATTTTTAAATTGTCTTGTTTCCGAAGCTAGAAGTATATGAAAAATAGGAGCGGATGGCCGAGTTTTCCCCGAGGGCTATTTAACACGCACACACACACGCACACGCACACGCACACACACACACACACACACACACACACACACACACACACACACACACACACACACACACACACACACACACACACACACACACACACACTCACACTCACATACACATTCACATACACACACACATACAGTACACGGTGTGTGTGTATATATATATATATATATATATATATATATATACCGTAAATTCCGGACTATAAGCCGCTACTTTTTCCCCAAACTTTCAACCCTGCGGCTTATACAGTGATGCGGCCGATCTATGTAATTTTTCTAACGGCCGCCAGGGGGCGCTCGAGTAGAAAAGGTAAGATTAAGACCGGTGGAATATATACGTCGAGGAAGACTTCAACTTCTTGTCTTGTGCATCAATTAAATGAGCGTGAACATACCCTCATCATGGAAAATGCAAAAAGAAAGGCATATGACGCATTGCTATTCCGTTGCTAGCGTGTTGTTACCATGTTGCTACCGTTTTGCTGCCGCGTCACAGGCACCGTTTGGGAAGAAAGTTATATTATTATTATTGTTAAGTTATATTATTAAAACTTTGAAAACTCTCTCTGTGTACCGTCTTTCTTTGTAAATATGTTGACATTTTTTAATGTGGGCACATGCGGCTTATATACAGGTGCGGCTTGTGTATGTACAAAATTGGTTTTCCTCTAAAAATGTAGTTGGTGCGGCTTATAATCAGGTGCGCTCTATAGTGCGGAAATTACGGTAAATTACTTTGTTGGAAGCATTTGGCCCTTTTGTAAAGACAGCAATATCCCCTAATAATTTTAAAGTCAGTACCCATTGGTGACTCCAGGCCAGACAGGGATTACATAGTAAAACAAATGCGTTATCCCATGCCCATCACTATCAAAACAGCCATTAGCATTTCCGTTGTTCGTAATCACTGCCAGTAAGAAAACAAGAGTGAAGGTCCTCTCGGCTGGTTTCCCATACATTGTTATAAAGTGGCTTTGGCACGCCTTCGAGTCATGCAGGAAAACGGCGGACTGTGTGTTTGTTAGTGTGTGCACAAGCAGCTCATACATCCACAAAATCTCAAACCGCCCAAATAAAATGTTTTACAGACACGCAAACACACAGAGAAATGTTGTTGCAGTCATTCACACGTTCTCACTGTACCGCCGGATTCAGTGGCCTCCGGTGAATGGCGTACATGGCAATATCTCCTGGGAACATGATGTGAGGCGGTCAGAATCCAGAAAGAAAAACAATTAAGTCATCTGGATTAGCTCTGTGGGCGAGGAAATGGAACCATGAATGATTTCAAGAAGGAAATTGCTCTCCCGCTAGAAAAACATGACAAAACTAAAATACGCAGATTAAAATTCCATGCGGAGTTCGACACAATAACCGTATTTCAAATATTTGAGGATATATTTGATTTAGATTTATATATTTCTAAATACAATGGGTCAGAAGTTTATCAACACCCGGAAACTTAACGTAATTAATTTACTGTATACTGATAACCAAGAGTGCACAGATCTTTGTCGTCTGGCCTTTAAACAATGCAGAACAATTTATGATTTTTAAAAATAGCAATTTCATTGTTATTTAATTTTTAAAAAATGTTCAAGCATGGATACAAATGTACCACTTGTGCTGTTTACATTAAAAGCCCTAATTGTTTGTAAAGCTGCTGTCATCACTGCTCAAGGGTTATCATTTATTTATTTGTTTATTTATTTGTTGATTTGGACGAACAGCCTAGAATAGCTTGTGTTTGATGCACAGCAGTAGGGAAAATCCCAGTTTGGACAGGAAGATTGTTGTAGATGAGGGTTTTGGTAGATTTTAGTATTCTTATTATTGTAAAACATATTTTTGTTTTCCTTTCTGGCTGGTTTTGTCTCCTCTTGGCTGTTTGAATGAATATATATATATTTTTTCCTGGAACCTCAAAAGTACCTGCTTGCTTTATCTGACACATTTTAAGGTACACAAACATTGGCACTCTTCCTTTGATGTACCGTTTATTACAGTTTTTGCCCATTGCTTGAACACATTTTGCAAAACTTGGCTCACTGTGTCAAAACTCTACACACAAGCAAATAAAACACACCACGGGGAAATAAACCATTACCCATCTATGTCCAATTGAAACTCAGCTATCAAAACCTATAATACCCGCGTGCATCATATGAATACACTCTCAGGTCAGCAGCACCACACTCCTTTATTAAGTCCTTTATTGGAAATACAACAGTCTTTCGTGTTCACTTCATTTTTATTCATTTCCACGGAAGCGTCTTTTTCACAACAAGTAAAAGCTGAAATACTCAATACACACTCATTACTTTGTAGTCGTGTCTTTCCAGTGGAGTCAATTGAGCAAAAAACAAAATAAACTGCACTACTGTTAACACAGAAAAACACGACTGTGTGTAATTGGGCTTATGGATTCTGCCGCCTGTTGGGGTCTGTGACCACAGGATCTCATCAGCATCACAAACAATGCCTTGTCCAGATAAGCATCGGGCAAATTCCCCCTTGGGTGCCGAATCCATCCCTGGATTGACCTTTCCTGAATGTCTCTGGAGGCTCGTTCCATTGCCTGCAGAAGAGGCATACGGGCATGTACTTGGTGGTCAATTACACACCATCTCCAAGCAGAAAAAAAAAAAATCCTCTGAGATTTAGAAATGGTGAGTAAGGGGGCAAGCAGACAACTTCAAATTGGTTATGGTTGGTGAACCAGTTTTGGACCGACCAGAGAAGCCAGATGAAAACTAATCTTATCCCAGACAGCAACAAACTTGGACTGCCCTGGTCTATCCTGTATCATGAATTGCATCGAACGATGTGATTTTGTGTTGTTCATTATGGGGACCCAGTTTGACATGATTCTGCTAGTAGCGCTTGAAGATTTATGCCGACTCATAATGTGATATTTTCCCTCAGGCTGCTCTGGGACATGCACAATTGCCCTTTGGCCAAGTGATATTTTGTCCCCGTCATCTGTTTTTGCTGAGGTTGAATCCAGCCAAGTCAGTGTACCGTATTTTCCACACTATAAGGCACACATAAAAGAATTCCATTTTCTCAAAAGCCGACAGTGCGTCTAATAATCTGATGTGCCTTATATGTGGATCAATATTATGATTTCTTGGACGTGGTATTTTAAATGTTCTGTAAAGTGCTTTATGACAGCTGCAGCGGTTGTGAAGGCTCTATATAAGTTAAGCTGTATTGTATTCCCTTTAGGATAGTGGACGCATACCGCAACCTCAGTCACTATGTAGCTTCTATTCCATGCCCCTTATAATGCGGTGCACCCTATATATGAAAACAGTTTTAAAATAGGCCATTCATTGACGGTGCGCCTTATATTCTGGAGCGCCTTATAGTGCGGACAATACGGTAAATACATTCATGAGGCTGGGCAGCTCCATCCGTTTCCTAGATTCCCTGAAACCAAAAATACATATTGTGGATGGCTTTACTCAAAGCACACAACGACACATCGAGAACCACCCCATTCCACCACACGGGTCCCCCTGTAGTTTTTTGAATGTATCTATGTGGTATTGATGCATTGGTGTGTATTTAGCAGTTACTGGACTGTACCAATTCTGTATTGTAAATATTGACCCTGACACTGTTCCACTCAAATGGGGCCCTGTACAACTGCTTCATGGTCATGTTATGCTTTACCAGGATGTATTTGTTATTATGTGTTTCGTTCATGGCGATTTATATCCTGATACACAGAAAGCTAGTCAAGCTGGCAAGTTATCGAAAAAGAAATGGTGTCCATTGAGGTGATATAAATATTACCATAATTATTGAACATGAATGTTATAGATCAACGGCACTATGCTTTCTTTAAGATAAATGACAACTAAACAGGTCAATGGACAAAACCTCCCCAATGAAAACCTTGGTGGAGGTGTTTATTTTTCAATTATAACTATGAAAGGAAAAATGCTTAACTGGGTTTACTTAAAAAGACAAATATGTTATTGTGTTCCAATATTTCTCCAGCCTTCAACTGACATGAAGGAAAAATGAGTTGACATTGTTCAAAGTCAGACAGTATTATTTATCCATTATTATTTATTTAATAAGTTTTGAACTTTTTAAAAAATATTTATTTAGCTCCCCATTAATGAATGAATCCTATTTCTATTTATGTCGTCACTGTCCGGCATAAACCCTCTATATGTCCAAATATGATCAAATGTATTTATTTTTATTTTTTTACAAATCAATACTCATAGTCTGTCACCACTTTGTAATTTCTCACAATATTAACCAATAAAAAGTGGTGAAAATATCTTGAAAAGAAATACTTTGGTGCTCCTGAATGCAACTTTTGTCTTTGAAATGCATAATTTCTTCTATTTCCTCGTTTTGCGAAAGCAGTTTAGCTTAATTGTTGCCTGTATTTAATGTCTGGATGTTTTTCAGACAATGACTGAACATCGTAATGTCAACATAATTTAAGCTGTCTGGTTTTGTGAAAAATCGATCACCGCATTGCCTCCTTGCAGGAGCCTCGTGAGCCATGGAGGTAAGCCTCGGTCGGTGGCATTTTAATATTTGCTTAATACATGCTTAGTTGGCTCATTTGTTAGGTTCTGACCGAGCCGAATAATGTTTTATGATTCCAAAAAAATGCAAGCTCAAAGAGCGATTACAAAAATATTTATTAAGTAGAGAAAATCACACCGCCAAAGTACGAATTCCGATCACTGCTCACAAAGTGCGTGAAACCGAAAGCGCTTGCAAAAAGTGACTAAAAGGCAAATGGTACAAACGCTTACTCAGAATACACAAATGAAATGACAAGAGTCCAAAGATGTGAAACCAAAATAAAGAAAACATCTTAATGAAGAACATACTTAAGAAACAAGGACCCATGAAACCGAGAGTGACTATGAACAAGATTGAGCGGTCTGGGAAAACAACAGTTGAAGCAAGACAGCGAGCAAGGTCAACAATCCAAGAAGGAGACGCAGAAGTCCGAGCCCTTAAATACAAAGGCAGGCTGATGAAGAAACGAGGTGCACCTGCTGGAGGGAAACTCCCTCCACTCCAGCTGGAGCTGGAACACAATCAAGACAGAACACGACGTCAGTGTTGAATTGATTGTATTGTTCACGGCTTAAAATCTCTAAGAATCAGTTTGTGAAAGGGTTTTGAAATGCTTGCGCGACTACCTCCGGCTCCATATTTGCACTATTTTAATCAATGCCAGTGTAATAAATGAACAATATTTTAGCATGTTAATTATTGGCATATTAAAATAGCGATTCACTGAATGTTTTTTTTTCTTTGTCGATGTGAGTGTGCAACGGTCTGTAAGGTAGAAAACAACTTTGAAGGAAACAATGTCATGGGAACTCAAGCAAGCTGGCGTTTTTTTGGGGGGATTTCCCGAAAAGTTGTCACTTTGACAATATAAGGATTGTCCTTCAATTATCCGGTCTTATTTCGATTCCGTTTTAAATTTAACACCCGTGCCTCCTCATGTCAAGGAGCCTCGATGCTAGGATATTATATTGCTAATACCCGGATTTTGAAAACCTATGCTAACATGCTCATATTTTATTTTTATTTTTTTAAAACAGTATAAGACCCTGGGTCAACCTTCTGCTAAAATCAGTTGGGGTCATCAAAAGTAGTTCAAGTAGTAGAGAGAGGGAGAGACAGAGCGTGAGAGACAAGAGAGGAGAAAGAGAGGCGGAGATGGACAGAGAGCATGGTGGAAGAGTCAAAGAGAGAATGGTAAAAGGGCAATGGGGAAAATGACTACAATATATATCGGATCTAAAGTGACTATTAAATTATATTCCCGGCAGCCACTGCAGCACCGTTACATGCCATCAAGGACAGAATTGGATGGTTGAGAGACAAGATGGAGGGAATGGATGGACAAGTGCGACTGGTCATAATCACCGTGAATGCCTCGTGAGATTTTGAAACTGTCAGCCAATTATCCCCGGCCGTCAGGGTGCAGATGAGAAACAGGAGTAGTAAAAACAGGGTGGACATAACTCATCTTGATTCTACATACATAATAGGTCGAAACTGACCTAGGAGGTGGTGGGATGGAAAGCATATTTTTACACCAGCATCTCACGTTAACTGCCTAAAACTCTTCTAAAGCAAAGCCATAATTAACTTACAGTGGCTGCAGTCAGCCACCTACTTTTTTAAGCTAAGATACGTGCTTAAAAGAGCTGGGTGAAGTGGCTGGGGTTGTCTGGTCCACTGGCTAGGTCACAAGTGTCAAAGGCAAGGTCCGGGGGCCAGATCTGGTCCGCCACGTCATTTTATGTGGCCCACGAGAGCAAATCCTCTGTGTCAACTTCAACGATCCTTGCTTAAATCTGTAGCGAAATCTCAAATTGTCATACGTAATATATAACGGTGGCATTTTGCTATAATTTTGTTACCCTGTTTACACTCACTTGAGCAATAATTGAACAAATACTTGACTGATTTCAAAACTAGTGAGCCATCATTTTTTTTTTTGTGTACGAGTACCGTAAATTCCGAACTATAAGCCGCTACTTTTTTCCAAAACTTTCAACCCTGCGGCTTATACAGTGATGCGGCCAATTTATGTAATTCTTCTAACGGCCGCCAGGGGCGCTCGAGTAGAAAAGGTCAGATTAAGACCGGTCTTTATGACACCGTTTAATTCCGACACTGAGGACGGTGACTTCGATGGCTTCAGTTCACAGGAGAAAGATGAAGACGGCTCACTGTGATTTTTACAAGTACCGGTATGTTCTTTTAGCAGACCTGTTATACTCTGTTGCTATTCTGTTGCTAGCGTGTTGTTACCATGTTGCTACCGTTTTACTGCCGCATCACAGGCACCGTTTGGGAAGAAAGTTAGATTATTATTATTGTTAAGTTATATTATTAAAACTTTGAAAACTCTGTGTACCGTCTTTCTTTGTAAATATGTTTACATGTTTTAATGTGGGCACATGCGGCTTATATACGGGTGCGGATTGTGTATGTACAAAATTGGTTTTCCTCTAAAAATGTAGTGGGTGCGGCTTATAATCTGGTGCGCTCTATAGTGCGGAAATTACGGTAATAATATGATTAAACATTTCGGTTTGCTTTGCAGCAGCAGCAATAGGTTTCACTGTCTTTACGGCCCTCCGAGGGAAGACTTAACACCAAAGTGGCCCGCGACCAAAATAAGTTTGAGACCCCTGGTTTAGGTGGTCATCCAGCCTCATCCGGACCAACGTGACTACCAATCTCTCCACTTGACAAGTGTGTAGCACCACTAACTGCTAGGCTAAAAGCCCCCGGGAAGCTACGTGCCAGCCAGCACCACTTGCTCAATATAAAATGACCATCCGCTATGCAAGCACCACACCAAGTCAGCATTCATGTAAGATAGAAACGAATGTTACCAAACGGACATTCAAAATAGCAGAGGTATGATGAGGTGTAAGGTTGGTATGCCAAAACAAACGCAGTAGTGCTGCGTGCGGGCCGAGACCAAGCCACGACAGTCGGCTGCGATGTCCGCCGGGTCGCTGAAATGAAGCGCCTGACCTTGGTCCCGTGTATTGCATCGAAGAGGAGCTACTCTTGGGGTTGCGCTATAGCACCCTTTATTGACCAGGCGACACTGGCCCAGCTTGATGTAAACTAGCGGGAACCTTAGTGTGAGATTGACTCAAAGGTCATTTCTCATCCTCATGACCTCATCCTTTTCTCAGCCCCTCCCCCCCCCACAATAAATGATCACTTCCTCCTCTTCGCAAAGAGTTATTTTAGACTACAATGATCTTCCGCCGACAGTGACATAGAGCGACAGAGACACGAGAGGAACAACAAGGAGGAACAAGCTAATTGGAAAATTCAAGCAGCAGGCAAAGATTAGCGTACATTTTTTTTCATTATGTGTTGAGGTTTTTTTTTTTAGTTCACAACTTTGGTACACCTGCATTTGCATGCTTCACAACACTTAATTTTGATAAGAAAAACGCATAGCTTTGCTGTCAGGGTTTTTGTTGACAATGGCAATTTGTCATTCCTAGTCGACAGACAGCAGAAATTCTTTCCTCTTCTTGATTTGTTTTGACATTGTGAAACAGCTTGAACGCACACTTCTGACGCATGCAGAACATAAGCGGAATAACAACTGTTTTCATGAGTTTGCATATGTTGTCTGATCATCAATTAAAATGTAACCGACTGTCGTAGAATTTTTTTGTGTTTGTTTTTTTTTTTTTAATTAACAACAAAGCCTTTAATTGGACCGCATTTATAGTAATAATAAAGGCTATCAACTCTGAGCTGATTGCAGTTTATAGATAGCAGTCATATCATAGTGACATGTAGCCCGGTCTTGTCTTTCCATTTAGCTAGCTAGCGGTATCAGGACGTTGACTGAAAAATATGAAAAGGGACAAGTAATCATGATTCACGAGTCGGTAAAATGACAAAATGTTTGAAGAATTCACTGAGAAATCACTCGTCAGCATGGATGATTGGTTTCGTTTACAGTTGAATTGAACTGTAGTTGAAAGATGGGTGACACTTAAAGCGTTGTACAGGAAATTGCTTCAGTCAACCCTTACCAAGAAGGGGGGGGGATCAACATTTGCAGTCCCTTTGTTCTGATATGTCTGTGATATGACTGCTGGCTATGGGCCTCAATGGAGGCACATCTAGTGAAATGCCTGTTGTACATTTACCATCTGGGCTTCGAACCTGTTAGCCACTGAACCAAAGGTTACACCACACAGGGTCACTTTCCACCCCACTCCCCAGTGTTCCATTCAAGTTATTGCTAACACATCCCTTAATGACAAGCCCTTTTCACGCTCGTCATTGAAGCGGGTCTTTATGCTTTTCTTTTTGATACAGCACATACGCTAAAACAGTTCATGCAGACCGAAGCCTCTCTGCATCTCTGTGTTTGCATTTGCGATTTTAAAATGTAAAAACATGCACATCGAAAGAGTCCTTAAAGTTTCCCACTGCACTTTTGATCAGGTCTTCATTGTGAGATGTGCTTCAGGGGAGCAATGGAATTCAAAGTGGACCATAAAGGGAGTGAAGTGAGGCCCAAGATATTGCCCGAGGAGAAATAGTCAGGTGGTCTGAAAAGAGAGAATTTTATCGTCGTTAGGTTGCCCACGTGGCCACTATCTTGTGGGAGCAATAAACCATTTCTACCTCAGAGCAATTTGGGCCAATTCTTTGACATTAATGCCCTTGGAGACACCGTCGTGAGCAAGGCTAATAATCCGACAGTCACTTGTTGGCGTGGCCTGGTTTGTAAAGCAGGCTGGTAACGAGGCCAGATTTGAGACAGGTGCGACTCGTGGGGTAACGCCCACTCACCATCTCACGGCCAATTTAAAATAATTACATTGATAATATGAAGAACACATCCAGTTTAACCTGAAAGTTTTTCCTTGATGTAAACATTGGACTCTTTTTTTTAAATTAAAAATTGTGCTGAAAGCTGAATTAAAAAAATCTTTAAATACATTTGGAATATCCATCCATTTTTTTCAACAGCATTTATCCTGAACAGGGTTGCCGGGTGAGGCCTGGGGGGGGCCCTCGAGCCTATCGCAGCTGGCTTCGGGAGGAAGGCGGACTCCGCCCTGAACTGGTTGCCAGTCAGTCACAGGGCACACGTACAGAGGGACAACCATTCACACCCACATCCACACTGTCATTGAGTGGCAACCGAACGTAAGTCAGGACAGTGTAGGTCCTACACTGTAGGACAACACCATCAGCGACCCTTATTTTGAATACAGTGTTAATAAATAAATATATATATGTTCAAACAATTCAGAAATCTTCCAGACAAATTTAGCATAAAGGCTACATGCTACCCAGAAAACGTTGTGTTAATGGAATCAAGTGTCAATGGAAATTCCACCAGTAAGTGATTCATTACGGTGCACAATATATGCATTAGTCATTTCTTAGTTATTTAGTCATTTCTTCATTGATAATGAAAGCTGTGAGATTGTAAAATCACTTTTAGTTTGACATCTAAGCTATGGACTTGTGTGTCATGTGTGGATTACTGACCACTTCTCCACATGTACTTCAGAGAGCAGGAAACACAGGACTGGGCGTTGATCCTTGCAGCAGGGATGGACAGGCCCTTTGTCTTTTTCCCAGAGACTGCTATATTTATATCTATTGTTTTGAATGATGAACAACTTTGTGTGTGTGTGTGTGTGTGTGTGTGTGTGTGTGTGTGTGTGTGTGTGTGTGTGTGTGTGTGTGTGTGTGTGTGTGTGTGTGTGTGTGTGTGTGCGTGCGCAAGTATGTCTATGCTTTGCTGGCTTGCCAGTTGGACTTAGTCCAGTGATGAAAATAACATCGATCCATTTTCTGTACCGCTTATCCTAATTAGGTCGTGGGTTAGCCACAGCCCATACCAGCTGATGTTGGACAAGAGTCAGCGAGATATATATACCGTAAATTCCGGACTATAAGCTGCTACTTTTTTCCCAAACTTTCAACCCTGTGGCTTATACAGTGATGCGGCCAATTTATGTAATTTCTCTAACGGCCGCCAGGGGCGCTCGAGTAGAAAAGGTAAGATTAAGACTGCCGCGTCACAGGCACCGTTTGGGAAGAAAGTTATATTATTATTATTGTTAAGTTATATTATTACAACTTTGAAAACTCTCTCTTTCTTTGTAAATATGTTGACATGTTTTAATGTGGGCACATGTGGCTAATATACGGGTGCGGCTTGTGTATGTACAAAATTGGTTTTCCTCTAAAAATGTAGTGGGTGCGGCTTATAATCAGGTGCGCTCTATAGTGCAGAAATTACGGTAGGTGGGTTGGTATGGATGCGCTTTTTACGTATTTCTTTTTTTAATTCAAACATATTCCTACAGGCCGAGGGGGAAATATTCGATTAAAAAAAAAAAAAGTCCAGCTCTGTGCACTGAAAACGTTTTGAATTTGAATTTGAATTTACTCAAATTCAATTTTGCTAAGTGGTTGTACAAAATAAAATCATCCGCATCCAGGTGGTTTGATTTTGGCAACCCACATGATGAAATTGAGGGAATTCAACACACTTGTATTTTTTTTCCAGTGGGTAGACAAGACTCGGGTCTTCTGTGTTTACACCGCTCAGAAGACCACCCCTATTGTAGTGTGGGTGATTGCATATCAAAAGCATTGTGAGACCTGAGTGTTTTCACACCTGCACTAAAGTGAGCTCTCTGCTAGGGGTCACTCACACACACACACACACACACACACACACACACACACACACACACACACACACACACACACACACACACAAATTTACATATTTTCCCAAAATTCCCAATGGCCACCATGCCCCTGCTCTCAATTTCTTTTCTAACCACCACCTCTGCCCCCCACAAATTCCCCTCTCTCACAAAATACATCAATCACCTCTGTTACCCTACTTCTCACAGTTGCCTTCTTCTCCATCAATTCTTAATCCTTTCTGTTTACTTTTGGAATTGATTTTCTCCAGGAAGATGCGTTTTTTTTTTTTTCTCATGTTATCTCTGTTTCTGCCGCTTGACTGTACCAATCATGGACCAGGTTAAAGTAACAAGGAAATAGTGATCTTACAAGCTCCAACCCCAAAAGCGATATGTGTTTATTATATCCAACTTCCTTTGGGTTTAATATACCGTGTTTTGTTATCTCTGTCTCATGAAAGTGAAACCAGTGCAATACCACTACCATGTACTGTACAGTAGGTTCAACAGTAGGATTCTTCAGGTTCAGTGCAACTCACCAGAATAATTTATGATTGGTTTTTTTTTTTTTTAAATCCAGTCTTTGTAGGAAGTCCCCAGAACCAATACGCTATAGTTCTGGAAATCTAACATCAATATCTTACATCATACCAAACTGATATACCATGAAAACAACCAAACAAAAGAAGTCACTGAAGTAACTGCCACTTCAGTGGAAACTTAATTTTAGGTTGCAGTTTCCTTCCTTTTGACTATCTCATCTCATTCTTCTGCCAGGTAGGGGAGGACAGTCCACACAGGGCAGTGAAATGGCGGCGTGTCTTTCTGTGGGGCCGATGTTGAGCATTGACAGCAGGTTGACGGATCACGTTTTCTCTTGAGTTGATCGCAGTCAACTCCTGTTGAGGCACAATGCGCCAGCTCGAGTTTTCCCACACAATAAGAGGGACAGGTGAGGAGGAGGGAAAGGCAGATGCGATTCAGGATGCAGATTGTTTGTATGCTTGTGTCGTGTGTGTGCCTGCGATTGACAGTCAACAGATACATTATGCCGTGGCTGATCCTGTCCAGCAATCAATGGGAGGTTCTCTGTTGACCCACCTGGTTGTGAGGATCAACACTGTTCGTAGTTAAGTTAAGCTGGACATTTGGTCAAATGTATTTCTATTACAAGCATTGTAGCCTTACATTACGAACGACAATGGCAGTACATTACGTTCACTCACTGCCTCCTTCGTGAATGCCCACTGCATGAAGGCCGTATCACCGAAATCGCGGGGTGGCTAACCAATCAGAAACAAAGAGCCATCATTATTACTGTGTGACTGCGAAGAGCCACATCATACACGTGGGCGCATACACCGTCTCCTCACTCCTTGCTTCTCTTTTGCAAGTTTTGATTAACTGCCCTTCTTTGCATGACTTTTTAGCTCGCGCAATGTTTCAAGAAAATTGATACGAGGGTTTCATACATTTTGTGAGCACCCGTGTCTACTTTTCCGTCTGATCTTTCAAAGAAAGGACTTTGCCGTTGTCAAGTTCAGTCCTTTTTGGAAAATTTGTGGTTGACCCTGTTGAAAACAAACCAGCATAGGCAAGCCTGTGCTCACAAATTTACGCTAGTCTTGCTGCTACACCTCCAAGACCAGAACAAAAACACAGCAAAAAGTTTTTTTTTAAATAGTGTTGTCATTAAACAGTACATTCAACCAAAACTGTTCAAACTTCCTGTGTTCATGTCATATTTTGGTTTTGTTGTGCATTTTCACCTGCCACTCGGCAGGCAATTGACCCGAATGGTAGAGTGGCCATACTTTGGAATATTTTCATTCATTTCATTGCCTCGAGCACACCCTTGTGAGGATAAAGCGGATCAGAACATTCAGTTCTGGGATTTGGTGCCCATGTGTCTCTTTTTACTTGTTTAACAGTTTCTCCTTCTCTGTTTTCCTCATCTTCTTATTTCATTATCAAGGGCTGAAATAGTCGCCTCGCTGAGCACTGCTATTGGGTGCTCACCAAACGGTAGGAGGCCCCGCCAGCAATGTATGGAGGCCTTGTCTGATAGACAAAGCATTTTCACAGTTGGGTTAACTTGAAGACACCCCATCATCCGTGGGTTGGCCTCCATATAGAGATAACTTGAGCTACCGCGGCTTTTGCTCATTTCTCTTTAAAGAGGTTATACTTAAGGTGCTTTCACGCCAAAATTACCGGAAACACTTATTTCCTGGAAAGTCTCAGGGTCAAAAAGTTTGGGTCATGTGTGGGTTTCACATTCGCACATCAGCCGAGGTCCCTCAAACACCAATAAAGGGTTTGGCTGTACTTCAAGTCTGATTCAAGTATTTAACAATGTATTCACGTTAATTTGGGAATAATTCTGTATCTGAAATGAACACCAGGTTCCCTCGCATCATTGTCAGAGTCAGTCTTGTTGCTGTGCAGCTCCTCAGAAATGATGCCGGCTTTTGCGAAAGCTCCAACAACAGTGAGAGCAGACACATTAGCACAAGCATCCACAATCCAACCACAAATTGTGGCGTAACTCGCCCGACTCTCCCTCCCGGTCTTCGTAAAGCTGTGTTCGGCATCACTCCCACGCCCCTCGCAACTTCACTTTGGCCGTTTATGTCCATTAGCATGCTAACATAGCACAACAGTCAATGCTGACTTTGTGTGCTCCGTTTAGCGTATCTCTAGCATGCTGGTCCCCTTTCTTCTCTACAGTGTATTTCAAAATGCAAAGTCTGCTTGTCCCTCATCAATTGCCATAGCCCAAGAGGGTATCTCGGAAAGTGGGGATTGGTCGAGAGAAGAGTCGGTAATGGTCGTGAAAATACGGTGCTTAAAAACCTTCAAAGAAACTGGTTACTATTGATGGCAACAGCCAGATTAGGGTTGTCGCGCTCACACGGGAATGAGCAAACTGCATTGACGAGACACAGGGGTGACATTACAAATCAAATAGGGGGGGATGGCACCATACTGTGCAACAGACAGCAGTGATGGATAACATGGATCAATCACTTTCTCTGACTTTAATCAGGACATCAGTCAGCGAAACAGACGCAGATGATGGTTAAGGTTGAATGGGCTATTGGACGGAGGGCTGCAGGCATCGCTAACAGCTGTTTTTCACCACATTTAAACAATTATGAAAATCTTGATTGGTTGATGAAAAGAAAGTTCGACATGCTTATGACACACTAGCTGTAAAAAGGGCTGGTGTTTTGGTTTTCGTTTGGGACTGAGTTTTTGTTAAGGGAATTGCATTCTGATTATTTCTTCATCCTTGTCACATTGCCGAGTGTGTGTTCATTTATTTTCTCATTATTAGGGGCACCTGCAGCATCTGATGGCACACAATGTGGTGTAGCCTATAGTTATGTTGGAATTTGTAGATGGTGTCCTTTTCACCTGAAAAAAAACCAATCTCTTCCTTTCAGATGATCAGAAAAATCGCAAACATTTAGAGTAGGACTGAAACGAATGCTCAAAGCATTTTTTTTTTAGCCTTGAGTACTTGCATATTTACCTGTACACTGTACGGGAAGAAGTAATCCAGTTTATTGTAGCAACAATAGTTCATGCTATGCATGACATGAACACACCGCCATCGCTGTCAGGATCCCAAATTGAAAATAAACAAACCAAATGCAATCAATATATGGAATCAATGCTGCTTTTATTTTGAGCTCGTTTGCTGCAAAGTGTTCTGGCGGAAGAGCTGACAGAGTCTGTTTGGGCCATCTTGCTACCAATGTCAAAATGCGTAGTCCTGACTTAATGTTCATTTGCTAATGAAGGGCGCAAAAAAAAAACCCCAACTTGATTGCGCTGACACTGTATTGCATGGTGCCTTTTGCCAGCCTTTAGCAGTGGCTCCAGTGTTAGCGAATAGCTGTGTCAGCGGCTAGCAAGAGCCGTCGGATCACTTTTCAAAGGCAGTTTTAATAGATATAAAATTATTCTGCACACATTGATGCCGACAGCCTGACACAGTTGCCGTTCCCACTGATCACTTAAAAAAACAAAACAAGGTTTTCTCCAAAAATGCTGTTTTAGCCAGAAAAATGTCTACTGTGGCCATGGCACATTGTCTCATAGACCAAAAACTAGGTGGAGAGATTTGTTTAAATATGGAAATTGCATCTGTAAATGATAATGTACTCAAACTTATATAATGTACACAAATATTGCAAATTAAAGTTTAAACACGTTCAACTGTTTGTGGATTGATTCAATAAAACTTGTTGAATAAATGCTGAGCTATTTTTCGAAAATCTCATTAATGCTTCTTGAGAAGAAAATGCATTTTAAACTCAAGCAGAAATGTTGATTACCTAAAAATGAAAACCACTTGGTGGTCAAGTGTCCAAATACCCGATTATTCGATAGAATTTTCCGTCTGAGATCTGAATACCACAATAGTCTATAGCTGCAGCCCTAATTTAGAGTGACAGCTTTTTCAATGGTCCGAAAAGAACAATGGAGACAATTGGACAAAAAGAAAAAGAGATGGAGTAGTAAACGAGTCCGCTGAGGCCCTGCATACAGCATTGAATTACCCTGCCAAGTTAACCTGACGCATGCTATCTTCATCCGTTACAGTTACAATACAGCTGGCATGAAAGCGCCAGCGTACATAAACAAGATGCGATACATTCAGTTCAACACACTTGGGACAGTCTGAGCCACATTTAAGTCTCATTCTTTAACTTTACTCTTTATGTCAAAGTAAACTGAGAAATACTCCGATTTGCAATGATAAGAAATAATGCAGGAAATCATGTATGCGTACGAATCGTCCATTTGGTTTGTAACCTCTTTTAGAAAATCCCCCTGAGTGAGTTTTCAGTGTTGACTCAAGGGCTCCTTCCTATTCGCTAGTTCTTGAGCTTTCACACGGCAGCAGCTCATTGCTCACAACGTCACCGTGAACCCAGTCATCAGGAAGCATCCATTGTTGGAGTGCAGAACAGGGGCAGACAACTGATGTTGATTGTGAACCGTGTGTGTGTGTGTGTGTGTGTGTGGTGGCGGCGGCAGAAGGGGTGTGTTTGCTGGTGATAGAAATGTTTCTCTTCCTGTTTGTAGGTTCTCAGGAGTGCTCTTTTTCCCATGCTGCGAATTTCACACGCATACATTACCATGCTTTCCTGTATGCGCGCGTTAGAAGACGTGTGATGGCAAAAAGAAGAAATATATATTTTTTTAAAAAGCAAAAAGGGCTGCAAGAAATGTATTTGGTCCAAAAAAAAGGGCACAGCAAGACCGGTTTCTATATTGTAGTTTCGGATGAAATTACAGTCTCCCTCGTCAAAGTATGTTGTCATTTGAACAAGCAGTATATTTACAAGCACTAAAATAATCAAGTAAGTAAGTCAGTAAGTAAGTAAATAAACATGAATTGCATTTAATAAAACCACACCTTTAAAAGGCATGCAAACACCTTAATTTGATTGTGTGATTGTGTTAGATTTTAAAAGTGGAGAAAACTTAACAAGTTGAATTAACAAGTTTAATTAACACCCCGGCACTATTTAATTAGTAACCAAATTCCTCTCACGAAAGGGGTGTTCACACGGCAAGATTTGTTTGGGCGCTACACCGACACTGCGCCAGTAGAGCGTTCACACGTGCAAATTTGCTCCGGCGTAGCGCCGGAAAACAGCTTACAAATTTGATCCACCTCAGGGAGGTGGTTTAAAAATTTGCTCCAGAGCAAATGCTCGTTTGCTGGGCGGCACCGGTGTAAATTTGCACGTGTGAACGCTACATTACATCCACCTCTCTCGGCAGCTGACTGTAACGGGTAGTTGTTTGGATGAGCAAGAAATAAATCAACATTTATTTATTAATGCATCAACTTGTCAAAGATGTCAATGTTTTTATTTTTATTTATTTTTTATTTAATTTTATACATACATCTTTATTGATATAGCACTCTCAATCGTAGTCAACATCAAGTGGATAAAGCACAATCGTGATATTACCCAAAACCAGGGTGATAGTACAATAGTTTGGGATTCTTTGTTATAGTTAGTTTTGATTTCGTTTTGAGTTTTGTTTTTTAAATTGTATTAGTTTTCATAGCAGTGGCATGGTGGTCCAGTGGTTAGCGTGTCAACCTCACAGTGCAGAGGTGCAGGGTTGGATTCCGGGTCCGGCCTCCCTGTGTGTAGTTTGCAAGTCCTGCCCCTGCCTGCGTGGGTTTTCTCAGGGTACTTCGGTTTCCTTCCACATTCCAAAAACATGTATAGCAGGTTAATGGAACACTCTAAATTGTCCCTAATTGTAAATCCTTCGTTTTGCTTTATTTTTATTAGTTTTAGTTTTTTTTATGGGTACCGGTATTTCTTGCCTGTAAGTCCGCAAACTTTAAAGTACAATTGGCACAGTGCATAATGCTCCTTCTCAAATAAGATTTATTAATGTAGCCCACAGTAATGTAGTTTTAAGGAGTGTAACCAGATCGTATAGGACGGTGGTGTGTAATATTTGTCTGTTGGTGGTGAGGCAGAGCAAAGAAACATTTGGTGGATGCTGACAAGTAAGAGTGTCGTGTGGCTCAGAGAGCAATTTAGATTTGATACTCTTGGTTGACAGGAAGGGTATCCAGAAAATGTGACCGTTACAGCCAAAGGTGATCAGAAAGACGGGCAGGAAGGTACTGTGTTTCTTCTGGTAGGAAAGGGGAAAAAAGAGACTTGCTGGCGAAACAAGGAAATGCAGGAAGGTCTCGAGGGGAAAAGGTTAGCTAAGAATAAGTGCAATACTGAGAGGAAGGACGTGAGGAGACAAGAATACCAGGTGCTGCAACGTAAGGCAAAGTTGGAGGTGGCACAGGCCACACAAGAGGCTTGTGATGACTTGTATATCAGGTTGGACAGTTAGCGGGGAGAAAAGGATCTGTACGGGTTGGTCAGGCAGAGAGACGGCAGTGGCAAGGATGTGCAGCAGGTTAGGGTGATTCAAGGACAGAGATGTAACTGTGTTCACTTTGTGCTCGTAGTGTCATGGATCGATGGAAAGAAAACTTTGAGGAGTTGATCAATGAGTAACGGGAGAAAGAAAGGAGAATAAATGGCTTAGTAAGCGTTATTTTAGAAACATACTAAAGAGGATGAAAAAGAAAAAAGCCTTGATGACATCTCTGTGAGGGTATGGAAGCGTTTAGGAGAGATGGCTGTCGAGTTTTTGACAAGGTACATCAATTGAATTCTATAGGATGAGAAGATGGCGGCCGAGTAGGCAGCCGTCTGCAAGTGCTCTTCAAGAGCCTTGCTTTTTTTTTTGTTTTTGTGTTTTTTTTTTGTCACATGGTGTTTGTTGTTATGTCGTGTGGACCTGATATGGATTGTTTTCAGCGTTTTTTGGCCACAGCATTCATCAAAGGAGAAGAATCTAAGTTGGATGATTTTGTACTAATTCCTCTGCCGTCAAATTCAAAGAAGCACAATCAAGGGTCTCGGAGCTCAAATGAATCCAAAAGTCCGTTGCTGTCACATGTGTGATCATAGTTGGTCCTCTTCTCTCAGTGGCACTTGCTGCTGCCCTGCGGTTGTCCTTCAACAGGAAACACTTAACAAACACAGGATCTCTTTAGAAAAGGCTTGCTATTGTCACATTGTCATGTTGATAGCCCAGGGGTCACGGAATAAAATACTATTGAGGAAGGGGACCTGCAAGTAAGCCCTCCCACACATACGCTGCCCTGAATCAGAAAGTTTTTTTTTTTTTTAAACCCTCAGGCTATGGACTGGAGATGTGCAGAGGGGGGGGCTGAAATGTTACCAGACTGAAGAGACTGTTTAGGAGCCAACAACCACTCTCTCTCAACCCCAATATCTGGATACAAATCACCCATTCATCCATTTTCTAATCCATTTATCCTCACTTGAGTGTTCCATTAACCTGCCATGCATGTTTTTGGAATGTGGGCGGAAATCAGAGTACCCGGAGAAAACCCACGCAGACACTGGGATACAAATCAGTGAAAATATGTTTTTTTCTAAAACTACCAACATAAACCGATAGCTAATACAGCATCGAACTAGTTACAGGAATCACATCACCCGATGAGATTAGTGGACAGGACACAAACAGCTGTTCACAATGTGCACAAGGACATATTGACAACTACAGGCATGCCACGTGGGCCAATATCAACCCATCCATTTTCTGATCCGTCTGTCCTCACAAGAGTCACGGGGCGTGCTGCAGCCTATCCCAGCTGTCCAATTGGAGGGCGCACAGACTGTAGTCGAACAACCATCCGTGCTCACACATACCTTAGGACAATTTAGAGCGTTCCATTCACCTGCCACGCATGTTTTTGGAATGTGGAAAGAAACCAAAGTGCCAACAGCAACCGATTTTGAATTACAGTCACTGAAAATCTCTCTGCATGTTTGGACCACTGCGTTCCACCGTCGCCATCACTCTGCTTGCCAGGAGACACTACACAAATAGCTCTCCCTCCTAAATACAAGGCCCCACTACTGATCTCGCTGAGTTTTGCAAAGAAAATAATCTTTCAAAATCATAAAACTAAAAATTCAATCCACACAAGCCACAGGCTCGACTCTCTTACAGTATTCATAGCAATAGAAAAAAAAATGTTGGCTCAAAAAGAAATACTATGTCAGCCTTTAATGATACTTGGAATGGAATAAGTCATCTCAGCTCCAAACCTAACCCATCAAAACAAAACGAAGTACAAAACCACTTTCCGTAACACCTTACCTCGCATGAATAAAAATAAACCACACACAATTGTCCTTTTCTGACCTACTCCTGCTCACTCGCCTCTATTTTTTTAACTCCCCCCCACCAGCCCCCCACCCTCTCTTTAATGCCACGATGATATACCAGTATTTACATTTTGTATTTTTATTTATCACCGTCATTGCTATCATCATCATCACTAACACAGTGACATAGATCCAAATTATTATTGTTATTCTGATCTACATGAATTTGTTATGCTGTTGGGGTGGCGCAGTTGTCGAGTGGTTAGCACGTCGGCGTCACAGTGCAGATGTGCAGGGTTTGATTATGGCTCTGGCCTTTCTGTGTGGAGTTTGCATGTTCTCTTCGTGCCTGAGTACGTTTTCGCCAGGTACTCTGCTTTCCTCCCACATTTGAAAAACATGCATGGTGGATTAATGGAACATTCTAAATTGTCCCTAGGTGTGATTGTGAGTGCAAATGATTGCTCGTCTCTGTGTGCCCTGTGATTGGCTGGCAACCAGTTCAGGGTACACCCTGCCTACTGCCTGATGGCAGCTGGGATAGGCTTGAGCACACCCACGACCCTTGTGGATAAGTGGATCAATCAGAAAATGAATGGATGCATATATGTTTATAATCTTGTAAATTATGTTTTGCCATTCCTGGTCTGTGTCTCCGTGGGGTAGCCATTGAGGAGTGGCGTCACAATGAAGTTGGTTGGTGAACGACAGGGAACTCCGGGTCTTCTTTTATCGACTTTGCAACTCCAAAGGGGCGTTCCTGAGCACGTTCCCTAGTCGGAATTCGGAAAAGTCCGACTTCCCACCTTCCGCGAATGGAGTACTATAAATGTCTTATTGAAGTCCGTGATTGGAGGTCGGAAAGGTCAGATATCCCAATTTCATGGAATGTAGCATATCAGTCCAACATAGCATCATAACAGTCAGAAATTGGTATTAAAAGACTGCCCAGTTGTGTCCAAAAGGAAATGAATGAGGCTGAAGCGGTTGCAAATTAAAGCAAGCTTCTCTCCAGCAACGTCACAGCCAATGGCAGTTCATTGGTTAAGAGGCTCCGGAAAAAGCCGAATCAAAACGAAGCCCGCTGTGCATGATGGGAAGATAGTCTTCGTCAAATCGCCATCTTTGCTCAATGCAAGCTAGCAAGCTGTATACAACAGCTTTCGAATGATAATTTCGGCCAAACGACGATTGTCAAAGTAGATACTATTGTTAATTTGAAACAACAATAACTTAAGATAGCCGTTTGGTATACAGAACTCCAGATACTTTCCACGCATAAGTCGTACGTCTTGGTCAGCGCTCGACGAGTGGTGTGGTCAACATGGGCCGCTCTCGAAGCCGAAGTTCATCGCGGTCCAAACACTCCAAAAGCAGCAAGCACAGCAAGAAAAGGAGTCGGTCACGATCCAGAGACAGGGAGAGGTCAAAGAAGCGCTCCAAGTCAAGAGAATCGAAGAGGAACAGGCGCAGAGATTCTCGTTCGCGTTCCCGTTCTGCCACAACCTCATCTCGCAGGGACAGAGCGCCATCCCCGCCTGAACGCATCGACATTTTCGGAAGGACATTGAGCAAGAGGAATGCCTTAGACGAAAAGCAGAGGAAGGAGGAGGAGGAAAGGAAAGCTGAAATGGAACGGCAAAGAAAAATGTGAGTATATTGTTACAAGACGATTAATAAACAGGAGGTCGTCACTTCCATATCTGCTACATGCTAAGCTAACTTGCTAAGTTAGCGTTATGCTTTTTTGACAACGCTAGCCTGTAGCACAGGGCTAGACTAGACAAGGCCTCAATTACATGCGATCAACTGCACAGCGCCGTCAAGTTTAAACCTTATTTCAGCAATATTTTGTAATGTTTGATTAGTTTTATCGGTAGTAATTCCATTTGATCTATTTGTTTCATCAGAATGGTTTAATGAATTGAGTAATGTGTTGTACCGCAAATTGCTTCGTGTACAGTATTATCTATGGACCTGGCAACAAAATCAACACATTTTCCCCACCATCAAGACCATTGTCAGCGGAAAGAGCTGGAATAAAGGAACAAAACGGTGCTTTAATTTGGTCAATATTGTTAATTCAGGAGGTTGTGACTTTTTAAGCGCTTCAAACATAAATGCCGGTTATTTCATCCATAGTCACAATGGAGTGGCCTGTGACTGAGTGTCTGTGCGAAGCGTTGGGCAGCTCTTTCAGGACTTGTAAGAGACGTATTTTGAGTCAAGATAAGCAGAAGGAATGACTACATGTGCTCTTAAAGCCATTTCTGCAGTGCTTAGTCCCGTCTTCCTTTTTGTTTGGCTATACGAAATTCCCACACCATTGCTGGCAAGTGACGGCAAGCACGCTTCTCCTGCGTCTCGCCCATACGAGCCTAGTCAAGTCAAGTACAACTTTGTCAAATGTGCTGTAAGCACAGATGAAGTTTCTTCTCTCTCAAATAGACAAGACAACTGCGCCACCATCAAAAGAACAGTTAACATAAAATGACAAAATAATACAACACATAAGACACAGACAGTCGTGTAATCTTAACCACTTTTCCGGCATACACTTTGTTGTTTGATGCAGTTATAGATGAAAGAGGAGCAAATCAAATGGTCCTTTTCACAAGTTCACAAGTCCTAGGCAACACAAATATTGTCAACTGCAAATTGGTTGTTGTGTAAAGTGACTTTGCATGTTCCAGCGAGCTATCAATACTTATTGAGAGGTCAAAGATGACTTATTCTGCTGCGAATGCGTTAAAAACATTGAATTAGTGCGCGACAATCATAAAGTTGAAAATGATGTGACAGAGGAGATTCCACTGCACATATTTTAACAGTCAGACCTAATTTTTCTGAGAGGAGTGTAAACCAGACCTGTGCGATGTCATCACATAAAAATGTCTTCATTAAAAATGATTGAAAGCAGTCAGTTGTCACATACCGCCATTAAGCCCATATTCTCGCGGAGTAGAGTGAATGCTTGCGAACATGGCGGATTTTGAGATTTGACAGGGTTCGTAAAAGGTTGCAAACATGTTCGCTAACAGTTTTACAGCCTACCATGGTTAGTTACAGTGTACATCACCCCATTTGTGCGTAGCATCCTCTGCTGTCAAGACTGTTGTAAAAAAAGGGATTTAAAAAAAAGCTATCAGCACCCATTCTCCACGTTGATTGTCATGCCAGAGGAAACAAAAAGAAAGGAGTTGAGGAGTACCTTATCCCTGTTTGAATGAGTCTGAAGGCCGTATCTCAGATCGTGCAGGTTTGCAAGTGTGTGTGCATGTAGTGAATGTTTTTTTTTCCGTCAGGGTTCATTCAAGGTCGCAAATAGTCTAAAATAAGTCGGCTAACAATTTTAATGCACGCAATCAGCTTTTCTTGTCACAAAGACATTTCGAACATGTTGAAAATTTGATGGTGACAAGAAAAATCGTTCGCAACCATGAAAGCTGTATGGGGTCTGGCGAACATCTTTGCAAGTGTTTGCAACATTGAACGCACCCTTACAAAAAAACCCCACAATTCATTCCATGTGTATATGCTTGGGAAACTTCACCCCCGCAGTGAGATAAGGACTTAATGACCCAATTAACAAAATGTGTACTGTAAATAAAACAACGCTGCATTATCTTGTCTGTGACTACTGATCTGTGGTCATGGACTTGACGCAGTGATGTAGCATGCGCTGCTTGCATTCAAATGATTCTGTAAACGCTGCTGAACACTCACCATCTTTCATCAAAATTGTTTCTGATGACAGACAACCGACTGATTTTCGGCAACGTTCAACCAAAAAGTTGACAGCCAACTTTTGTTACCTTTACCAGCATTCGCTGCTGCTCAGTGGTTGAAAGGTCACGGGCATCAGATTATGATATCATGAAATCCCTACATTTTTCGAAGTGGCACATTGAGGAACATTGCCCATAAACTGTTTGACTATTTTGTCGCACAGTTGTTCACAAAGAGCTGAGCCTCGCACCATCTTTGCTTATGAATGACTGAGCAATTCAGGGAAGCTCCTCTTATACTGAGTCATGGCATCCACCTGTTGGCAGTTAGCCTCTTCACCTGAGGGATGTTCCAAAGACATGTTTGATGAACATTCCTCAACGTTGTCTTTTTTGCCACCTTTCCCAGCTTTTTAAAAATGTTTTGCAGCCGTCAAATTCAAAGTTAATGATTATTTGCGAAAAAACAAGAACGTTTAACTAACACTGGGGCTAGCACACCAAAAACACCTTTACTTGAACACCATATCTCCATTCGGAGGTGTTTGATCTGGTTGAAAAGCACATTATGAGGTAAGGGTTGTACTGTAAGAGTCGACCGGTCATTCATTTGAACGAAGTTACATGTGATTATGCCGCATGTGAGTACACTAACCTCTTTGTGCTTGGTTAGCTGCTTTTGGTTTGGATGGTTCTTCTTCGTGGGTGTAGCGGCCTCTTCTTAGGTTTAACTGTTTCTTCATGTTTGGCGACATCTGCACACAGCCTACAACACAATGCAGCGATCAGGGTTTGCGTTCTGATTTTCGGTCACTTTATCGAAGGCGTTTTCTATTGATATCGGCCGTGTCTATTGTGATACATCTTGATATTGAGTTATCGCCCAGTCTCAAGTTCAAACGATTGTAATAAATAATCGTTAATTGCCTTTGCATCTCTTCAATTAACTTCGACTTATGCTTGTCTGGCAGTTAAATCTTTATGATGGCTAAATTGTGATCTTGGGATAGGCGATTTCCTCTGGGAAACATTGGAGCATTTCTCTCGTCATCAATCAGTCATTTTCAACCGGTGCATCTCTGTCTCCTAGTCGCCAGCAGGAGATTGAAGAGAAGCTTATCGAAGAGGAGACAGCTCGGCGAGTGGAGGAGCTGGTGGCCAAGCGGGTTGAAGAGGAGCTGGAGAAGCGTAAGGACGAGATTGAGCGGGAAGTGTTGCGTCGCGTCGAGGAGGCAAAGCGCATCATGGAGCGACAGCTGCTGGAGGAGCTGGAGAGACAGCGACATGCTGAGTTGGCAGCACAAAAGGCCAGAGAGGTAACGCTCGGTCGTTTGGAACGCAGCCCCTCCGTTCTCTCTTTACTACCCCAACCGTTTAGCCTGCGGTCACCCGCTCCACCTGAGACCGGGTGGAGAATGTGTATTTGGAAGGCCCTTCTTCCGGTGTCCTGTTGAGATTATAACCGACCCATGTTAGAACATTCACTGCCAATGGGACTGTTGAGCCCTGTTTCCAACAAGCTTGACATTGTGGGTCAATTTTTTTTTTTTTAAATCTGCTTCCTTTGTCTTCTGATGTCAAAAGTTGCGAAGGCTGTCGACCGATACGTTTTCTGGCGCTCTGCTGCTTGCGTACAATCCTCGGCACAGGAGTTTTGATGGTGAATATCAACGAATCATCCCAATAATCAGAGAGAGTTAATCGTTTTTGTCTTGAATTGATCTTTCTTTGCATAGAATTTGCCGATGGTTCACACGCTGCTTGAAATCACACTATTTACATCTCACAGCTATGGCCATCCCATTTACAAAGGGCACAGTTGAATCGCAAGTCAAATCTGGGTTTCTGTTCTGAACCACACTGGCGAGCCTCGATGCTTAGTGGAAACAAGACTTTACAACTCCATTCAAGTGGCATCTACAGGAAGACGCCGATACTTTAATGCTCAATTTCAACGTTAAATTTAACATACAGGCTAAATGTTGCTCGATTCACGTAATGATTTTGTGGTCGTGCAATATTCATATCTTGGAGAAAGCGAGACAAGTGGACACTGAGAAAAGCCATTACAGTACATCTTTCCTTCGAAATACATTGTGTGTTAAATCTAGTGTGTGTAGCTTGAAACAGCCAAAGAAATGTTAGTTTAAATTACCGGACCCACTAAACTCTTTGTTGAATAATTGAAAAAATCACATTTTATTCATACCCGACGTCATCATATTATTAACAGCTCACCAGTTTGACCGTGATGGAATTCATTCTACGGGGACTTAAATTGAAAAATTAGCTAAGCTTTCTTTTAACGTATGTAATAAAGTGTGTAAGAAGAGACATGCCGATGCAGTATTACATTTCCTTTGTTACCAGCATTTGGAAAATGATTCCAAAGTAGACGCACTCAATGAAATCAAGATATCACGATATCGATCTTAAAATTTGTGGGAAGGGAAAAGCAGAGAGCTGTTTCTTCTCTGTCCAACCACCACCACAAGCAACAAATATTATGGAGTGTTGATTTTACAGACGAGTTCGTATGAGCCGAATGACCCCTTCTTGCACAAGGAGCAGAGTCGTCGGCTACTTCTAGGGTGAGAGCTGTTAGTCGATGCACCATCTTTGCCACTTGGACTTAATCTGTAACTTATATTGATTTAAAATAAGGCCAGCGCGAGTGCTCACGCCACAGCCCTTCCGATCCAAATTTCCCATCACTGTACTCATTGTATTCTTGTATAATTAGCTTTTTTTTTTTAAACGTTTGTTTCGTCCAGGTCTTCTTGACAAGCTTGCTTTAATTTGAAGTCATAGAAACATTTCTATTTGATACTAATAAATTGTTTCCTGTATAACAAGTTAAATTTTTGTTTTACGTTTACCTTCTTATAACACCGATGCATTTTTATTTTATTTTTTCGTTTTTCAGAGCAACAAATGTACTGTGTTTTTACTCATGACTTGCTTCCTCTATAGGGCTGTTTGTTCCGATTGATATTGTTATTTGTAACCACTTTCCTAACTAGCACTTGACCTGAGCTGGCCTGCAGCCTTTCAGCTCAGCTGTGACTTGTGTCCTGTTCTGTAAGTGTTACCGTGGTCCGGTTCTTCGTGAACACACACAAACACCATGTTGTGCTCCTACCGCTGCTATCATCCGGGGCTGTGCCGTTGCACAGAAATGGAAAAAAAAAAACAGTCCATGAATTGCGAGCTGTGGCTGCAGGCTCAGCAGTGCAGAAATCGGTTATAAAGAGGAGTACCGCGGATGCGGTCTGGCAGAGTTCCCCATACCTACCTACATGCCCACCCCAGGAGCGTTTCTCTCTCTGCAGGGGCAACACAGTCCGGACGAGACAGTAAATATACAACTGTTTTATGCGGAATGCTTTCACCGGTTGTGTAGGTACACAGGCAAGGAAAATACGTAGGTATACATGCATTGGTGAGCCAAAACTATTCCCTATTTTATTTTTGTATTTTTCTTGCTTAGGACATTTTCTGTATATTCTTCTAGATTGTCTGTCATTGATACTTGTTCTTTGAGTGTGATGAGTGGATTTCCCCGGCATTCTTTTCAAATTGTCAAGTTATTTCACAATACGACAGAATGCCCCAGATGGGGCTAAACCTTTAATTTTACGGGGGCGGGGGGGGGGGGGGACAGCTGTAACGGGAGGGGACAGGGTTCCATTTGGGACCCCACTCTAAATTTAGAACAATTTGGGGTGGCTACAAAGAGTGCCACACAGTGGTCATGTGCAAGAGACTAAAAACATTTGTGGTGTAATACGTGAAATGGGTGTGCATGTATGTGTGGCGTATGGGTGTACGAGGTATGGCGCTGCTGTAGCCTGTTTGTGCGCTAACATGACATCGTGTCACCCATCTAGGAGGAAGAAAAATCAAAGCGGGAGGAGCTTGAAAAAATCTTGGAGGAGAATAACCGTAAGATCGCGGAGGCCCAGGCAAAACTGGTATGCTATCATTTAAAATGTTCTCGTTTTTGTTCTCCTCATTGATCTATTGAGAGTTTCACACATCTCATAAAATTGAAAGCAGAAGTTGACATACACTACCCTGATTTCCTAAGTACAAGACGCCCAATCATTTGACACGGCTTCCCAAAAAAAGGCGATTTGTTGATGCGCTTTATTATCAGTGACTAATACATATGAATGAACAAAGATTCAAAATGCGCCAAGAAAGTGTATAGGCTTTTAAATCCAGGTAAAAAAAAAAAGATGCTTTTCCAACATTTAGCATACCTATCATCAATGTGTTTTTCCAAGCATTTTAAAATTCATGTTTTCCAAAATCTTAATTTTAGTAAACTAATATATTTTTGCGACCATGCGGCGCACCATGTCAAAAGGTGCACTCTCAGTTCTGGGTGCTATTTCTGTATTCTTGAACACATACACAAGCGGCTGTTGCCTATAATAGCAGGCTAATGTGGTTTACTGATCCACGACCAGGCGGACTATTAACTGCAGGATTATGAGCACTGATCGTGTACTTGGTTTTCATCATTAGCTCGGTCCCGAGAACATCAATGAGGTAAGTCATAAGGAGTCATAAGGCAACTAAGCTCTTATTTCGCTGGTCTGCTGCCACTGCACCGTAAAAAAGAAATGGGGAATGTAAAACGAGACATCAACTTACTTTTTTTGTCACATTACCTTTTTTACAACCCAGAGGAAGGAAACCTGTCTACAATACATACAAAATGTTTTTTTTTTTGTTTTAGTTTTTTCAGTGGACCCTTGTATAATACTCAATAATAATAATTTTTGCGGATGCGACGAGCGCGATTGTTCTGTCCCAGGTGGTCCTCACACCTGGATGTGCGTTTACGCTCCTTAATATGTTTTGCCGAGCTAGGGGCGTTGCGATTAAGAGACATGAGATGAACCCTTTTTGTGGAGTCGGAGTGCGTTGCGGTTACACACGAGATGTTAATCTCATAAATGAATTGTTAACGCATTACATACAACGTACAGTCGCGTTAACAAAGTTTCATTTCCCGGGAAAATAATCAGATTACTCCCTCAATGAGAAAAAAAACGGAGTTATCTAACGCTTTTAGAGGAGTAGTTCTCCACAGTATCAATCTGAGACTGCTTCAGTGTGACCTGCTCGGGAAAGGCGGGACAATTGGTACAATACTGTGCTCTGATTGGACAATGCAGCAACTTCTGCATGCCAAGCAAGCTTATCCTTTGACCAATCATGGCAACGGATGAAAGTGCCGTTACCGGCATGCGCTTTTATTTAAATCGGTAAGAAATACCAAATAAACTGCAATTGGTTTAAAGAAAAAAACGTCATTGGGCTGAGGGTGATGGTTGTGTCATATATTTTAATGCAAATTAAAATGTTATTTCATTAATCGATACAACAGTCAATTCTAAAAATACTGGAGTGTGACATCCCAAAGATATAAAACATTTTGGTTTTCCTAATTGATGTGCAATAGGAAAACTATGATTTCCTGTCAGACAATTGGGGGGGGGTCTTTTTATAGTTTATGTAAACTCCTGCTTTCAACTGTATATACAAAATGGCTTTTTTTTTTTTTGTGTTCTGAGCTTTTCTGCCCTCAATGAACTTTCAACTTTGCGTTATTTTTCCGTCAGGCTGAAGATCAGTTGCGCATTGTGGAGGAGCAAAGGAAAATTCATGAGGAGCGCATGAAACTGGAGCAGGACCGACAGAAGCAGCAGAAGGAGGAGCAGAAAATCATCCTTGGCAAGGGCAAGTCCAGACCGAAGCTCTCCTTTTCCCTCAAGGCCACCGAATGAGAGAGTGATTCCCTTCGGTCCCATCCAGCTCTGCTCCTCATCAACCCCAGTCCTATGTCGGCTACTCGCTTCATTTTGGAAGTGCTGAACGAAGGAAAAGAAAAAAGTGGTGCAACTTAGTGTTTAAACTTGCAACCCAGTGAAGGTCCACATCTTGCCTCCTGGCAAGGAAGAACATCGAGACCTTGATGGACCTGACTACTCCTTTGGCTCATTCTGTTTTTTCCCCAGCCACACATAAAAACTCAAGTTTGTGCTTTTGTTATGTTTTTTAATTAGTTTTTTTAGGGACTACGAACATTTGATGTAGAATTCTTTAACATGACCCTTGCCGTAAAGTAAGTCTTACCTCGGTGTAATGAGTTCACACCGCGCACCAGTACTATGCTGACATCATTAGCAGCAAATGGTCCCGGATGAAGAGGAATAATTATGACGTCCAGTTCAGATTACGTACTGTAAAGTGTCATGTGCAGCTTGGGAGCTGGCATTGGGGTTCTCTTTTTTTAGTAAGTTTTTTTTTTTCAAACTTAAAAACATACTTTGGCAACAAATCACAGCAGAGCCTTGAAAAGCAGTTATTTCCTTTTCCAACATTCTCTGTATAAGTTGGCTTGTCTGTGTCAAATTCACACTGGTCTTATTTTGTTGTTGTCCATGCATGGATATTTGTTGAGAGGAACCTCATTGGAATTCATTCAATATCACTAAAACAAAGCCTCCCTCTCGAGCTGGCCATACCGACGCTTAGATCCAATGTTGGATTTTATTTTTTTTCCCCCCTCTTACGTGATAAGGCGTGTAAAAAGTGGAGACTCAACTGTTCTGTGTGATGTCACATTGTGAATGCTTGGTGTGATGTGCTGATTCCCCCTCAACCTTTCAAAACAATCACCTTTCATCAAACAGGTCACAGTAATAACTTTTTTTCCCCCCAGAAATGTCAACCTATATCATTTATGTCCTTCAGCCCTGTAATGTAAATTAATGCGACTAGTTGCATCGCTTGGTAACTCTGGAAGGGTAGAGGATGGCCAAATTCAGGTAAGGTATGGATTGAGGTCAGCGAATACAGTTTGTGTGTGAGTGCGCGTGTGTATGTGTGTGTGTGTGTGTGAGTGGGTGTGTGTGCACGGGTGTGAAATGAGCTGACCTCAGGTGGGTATACTGATTAAGGTGGGTGTCCTCGTGTACCTTTTCCGGTTGTCGCAAGAATTGACCAATAAACCCATTGAGACGTCTTTATTGTTGTTTGTACAATATTCACGAAATGCATTGTACAAAAGCCAATATGTGTGATTAAAAAAGGTCACTGACCATATCAGAGTCAGTTCAACATCCACTCGCCTAATATTAATGTCAATGTTCCAAAACAATGCTGCTTGGATGTTGACAGATCACAGCAAAACTATTTGTGCACGTTTTTTTTTTTTTTTTTACCCTAAGTCTTGGAAAAGTTGGTGGAAAAAAGTATCTGGGGTTGAACGTGTGGAGTGTGAAAAGGCATATAAATATGTCTTTGGGAGTGAAAGAGTTAAACTGATGAAACGTTTAAAAGCGCACGTTTTGACATACCCGTTGGAAATCAAGTGTGCGCTATATTCTAGGTTTCGAGAATCCTTTGCTATGTTACTTTATGGAGGAGGGTTAAGTTATTTGACGTGAAGCTGGTGTTACGGCGCTTGGCTTGGACCCTTCACGGCTCGAGAAGCAGAACCTACCAGGCCACTGTCGGTATTGAAATAGATTTTTTTTACTCAGATGAAACCTAAATGCATCCGTCCGAGGTGTGAACAGTATTGAAGTTTTAAAGAAACATTTCAAAGTCTAATACACGCGTGTTTATGTAGTAGGTTACCCAAAGATCGACGCACTTGAACGGTCAGCCGGAGAAACAAAAACCAGCCCGGCCGGTGCCGCCATTCCGTCGTTCTCAAAGCCGCCTCTGCTTCTTCGGTGCTCGGCCGAGTAGAGGCCGGGTAAACACAGCTGTCACTTCCTTCGCTAATAAGTCCCGCTCCCAAATCCATACGCAATTACATTCGTTTAATTCAAATATTCATATTTAATGAATTCTATTCTCAACTGCATTTATAGAGCATTTTAAAACAGCCATCAAAGTGCTGTTCATGGAGCAAATTCCATACATACAACACAACTATATTAACGAAGACAGTAGAAGGCACAAAACAGTAAAACTAAGATCGAGTCAAATGCCAAAGATATTATCTAAATAATACTTTATGTACAATATAATACATCCAAAGCGCTTTCACAACTGGGGCAATTATGAATAGTTCGATACTGCTTTCGAAGCAAATAATTCCGTCACGTTTCTATGCACAAAATGTGAAACTGAGTATATATGTTGACAACAAATAAAAATCAATCGATTGCAAATAAACACCGTAATGTCCGCGTGTCTCTTCGTGCCGGTGTCAGTCATGCCATTTGCCATCTGGGATGACGACGTATTCCGACTTGTAACCGCGGGTGATCCATCAAACACGCAAAAATTTAGCAAATTCGTGGCAATGTCCTCAAAAGTAGCTAAATTACTGTTACACGCAGGTAGACTTTAGCCACGGATAACGGCATGAAATTATATGTAACTAATGTCAAGTGGCAATGCTGTACACCCAAATGCATTTTTATATGTTCTAACTTCATCACACGAATACTGTAAATTGCTTAATTTTGGTCTGCAGACAGAACATAGAAAAAGTTGCTCAAAGTTTCGACTCTTAACTTTAATCATCTAATACAATTGGTAGCGTTTCCCTTTAATGCCTCTCTGAATTCAATTAATTAACCGGTCGGTCAAGCAAGCGGATGCAATAAACATCAGCGGGTTTCGCCTGCGGCTTTGTTTGTGTTTATTCCCGGGCAGGACAAGTGGCATCCGACTCCTAAATTATCTCCCAGGTGTTAACATCAACCTGATTATTGGGTGGGCAAACAAACGCAATCCACAGCGGCTGCTTTTTAACGACCCTGATCAAATTAAGTTGTTAAAAAAGTGTCAGATCTTCACACGTTGGTATAGCTGAGCTGCGGTCTCATGAAAGACGACCAACAAAGATTTGGCTTGTGAGCGTGCGTGTGTTCGTGAAGCGAGATCGTCCAAGTATTGATAGACCGGACCATAATTCAGTGTGAGCGAAGGCTGCTTGAATCTTCATTCGATAAAAGAACTCCCTCGTTGAATGAAAAAAAAAATCTTATCGGGGTAAAAGTATGTTCCATAATTAAATAAAGTTGTCTAATTTCGTAGGCATTATTACTCTCAAAATTACAAGTACAGTAGTGGTCTTGTCCAATCAAAAAATATATTTTATACAAAATATAGTAGGCTACTTAATTTTGTTGAATTCACTCTCGTAAAGCTTCATACACACGCGAAAAATGTAATTTAATTTAGTCCAGTAGTTATGCTTTTCTTCGGTGTGGCATTTCCGCTAGTGGGTGCTCTTGCCTTTTGAAAAAATTCGACCTGTCTTCAATTGCACTTCTTCTTCTCTCTCTCTCTCAATTACACTCATGGGGAGGCACTTTGCGTCGTTGTGCTTCACGGTCCGGACTCACGAGTAAATTGTCGTCATGGCCTAGATTACGGGACCAGAAGCAATTCGAACACCCTTTTATTTGAATTTTTTTAAGCTTTCATGTTTATCTCGTGTCATTGTGGAAACGCTAGACTTTTACGTGACGTCACTTGAATGTAATTGATCTATTAGTGTCTGGCTCTGCTATATGTTATACATATGTTAATCTTGAAAATCAGTTCCATTACATTGGTCAATTGAGTCGAGTTGTCCTCCACCCCCCCCACCGGCACAGCACTCACCGAACCCGTCTCCCCGCTTGACTGACAGCCGACTTGTGTTGACTTCCCCGCCCAGGGACCAATCAGCTGCGCTCAGGGGCGGGGCCTTGGTTAACCCGACTCCACCTAATATATCCGCTCGCGGTCTCTCGCAGTTACTTTCTGTCCAGGTTTCGGAGCTGAGCGGGGAGCGTGTTCCGCGCACGTCGTCCGCAGTCGTTTGGAACGGATCTGCAACATTTTGCCGCCGCAGCCCTTTTGCGGACCTCTATTATGAGAACTTTCACATCGGCTCTTTTGATTTATTTCATTCTCATGTTTGATCATTTTCTTCATTTTGACCATCACCATCGTTTCGTCCTTTTCGTTTTTTTTCTGCTGCTGTTAGCCACAAATTGTTGCTTTATCACCACCAGCGTCGTCTGAAAGGGGGAATATCATTGCATTCCACAACTGGGCTTCGCTCCCGTTTACTCTGCCGTCGCCGCTGCTTTGGATTGGATGCGAATTGCTGGACTCAGACAAAGGGGATTTATTTTTATTTTTTTTGAATTCTACAAACAACACTTGTTCGCTCTGAGGAATGTATAGCGGCGGCTTTCAGTCCGCGCTCTGAGCAGAGGAGAATATACGCAGCGCCACTGAATAAACTATGCGTCTTGGCTTTGTGACGCTGCTCTTTCTCCTGACGATGCTGTAGACCGCGTCGGGGTCTGCGATCGGCGTGCATCTCCACTGGATTCGGGATACAAAGTCCAAGAAACGACTTTTTTTTGGTTTCCATTCGGGAGAGCTTGTCGTTTGAATAGATTTTTGGGGACAGGTGTATTTATTTGGACCCAAAATCGTGCAACGACCACCCGGAGACTCGCCAACCAGTCCAAAACATGGGGGACTCGATGTGGAGATATTATTTGGGAGTTCTGGTTCTTGCCTTCAAAGTACACTTGTGTCGGGCGCTCATTTTGGAGTCTATTTATTGGAACACGACAAATACCAAGTAAGTACGCACGCACACGCACACACACACACACACACATACACACATACACACGCACACACAAAGCTTGTGAACAGCTACTAGTAGTGCACAGAATAGCTTTACGAGCAATGTTCTAGGAAATGATAGCGTAACGTTACTATATATATATATATATATATATATATATACACACACACACACACACACACACCATGTTTGATTTAGGAATACATAAATAAGTACCAATTACGTTTTATCCCCGTCTCTTTTTTTCAGGGTTGTAACTTGTTTCTAACGTTAACGACGTGCTGGTAATTTAACGCCACTAAACCAAAGTTTCAACATAATTTGAAGGACACCATTGCATTCATGACATTATGTCCGGTTGGTTGCTTGGCTGGCGGATGACCATGTAGGCTCTTTCCCGAGAACGCCTGTGACCCGACGGGCCGTGCGTTAAGTCGCACCGTGCAGCATACAAAGCACCTTAAACAGTGGGACGCATGGTTTAGCTGTTTGTTGTCTGCGTTTGCGTCTAATTTCATCAATGAGGTGTTTATTAATTTTGGTTCCACCCCGGTTGCGGTCTAAAACATCACTGCAAACAACAATTTCCACCAACTGCATAAAATGTTCGGATTGTTGACTAAACGGCATGTGATTTAATTTGAGGATAGCCTTCAATGCTTTTATATTTGGCCAGAATCAAACGTTTTTATTTATTTATTTTTTGCTGTTTGGGTAGAAATTGCGTGCTGGTATAAACTTTGCGTCGCTTACCTCGTTTGCTTTGGCGCTCGGGTTCCACGGGAGCCACTAGATGTCATTCGGAAACAATTAGTTTCAGACAAAAGCTAAAAGTGCTGGGGTTTTTTTCACTGTGTTCATGAAAAAATAAAAAATAAACCGGCGTTTTCATTTGGGGAACTTAAGCAGGGAGGCTAATTATTTCATATTGACGCAAATTACTTTTTGTGTTTTTCTACCACGTGTACCTTTCAATTTATCGGCCCACATATTGAGTCAGGGTGCACTCCTTTTAAGATAAAGCTATCTACAGTGTCCTACAGCTTTTAGTGGTTCCCCAATTGCAAATTTACCAGTGACAATTGCCCGCTCGGAGCAATTCATATTTGATAATTCAAGCAAATCAAAATGATTCAAGAGGAAGAACACATTTTTAATCACAGCAAAATTGTTTTTTTTTTTTTCGTGTGTGTGATCACTGCTGGCGCCAACTCCAGATCAATCTACAGCAGATCACAGTTCCTTTGATACTGCGATATCCAAAGGGACCATGTGGCCGTTAAGTGCTCGTCTTGTTTCCAGTGACCGTTAATGAAAGTAAAGCGAGTGTCAATCGTATCCATACAGACATCGTCGTGTGATGTTTTTGGGTGGAGAGTTTTTGCTTGGCGTAAAGGGGCTACTAAGCTTTGCACTCTGCACACAGCAAGCGCCGGGCTCTGTTTTTAGTCTCAACTCCCACGGCCAACTGTGTCTCGATAGATGTCGCGGCCCAGCTATTGACTCTCCAACAGATGAGGCGCTTTTCACGTTTAAGCTCATCCATCCATTCGCACTACATTCTGTGTCGACATGCGGTGTCTCGGAGCAGTTGACTGTTTGGTGTGTGTGACCTACTAGCGTCCTTGTGACGCAGCACACAATAAGCAATATAGAAAAAGGAATGGATGAAAAAAATCAATGTCAATCTGTTTTCAGGAGTGGATGCTTGAACATTTTTGTGCCATGTCAACTTTTATTTTGAACACGTGATGCTTGTCTGACCTTGGAATTTTCGCTCCCCCGACCGACTGCCACTAAAGCAGCAAACATTCCTCTGAATTAGCGCGTGCGTGTGCGCATTCGTTTTTGTCCCGTGTGTTATTTCAGGGGTAAAAGGGTCAGACTGTGATATCATTGATTGAATTCTGTTTTTGGGGGAGGTTTTATGCTGGTGGATCTCATGGCAAGAATAAAGAAATGATCAAAATTCACAAGTCGAAATGTCTAGAGCACAGGTGTCAAAGTCAAGGCCCGGGGGCCAGTCTGGCCCACCACGCCATTTTAGGCGGCCCGCGAAAGCAAATCAAGCGCGACAAGTTCCATGATGCTTGCTTAAAGTCTGAACCAAAATTTCAAATTGTCATATGTAATCCACAATAACAGTCATTATTCTTGACTTCTTATTTGAAAATGAGAGATTCATCCATTTGTTGTGCGTTGTATGTGTAATATGTGGAGGGGATTCAACATTTATATGGGTTCCCGAAATTCACAACTGCCATCCAAAGGAAAACTGTGATTACAATGTGGCCCGCGACAAAAATGAGTTTGACACCCCTGGTCTAGAGGCTCAAAATTGTAACTTGCTTCAAGATAATTGTTTATTGACTAAGATAACCCCCCAAACAAAATATGGCAATTCTTCCAGCCGTTTTGACCAATGGAGATTAGCAACGGAACCAAACCATTTGATCTTCTTGTTTAATTTGCAAGCTCTTGGAAAGTCGTCACGTCTCTTGAACGTCTCTGTTGAGCGGGTCAGCGATTATGCCGGACAAACCAAATGTCGGCTTTTTGCTCGGTCTCTCCTTTAGTTTTTCTTAGTCTTGCCCTCTTGGACTATTCACAGAAGGAGGAACATTTGAAACGGGAGGGCTCTAGGCCAGTTTAATGGCTTTGTGTGTAGGTGGGGTAGCGGATAAAGGAAACTCGACGGCTGGCTCTATCGCTTTTTGTATGCATACTACATGTGTGCATCTATAGAAAAAAATAAATGCATCCACAAGGCCCGTGGCTATGTCGATTAAAACCTATTGTTATGTGGACGACTGCCCTTATGCATGAACCTCCCAAGAAAAAAAAAAAAAAAGGAAACACCCAACCTCCACATTCTCCTCAGTCGAACACACACACACACACACACACACACACACACACACACACACACACACACACACACACACACACACACACACACACACACACACACACACACACACACGCCTCCTCCTAATCCATTTTGTAGTCGGGAGGAGAAACAAAAGCGGGGTCTGCTTTACATGGTTTATGTAAAAAGAGCGCTCCCTCTCCTCCTCTGCAGTTCATTAAGAGATTACGAATAAGCCCAAAGGCCCTTTGTGACCGGGCAGTGGCGGGGGGGGGCACCTCAGTGGGTTCCTTTGTTGTTTTGGGGGGGTCGGACTTCTGCTTAGAGATGCAGGTCCAATCGTGAATGAGTGAAAAGAGGCTCGGTTCTGAAGGTTGTAATGATGACCCCCCCTCCTTCATTGACCCTGCTTTTGCAAAAAAAAAGTTTCAAAATGTATCCCCCGCCTCTCTCGGCAATCGATAGGGAGAAGGATCTGCCGTTTGAATGTCGCAAAACCGGCTAGCTGTGATTGTGAATATTTGCTGAGGGATGAAACTCAAAAGGTCAGTTAATTAAAGCACGCGCCGTGTTTGACGGAGCGTTCAGATTGCCGAGGCCATGTGGACCCTTCCAGATCATCGTTAGAATCATGTATTGAAACAAAAGAAAAAAGTGAAATGAAACGGAACAAGAAAGCGTCGGCCGAGGCCCCCCCCTCGGGAACAGGAGGGTCATTATGTCTCGGGCTGCTCAGATCCCGTAGCCCTCCTGGCTTACTGGATGAAAGGTGCAAGGGGGGTGCAGACAGAGCCGGCCGGAGAGGACAAGAAGGGGGTATAGGGTGACAGTCAGCATAAAGACCTCTGTCCCCTTTCGGCCCGCAGAGGGCGAAAGCCGCAGCGCTGCAAATAATTGAGAGTGGATTAACCTTCGCTATACCTTTGCCTTGCCTTCTTTGTCCATCGCTTTAATGAAACCTTGCGCTGCGGCCAGGATTCAAACACTTGATCGGCGGGTAGATATTCACCATCCCCTCCTTCTGCTTTGTTTTCACGTGAATTTGAGGCTTCAGGGAAGAGACTTGAGGGGGATATTCACAAAGGGATACACCAGGGTGGCCATTGTTTTTTTGGAACACAATAATCTATTGGTTGAAATGCATTAGCTGATAAGATAACCTCTAAAAAAACCCAACTCGTCACAACATGCGCACCAAATAAAGGAGCAAAGGTAGCTAGACAAACAGATGGCACCTAAACAAATGCTCTTTCATGTCTCCGGTGTCACTCAAATGTTAACCCGCGCTAGCAGGGCTTGTCACGCGGAATCTCACCCCCCCCGTTTGGCACACGCGTCTTGAGAGAAAAGCTTAGAATGTACCGTAAATTGCGGACTATAAGCCGCTACTTTTTTCCCAAACTTTCAACCCTGCGGCTTATGCGGTGATGCAGCCAATTTGTGTCATTTTTCTAACGACCGCCAGGGGGCGCTCGAGTAGAAAAGGTAAGATTAAGAGCGGTGGAATATATGCGTCGAGGAAGACTGCAACTTCTTGTCTTGTGCATCAATTAAATGAGCGTGAACATATCCCTCATCATGGAAAATGCAAAAAGAAAGGCATAGGACGCAGCTTTCAAACTAAAAGCAATCGAGCTGTCCGATAAAGAAGGAAACAGAGCTGCTGCACGTCAACTTGGCATAAACGACGGCTCACCGTGATTTTTACAAGTACCGCTATGTTCTTTTACCAGACCTGTTATACTGTGTTGCTATTCTGTTGCTAGCGTGTTGCTACCATGTTGCTAGCGTTTTACTGCACCGTTTGGGAAGAAAGTTATATTATTATTATTGTTAAGTTATATTGTTAAAACGTCTCTCTGTGTACCATCTTTCTTTGTAAATACGTTGACATGTTTTAATGTGGGCACATGCGGCTTATATACGGGTGCGGCTTGTGTATGTACAAAATTGGTTTTCCTCTAAAAATGTAGTGGGTGCGGCTTATAATCAGGTGCGCTCTATAGTGTGGAAATTACGGTAAGTAATTTTGTCAACACATTGGCAAACCATCTCAGTGCTATTCAACCTTACACCGATAAATGATCTCGGTTTCCCATCACACGCCTGCGTAAGAGAGAAACAAGCACAGCTTGGCTTCTCTGTTGACTTTTGGAAGAGAGGACGGTGGGCAGATGGAGGGATTAAAGACACAAGAGTATGTTTTATTGCGCTCGACGCCATTTCCAGCAACTTCAATGTTTTGATCCGTGCGGCTCGGGGTTGGAATCTCTTGATTGACCTCATGATTCAGAGGGGCTGCCCAATTATCCATGCAGAGGACTACAATGTAATCGGAGATATACCGTAATTTCCGCACTATAGAGCGCACCTGATTATAAGCCGCACCCACTCCATGTTTAGAGGAAAACCAATTTTGTACATACACAAGCCGCACCTGTATATAAGCCGCATGTGCCCACATTAAAACATGTCAACGTATTTACAAAGAAAGAAGCTACACAGAGAGAGTTTTCAAAGTTTGAATCATATAACTTAACAATAATAATAATATAACTTTCTTCCCAAACGGTGCCTGTGACACGGCAGTCAAACGGTAGCAACATGCTAACAACACGCTAGCAACAGAATAGCAACACAGTATAAAAGGTCTGCTAAAAGAACATACTTGTAAAAATCACAGTGAGCCGTCTTCATCTTCCTCCTGTGAACTGAAGCCATCGACGTCACCGTCCTCAGTGTCGGAATTAAACAGTGTCATAAAGACCGGTCTTAATCTCACCTTTCTACTCGAGTGCCCCTGGCGGCCGTTAGAAAAATTACACAAATTGACCGCATCACTGAATAAGCCGCAGGGTTTAAATTTGGGAAAAAAGTAGCGGCTTATAGTCCGGAATTGACGGTACGTACATATATACTGTATAAACTCTGAGATACAAACGCAATGGGTTCCCAGAGGCTGCACATAAGCCGAATTGTTCGTAAGTCGAGGCACGTTAAACGTCAATGTATGATTGCCATTTGAGGCCATGAAAAAGCAAAAAGAAAAGGAGTCGCAGGAGGTGTGTTGCACGATACTTGCCTTATTTCGATTTGCCAAAAACAGGAAGTCAACCTCAAGCCCGCCACAAAACAACACTCCGTCCCGAACGCAGCCCTCAGCTGTTTGTTCAACGGGGGCAATATGTCGACAAGCCCCACAGCACGTAGTGCGTAGCATCCCGTAACTTACCTTGAGAGTGAAATCAACGCGCACGCACAGACAAAAGGCGGAGACGCGGCATTGACTGCGATTTCTTAAAAGTGCTAAGTCCAGGCGAGACTGCTGGGAAGACAGCGGCCCGAGTTGTCTTCATTCTTCTTCTTCTTCTTCTTAACGGCGGCTGGCAAGATGACGGAGCGGTCTTCCTCTCCTTCCTATCCTTTCATTCTGTCGGTAATCCACCTCTGGTGGAGCGGCGCTTGCCGCTCGGTGTGGGGTTGCAACAGAAATGGGAAAGAACGACAGCGCTGAACAGCGTGATGGTGGCACGCGGTTACTAAAAATACGGTATTTTTAGTCACATGTCAGATGTTCGGAAATCAGGGACCCTCTATATATATAAGTCGAGTCGAGACACGTAAAATGTCAATGTCTATATATATATATATATATATATATATACAGTATCTATATTCTGCCACAACATTCATCTAATCATCAGTTATTGACATGTGTACCGTAATTTCCGCACTATAGAGCGCACCTGATTATAAGCCGCACCCACTCCATTTTAGAGGAAAACCAATTTTGTACATACACAAGCCGCACCCGTATATAAGCCGCATGTGCCCACATTAAAACATGTCAACATGTTTACAAAGAAAGAGAGAGTTTTCAAAGTTTTAATAATATAACTTAACAATAATACCGGTAATAATATAACATTCTACCCAAACGGTGCCTGTGACGCGGCAGTAAAACGGTAGCAACATGGTAACGACACGCTAGCAACAGAATAGCAACACAGTATAACAGGTCTGGTAAAAGAACATACCGGTACCTGTAAAAATCACGGTGAGCCGTCTTCATCTTCCTCCTGTGAACTGAAGCCATCGAAGTCACCGTCCTCAGTGTCGGAATTAAACAGTGTCATAAAGACCGCTCTTAATCTTACCTTTTCTACTTGAGCGCCCCTGGGGTCCGTTAGAAAAATTACACAAATTGGTTGCATCACTGTATAAGCCGCAGGGTTGAAAGTTTGGGAAAAAGTAGCGGCTTATAGTCCGTAATTTACGGTAATTGATTCTGAGACTGGCCTCGACATGGTTGTTGAAGTCCGCCATGTTATTTGCGCTACATATGGGCATGCAATTTTGACCAGTTGTTAATTGGCAATGCTTCAGTCATATAGGAATGGTTTCTCTGTCAACCCTGAAACATGTCCACCACGTCACTCTTTTGGCAGTGCAGTCAGAAACAATCCCTAAAAATATAACAACAACACGGATGTGCGGAAGAGTCGAAAGTGAGGTCACGGGACAAGTAATATTATTACGCGTGACACTCCCACGCGTCGGAAAACAGGCAAGGGAGGAACCGCAGTGCAATTAGGGAGGTGCAGAACAAATTAATCACTGGTGACAACTTGCCTTCTCACCATTTTATCTTTTAAGTTGCCATTACTACTGACCTTTTTTTTTTTTTAAGTTTCAAACAATCTTGACTTTTTCCATTGTGAAGATTTATATAATATTTGCACATCATATCTTTCTGTAAGTTTCTTCTGGATTGAGTTCTGTTTCACATTGGGGGCTGTTCAGATGACACAGGCAGGATATCGCTTGTTTGACAAAAACAGGATAAAAAAAAAAGAGACGGCGGCGGCATGAGACAATGAAGTTTTCTTTGGCTCTCGCTCGTCTGCGGCGAGCGTATGATTAAGCTTCTCTTGCGTTATCTCTTGGAAACGTTTGATCTTCAGCAAGTTGCCCATTTCCTGCCCCGAGATAGCATTCATGCTAACTGGGCAGGAGTCTGACACCCAGAATGATTGTCGGGAAGTTTGCAATGAAATGTCTTATCGGCAAAGACCTTTTTTTTCCCCTCCGTGTATGTACTTAGGATGTTGGTCGATATCTTGGTGTTTGTCCTTTCTTTGTGAAGAGATTTTTAGAAAGAGTGTTAGAAATGTGTTAAATCTTTCACCCCAGGCACCCCCCTAAAAAAACATCAGTTGTAATGAAAAGCGAAAGCTGTCGGAAAATGTTCATTCTTACGTTTTTATCTTCTGACAACATACTGCTTCCCTTTGTCCCCCCGTGTCCATCAGTACTTTGCCACTGAGTGTGTCCTCGGGAGGAGGGGGGGGGCTGGAAAAGTATCCACTCGGCCTACTTAGCCGTTGTGCTTGACCGTATTCCTTCTTTGTGTGTCTGTTGCGTGTGTACTCGTGCACATGCGATTGCCGGGAGGGAGAAAAAGATGATGCGTTCGAGCGGGGTAGAGAAAAGAATGTTCTGCATCTGTTCGTTTGCAAGTGACAGCTCATCGGCGATAACGAGCGTTTCGGCAAAAATCACAACCTTTTAAAAAAAAAATTTGATTCTTCATTGATTCACCAGCTGCCATCCTTCAATTTAATTATGAATGATCTGTGCCTTGCCACAAGTCCCCTGCGTGAATTCTCCCCTGCCACACTGCGGGGGCTCCTTTTGTAGTAGTCAAAGGGGGGAAAAAAAACCCGATAAGCTTTACTTTGCTGTTCGGTCTGGGAGTTCGGAAAATCTCTCATGCTATCTGTCGGGAAGAGGACTCAAAGGTAGTCGGAAAGATGCAGCGTCAATCCCCATCTCTTGAAATTAGAATTGATATTGAAAGAAAATGCAGGAGGCGAATAAATACTCAGACAAGGTTGACTACAACTTGACAAAAATAAAAACAGTAAACGATGTCAATTGTAACTCAACAACATAACATACCGTAATTTCCGCACTATAGAGCGCACCTGATTATAAGCCGCACCCACTACATTTTTAGAGGAAAACCAATTTTGTACATACACAAGCCGCACCTGTATATAAGCCCACATTAAAACATGTCAACATATTTACAAAGAAAGACGGTGGGTGCGTCATATGCCTTTCTTTTTGCATTTTCCATGATGAGGGTATGTTCACGCTAATTGAATTAATGCACAAGACAAGAAGTTGCAGTCTTCCTCGACGCATATATTCCACCGGTCTTAATCTTACCGTTTCTACTCGAGCGCCCCCTGGCGGCCGTTAGAAAAATTACACAAATTGGCCGCATCACTGTATAAGCTGCAGGGTTGAAAGTTTGGGAAAAAAGTAGCGGCTTATAGTCCGGTATTGACGGTAAATAAAATGAAGATCAAGAGCAGTGAACTCCTTGGTTCCGTACTCTTGGCAGCGATCTCTTTGTGAAGGACAGCCAATTTCTCCTAATGGCCTCTCCGCGGAGACGTTAGGGCTGTGACGATCACAAATTTGACCCGATGATGTATTTTCTCAGAAACTATCACGATAAATTAGCGTGTTATTTTTTTTTAATGCCACTGAAATTGTGATTGAGCAAAAAAAAATTAAAGTACATCGTTTTAAGTGCAATTTTCATTCAATTCTGAAATATACTGAACGTTTGCATTGAAATGTAATGAAATATCTTAGATATTGAAAAAAAAGGACAAATAAAAATGACTCGGGTGTCTGTCGGAAAATACACTTCAGACAAATATTAACAACCCGTACAACCATATACTGTCTGTCGTGGCAGAGTAAAAAGCATCTTCTTTCACCTGGATGTAAAAGGCTGGAATGGCTGCTTGGGAATTCACGTCTTTAGGCAATTTGCTTTGTCTGCAGTTGGGTTAAAAGTGAAAGAATCATCACAGGAAATACGTTCACGGCGCTATCATCATTACCATGATTGACTGTGAATTATTATTTTTTTCACACAGTCATCAGAGATACATTTCTTTCTGTATCTGCAAGTGGTGTATGCTGACAGGCAGAAAAATGAAATGTTCTTCCATTCGAGGGCGAACGGAACGAACAATCAGCCCGTGAATCCAACTGTTGCCATTCATCCAACAGAACAAGTCAGATTATATCAGATTTATGTTCAATTAAAGAAAGCCGAGATTTCACAAATTAGTACTTTTTATATTTTTGTTTGCTGGTTATACCCATGATTTTTTTTCTAACATTAAATACGGTAAGTACCAAGGCTACAACTGATCGAATCGATCTCCTAAAGAAAAGCCAGAGTTATGGACTAAGTCTCATAAGATGTACATAAGCTGATGTGTTTAACGCACAGCAATTTCAAGCGAGCTGTGAGCTCACTCCTGGCACTGGAAACTGGTATCTTGTGCCAGTCACGAGTGTCTTTAAGTTTCTGTTGGGCGTAGTGCTTGAAACAAGCAAAGAAAAGAGGGCCGTAAGAATAGCTGTTAGCCAAACGCAGGGTCGCGCTGGATAGCATTAGCGCTACTTGGCTATTGCTAGCGGTAGTGTACACGGTGCAGTGGCTCATTAATAAATGAGAAAAAGCGTTGATGCGTGTGCCTATGAAGCGACGGGACACAAGCGAACAGTCGAGGTGAACCGTTGAGACAGGACTCAAAAGCAGTTGCAGCTCTCGTCTCAATGTGTGTTTGAGTGAAAACGCACACAGTGGCGGACAGGGTGGAAGAAGAGGCAAAACAAAGAAGCGCCTGTGGATTTTGATAACAAACACGCATGTAAATGAGCATTTAGCAGGTACCCCAAAAACGATTATGTTCATTTTTTTTCCTCATGGAGTCAATATGTAATGATCGCGACAGGCCAATGTTATAGCCTGAAACTTCAAGACCCAAATGGCGAAATTCAAGACTTCCTCAGTACTTTTGAAGATGTCACTTGCAAATTCATACATTTATGAAGCCATACGCTTTGATCCGTTAAGACTCACACGCATTGTCGCAATCATTTAATTCCATTCCAACTTTAAAGGGAATAATAATACCAAGTACATTTGTCCCCCTTTGTCACTTCAAAGTGCATGAAACCACAAATTGTTTTCAGGAATAATTTTGTGGGTGCTCTATATATATATATATATATATATATATATATATATATATATATATATATATATATATATATATATATATATATATATATATATATATATATATATATATATATATATATATATATATATATATATATATATATATATATATTTCATTATCAAAAGGACAGAAATAATCTACAAGTCGATTTTGCACATGTGTAAAATGTTTTGGTAATTTTATTTTATCTTCAATATTTACAACTTTTTTATGAAATAATGTTGTGAAAAAGAGATTAGATGTTTTAATCGGTTCATTATAATCTATTGGTATTCAAATGTGGAAATTGTCAATTTAGAGAATTCTGATACAAAATGTAGCGGCGAATATAATGAAATTCAAAATTATGATGCATTATAATAGCACACAGAAAATCTGAAAATTTGTCTTTGCTATGAATTTCGTCATATTTTTGATATTGCTCTTTAATATGGTAAATACAGTTTTAAGAGAGGTGCATACAAATATTCGTCTACATCGTGGAAAAAAAAAGTTTTTTTGATTTGATCTTAAAACATTTTCTGAATTTTATTTTCAGGTTCAATCCAGTTTATGATCAGATCAGCATCTATGATATATATATATATATATATATATATATATATATATAATGTATATGTCTGTGTGTGTGTGTGTGATTTCAGTGAGCCAGGTTATATGTTTGTGACTTAGATGACACTTTTTTTAAACACAATGTTCTGAGCATCTGATGCATTTCTGGGTACAAAATAAATTTGACTACACCAATAAATAATGTATGCACTATTTACATAATTTGTTTTATGCCTTGTTCACACGTTCACGGATATTTTCCAAACACACTGCACTTTCGTCTCGAATGAGTGACCTTTTGATAACTTTATCCAGGGTGCATACTTTCCAAAGGTTCATCTTCGTTATCGAAACCAGATCCCTTTTCGGCGTGATCTGATAAGACACTTTCTTTTGTTTAAATCTTACAACATTTTTCATGACATTATCTCCTTATGTGCTGATTTCATTCAGTGCAGTGACAGACACGAGTGCATTTTACTCGCGTGTAAATTAATCTTATTTTATTTTTCCCTCGGAGATGTGGAAAATATAGCTTGTTGTTTTATTAAAAACGTTTGTTTATATGTGTGGACACAATCAAACGACCGGGCGGGTCTTTCATTCATTTCATTTATTTGGGATGAAACCGGGCTTGCAATGTAATCGTCTCCAGACTCCTGCAAGCCTGTCAACGCCCTCACACACATCGAATACACTTGATGACACTCAGGGGATAATCTTTGGTTGGAGTCATGAAAAGTCATCATCGTAGCTTTCACCAGCTCGTCCTCACGTCAGGAACTTCCTTGAACCGTGCTGAAGTATTAGATTTTTTTTTTATCAAATGTATCTTTTACGAAAGATGGTTTGTTTTAATACTTGAATCTGTGGCTAACATGCCTGATTTGATTTGGGGCACAGCAAATAAAGACTCACTTTCAATTCAATGCGAATGAGAATATGCGGATCGTCGTCGGAATGCTGCGGGGCCTCTTCATACTTGAGACTAAATGGCGCTATTATTTTACGTTTGGGGAAATATTTAGGGAAATTCAATTACACTCCCAGACAAAGGCCTCCAGGCTTCCTGCCGATGAATTCCTGCTACTGTTGTTGAAATGTTGCCACACAAAGCAAGGCTTTTTTTTTTTTTTTTCCCCCCTTATTGTTTTGTTGCTTCGTGTCCTGCTATTTCTTACATGGTAACGTTTCCAGAACGTCGAATCAAATTTGTACATACCGTAATTTCCGCACTATAGAGCGCACCTGATTATAAGCCGCACCCACGACATTTTTAGAGGAAAACCAGTTTTGTACATACACAAGCCGCACCCGTATATAAGCTGCATGTGCCCGCATTAAAACATGTCAACATATTTACAAAGAAAGACGGTACACAGAGAGAGTTTTCAAAGTTTTAATCATATAACTTAACAATAATAATAATATAACTTTCTTCCCAAACGGTGCCTGTGACGCGGCAGCAAAACGGTAGCAACATGGTAACAACACGCTAGCAACAGAATAGCAATGCGTCATCTGCCTTTCTTTTTGCATTTTCCATGATGAGGCTTTGTTCACGCTAATTTAATTGATGCACAAGACAAGAAGTTGCAGTCTTCCTCGACGCATATATTCCACCGGTCTTAATCTGACCTTTTCTACTTGAGCGCCCCCTGGCGGCCATTAGAAAAATTACACATATTGGCCGCATCACTGTATAAGCCGCAGGGTTGAAAGTTTGGGAAAAAAGTAGCGGCTTATAGTCCGGAATTTACGGTATTTGTTTTCTGTTCAGCAGCTAAATTCAAGGACATAAATATGAAATGTTGGGACATGTATTTGATGATGATGATGATGATGATTCTTTTAATTTCCAAACAAGTCCATGACAAACGCAACGCTTAATGAATGTCAAGTCACGTGCGACGCTAACGTTCCGTTTTTTTCTTTTCTTCTTTCAGATTTGTGCCAGGACAAGGTGTGGTACTCTACCCTCAGATCGGTGATAAATTGGACATTGTGTGCCCCCGAGTGGATGGCGGGGTGGGTGAGGGAGTGGAGTATTACAAAGTGTATATGGTGCCCAGGGAGCAGCTGGAGAGCTGCACCATTACCAAGGCTGACACGCCACTCCTCAACTGTGTCAAGCCTGACCAGGACGTCAAGTTCACCCTCAAGTTTCAGGAGTTCAGCCCCAACCTTTGGGGCTTGGAGTTCTTCAGGGGAAAAGACTATTACATCATCTGTAAGTATCAATAATAGCTCCAATGCGAAATGGTTCTTCGTGTTTAGATGCGACCTTGAGATTCCTTTTGTGACTTTGACCCAGCTGTTTTTTTTTTTTTTTAAATCTCTCGCCGTGTAATAAATCCACTCAGGGAATTACGTGGGTCAGCCTGCATCCTGATCACCTGTGACGTGCTAACATCCTCGGGGAAGTTTTGACGGTGTTTAGTGGAGGCCTCCTGGGTTGTAATATGGGAGGTGGACTGAACCATCTGTGTAGTGCAGAGGGGGGTGCGGAGGGGGTGTATATCGAAGATAAGACCATCTGTGAGGCTCCGCCACCGCCATCTGTGTGCTGTCACTGCAGAGGAAGGCAATATTTCTTGGTCTCTGGACGGAAGGGGAAGAAGAAGTGGTGTTTTCGGAGAGCGAGAGAATGGCTGGAAATAGTCATTAATCCAAACAATGTACGATTGTATTGTGCAATTCAATTAAGAGTCGGCGTAGGAAATCTCCCGCAGTAACCTCCCCCGTTCTGACTCTTGCGCAACATGTGCAGGGGCGCGCCTTATGAAAAGCAGTTGTTTGAGAAAACAAAAAAAAACATGTTGACGGCTAATAACGGGTGCAGATTTGGGCAACGACGGCTTCTCTTAAACCAAACAAGTGTCCCCGTCGTCCTATTGCATTGTCTTTGTAGGAGCTCGCATTGGTCATTTATGTTCATATACCGTAATTTCCGCACTATAGAGCGCACCTGATTATAAGCCGCACCCACTATAATAATGTAACTTTCTTCCCAAACGGTGCCTGTGACGCGGCAGTACAACGGTAGCAACATGCTAACAACACGCTAGCAACAGAATAGCAATGCGTCATATGCCTTTCTTTTTGCATTTTCCATGATGAGGGTATGTTCACGCTAATTTAATTGATGCATAAGACAAGAAGTTGCAGTCTTCCTCGACGCATATATTCCATCGGTCTTAATCTTACCTTTTCTACTCGAGCGCCCCCTGGCGGCCGTTAGAAAAAATACACATATTGGCCGCATCACTGTTTAAGCCGCAGGTTGAAAGTTTGGGAAAAAGGTAGCGGCTTATCGTCCGGAATTTACGGTAGGTGAGAGCTTTCGCCGCGGTCTAGCGGCTTATTCCGCAGACACTCAGTCAGTCAGTCACGGATGTCCGCAGAAGCTGAACAAACACGAAAAAAGATGCGCGTGTGCGCGCTCAAAGACGTAAGAGAACCAAAGTGCACAAGCTCAATTACCCAACTCTTACCTCTTTCCCAGCTCGCTTCACCAAAACGCTGCAGTTAAATATTGATGGCTTAATGTTGGCGTTTTCGCTTTGATGCTCCAAGAGTAATCTGCCTGTTTTCCCGCCACTCAATGTCATCAGTTTGCGATTAGACTCGGCATAACCGGGTTCAATTTAGAGAATGGCGAACAGGAAAGAGTAAGCGATGAAGAGGCGTCCCATCTACAAGTCGAGGGCGAGGTACGTGTCCAGGGAAACAGATGCGTGATGATGATGTTGAATATCGTCGCGCCGCCCAGCTTGTGGCAGCTTTTCGCCGTGCACACGCTGTTCAGATGCATGCTCGCTACGGCAACAAGAGACGTCCTCTTCGCTCCACGTAGCTATAGATTATGTCTCCCCGCGCCACAGCGTTATCACAGCATGAGCAAAGAATCATTTTCAATTTCCAAAAGCTTCCCACGAAATACATCTTGCCCGCTTTCGAAACAAAAGGGTTCTCAATAACGGCTTTTTATATTGCATGCAAAGTGCCCTCATTCGACATCCACCCCTCAAAAATGCTCACGTGTCACCCTAAAGAGGAGGAGAAATTGGTCTTTTTTTTCCGAGTGAGTCGTATTTTTCTGTTAATTGCCTCTTTCGTCTATCTCTTGCTTCAGCTCCGCAGCTGTTGCCGCATTTGAATGATGGCGCCGATGCTGTGAACTCAAGTGATGATCGCTTATTTTGGATTAAGAAAAGCTTCACACAAACACAAAACAGAATAAATAAATACCGTATTTTCACGACCATAAGGCGCCATTAAAAGTCTTAAATTATCTCCCAAATGGACAGGACGCCTTATAATGCGGAGCGTCGAGTGTATGAGCCGAGTTCCAAATCCTGACTGAGAGCCGACACGCTGTTTATATAGAGAAAAGGCGGAAGTGAGTGAGGTCAGGCATGCGGGAAAGCAGTCCACCAATCAGTGAAGGGTGAGCGTGTAAGTGGCCGTGAGTGAGGACGTGAGTGAGGCCAGGCATGCGGCAAAGCAGCCCGCCAATCAGTGAAGGGTGAGCGTGTAAGTGGCCGCGCATCATTTCTGTGGAGCCACATGGCAATGAGAGTGACTCTGACAACGAGAGGGAACCCGGCGTTTTTGATGGACTACCGGTACTTGCACAATTGTTCAATTCGGATACAGAAGATGAGGACTTTGATGGATTTCTGGGTGATGATTGATCGAAAAACGCGAGTACGTTGTAAGATGGCTAAATAAAGTACAACCGATCTCAGTTTTGCTTCCGTTGCCTTTTTAAAAACGTGTTTTTAGCATGTCTTAGCATGCTACGCTATGCTTCAAGCTAACGTGTTTTTAGCGTGCGTGCATGCATGCCGTATGTTTAAACTGGCGCATGTTTTACCACGCCTGGCTGCGCCCAATAATACAGTGCGTTTTGTGTATGTGTAAAATACAGAAATAGCACCCGTTACTGAGACTGCGCCCTACAACACGGTGCGCCGAATGGTCGTGAAAATACGGTAATAAATAAAAACGATAAGACGGAGAATGAAAGTAGATGCAGAGCGGTAGCGCCGGGTCTTTGGTTCTCTGGGTGTAATTGCTTGTGAGACAACAAGTGTTATTGTGTCAAGTTTGTTTAATAGTAGAAGCGTATACAGTGACCTGGAAAAAACAACAACAACAACAACAACAACAACACAACTTGGGTCTGTATGCACGTTGTAGCGTCCATTCTTTGCAGCCTCGCACTCAAGCTTTACTGCAAGGATTTGATTAGTCTTTTGGAGCGAGCACTTGATACATAATTAATTAACCGGCGTTTAATCCTCCATGTCCTCTCTCAATTGCCAAGGAACCCACATCCATTCAAAAGATCTGGATCTCAACCAATTGGATTAGCGCTGCTTTATGCTGATAAACTGCGCAAAGGCTAGACTTATATTACATGGATCGACCTACACAATCAATTCAAGCCTATTGATTCAAATACATGCACCGGATCTCATTTTTTGACAGACGTTCAAGTCTATTTCCCGTTGCTAAAAATAAAGTGATTTGTGTCGGTGCCGCCTCTGTGTGTGTGTGTGTGTGTGTGTGTGTGTGTGTGTGTAAGCAGGCCGCTTGACACATGTTGTGTTGCATCTGTCCAACAGGCAGCTTTATGTCTGCAGATATTTCCGTCACCGCGCCTACAAGTGTGCACGATATGCTTTCACGCACGCCCGCCCGTGTCTGCGAATGTGTCTTTAAGTGGCCGCGCTTGCCGCTCCAGTTGGGAGCAAATGGATTTGATGTGATCGTTTGCGGCAGCATGGCCGGAAGATGAGAGCCTTTGTTAGCAAGATTACAGTGCGCCAGCATCGGGGAGGACAATTGCTGGTCCGTGATAGACGTATCGAAAGAAAGACGCAGTGAAGTCGAGTGACTGGAGTTAAAAACAACAAAAGGGAGGAGCAAAAAAATAGATTTTCTCCAAAAGAGCGAATGCAGCACGTTTCAGACGGAGAAACAAACTGTAATCACATCTCAGTGAAAAGAGTCAAAATAAGCAAATGGAAGTTCCATAAATGAAAGGTTTCATTTTCCAATCACTAGTAGGCAAAAAAAAAAAAAAAATGTATGTGGTGATGGATTTGTGGAAAAATTCTCAAATGATTGGATTTGAAACCTGTCATGTACGATGCAACCATTTCTCATGTCTAATAAATGGTTACCGTAATTTCCGCACTATAGAGTGCACCTGATTATACCCACTCCATTTTTAGAGGAAAACCAATTTTGTACATACACAAGCCGCACCTGTATATAAGCCGCATGTGCCCACATTAAAACATGTCAACATATTTACAAAGAAAGACGGTACACAGAGAGAATTTTCAAAGTTTTAATAATATGACTTAACAATAATAATAATAATCAAACTTTCTTCCCAAACGGTGCCTGTGACGCGGCAGTAAAACGGTAGCAACATGGTAACAACACGCTAGCAACAGAATAGCAATGCGTCATATGCCTTTCTTTTTGCATTTTCCATGATGAGGGTATGTTCACGCTAATTTAATTGATGCATAAGACAAGAAGTTGCAGTCTTCCTCGACGCATATATTCCAACGGTCTTAATCTTACCGTTTCTACTCGAGCGCCCCCTGGCGGCCGTTAGAAAAATTACATAAATTGGCCGCATCACTGAATAAGCCGCAGGGTTGAAAATTTGGGAAAAAAGTAGCGGCTTAGAGTCCGAATTTACGGTAATTTGTTCATCATCTAACCGAACAATGTAGACCTTTGAATTCCTTCTGAGGTGATGAGCAGCACTTGTTATGAGACAGCGTTGATATTTGGGGTGACCTGTCTTTTGGCCTGGCCTTTTTCTCGGGGTCATTTGGGATGCCCGAATGCTAAGGTGCCCCCCCGTCACAGGTGATTTGGCAAAAAGAGCGGTGACGGGAATTAACCAGGCCACAACCCCTACACTGAGATGATGGCTTCACACTCCTACGGATGGCAGTTACGCTTCATATTTATGTAGCGGTAGATCATAGCTGTCTTGGTCGCGCTTGGTTTTACCATCTCGTCTCTCTCTGTGTGTGTGCAACACAATTTGTCTTTCTGCTTATCTGTATTTCTGGAATCACTTCACTGTCTCATAGCGCTGCGTTTGTTCCCCTGTATGTTAATCAAATCCACAACATAGAACAATGAAAGCAAAGTAGATTCCAGTCTTTTTGAAAAGATAATCCAGAAGAGCTGCCGAAATTTACAGTGTCGGGCATCGAGTAAAACGGCGGCATTCTCACAGCTTCTAAAGCGAGGAAAATGCAATTACATTTTTAATGTTAGCTTAATTGTCTCAATTAGCTCCGGCAGTAAACACTCTCCAAGCTATCCGCACGCCACACGGGAGGTTTTTCACCTTAGCGCATTAGTTACTTGAAATGGCATCTCACAATTGACTGTCTAGTTCGACGTTTGATGCTTTTCCACTCTTTCAATTTAACAAATGTGAGAAAAGGAATTTCAAGATGTGAAATTCAATTCAGAACGGGCCAAGGCTGCAAGCGCATTTAAGATCGGGAGCTTGAATGCTGTTGATGGTTTCGCAGGTATCTTAAAAAAAAGGAAGAGAATCAGGACACACGGCTTGTCATGCTGTTGAGACCATTTGTGACGTGAAACCAAGAAAATTGTTCTGGGCAGGAAGGCATGTTCAAGTGAGAAAGGCTGGATGAAGGTTTTAGTGACGTACTGTATGACCTCCAGGGCCAGTTCCATCCATCCATCCATCCATCCATCCATCCATCCATCCATCCATCCAGCCATCCACCCATCCATCCATCCATCCACCCACCCACCCACCCACCCATCCATCCATCCATCCATCCATCCATCCATCCATCCACCCCACCCACCCATCCATCCATCCATCCATCCACCCCACACATCCATCCATCCACCCACCCACCCACCCACCCACCCACCCACCCACCCATCCATCCATCCATCCATCCATCCATCCATCCATCCATCCATCCATCCATCCATCCATCCATCCATCCATCCATCCATCCATCCACCCCACCCACCCATCCACCCATCCATCCATCCATCCATCCATCCATCCATCCATCCATCCATCCAACCAACCCATCCACCCACCCACCCACCCATCCATCCATCCACCCATCCATCCATCCATCCATCCATCCATCCATCCATCCATCCATCCATCCATCCACCCCACCCAATCAACCAACCAACCCATCCATCCATCCACCCACCCATCCATCCATCCACCCATCCATCCATCCATCCATCCATCCATCCATCCATCCATCCATTTTCTGTACCGTTGACATTTTACAAGGTCGTTGGCTATAGTTAGAGCCCATCTCATCTGACATTGGACAAAAGGCAGACTGCACTCAGTGAAAGGAAACAATTCCATTCACAGAAGAAAAAAAGAAATGGGATACTTGTGAACAGCACGAAATTGGAGAAAAGTAATTACATTCAAGTTGGTTGACCTGTCATCTCTTTCATCCATAGCGTGTGCCCAAAATGTATATGGGTTGTACTGCATTGTGTCTGTTTGGTTAAGTCACTTGAGTCTTAACATGACTTTTTTCGTGCTGATCTTAGAGGATTTTTCCTCGTGACGGCCTTTTTCACAACTGTGTGCGCACGCGAATGCATGCGTACAATTTCCAACCACTAAACTTCTAACCACATTGAACGTTTTAAATAAATCACATTCTGCAGCGATCCTCCTCATCCATCACTAGTGGCCTGCAAAACACACAAGACCAGTAGATTCTTATTTCTTTTTCCACCTTCCTCTCCTTCATCATGTCCTGACTCTGAAGTCTTGTTTCATGCCAATGGATGTTAAAAATGTAATCCATTTGGGATTACCTTGCATGAACCAGGTCCAATAACCAATAATGTAACCCAGCAATGAGGAGTAGCCCATTATTTCTAGCTGGCTAGTCTTTCAATCAATCCATCATGGCCTTGTCTGGCATATTTCAGATGGGCTGCTCTGTCATCCTGAGCCCAGTAAACAAACACATTATGCTTAAATGCAAGTCTGGCTTGCCTGGCACAACCGCTTTAACTCTGTTCGTAACAGGACCAGTACGTTTCCCTGCAGTTGCAAATCAAATGAAACCAACCTTCTTGGCCTTCTTTTGGTTGTGCGATTGTACCCAAAATACTCTTTCTTTTCATTTACTGCCTTACACCTGTCCGCACAAATGCGACATGCCATAAACGCAACTGTAAAAACATGCCCTGGCGGTGTCAAGTCACTCACAAGTCAACAGTGTCGCTTAATGATCTCCAACAGGATTGTTCAATTCTGGTGTGTTGCGCTAACAGGTTTATGAAGCGCTCGCTCGCTCGCTCGCACACACGCGCGGACACAAAAATCACAGAAGCGCAAGCCCTTTAAGGAGCTTTGTCTGTAATGTGCTTTTGGGCCACTACTGGAAAGCCACACAGGTCAGTGAGTGAGAGAGAGACATTGGGCAAGAGGAGGGAAGGAGGAGCCCTTGTTAACGTCCTCTTTGTGTCTGCTCCCATCACGGCAAAGGGGATCCAGATCAAAATAGTAGCCGGGAGAAGAAAAACAAAGACAACCAAGGCAAATGGGGAGAGAGAGAGAAAACTGAGCGTAATTTTTCAAATCAGTTTCTTTCCGAAAGCTCTGTCGTGCTTGCATGAAAAGAAAATAGCAGTCATGGGGGTGATAGGGAGGGGTGATGAGCGAAAAAGGGGTTCGTAAGGCAGTAGTAAAGGTGGGGTGTTGTTCAGAGGAGGGGATAGAGAATGAGATCTTGGGATAAGAGGAAGGGGGGGGGGGGCGGGAGGTTGTCCGAGTAGGGTGGAGGCAGATGTAGTGAACGCGGGCCACTGCACTCTGGCAAGCAGCCAAGCTGCTAAGCCCCGGCAGCTCGTTAGCTTCGATGTTACTGACCTGATAGACCACAAGCTCTACCCCCCCGCCCCTGCCAGCCCCCCCCAACCACCAACCAACTGCAGTGCTTCCTACCAGCCGCTAGATTTGAGACTACATACTCGATAATAGCAACCAGACTGAGTGGTGGGACCTTTGGGTCTTGAACCCGTCATGCTTATTAGGGCCCGACATTACGCACGTTACATATCAACGCATTACGACAAAAGACAAAAAGCTAAACGTTGAAACGTTCTTGAAAAAAAGAGGTGTGGGGGGGGATAGTTTTCTCTCTGTTGTATCGTGAATCAATTGATTAACGGTTGATTAATCACATATCGGACAATGGATTTTTTTTTGGTGTTCCATTTAAAGACCTCCTTTTCAAACCAGGAAACACTCGAAACTACTGTCGCACGGTTTGTTATGCTGAATCTCCTCCATGCTCATCATCACTCATTAGGGGCCGATCGACAAAGTTAATGGATTCATTTTGTGTCTTTGCACCTCTTTGAACTAACTGCCCCCCTAAAGATAAACTGGAGGAGCCATATCCTGTTTCGCAATCCAGTCTACCAAGAAAACGGCATTGATCATTCTAACCTTTTTTTTTTAACTCTCTCTTTGTCCTGTAGCGACTTCAAATGGCACGATGGAGGGAATCGACAACCAGGACGGGGGAGTATGTAAGACCAAGTCCATGAAGATGATCATGAAAGTGGGACAACGTGAGTATTAGTCAATTATAGTAAGACGAAGCGATGAGCAGCCGTCACCGCAGTGTTCGTTCAGTGTAGTGAAAAAAAAAACAAACAAAGTGTAACGTTCGACAAATGTAATGTCTTGATAAGGTCACAAGAGACATTGGCGCTCAAGCGTCATCGTCTCCGCGGCCCCTGCAGGGGAAGGGAATGAACGAAGAGAGAGACACATTCAAACAATTGTGCGGAGCTCGCAAGCGGTGAAAACATCTGCAGCTTTGAACCCATGCAATTGTCATCTTTTTGTCGATACACACAAACTGTTATCACAAGCACCACCCACATGTTAGCACAGTTATAAAAACAGATCCTATTCATTCATCCAATCATTTGTCCTGAATCAGGTGCTTTTTTTTTTTTGCAATTCCCCGTGTTGAAAATAGCGCAACGTTTGTGCTTTGAAATAACGTACGAGCAGTTCTCGACTTAATGTAGTTCCAAAAATGTGTAACCCGATGTTTTACATAAGTCAGAAAACGCGCCCTCGCCTCTTTCAATATCCATGAAATGATATTAAACTCTTTTGGGATTATAGTTTATAATCCATTTCAAGTTTAAACGACCTCATACAATAGATACAATATCAAACTTTTGGGTTATTTGCATTTTTTTTTTTGCTCTTCGCGGCTTTCCCTGTCCCACGCGAATAGCCGTTTACTTTAGTGATGACACAAATGTCACAGTGCATTGAAGCATGCAAGCCAAGGTTTGGATGCATGGGATTCTAAAATAATAATAATAATAAATAATAATTTTCAAGTTATTCATTAACAAACAAGGCAAATCAAAGCAAGATAAAAATGAGAAATTATTAGTCTAAAAAATAAAAAATAAAAGATGCTCTGTGACACAGAGGATCGACTTCCCAGCAAAGATGACAACAGGCCACGCTACAATGATCAGAGACTTACTGAAGGAAAACGGAACAAAATACAAAAATACCTGACAAGACAACGATGCACACCGGGACAAGTCACGCTTTGCTGGAGAGGGCTGATTGGCAATCACAAGGATCACGTGATGTTTGACAAGACCATGTGGAGATGACATGATGGGTGGTAGACAATGACGGCACAAACGGGATCCTGAAAACCACAGTGGTGGTTTTTAACCCTCATTGTCGTGATATACTATTCATATTTTTGTTGTTGTGTTGTTGTCATTTTGGCTGTGAGTACCATATTTTCCTGCACTATGAGGCACTTCGGCGCACCTTCAATTAATCGCCCATTTAAAAATAATTTTCATATATAGGGTGCACCGCATTACAAGGTGCATAGAATACAAGTTACAATAGTGGCTGAGGTTGCGGGTTGCATCCACTAGATGGAGCTACGCTAAAGGGAATGCAATTCAATACATTACAATACAACACAATCCAGCTTTAGTTATAGAGCGCTTTCGCAACCGCTGCAACTGTAAAAAAAAGTGCTTTCCAGATCATTGAAAATACTAAGAAATCAGAATATTGATCCGTATGTGAGACCCATCAAATTATAAGGTGCACTGTCGGCTTTTGAGAAAATGGAATGCCTTTTCGGTCACTTGAAAGCTGTACTTGAAAACTCAAAACTCTACCTTGATTGTGTTTTCTCAGATCCTGCTGACCCAATTTCACCCAAAGACAAACCCACCAGGGTTCCCTACTCTCCCAAGCACCCAGACAGCAAGGACACCCACAAAAATAATGAAGTGCTAGTGAAGCCAGGTGAGTTCATCTCCCGCCATTTTAAAATCCGCATAAGTGGTAACTGAGTGGAGAATTCATTGAAACAATCGGGGATTACAAAGGAAGTGCCGGAAAGAATGGGCCCCAATTAATCCGTTCTGTAATTGAATGTTATCCATTAAAGTGATAGGCATCTCTGGCCTCTTCACTCTCAAGGACTTTAAAGTCATCATTATGCTGGTCCACTCCCACGTACTGCAATCCATCATTCAAGTGACATTTTCAGCAAAATGAACTGATGGTGTGCCGTCTTTTGAACCCCGCTTCCATTCTTGTCCCACCGATATTTGGACAAAAGCAAAAACGAAAAGATCCACATGCACGCATCAGACGTGACTTTAAAATTTCATTGAAAACTCCAAAAACAATGCTTTGCTCCGACTATATTTTCCCCTGTATTCATATCCTGTGCTATCATCATCAAAAAAAAAAAAAAAAAAGTCCCCCTTCACGTCAGCTGCTACCAGGAGCATATGGGCATTAGAGGAGAGTGTACGAGGCAGGATAATCTCCTTGTATGACAGCAGAAGGGTTCTCGCTTTGGGCTGCCTGCCAACTTGTATCAGCTCTTACCTCAATACGACTGCAGATAGATCACTTTTCGGCCTCGAGGGATCAGCAGAAATCATGGACGCCGGGCAGCACCTGAGCACACCGACCCTTTAGTACTGGACGCAAACGATTTCCATCATTTAGAGCGGTTACGTACATCTTCCCACGGAGGGCCGTGATGACAGTGAAACCACAAAATGACTACCGTAATTTCCGCACTATAGAGCGCACCTGATTATAAGCCGCACCCACTATATTTTTTAGAGGAAAACCAATTTTGTACATACACAAGCCGCACGTGCCCACATTAAAACATGTCAACATATTCACAAAGAAAGACGGTACACAGAGAGAGTTTTCAAAGTTTTAATCATATAACTTAACAATAATAATAATATAACTTTCTTCACAAACGGTGCCTGTGACGCGGCAGTCAAACGCTAGCAACATGGTAACAACACGCTAGCAACAGAATAGCAACACAGTATAACAGGTCTGGTAAAAGAACATACCGGTACTTGTAAAAATCACGGTGAGCCGTCTTCACCTTCCTCCTGTGAACTGAAGCCATCGAAGTCACTGTCCTCAGTGTCGGAATTAAACAGTGTCATAAAGACCGCTCTTAATCTGACCTTTTCTACTCGAGCGCCCCCTGGCGGCCGTTAGAAAAATGACATAAATTGGCCGCATCACTGAATAAGCCGCAGGGTTGAAAGTTTGGGGAAAAAGTAGCGGCTTATAGTCCGGAATTTACGGTACTTGAACACAACAAAATAATAGATATCTAGTTTTGAAATCAGTCAAGTCAATTATCATAGTTTGTTCAGTTATTGTTCAAGTTGAGGTGACAAAACTATGCAAAATCTCAATGTTATTTTTTAGACATGACAATTTGAAATTTCGGTCCAGATTTTAGCAAGTTGACACACATGATTTGCTTTCGCGGGCCACATAAAATGACCCAGCGGGCCGGATCTGGCCCCCGGGCCTTGTGTTTGACACCTGTGATTTAGAGGTTCCGAAAGACAGGAAATGTATCTATTTATTTTAATTAAAAAAAAAAAAAATCCACCCTCCGGGTCGTTAGTTTCCAATTATACTCCGAGCATTAAAGTGCCTTTTTTTTGGGGTCCTGGTTTTAAGGCAGCACTCATCGTAGGCTGGATGCGAATGGCAAACAATTTAATTTGACCTTCGTAGAAAAGCCTTCAATATAAGTATCCCTACTCTCGCTCGCTCTCTCTCTCATACTCTCGTCATCGTGCTGTCATGTCTCCCAGGATACATTAGGAAAAGAACATTACAGAAAAGAAAGATAAGAGGTTTTCCTGTCCCTGTTTCTTTTAGTGAAAGCATTAACCACATCTCAAGTGCTCTTGGAAATTTCAAACATACCCAAGACACGACCGAGCGACACTATTCACAATTCTGTTCATTTTGTTGCACAAAACCAATGTTCAATGTTTTGAAACGTCATCTCACTTTGAACAGTTTTTCGTCTTTACGGTTTTCCACGGCACATTTGCCTTCCATGACATGAACTCATTCACTCCCAAAGACGTTTTTATACGTCTTTTCAGACTTGGTTTAAAATTGGCTGTTAGTGAATGAGTTTTAAAGGGGAAGTCAACCCCAGAATTTTCTTTACGGTAATACTGTATGTTCTCGGCGCCTCTGAGCACGGCATTCTGATTCAGGTTGCATTTCTGGAATATGAGTCCAGCAGCAACATTTTGAGCCATCTCAGGTGGCGGCCATTTTGCCACATTCTCTCAACTGAAATGATCTCAAAGATACAGAGGTAATGAGCAATTAGGGCTCTTCTGTTTTCTGAAGCTGACCCATGAATTTTTGGCAGACAAAATGCGGGGGTTGACTTCCCCTTTAACTCATTCAGTACCAGCCAACTCTAAACCAAGTCTGAAATGACGTATAAAAACGTCTTTGGGAGTGAATGAGTTAAAGAAAAACAAACTGACGCTTTCAAAATAGCCCAATAAGAGTCAACACATATTATGGACTCGCATATCTGTCGTGAAAAAACAGCTTTTTCTGTCATTTGCACCCTCACGCCTGTCTTTCTGTGTCCGTCAGGCGCGGCATCCAGAGAAAGCGATGCAAACAACACGGGCGGGAAGTCGTCCAATATCATCGGCTCCGGGGTGGCCATCTTTGTCAGCATCGCCTCAGGGAGCGTCATCTTTATCATCATCATCATCATGCTGGTGCTGCTGCTGCTCAAGTACCGGCGGCGTCACCGCAAGCACTCGCCGCAGCACGCAGCCACGTTGTCTCTGAGCACTCTGGCCACGCCGAAGCGAAGCGGCGGCGGCGGCGGAAACAATAACGGCTCCGAGCCCAGCGACATCATCATCCCGCTCAGGACTGCTGACAGCGTCTTTTGTCCCCACTACGAAAAAGTCAGCGGCGATTACGGCCACCCGGTCTACATCGTCCAAGAGATGCCGCCGCAGAGCCCCGCCAACATCTATTACAAAGTCTGAAGGAGAACGTTTCAAGACGTGAGACATACCGGATGGCTCCCAGGGTGGAGAGTGGCAGGTTCATGGTTTCAGCGAGCACAGCCTCCATGCCTGCAAACAAACTCCCTGACCCCTTTTTTCCTCTCATTCTGCCAAGTCCTCTCCTCTGATACTTTGTCGGTAGTATTTTCGTTGTGGACGTTTAGATTATACCTACTTCCTCTGGTATGTTCACGGCGAGTTTGACTGCGATTGGCAGAGGCTTGAGAAATTGCTGCTGCTGCTGCTGCTCTTTTTGGCTTTGGGGAAGAGGAGGAAGAAATCTTTGCCCACTCTTTTTTTTTCTCCCCTTTTCTGGTTTGTGCACAAGTGGCTCGCATGTTTGGGAGCTTGATATGTGAGGTCGGAAAGGTTCGAGAGATCGCAAGTGTTATTTTTGTTTTGCTGTGATGGCAAAGGGCGAACGGCTATTCCTTGTCCCTCATCGGAGTGATTGCCGTTTGGGGAAAAATATGAAATGAGCTGGCAATCGTCAACGATCTGAGGCCGGAGGAAAGGTAATGGAAGGGGGATGTAGGCTGACCATGAACTGACAAAGTGACTGCCCTCTCACTGGTTTGAAGGACTATTTGGATTCCCCAGGCGAACAAGGAAAAGGGGGATAGATTTTTGCACCCATGCTCTCTGGGACTTTCTTGACTGACTCGCAAGCACTCTGCCAGCCACCCACTACGCACATTTTTTTAAAAATCCTCATTCCACCTGTCATCCTCCTTTCTTGCTACTTGAAGTTTGTATCCAGTATGTATCCCGTGTCAAAATCCATTGGAATTGATCACGTGTGGCTTTCAGATCCTTGCGTAGCCGTGCGCACGTCATCCGCACATACATCATTTTGTATGGGACATTCAAACACGAGTAAAGTAGCAAGTGTGTTCGAGATGGACGTGGAATGAGGACGGACGGTCGTGTGACAGGTCGGTTCAAAAGACACGCCCGAAGCGCGGAGGGCATTGGAAATAAAGAGCAGCACTTTTAACCCTGTTTTTTTTTGGTACCTGCACTCTTCATAGCAGTCCAGAGAAGATTAGACCGTGACAAGAGGAGATTGGAGAGAAGCTGTATCCTGGCATTTGTGATTCGTAACGACTTCACCTCAGCTCCGCGCAACCTGAGCTTTAAACGGGAAATTGTTTAGGGCAATAAGAAATCCAATTTGCCTTAGTGTCGTTTTTTTTTTACATCAGTGAAGAGTAGTCAAGATACAACAGGGGTTAGCATAGCTGCATGGAACAGCCCTCGGTACTGTAACGTTTACCCTAAACATCTGAGGACAAGGGCACCTCGAGCCCAAAGAAGTATGGCCAGTGCTCACATTTTTTTAACGCAGGGACACACTCATCCATTGCCGCTCTTTTTTTTTTTCTCCACCCCATCATCGTTTCAAATGAAAAAAATATATATAAATATAAGATTTTATTTATGATAGACAGAGCACAGGCAGGTGTCGACATGGCGAGAGGTGATAATATATTGCGGTATACGTGCACATTATGCAAGCTAGATATTTTATGAATGGATATGCTTCAAGTCCTGCCAATTTCATCAGATCTCCGGGCGAAGCAGGGCCAGGCGAGGGAATTCGGACCCCTTGGCTCTCATAGAGCAGAGTAGCTGCGTCTCTCGTCACTCGCTCAGTGTAGCAGATTACTGTATGTCAAGAACACCCAGTGCCCCTTTCACGCGCGTCCTTCATGTCGTCTTTGCATGTGTATGCGTGTGACTGCTCGAGTTTCACCGATTTCACAAATCTCCAGCCGACGATGAGATCCATTTTCTGAGTGTACAGCGCCCCCGCCCCATCTTCCTCATAAATCGCATCAAAATGTCACCGAAAAGCCAAGCCTAGTATGAGGTTTGTGCCTCAAAGAGGCTACAGAATCAGCAAATATGCAATTATTTATTTTTTTAATCGATTCTGATATATACGTTTAAAAAAACAAAACAAAAAAAAACACCTATGGGAAGTGTTCTTAACCACTGATAAGATGTTCCAAAAGACATCACTGTACAACAACAACAAATGTGTCAAACAAACCTGCTGTTAGTTTCATTCCCTGCATAATATTTTTGTTTTACCCCCCGTGCAAAAGTTTTCGCAGTGTAAAAATGAACAATTCAAAGCGTGTGACATCTGAACAGGTATTTAAGGGAGATGGAAAAAAAAAAAGACACACATAACATCCAAGCTGTTTTAGTTGCTGTTGAACTGCAGCAGAATATGACAATCTTATTTAGTTTCTTTGGATCTGGCGTCCTTTTCTTAGCTGTCACTTGAATAACACTCTCCTTACATTGAGCGGATTTGGTAGGAATGTGATTGAGAGGCCGCGAGAGTCTTCGAAAGTCGGAGAGGAAAAGCACGTCACGTTCTTGTAAAATGCCTTGCTCGTATGCTCAGCCCCCCCCGCCCCCTTGGTCACTTGACTCAGAAATTTTGCACCACTCTTCTGTAGGTAACAAACTGTAAATACATTCATGTTTGTACTGTATATGGATCCTGGGTTGTTACAATAGCCTTATTCACCTTTTTAGGAAATTAAAAAAAAAAGTTCAGAAAAAAAAAAAAGAATTACACTTCGGTAAAACAGAGCATACTACTTTTTGGTAAATAGCTTATGTAAATATTGATGAGAACACAAGAAAACATTTTTATAAACTCTTAAAGTAAAAGGTTTTGTATAAAATTTGAATTTTTTGCTATGTATTTTAGCTAGCGCTCAATGGAAAGTGTCCTCCCCACTCCCTTCCCTTTTGCACTGTTTCCATAGTAATTTGGTTTGGGAAAAAAAAAATGAGCAAAAATTTGCCAAACTGACTGCTGCATATTTGTGCCATAAGTGTGTACCATAAATATTTATTGAATTAGGTTGTTTTTTTTTCCTTTTTTTTTTTTCTTCAGTCCAGTTTTGTCAGTAACACAGTATTATATTTGAATTGCTTTTTCTTTCTTTCTTTCTTTCAGCCTTGGTTTTCTGTTGTCCTGTCATGGTTACCGAGTGGCTGTACCCCTTTTCTCCGTTCTTGTCAAGAATGAGTTGAGCAAGTTGTGAAAAATGGTTTTCATGTTTAAAATCTGACGGAAAAAAAAAATCAAAGTGAGGATATATGACACATTCCACCAGTCTGTTACACAATGCAAACCTTTTCAATAAAAACAAAGAAAAGTTTTTTTTCCTATGGACAAGCTCTCTGGTTGTGATGGTATGGACCGAAAAATCTTCTAATTCGATTCATTTTCATGAATGAATTATATGCTACCTGGTGGCCAATGGTTAGCACATCCGCCTCAGAATGTAGAGCAGGGGTGCCCATTACGATGATCCTGATCGACCGGTAGATCTAGGACTGGTCCCAAGTAGATCCGAGGGGGGTCGAGGAGAAAACAAACAAACAACCATTTGTGTGTCTTTGTACATGTTAGTAATATATTTTTTGGGTTAATGTACACTGCACCCTAATCATTATCTCAGTCTCATTTTCACAAAAAAAATATTTAAAAAATAAAATACCTCACCGGAAGTTGTTAGCGCTCAGCAGTCTGCAATTGCAGCTTGTGATCAGAGCTGTTGCACTATACAGTGATTTTCGCCTCAAGAACATTAATTTCGCGAGCATATACAGTAGTCTCTCTCTGTTGACTAACTGGTTTTCGGCGGACGATCCAAACCAAGTGGTCGAACAGCGCCACGGTGGCGGCCACGAGAATCGACGCACGCTCACGGCGTCCCAGTTCGTCACCTCCGTTCTTTGAGTGCGGACGTGGTTTGTGTTTGCTAGACATTTTGGACCATATTGAGTGTACTTTTGCTATTATGGGACCGAAAAAGACCCCGCCACAGGCTAGTGTTAAGCCTAAGAAGACATTAAAGAAAATGACGATCGAGTAGAAGAAGGAGATCATTGAAAAACACCAACGAGGTGTGCGTTTGTGTGACTTAGCGTCCCAGTACCAGTACGCTAACACGCAACAGGTGTCAATGAAGAGGTTTTTAGTCAGCAAAAAGGAGAAAGAGTCTCCTTCTAAGAAGCAAAGAAGAGAAGCCACACCGGAGGTTGAGTTACCGACAGTCCTTATGGAAGGTGACTCTCCTTCCAAACCGGAACTCCCTCCATGCCCCTCCCACTCCATTCCATCAAGCCATCAACTACGATCACAAAGGTAAATAAAACGACTTTATTATACAGTACAGTTTATTTCTTTAATTTCAATACAATAGCACATTTATTATACATAAAATAAGGTATATTTATGTGTAGTTTTAAGGCTTATTTAGTCGGAAATTATGTTTATGGGGACCTGGGTACGGATTATTCTCATTTTAGTGGTTTCTTATGGGAAATAAATGTTCGGAAGACGAACTTTTCGGCTCACACACACTTTCTGGGAACCAATTAAGTTCGTGAGCCGAGGTATCACTGTAATATATTTTTTGTGTTAATGTGCACTGCACCCTAATCATTATCTCAGTCTCATTTTCACAAAAAATATTTAAAAAATAAAATACCTCACCGGAAGTTGTTAGCGCTAAGCAGTCTGCAATTGCAGCTTGTGATCAGAGCTGTTGTGCTATATCTTTTATCGTCATTATTCTCATTCAGAGTTTGCTTCGTGTCCAATTCACCGAGGGCACGGGCAAAGAATAGGAATCTAGAGGGCCCAGGGAAGCACTTTAAAACGGTACGCGTGAGCTTGGATGGTTAACAGGCTGCAAAAGTGCATCGCATGCCTCCGTCCGTCCGTGTCAGGCTGTTTTTCATCATGGCGTGAGTGCGTGTGTGTGTGTGTGTGTGTGTGCGCGCGGTAAGAGGCAATCCCAGGAGGTTGGTTGATCGAAAAGTCGATCTTCGGTCCAAAAAGATTGGGCACCCCCGCTGTAGAGGTTTAGGATTCTATTCCAGGTTCCGGACTTCCTGTGTGGAGTTTGCATGAGCTCCCCTGCAATTGGCCGGCAACCGGATCAGGGTGTATATTGCCCAAAGACGGCTGTTTTGGGCTTCAGCAAGTTATCAAATATCAAAATTATTGTTTATATAGGCCACACCCTCACTACAGTATTTGGTTTTGTCAAGAAAATAACCTGCACAAATAATATTTTGGTGTAACATAATCCAGTTATATGCTTCATTTTAATCTGCCCCCTCATTTTTCCTACCACTTGTCAAAATCCCTTCACACGCAGTCTCTCGCTCTCACTCACTCACCACACACACACACACACACAATTTTATTCTATAGCTGGCAACAACTTAGTGCTATGTTGTTAGGCTTTGATGTTTGCTGACTGATTTGTGTTTCGATGCCGATTGTTGTGTTTACTTCAGGCTATACCGGAATGCCTGTCCTTAAATATGTCCACGGTGTCTTGGATGATGACAGGAACTTCATTATGGAGTTGTCCAGTAGACACCAAAATGTATACATTTTTTTGAGACTGTAAGGACTCCTCAAATAGCATGAATTTCTCGAGGTATGTGTTGTGGATAACAAAAGTTAAAGACAGCAGTTGATCCAAAAGCGAATTGGAGACAGTTGGCAGAGGGGTAAAGAGAGTTTTATTAAAGAGAGAGTCTGATGATCCGGCTCAGAACACAATGGTGGCTCGCAAACAAAAAGGTGAAACTCTGGCTTAGTGTTGGAGAACTGACGACGAGAAGACGGACTGGCATGAAGGATAAGTGTAGCATCAAGTAGTCCGTGGAGAAAAACGTGGAGCTAGGCTCGGCAGGGAGTCAAAAAAGACAACCAAAATCAAATGGTTATGCACCAAAGTTTTGTAATTCACCCAGCCTGGCCTAATAATTCAAGGAAAAAGACAAATGGAAGGTCCCTGGAAGTGGACTCGCCAAAATAAAAGAGCAAGTGAAAATAAATACACAGAAGGAAGAGGGCCTGTGACTAAACATCACAGTATGGCCACGGGGAGTAGTAAACGCTTGTGCCCCCTTCTATGGCATTTCATCTAGTTGCACGCCTTTTATAATCCACTCCCGCTCCACACAATTAGTCAGTACCGTCGTGAGAGGACATTAGCAAGGAGCATACGTAATGTCACATGCATGTAAGGGGTGAGAACTGGCTGGGGAAATGTAGCCTCTGTAGATGCTAGCGTGATGTGATCAATAAAGTGATTGAACAACTGAAAAGCAGCATGCAACTCAGGTCTGGTCCGGGAGGATTTTTTTGTTTTGTTTTGTTTTTCATTCACACCAAAATTATTTGGTGGGGTGTAAGGCATAGTGCCACTGAAAAGGCATTTTTGCAGATTTTAATCTTGAAAAAATGCGAAATCAGTTTGAAAATCCCCAAATTTGCAGTACCAGTCAAGTTTGGAAATGTCTAATTCAGTGCTTAGCACGTTCGCCTCACAATCCAGAGTCCCAGGGTGGAGTTTGCATGTTCTCTCCGTGTTTGAGTGGGTTTTCTCCGGGTACTCTGGTTTCCTCCCACATTCCCAAAACATGCGTGGCAGGTTAATGGAACACTCCAAATTGTCCTAATGTGTGATTGTGAGTGTGAATGTGCCCTGTGATTGGTTGGAAACCAGTTCAGGGTATCACCCCGCCTACTGCCCAAAGACAGCTGGGATAGGTCGCGACCCTCTTGAGGATTTACGGATAAAAATTTCCTGAATTGTAGATTAATACTCACGTCATTGCCATTATGAAGTGATACTGATGGACGACTTTGGTCATCAAAACAAGATCCATCCAAATGGAAAACAACATGTTTTACAATTTTGATTCGTCAACAGCTTTGCACATCTTGGTATTTTCTCCGTCAGCTTTTTGATGGGGATGATGCTTTATGACCTTGTATTAAGTTTCACTACACAGCTATGAATTATCGAGAGTTAGTAGCTTCAATGTCTTGACCTCTTAATGTATTTGAGACCGTTTGATGTTGAAGGTGTTTCCAAATTTTTGACTGGTACTATCCAGTATGTAACTCATTTGAATGTCGCCGGGTTGTATGTGCTTATTTTAAGCAATGGCATCAAATGTTTGGTTTTAAAATCCCATCTAGAACTATTTTAAGAGGACATCACAAGTAATTAGCACATTTGCATCAACAGCGACTTGTTGACAGCCGGATGACCCACTTCCTCTCCGAAACCGCTTGGGATTGCACTAAATATGGCAACAGCAATAAACTGCGAATGAATATTGAGAGGATATCCGGATGATTAGAAAAGTGCTCATTGCGTCATCTCGGGTCAGCATGTGACAGATGTTCCTTCCAAGAGCTATGATTTGAAATCAATTTAAAAAGTCTTAAAATGTATGCAGACAAAAAAAAAAGTGTGAACATCCCGCTGGCAGTTATACCAAAAATTAATAAATCAAAGCCGGCACGATGCGTCTCAAACACAGAGTAATATAAATGGGACTGCTCAGTGCAATTTCAGCCTCTTTGCTGATCTAGTGTCATATGGAGAAAGTAATTAGGAGGTTTGCTTCTTGTAAGCGATATGAGGACTATGTAACAAAATAAACCAAACGTGTGACTCGCTTTAGTTTTCTTGGCCAATGTATCGAACCAACCGTCTTGCCCAGAAAGAAATGGAGAAACCTGGTGAAATATTGCATTGTGGAAATACAACCCGAACAAGCTAGGCATGTGTTTGCACTTCGGCACCCGTTGCCTGTTCACACCGCTAATTCATGAGCCGCTGCCACGTTCTCTCCAGCCAGAGTCTGCAATCCACTACATCAACTAACAAATGGGATTATAACTAGGACACCCAACCTTTCAGCTCATCTGCGTCCTTGGCCAAGTCTAGATTACATTGGTTTTTGGGCTTCTGGCGTCAGTACTTGAACATTTTATTTTACTCGAGATCAAAATCGAACAAGAATGAAGGCCTGGGCCAAGTTTTAACAGTGCAGTTTTGGATGTGTATAGTAAATGATAAAACCTAAACATTTGAGACACTAGTTACAACCATAATTTCTAGGCATTTTGACTAAAAACTCCTTTTGTTTATGAGTCCGAAGCTGAGAATGAAAAGATCACCACTATTGTACACAGCAGGTCTTAGCTGTTTAGGAAAAAAAAGTATTCAAAAAGCCTGACAAGCCAAGATGAAAAACGAGAACACAAATTGTGGCTTTCTCACAGCAGTGCATCATCTCCCCACGTCTTACTCGCGCACTTTGATGAGGAAGAGGAGCTGTAGGCAAAGACAACTTTCTGATGTTTTTTTTCCCTATTTGACGTTTCTGTTTTATCTTGTCTGCTTTCATGCCTTTTGTGGTGGAATGGCGCTTGGAGGCAACGAGGCGTCACTGGCTTTTTAATGGGTGTTGCGTTTTGAGAAGGCTGGGAAGTTTACCACTGGGTCATTGTTGTAACATTTTGTTTTCTGACCCTCTATCCTCAGCACACATTGGTTATCGGGTCTTCTCCGCCTGAGCTTTCTTTGTCAAACTCAAATGACTTACTGTTTTGTAGTTGACCAAAATTCATAGTTTCTTACTATTGGCTCTGCTACTTATATGAGTGTGATGGTTGAAACTGAGGCGGCCCGGTGTGCAGTGGTTAGCTTGTCGATTTCACAGTGCAGAGGTTGTGGGTTCGATCCCGGCTCCGGCCTCCCTGTGTGGAGTTTGCATGTTCTCCCCGGGCCTGCGTGGGTTTTCCCCGGGTACTCCGGTTTCCTCCCACATTCCAAAAACATGCGTGGCAGGTTGATTGGACACTAAAATTTGTCCCTAGGTGTGGGCGTGAGCGTAGATGCTTGTTCGTCGCTGTGTGTCCTGCGATTGGCTGGCAAATGGTTCAGGGTGTCCCCCGCCTACTGTCCAAAGACAGCTGGGATAGCTTCCAGCACTCCCCTCGACCCTTGTGAGGATAAAGCGGATCGGAAAATGGATGGATGCTTGGGTTGAAACTGATACTGAGAATCCACTAAACTCACCACAAATTCAGTTTTACTCCCTTTTTGATCACTGAAGGACACCTTACCTTTAGAAGAAGGTTGTTGGGTTGTGCCATGATAGTTTGTCAATACTATGTCTAATGGAGCTGCGGTCAAGCTCAAAAGTCAGAGTTTTATCTCCTGTTGTAATTACCGCTTAAGTGGTGTAGAACACATTGCAATGCTCTTCCAACTCATCCGGTCATTTTACAGGATTCTTATCATCATGACTTGTAAACCAAGATCGTGCCATCCTACTACATATCAACGAAGCCACAATTTGAATAGACTTGTAGTCTTATCCTCAGCTCAAGATGCTGCGCATAGTTTGTAAACAAAACCCCAAATGACCCACGGACTGTAAAAAAACAAGATTCCCTGCTTTCACTTATTTATTTATTTTTTACTCTATCTAAGATAGATGTACAGTATGGCAAGGAACCTGCTGTTTTGCTGGAGCATGACTCTGGCACAAAGGTTTAGATACACCATTAAAATGTGTGTATAGACAAAAGAGACAAATTATTCATGCAGCCTGGTTTCATTATCACTATTGTAACGGCAGACAGGAAAGGATTTTGCATACATACATATAAATGGTCAAATTAACTGCTCTGGCTCCAGCTGTGAAGCTTCACGTCAGGTTTGGTGCACCGTGGTGGGCGCAGGGGACGGAAGAATCAGGCCAAAAACAATAGCTTCCCCTTTCTTAGCTCACACTTTACCTTATCATCTGCACTGATCCGTGTGATTGGCTGGAGATGAGCTTCCTTTAATGCAAACACACGCATGCACACACACACACACAGACACACACTCACTGAATGGGAATGCAGTGAGTATAAAGTTGAGCAGATGTGCTAATGGGGCTACATAGCCAAAAAATTACGAAGAAAGTTCCGCTGAAAAAAATGGTGTGTTGAATTTAATCCATTTTATTTCATCAATTGATTGCACAAAACAAAACCATCTGGTTTCTAAGGAGCTATAACGTCTATTTAAAAGTAGCGATATAATATAAAGGCGGCCCGGTGGGCCAGTGGTTAGCACGCTGACCTCACAGTGCAGAGATCATGGGTTCGATCCCGGCCGCCTCCGGCCTTCCTGCGTGGAGTTTGCATGTTCTCGTCATTCCGGCCGTCCCCACCGCTCCCTCCTTTTTCAGGCGTCCGCAGCAACAACACTGGAAGCGCGCCTGTCCCTTCTCGAAGATCTCCCCAACCGCGGCTCCCGTCGAGACCCCCTGGCGGTGGCGGTCGCCCTTCTTGCTTGCGGCCGCCCTTCGGGGTGACGGCCGCCCCGCCCGGGCCTCCTCAGCTGCTTGGAAAGTAAGGCTGAACTTCGAGGGTAAAAAGCCATTTTTTTGCATAGCGTAGCACGTGTCAGCAAATATCAATGGCGGTTGCCCTTCAAATATGATAACACACCTCCGCATTTGCTGTCTTTGACATTCATGTCCTGCCTCTAACTTTCAGCTCCGACGCTCAGCCTGGCACTACAGCGACAACTCAAAATCGGCTAGTGCCATGATTGAGCCGATAAGTTGGGTCAACACCATTTTCTATCGAGAGAAAAACAGCAAACTGCCATTTTTGCTCAGGTGATAGAGAACGGATGTTTCAGTCCCCCATTCTAAATTTTGATACTCCTTGGTAACATTTTATGAATGTTTGGAGGTGGTCCCGGTGCTTTCCTCGGTGTGAGAGGAGTTTGAATCCTGACCTACAAATGAAAGTAGAGGCCCACAAACGCAGCAAGATGCTGAACACCTGATGAGTTGATTGACATCTTTCCTGCTCCACTTTACCGGCACTGTCAGGCATTTTTAAAAAGTAATCATGGACATGTACCCCATCGAGCACTTAACGTCTTGAAGCAGACGCAACCATATTAGCAAATTGCTAACTAATTACTCCATCGAAGAATACGCAGCACTTTCAGCGTAGATTTGCCTTGACATTTGCTGTCAACTGAGATAATGGTGGTGATGATTTCACCACTCATTTGATATGACTTACGCAGTATACCAGTAACCCAATTTAAAGAAGAATTTTTAAAAAGCCTTCTGGGAGGTACTGCACGGTTTGATTGAAAAAGCTCATATATATCAATCGACATTGAAAAAGAGTTGGTCGAGATAAAAGAGAGTGATTTCAAAGCTCACAACGTATTTTTATTGATCAAAACCTTGTGTTCGGAAACTAGGTTACAGTGTCGTGGAAAAGTATTTGCCATCTATCTATTTCCAACACCGCTTTTCGTGAACAGGGTCGCGGAGAGTTGCTGGAGCCTATTCCAGCTGACTTTGGGTGGAAGGTAGACTACATCCTGTACTGGTTTTCACAGCACCGTATTTATATGGAAAAGTGTAAAAGTGAGAATCCGGACTTCTCTGGCTAATTATTTTTATGATGACGCCTCATGAAATGGTGCCGTCCAAGATTTTTTTTTCAGCGCCTTCCAATATGATACCGTAATGCCTTTGTCATCTTTTAATTAGCATCTTTATCGGCGATGAAGACACTGATCAATATCTTTCTATAGGAAATGCTTGGAGTATATTTTATGACAATGATAACGTTCCGGTTTAGCATTTACAATCTTTTTCCACCAATTTTCTTTCCACTCTCGTCTCTTATATTTTGAGCATGTGCGTTAGCTCTCTAATTAAGATTTCTTCAGCAAATAAATTGGTCCAGTGTCATGGCAGTTATGAAATGTAGGGAGGTTTTTACTGTGGTTTATGGAGCTGACATTTGCAATAAATACTAGCTCCTTATCAATATTCATGACTAAAAACATTTTTCCTCTGACCTTCCTGAACAGTTGATGAAAATGACGTTCTTTCTGTGTGTATATGGTGAGTAATGAATGCCAAATTTAAATTAATGCAATCTTGCCCTGCCATTTTTGACAAACCCAAGAGTCAACATGTTGTCAAGCCGTAGGCCCTAATTTAAACACCCGTTTACACTGTGCCGAAAAAAAACATCTGATCCAAACTGCGGTAAGTGACATTCCTGTTTCTTGGCACATTGCGTCACCTCCGTTTCAACCAAATGACATTTGAGTAGCATTGAGACAACCATCCGACATGGTAACGTGCTTACTCAACATGCTGTCAAGGCGCCGTGCTTGTTCATGTGACGAAAATAAAGCCAGCAGCGATACCTACTTGCAGACTTCAACCTGGTCTCTGTCTTTTGGCTCTTTTTAGAGGCTCAGCCACTGTTTGAAAGCCAGAATGAGTAACAGACGAAGAAAAAAGACAGACGGCAACACGCAAAGACGCAAAAAGCACCGAGGTATGTATTCTGTACAGTGTCACGGGAAGATAATGTGAACACTTCAAACGTCGTCAATCATTGAGACGAAAATAGAGCCACGCCCACGAGCAGACTGCCTGCCTGTTACGCCGTTGTTCAATGGTGTAGTTCCTAACCCTGCAAAATCAAAAGCTCTGACGTACAACTTGTTGAAAATACAGAACATTTAAAATACTACGTCCAAGGAATAAGAATATTGATCCATATATAAGGCGCATCGGATTATAAAGCGCACTGTTGGCTTTTGAGAAAATGGAATGCTTTTAGGTGCGCCTTATAGTGCGGAAAATACGGGACTTAAAAATGTATTCTGAGACTGTGGTTACATGTTAAAAAAAATTGTTAGTAATGTTCGTTACCATATTTAAACTAATGTGACTCATACACTTTTACTTTTTTACTTTTAAATATAACCCCAAATAACTATATGATATATATTTTGACATATTTGTCTGGTGTAGTCTGTCTTACGAATGGTAAATACGTCATGGTTTTGGAATGTGTGGATAGAGAGTGAACAGAAAGCGTGCGTGTGTGTGAGTGTGTGTGTGTGTGTGTGTGTGTGAGTGAGTGAGTGAGTGAGTGAGAGAGAGAGTGAGAGTGAGAGAGAGAGAGAGAGAGAGAGAGAGAGAGAGAGAGAGAGAGAGAGAGAGAGAGAGAGAGAGAGAGAGAGAGAGAGAGAGAGAGAGAGAGATCCCCGAACCCACGGGTGCAGAGTTGATACTTTAGAGTGGGTACATTAAACGGAGTGGGATAATTAACTAATTCTGTGAGAACTTTGATAGATTCCCACAAGGACAATGGTAGTTCGTGCAAAATAAGGGAGGAGCAGACATATAGAAGCTTGCACAACAGCCCTCTACCTAAATCTTTCCACATTGTGCTCTGTGTATACTGCAATCTGCATGCTCTCTCACTTGAAAATGTCCCTGGGGAAAAAAATTACTGTCCGTGAGGTTTTGAAACAGCTCTTTGCCAAAGAAAGTAATATATAGGAGACAAGAGGATTGTGTTGAGGAGGACTTCAATTTTGAGGCATTCTCATCGGACGAATGAGAGTTTTGACCCTCCAGTTGTTTCTCAACCACCAGCAGACACGATCCCTTCCAAAAATTGATAAATACTGTGATACGATAACAATGCAGGCCCTCATGGGACTGTCAATGAATGTTTGGTTGCATCTCGTGGACCCTGCCCATTTCGACAGTAGATGCCAAGCAAACCTGTCAATGTGGCAGGAAGACTGTGTAATGCACTGGTGAAAACTGAGATTGAGAGAAGACGGTGTCTTACAAGAGAATCAACGGCTGCTGCGGGGATTGTGAGGTACATACAGACAGAGACAAACATCCGAACTCCTCCATTGGTACAAACTGTGGGCAAGAAACGGGGCAAGTGTCTCTGAGTTAGACAAATGTGTGACAAACAAACAACAAAAAAGGAGATCAAAATAAGTACACGTGTTAATGAAGGGAGCGGGCAGGGTGGGGAGAGGTGGTTGTCAACATGAATCAATATGGTTCATTCTGTGAGAGTCATGAATGCACACCCCAAATTAGAAAGGATGTGGATGAAGGATTTTCAAGACTGAGACTCTAAAACTGATTTTTTGACCTGATGGTGGCGCTACAGGCAAGGTCAGTTCATCACCAAAAGCAATAGGTTTCATCCTCTTGTGGCTATTAATGTTGTCAGAGAACTCAAGATTTGTATGGAAACATTTGAGCACACATTAATTCAAATTTAAAAGTTTGACCTGATGGTGGCGCTGGAGAACACGTTAACTCGCTGATAAGTTTTATTATCAATGGGGTATTATGTATTCAACAAATAAACCCCCCCTCCCAAAAATGGGTCAACAAATTTAGATACATCATTTTCTGGAGCAATACATCAAAAAGACCCCAAGGGTAAAATGTGTTAATACATTTAAGGATAATAATTGCTGAGTTGCATAAGGGAAGCTTTGAGTACAGTACTGACGGAATGCCAACCACTGTGAATAAATCCTCCAGCGAATACAGTTCAAAACAGTTAGCCTCCATTCTACTCGAAGACCAACATGTATTTAGCGAGTGACCTGTCTCATTTAATTGCTGGCCAACAAAAAGTTAGACGTGGGACGGCCGTTGCGCTCCATTGTGAGCCGTTATCCACTTAACTCTGACAAAGTTTGTTTGGCCAACAAGTTAAGAGCCGATGCTTGAGGACTGACTGCGCTCTCTTGTTTTACCGCAATAAAAATGTAATCCTGCAAAATAATCCACTTATTTAATAAATGTACTAGTACCGGTAATCTGATTTACATTACTCTGGTACTCCCAAAGCTTGCCTGTAAATATCTAAAAAAAAAATGTAGGAATGCCGCTTTATGCAATATGGTGAATGTGAAAAACTGTCAAGAAACATCAAAAAGTTTTTACTTGCTTTATGTGACCAAATGCATTTGTAATATAGCTGTCTAATTTCTGCAAACCTTAGAAACGGTTAGTTGGGTCAGTGTAGGCCCACGAGGACGTGTAATGAAGTCATTTTGGTAACGGTTACTGCTGCCCCAAACGGCACAGAAATCTTAGCAAACTATCGCAGCTGTCGGGCGGAAAGCTCAAATTTAGTCATTTCCATGTTTTCGCAAATCAATACTAATGGTCAGTCCCCACATTGGCGTATAATTTTTTGCACATTATTAACCAATCAAAAGTGTTGAAAACAACTTGAACGTGAATCCGTTCTTGACACTGACCACATCAACTGTTTGAGAAATCTCCGAACTCCACCCCGTTCGGCAAGTGGGCGGCAGCTTCACAGTATTGCCGCAACTCGCAAGACTTCGTCGAGCAACAAGCCCTCTGAGCTCAATAACAACTTAAAACCCATGTGGATCCGTTACATGCCACAGTTTTATCTTTTTGTTGAAGTAGTGATGATGTGTCATAAATATTTTCTGAGGAGGTTACCGTATTTTCACGACCATAAGGCGCCATTAAAAGTCTAGTGTATGAGCCGAGTTCCAAAGCCTGACTGAGCGGGCTTCTGGCCGACACGCTGTTTATATAGAGAAAAGGCGGGCGTAAGTGACGTCAGGCATGCGGAAGTCTGCCAATGAGTGAAGGGTGGGCGTGCCCAACAACACGGTGCGCCGAATGGTCGTGAAAATACGGTACTTTTATTTTTGCTATGTTTTACCGACGTGTTTAGTGAGGTAGCTATTGTGGTATGTGTGTGTGTGTGTGTGTGTATAGTAATCTACACACGTACATCTTTGGGGAAATGATCATTTGACCTTTTATTTCTTTATTTCATTTCCAGCAGATGGTCAATGTTCCATATGGTCAGATAATGGATGAAGAGAGTTTAAAATGGGATGATTTATTTCAACTATAGCCTTCACTGGGGACAGTGTATGAAGATGAGCTAATTCATGCACGTGCTTCTATGGTTTGTGTATGTAATTTGAAGTTTTCCATGTTAGAAGCAATAAAGAGAATTTGTACTGAGTTGGAAAACAGAATGTTTTAAAACATTTCTGATACCTCGCCTGGCTCGGTATCAAATTTAGGAAAGGATCGTTGGAGATAGGCACTCAGAAATGAAGACACAAGAGACAATTCTGCTACCAATAACTGGATCGTTTACTAGTGCCACAGAATATGCCAAACAGTCACTCAATTAACAACACATAATACTGCTACTAACAATAGCGCTTTATTAGCCCACAGTAATAATGTCAAGTCTACAAGCAAATAACAGCGTATCAAGCTCCTAGAATATAATTCAACTCTTACCTTGCGCCTTCAGGATGGAGAGCCAACACCCTGGGTAGAGTGAGCTTTGATACAAGCTGGGCGTCCGTACGCAACCCGCAGCAGACTCTACCCAGGGTAGCCAGCGCACTCCTTTTGTCCAAAAACTCAGAGTGTGCGAAGGGAGGGGTGAGTGGCCATCTCAGCCCCCCCTGGCGCCACTCCGTCCGTTATTTTAACAAATAAGGCTTGCACAGCTTCTCCTTCTCACACTCTCTTGTTGTTGTCGCAGCATATCCGTCTCCCCTTTTCACGTTCCCACCACTTGTTTTGCACAAGTTGTGGTTATCACGGTTTCTCTCTCCTTGAAACGATCAGCACATGATTTCGCGTAAGCAGTATTATACAACCTATTTCTCAAAACTTTGTTAACCTCTGAGCACAACATCACATAACCTTGTATTTTTCCATCTCACAGAAGCAGAAGGAAATGCTGAGGCAGCCACGGGTTATGCGTCCCCGTTTACTGTACATCAGCCATATGCGCCAGTCTGGTAAACATGACCCTCGATGCAATTGGCGAGCCAGATAGGAGTAACATTTTCAACGCTTGGCAACTTGTGACTTGCGATGAGAGGAGGGTGTATGTTCATGGTCTCATTGATGCGGTCCTTTGTGCTAAGGGGAAGGGCTGACAATTCCAGAAGATCAAACTCCCTGTTGTTTTTGTGATGGATCGGTGCGCAGCGAAGAAGTGTCTGCAAAGTTATGTTTGTGTCGAAATTGTGAGTGTGAGCGAGTCTGGTTGTTCGTCTGTGTGTGCCCTGCGACCGGCTGGCAAACGAAGACAGATGGGATAGGCTCCAGCAACCCCCGCAACCCTTGTGAGGATAAAGCGGATCGGAAGATGGATGGATTAATGGATGTAAATCTGAAGTGGATATATGTCTATGTATAGCTTAGGCATGACATGATGTTTACACAGTTTTAGGAAACATTACAGGGATCATGTTTTGGTTCTATTTTGTGATATTAGCACCAATGGAACGATGGATTTCAAAATCAACCACTCTGTTGACTGGCAGCCACTTTCACGTCACCAAATCAGAAACTCCATCTCAGACAGTCGCACAGTCACCCCGTTCTATTCAGATCAAATGAAGATCAAAGAGCCGAAATACAAACATCTCCAAGACCTTCGGGAAGTCATCCCAAAGGACCTCCATGGCTTTTATGCCGATTTGCTTCACTAGTTGAATATATGCTACATTCGAGGAAGGTGCAAAGTGGGATTTATCCGACTCGGATTGTCCCAGTTCCGACCTCAAAGCATTCGAGATGAATGTAAACAGCAAAGACGGCTGATTCTGATCAATTTTTTGTTGTTCTGGTTCATGACAACACATTTTTTACTTCCAGCAAACATTCATAATTTATTTTATTTTTATAAGTAAATGAATATCTTCAAAGCATTATCCAGCCAATGTCAAATAATTAATCTAATGTAATAATAAAGAAATAAAGATAGGCGGTCCAGTGGTTAGCGCGTCGACCTCACAGTGCAGAGGTTGTGGGTTCGATCCCAGCTCCGGCCTTCCTGTGTGGAGTTTGTATGTTCTCGTGACTGTGTGTTTTTTTTCCGGGTACTCTGGTTTGCTCCCACATTCCAAAAGCATGCATGGCAGGTAGATTGAACACTCAAAGTTTTCCCTAGGTGTGGTTGTGAGCGTGCATGGTTGTTGGATGGATGGATGGATATATAGCTATATATATATATATATATATATATATATATATATATATATATATATATATATATATATATATATATATATATATATATATATATATATATATCTCTCTCTCTCTCTCTCTCTCTCTCTCTCTCTCTCTCTCTCTCTCTCTCTATATAGAGATATATATATATATATATAGAGAGAGAGAGAGAGAGAGAGAGAGAGAGAGAGAGAGATAAAGCGGATTGGAAAACGTATATATATATATATATACATATACGTTTTCCAATCCGCTTTATCCGAACAAGGGTCGCGGGATATTTAAATATCTTGTCTTTCTAGTGTATTCAATTAGTATTTACATTTTCCACAATGATCCAACTTCATTGGAATTGGGCTGTGTAATAAATGGACAATTGAAATTTCGTGTTTTCTATGAGTGTCAATGATTCTTTCACACCTCTGTGGAGATGATTTGCAGAATTGCTTCAATTCAGCCAGACTGGAGGGCTTTTAAAGCATGAATGGCCTTTATAATGTCATACAAAAGCATTTCAATTCGATTCAAGTCTGGACTTTGACTAGGCCACTCCTAAACTTTCATTTAGTCATTTTTTTTGTAGGGGGAGGCCATTCAGAAGTTGACTTGCTGTTGTGTTTCTCGGCATTATCTTGCTGCACAACACAATGCACTTTGGCTCTAGGTCAGAAATTGATATCTCAAAATGTTCCTTCTGGTTTTTCTGATAAAAAGCAGGATTCATAGTTCCCTCAATCACAGCAAGTCGTCCATTTCCAGAAGCTGAAAGCAGCCCTGACTGTTTGCGTGATGTTCTTTTTTTGAAAAGGTGTGTTACGTCTAAATCACTACTTTGCATCTGAGGTCTTGGCAATCATTCAGATGTACTTTTTTTCCCTTTCCTCTTCAAAAGTAAGATGAGCTTTTATGTTCTTTTTGGTCAGCAGTAGTTTTACTTGGAAGTCTGCTATGGATATTATTTTTGTGCAGTCTCTTCCTAAATGGTGAGTCATGAACTTTTAACTGAGATAATGGAAAGTTGCAGTTCTTTAGATGTTGTCCTGAATTCCTTTGTGACCTCCTGGATAAGTCGCCGCTGTGCTCTTGGGGGTCAGTTAGGTAGCAAGCCACTCCTGGGAAGATTCACCACTGTTCGTTGTTTGCTCCATTTGTGGATAATGGCTCTCACCGTGGTACGCTGGAGTCATAAAGGTTTCGGAGTGGCTTTGTAACCCGATCTACACTGTTAATCCATCCATCTATGTTCAACACCGTTTATCCTGAACTGGATCGCAAGAAAGCGCTGGAGCTGACTGGGTGCAAAAGGCGGACGACACCCTCAACTGGTCACCAGTCAGTCGCAGGGCACATATCGAGGCGAACAAGCATTCACATCCACATTCACACCGTCACTGAGTGGAAACCGATCCCAAGCTGCCCATACACAAGTCAAACGAATGCACCACTACACCATCATTGACTCTAGACTCTTAATGTCAATTCCGTTATCGATCATTTGTTATTTAATTTATTTGGAGCTGGGCATTTTGTTGCAGCTTTTTGAGATCTTGTGGCTGACTTCATTTGGCAAGACAGGTTTTACGTAGGTGGATTTGTGAAGAGGTCTGGAGGTAATCAGGCTTGGGTGTGCTCAGTGTAAATGAGCTCAGCTTCCCATTTTAATGTGATTAGCCACAGTTAGTTCATGATTGAAAACGGAGCCAAGTGCTTTCTCACACAGGGCCAGCCAGGTAGCTGTGATTTTTTGTCCCTTTAAATAAAAATCACAATTTAAGACCTACTTTGCCTAAACAGATCAGTTTAAGGGTCAAGTACTGTAAACGTACTACTGTAGCAGATAATAACGTAGCAGAAGGATTCACAATGCTGTGAAAAATTATTTGCACGCTTCCCCGGACCTTTTTTTTTTTTTTTGCATACAATTGCATTAAATTTATGTCAAACTGCCCAAAGTGAAACATCTTGGTGGTCAGGAACAAACAATGACAATCAATAGTAGAAAATAGTTGCAAATGGCTAGATCCACAGTTTTACTAAATGCTAATTTCCCAGCAAAAAAAAAAAAAAAAAAATGCAAGTATTTAAGGTTGTGAGACTGTGTGGGTGTATGTAAATGTGTGCAGGCAGATGAACCTTCGAGAGGATTTATTGTGAGCACAGTGTGACCATATGCTTTCTGCCTCCATCTTCTTCTGCATAGGTACAGCCACATCTTTATACCTTACCCAAGAGATGCATATGGACACATAGCAGTATGCATGTCCAAAATAACTCTATTGATAAGCAAAAGTGGAGCTTGAAACTTGACATCCCATGTATTGTCTGTTTGTGAAGTAGAGTGTAAATCGACGTTTGATAAGAGTGGTTCTGTGTGACAGGAGTAAGATGTAGTGTGGCGAACAGATAAGATGTCTTCGAAACAATGGTCCTCTTTCCGGGCCAAGATCTGTGTCAGAACCTGCAAGCTGATCTGCCGCAGCCCCCCCTGGAGCGTGAAAAGCCTTCTGTGTCTCAAACCAAGCGAAACAAAGTGACTCCAGACCGGCTAACAAGAGCCAGAACTTGTTTTGCTGCAGTAAGGGACATGGCTAAGTAAAGGATTTGGGGCGTGTCTGTTGATGAAGGTAAATGATGTCTGTGTATATGTCTCAGTCAATTAACCATAATTGGTACTTGCTGAACAGATCAAAAATAATGAACAGCGGAATCATGTTTAGGTTTTGTGATATCGTGGCTTTTTCTCTTTAATGTCGACATCATTCAAAGCATTGTCTTGAGCAAAGCACTGGCATCTCCAAATTCTACCCAGCCACCCAGGCCTCTTCCTAATTTCATTCAAAAGAAAAAAAATATCTATAAACATATCTATATATATATATATATATATATATATATATATATATATATATATATATAACCTAATAATACAAATGAGCATACTAACAAGAAGAAGTGTCTTTGTTTCAGACAGTGCATTTGTTCATATAAGTGCGTAAAGGTTAATTTGGAGAATGGTTAGCAGAGAGAAAAATAAAAGGGGGTGGGCGCGCAGACCAAGGACAGTGACAAAGGAGAGTACAACAAGAAGGTGAATGGTCAGTGTTCTAAAGAAATGAAGTAGTGAGTTCCAGTTAACAGGGAGATTTATACTTGTCAGGGTGGAGCTCTGTTCTATGGAAATGTGGTCTCGAAGAAGATTTTTCCATTGTTGAAGGTTACCGGTAGGTTTGTCTTTTGTTTTCCGCTGTATGAGTATAGAATTTTCATTGCTATAGTTAGGGGTCACCAAGATGAGTTTATTACTTGATGGATCCAGGGTCAAAGTTGAGGCTTCCCCCCAGGAGGCGGAGTAATGAAGAAAATGAGATTCAGCAGTCGAGGAGGGCAAAGAGTGATTCTGTCACCGGTCTCCAAAATCGGGAGACAATTGAACAAAACCGTAAGGCATGCATGTAGGTGTCAGGAGTATTTTGTGCGCATTGAGTGCATGTTTCTGTATTTGCAGTGATTTTTGCCCTTTTCTCTCCTGTATGATGGTATCTATGTATTATCTTGTATTGGACATAAGTTTGCATCGTGAGACAGAAAGTATGACATTCATATTTTTCATAATGTCCATTTTCTGAATCAGAAACGTGAGTGGATTCTATTCTACATAGCGTGTGCTCTGATGCCAAACTTCTGAACGAAATGTTAAAATGTTGAACAGTTTATTGCCTTGGAAGAAATCGATATGCTTGTCGCAGTTTGTCTGTTCTATTTCCAACTAGGGACTGTCTGCATGGTGTTGGCATGTTCATTTCTTCATATATTGTAATTGAAGTGATATTGAGTAGTGGATATAAAATGGTGGCCCATCTCCACATGTGATTTGGGTTTTTGTCATGTTGTTAATAATATTCTGGGCGTTTCATTTTGCCAAAAGAGTTTAGATATTTATTGGAGGGATTGAAACCAGGATGAAGTGGGATGAGTTGGGATCATATTGAGACGGCAGTTTAGTTTTGGGAGGATGGAGATTTCGATTGCTGCTACTCAACCCATGAGAGATGGAAGGTGTTTTCAAGATGGATTTTTTTCTGATCTTGTGCATGAGTAATTTCTTTAGTTGCTCCAATAAATGCCATTAAAATAGATCTTTTGTCTCTAAAACTTGTGTTTTAATTTTTTTTTTGTATTTATGTCATGGAATTTCATTAGTCTTGGATACCTGAAACGATGAAACCAATAACTGATATTTAGTCTGTTATTTGGATTTCCCTTCAGCACAAGGTGAAAGTTTAACTTCGGATTTCACCATCAAGGTTTGTTGCTACTGCAGCGTATAAGATACACATGAGCTGGAAACGTCCAACGGATGAGATGTTGCTTTCTGCCTTCTTTACACTCTACCCTTCTCCCAAACACATGCAGATCAAGATGGCAACTTTCCCTGTTAGAACATCCAGAAATAGCTCACCCTTTGAGCTGTTAGTTCCAGTCCAATGACTGATAGTAGCTGGGGACTTTTTTTTCCCCATTCTTTGAACTTCTAAACACCAGTATGGCTTCGTATGACCTAGTTTGCACAAGTTACTTGAACATCATCAATTCAATGACATCTTTCCTGCTTATAAATATTTATTTTTACAAACGGTGTGTTCCTCTTCAATCATTTTATTTACAATCCTTAGAATAATGTCCTTTAGATCGACGCACAAGCGTCCAGAGCAATGCAATGAAATGGAAATTGTCTATAAATGACATCTGCTCCACATCCAAACCAAAACTCATATTGTAAAAAAAGCAATGTAATCACGAAAATGCCTTTTTTGTTTGGTTGGTTTTGTTCATTATTTGCTGGCTGTATACTTGGACAATGAATTTTAAATGTTATTTTATTACTTTAATGTTATTGCCTGGCGACTCATTCCATCTCAATTGACTTTGAACTGCCCTAAGAGCTCCCTATTTTGGATCTCGCTCTTCCACTTTTGCACTCTTGCCATTCTTTCCTGTTGAACAAAATCCATTTAATCGTCTACAATAGCATTAGAATTTTCGAAACCTTGCCATTTTTTCTTCAATACCATAACCCTTTCGCAACAATATTGGGATAAGATTGTCCTGATCTGGAAATTTTATTGTTGAATGTCCATTAGCTTGGATTAATCAGTGACACTGATGGAAATTCTGGACATCAAATGAAAACGGTGACTTTTGAATGATATGGGGCATGATATGAAAAATGAGTTATTCATTAGTCATTAAGCTACACTGACATACAGACAGAATATGTATGTGATCATATGAGGGTATATTTCCACATACAGGATTATATCTACACTATAAGTTTCCTTTTCCTATCCGCTTATCCTCGCAAGGGTCGCGGGGGACACCCTGAACCGGTTGCCAGCCAATCGCAGCGCACACAGAGACGAACAACCACCCACACTCACACTTATGGACAATTTTGAGTGTTCAATCAGCCTGCTATGCATATTTTTGGAATGTGGGAGGAATCCAGAGTACCCGGAGAAAACCCACGCAGGCCCGGGGAGAACATGCAAATTCCACACAGGGAGGCCTGAGCTGGACTTGAACCTGGTACCTCTGCACTGTGAGGTCAACGCGCTACTATAATTTTGTATATTGTAGATAACAAACAGGATTTCTTGTTTCTCAATTCAGTGATCCTCCTCCAACACTTCACTTTTGTCAATGTAACTGTTATGATGCAATCGAAAAATTATTGCTGTGAAGAGTAATTAATTTCTACAAATCTTTTTTTTTTTTTTAATCAATCCCAATTTTGGGCATCCATTCATAATGGAGGTTGAACGCGACCACCTGCATGCCATGATCCCTCCTCTACTAAGCACCAGTGAGGTAAGCTCAGTTAAACTTTTTCAAACAGTTTCAAGCTTTTATATATTTATTTCCCAAAATCATGTACCGTACTGAGTGTCTTTAGCCCATGAAAAAAATGAAACTGCAGCTAATGAGACCATAAACCACTCAGAATCATGTATTTTTGTAACAGGGATTGTGAATTATCGATGCCGGCGCACCCATGGGATGATACAAACGCAGACACAAACGTACTGTTCACCTCTACTCGACACAATGGAATGGGTTATGCTGAAAAAGTCTCAACCCTTTCATGGACAGTGCTTACTACAGTGGACAGCTGATCATGTTATCAGATTACAGGGTGCATGAAAGGGTTATTATTGACGCGCAGTATATAATCACTGAATGCTACTGAGAAAAAAAAACTAATTGATTGTGTAGATGCACAAGTGAGTCAAATTTGGAACATGTGCTTTTGTGTAACCAGCAAATGGAGTATGGTGGCTGGAGAGAGATTTTGTGCTTCGGGGCAGTCTTCTGCCGCCCACTTCCCTGGTCTCTCTTTCGAACTTTGACATCAGGTACCCTCTCCACACAAAGCAGCAACTTTTCTTTGAGTGAAAGTTGGGGAGAACAAAAAAAAGAGAAAAAGTGAGAAAATGGTTGGTGTGAAATTAACGTGAAGGAGAGCGATATCTCAGGACGCGATGCTATCCACAATATTTTTAAAGCGATTGACACATTTTTCTGGACGATATATTTACCCATAAAATATCACAATAAACAGGAGTAGCATTTGTTTGTTGCAGTTTTTAAAATGCCACTCATATACTGAAGCCATCTTTCTAGTATCTGAGCTGCTTATCCTCACGAGGGGCGCGGGCGTGCTGAAGCTTATCCTAGCCGTCTTCAGGCAGTAGGCGGGGTACAGCTCGAGTTGGTTGCCAGACAAATCACAGGGCACACAAAGGCAAACAAAAAACATGTACACTCACAATATCGACAATATCGAGTGTTCTATTAATCCATCATCGATATTTTTTTGGAATGTGGGAGGAAGCTGGCATACCCGGAGAAAACCTGCATACAGGGGTACCTCTACTTACGAAATTAATTGGTTCTGGAAGAAATTTCTTACAATTTTGTAAGTAAAGACGCGTTTTCCATGTAAATGCCCTCGTTCGTCCCCCAAATTCTGACATAAATGTTTCCTGGAGCATAACAATGCATCAAAATATGTAACAAATACATGTTACAATTAGATTATTGCACAATAAATGAGAGTTGTGCATAATGTAAAATAAAAAAATAATAATAATTGAGTAAAAAATAAAATGATCATTGTTTTTTTGCCCTCTTGAGTTCATGTTCTCTCTCAGAAGTGGTTTTTGCCTGGCGTTTTGAAAAGAACTGATCCAAGAACGTTTGCTTTTGTCGGCTTTTGACAATCCTTTGAAAATGTCCCAGGCAAACATCAGCAGAGTGAGCGGTCGCCTGACTGGTGAACACTTTTTCTGGGGATTCGCATGTTCGTAAAAGTCTTGGAACACCTCATAGCCCGAGGGCCGAATGACGAGGACGCTGCATCGGCACCTCTATTGATCCATCTACACGCATACGGTAGAGGTCCCTCTTAGCCAATGGGATGCCAGGATGATGCTCGGTAATAGCCAATGGCAGCGCAGCTATAAGTATGTTGCGTTCAGGAAACTCGGAGCTGCGGATGACAGGCTATACTGTATTTTTACCTTTCGAAAATGTCTTTCATAACAAGAGGGAATATTTTCCCGTTGAGACGTTGAAAATTTTGTATGAAGACAAGACACGTTCGGAAGGATGGAACTCTGGACCTCTGGCGGATGAGCGAACCAGTCGGAAACTATAATAATGAAGTTAATTTGTAAATACTAAAACCAGAAGCTTAGTTCACAAACGTAAAGTTGTTTTTTTGCAAAATTGACGCAGAAATCCAGGCAATTCCAGAGCATTGTCATACGTTTTCCTTGCCTGGTCTCATTGTCCATAGAATTAGTCACAAGGGGATGACTAACAATGGCGAGAAAGAAATATGATGCAAGACAAAACAGGCAGGGGAAGTGCAGGTGGGTGGTGTGAAAGTGACTGGGTATCTGGGTGTTGGTCAAAAAGAAGAGAACAGCGGGAGAGGATCAAGAGAAAGGGAAAGACCGCGCTGACTTCACTTCTTGTGTGATGAGCCAGAAGACAAAACATTCAGATGAAAGAGTGGCATCTGCAGAGACTTAAGACAACGTAAAGACCAGGGTGCATTCTGGGCTCAAAGGAAAGTCACAAACACAACTTCCAAGGGGAACGTTGCTATCTGAAGATTGCTGCTATTCCTCCGTCCTTTTTTTCTGCTGCTTGTCCTCATTAGGGCTGTAGGGAGCACGCAGAAAGGGATTCACCATCCACAGCGATGGACAATTTAGTCTTGAATTAACCTAATTTGCATGTTTTTGGAATTGCAGGGGGGGGCTGAAATACACAGATAATTTGTATTGATATTTGTAAGTGAAAATTATCATATTGAGTCAACAATTTTCAGAACTCTCTCTCTGCCTGTCTTGTTGTTAGATATGGTTGTTGTAGTTTAGCATATATAGGTGCGTTTTGTGTTTGGGAGTGGGTGGGGGGCATGGCAAGCGACTGGTTCGCGCAGAGGTCATTGCTTCAAAGCTCGGAGTTTGCATGTTCTTGCCTGCGTGGGTTTTCTCCAGGTATTCCGGTTTCCTCCCATATCCCCAAAATCGTTATAGATTGCGCTCTACTTGAATGGCCGTTTACGAACTCGTTCATATTTTGGGAGAAAATGTTCTGAATTTCTGCCCAATGAACGTTTTTATGAATTATCCTGCCGTCAAAATGTTGGATCAATTTAAAGCTTTTTCTCATCGAGTATAGGTTCATTGTCATTGTTGCAAGTCACGCACCAACTCATTTCCATCTATCACGTCAACCCCATTTCATCGAGCCTTACGAGGTCAACTTGAATTATTTGTCATACTTTTCTTCTTGTCACCGACATGAAAAAATTCAGTCACTTTCTTCAGTGGCACAAAGTCACCAGTTTTTCTGTGCATGGTGACCAGTGCACAATTCCCCAATGCTTATGCGGCCCATACCGTAAATTGAGAGCAACCGATGAAGGTTTGAGGAGCAGGAGGGGCCCGAAAAGTGTTTTATGATGACTCCACAGACACATCGCAGCACACTCCACACACACACACACACACACACACACACACACACACACACACACACACACACACACACACACACACACACACAGCATGACACACATTCACTACATCGGTTGCCATAGGGACTGGTCATGGCTGCAGATTGTGCCAATAGGGTGGCATTGGGTCCAACTGAGATCAGAGACCTGACTGTTATAATTTAAGATCAATACTCCATCCTCCTTGATTCAGCACCAATGTTGTTTTTTTTAATTAAAACAAAGAACTCATGATTTATTAGTGAGCTAATTTACCGTTTATCACATTTAGAATGTGCCGTTTGTGGCACCATAAGCAACATGACGCACAGGACAAAAAGCTGCCCGAACAGCCTTGAATTTGGAAAAAAAGGGCTAATTAATAAAAAGGTTTTCTATGCACAATGGGGTTAAGGATTAAAAAAAGAATGGCATCTTTTCACATAACGAAACACTGGTAATTATAATGGATTAAAAAAACGACTCCAACAAAAGGATATTATATTGTTAATTCATTTACAATCAGATCATCCATCCCCTTTCATGCGTTTCTCTCGATTGTCCATTTGTTTATCCCTAATGTCAACTGCAGTCCAAGCATCTATGGGGATATTGCAGAAAATGCTAAGCAGCGGTACAGAGACTTAAAAATAAAAAGACACCAAAGGAATAATAATGTATGCCTGGGAAAACGAGTGCTGTAATTTCGATTCATTTCCAGCCTGGGCCCCTGGGGTTCTGAGTGTGTTTGATCCCAAAGGCAAGTGAGTGGGGAGAAGGAGGGTTGCGGGCATATGTATGCAGAGGGGAAGAGAGAGAGAGGGGAGCCAGGGAGTTGCAGAGAAGCAGAATGCCATTTAATATTCCAGACCACGAGTTGAGATGAGAGACTGCTCTCATACCTTCAGGTTCATGAGCATAATGAGATTTTTATTTTGCTGAGTGCAGTCTGTGTGCTTGTGTGTGTGTGTGTTCTCTCTCTGATCACTTACGTGTGCTTGTGAGGGTGCGGGGGCCGGGGGGGGGGGGAGTATTATCTCCCATGGGCTGACATGTCTCGATTATATTATCACATCAGGGACTATGTATATATTTATGAGACAATGATACACATGCCAATAAGGGAGTCGGGCTCATTACTCTGAATGCCTCTTTAACACCTCAGATAAGGTTAACTGATTACCACTGACTTATGTTTGACAGTAAGCACACATCGTGTTAGCACACATATAGCATATTTACTTTCAGAACATTCCCAGTGGGTACTCCCCCCCCCCTGAAACGAACATCTTCAACTCCCAGAATCCTTGGGATGAAAAACAACCAGCTGAAGAGTGCAGGAAGAATCTCCCTAACATACTCATACAACGTATGAGTGTGTGTTGCATCACCACAAAAAAAAAAGGCCCCGCCCTTTCTGTAAAGAAGCAAACCTGTGCATAAACATGTGTATCTCCTTTGTCTGAGCCCTTTGTCTAAAAGAATGGAACTCCAAACAGGTATCATATTGCAATGGTGTTCGTTCATTGCAGTGTACTTTGGTTCATTGTGGGTGGAACATATCAATGAAAGACTTGGAATCGTTTTTTTGTTGTTGTTGTTGTTCTTTACGGAGTAGTTTTGCTCATAAATGACTATTTGAGGAGGAACTTTTACATTTTGAGAGGCACATTATTGCAGGTCAGTCCCAGAGTCCTGAAGCAAGGGTATTAATAAACAATAAAAATATGACAATATTTCAAATGAACAATTGGGTTTCTTTTAATCGCCATCTTAAATTCAAATTGTGCCTAGGAGTCCGCAATTTTCTTTTGGTGGAAGTGTTTTCAGTGGGGGCAATTTCAAACAAATATTTGTTTCCCTTCAAACTGAAGCAAAGCTACATTTCTACACATATATTTAAAAAAATGTGAGTGTGTAAGATTGTGGTGCCTGTTGACATTATTCAACCATGGAAGTAAGAGTTGAGGGGGGTGTACGGGGCGGGGTTGTTTTTCATGCCATACTTGCGGTTTATTTGCTGTTTATGTTCAGGAAAGTCCTTTGCCACACACCTCCTGCATTTCCATTCCTTCGCCACCACATTGGTGACCACCCAACATTAGTTCTGAAGTGTCAGTGGCTCTTTCGAACATGGAAAATAAAGTGATTCTGAAGTTGTCAGAGTTTTGGGAGACGTCCACGGCACCCTGGGGCGCACAGATGGAGGCTCAATTTGCTCCGAGCGGGTTTAATGATGACACGCGCTAACGCTACATTGTTTTCGGCGCTGGGGTGGTAGGCACCACTGCTGGCACATGAGAAGTCAATGATCAATATCATTTTGTTTATGGAACGGTTTCTCCGCCACATTCCACGAGATGTTCAGATCGCCTTCCCTCGCTAACGCCGCAATCACCTAACCACGTACTCTTGCCAAGGAGGCGGACTGCTTCTTCCTTTAGACGCGCTGGCCCCACCGCGCAGTTACCTGTGATTCCAGTGTCTCACAGTTACATGTCAATCTTAGGTTAGCTTAGCAATTAGCATTATTACTCCGTCTTTCCTCGTAATCCCTTTGAGAGAACAACACTTGTCGGAAGTTTATCCATGGAGACGACGATTCCTGACTTAATGGTGCCTTTGGAATGTGTTTGGCTTCTCTAGTGGCTTTTTTTGGAATTTGGGATCGCCTCGACAGTTCAGCAGCATATGTGTGTTTGTTTGCCATTGCTGATGTCCCTTCGGTGACCCCCTGAAACTCCGCCTGCTATAGCTGGTCATATTTGCTTGTGGCTGAATGATTTATCATTCTAGCAGCCAGATCGAGATATGAACATTCAAGATATTTGCATCTCAAAATCAACAATAGTGATTTTCCCTGTTTAAACTGTACATTCGAATCCAACGCTCAGGCCAACCAATCACAAACCGCATTTCATGCTTGCTGTGGCACGTCAGCTGAAGGCCAGCCACTGTCAAATCCAAGGGCAAGCGTAACGAGCGCGTCACACAGTAAGGCAGAAATTAAGGAGCGTGCCGAACATCATTTGACGAATTGAGTGTAAAAAATAAATCATCCATCATTATTTGAAGCCATTTTGGATGGAAAAAAAAGACACAGAACCAGAAAGAAGTGTTGTGTATGTAGAATGTAAAGAAACTTGATTACACTTGATTTCATACGCCATCCTACCACACTGAGCCCTACTTCTCTTCACCTCATTTTGCCATCTGCTAAAAGGTCATGATTTATCCTCCCCTAACTATTTCATTTCTTTTTCACCACAGCCTCCCTAGTTTCCGCTTTTCTTCTTCATATTTGTTTGCAACGACGCAATGTGTTTGCCACCAAATTAGCTTTTACAGGACTTAGCTGAGTCACCACAAGCAGATGCTCAGCACCTGTTTGTGTTTACCAACGGCTCATTGGTATTCACCTTTTGCGCGTTACCTCGCAGCCTTCATCGGAACGCTCCCTCCGCCTTGACGGATGGCAAAATGACTATTTGTGCCTGTTGGAACCGTTAAAACTCCTGCGAAGCGGATTGTCCTGTATCCATTTATATAACGGATTATCTTATAAAATGGTCATGTCTTGCTGTGCGGTCGGATGTACTAATAGAAAATGGCGTAAACCAAACTGGGCTTTTTATTACATACCTGCTGATGAAGATAAAAGATGCGATGGATAGCAGCAATCCAGCGAAAGGACTGGCAGCCCTCAAAGTATTCGAGGATACCTAGCAATCATTTTTTACAGGGTCAGTAGAAGTGGTGGATGTCATGGCTAGATGGGCAAAAATAACTTATACTGTACAGTCGCTAAGACGTTAAATCGCTCCATTTTCCGTCCACTTCAGTTCGGGAGTCATTGACTTTTGCCGGACGTCATGGTGCACTCATGTGATCACGTGACTGCTCAATTAATTCTGTCCCTACATGTGATCATCCGAATAGATTGTCATTTGCCCTCACACACTGAAACCAGAAATATATATCTTTGGTGTCAATTTGTTAAATTTAATTAAAAAAAATTCCACGAATCTATATTATTGGTCAGTCCACATGTGGGGTGTTATTTCTCCTAATTATTCACCCATCTAAAATGTTGGTAACGGCTTGCTCGCTGTGACAGTGCAATGTTAATGGTTGAACAAAGATGCTGAAACATGATGATTTTGGGGCTCTGAGGATTCTACCTGACAGCGACAATATGCAAAAATTGAACTGCAGCACCAACCTGCAGGAATGTCATTTAAATTGGATACGTTCCCGAGGGGAATACAATTTTGCACTGATTTGATTTTTGGATCCGTAGTTCCACAATATTTTGGGGGAAATGTATACATTATATATTCATTATTTCTGAACTCATAAAATGAACCAAAAAAAAATCTTTTAAAATGTTAATAACCAGAGGGAGGCAAGTCTGAGTACCCATCGATCATCGTCAGCCCATCATTTTTTTTTTTAAGCCGAACCAAACTGAAATCGTCAGGCTTTTACCTTCACTTGCGTTCATAAATTAGTCGGTCAATCTAAAAACCTCATCCCATGTTACCGCTGTCCCCAGCCCAGGTTGGGAGCCAAGACCGCGAACCAGCAGTGTAAGAACCCAAATTGTTTAAGTCACTTAAAGACTGATGTTTCATGAGCATCCTTTTGCAGGGTGTGAGCTGGCATCTGTTACACACGCCGACCAGACTTAATTGAACTCAGCTCCCAAGTGACTAGCATAAAATTACCAGTCGCCTCTTTAGCGTGCCATCCCTGCATCATGCTCTCCAGGCATGGCTAATCGATTGAATCCAGTTATTATACTAATGTACCAGTGGGATTGATTGGTCACAGCTGAAGAATGAGACACAAGGATGACATAACAGAAAGTGGACTGTTGTGTTTGCACATCAAAATAACGATGTAAATGACATTCATTTGGGAAGCATTTCATTTATTACATCGCACAACCATTCGGCATGTCGGCAGTATTTCCCCTTTTGACAAAATTAAAGCTTTGCAAATATATTGCGAGTCGATCACATGTTTGCGTAAAATACAGACAAAGTTTAGGATGCGACTGCCTTGTTGACGCCAGGTTGGAAAAACACAAAACACGATCTACTCCTTGTGACTGATGTCGTTACCCATTTGCAACGTAAGAGAACTCAGTGAGAGGAGCCAGATGAGGTGGCTCGGGCATCTAATTAGGAGGCCTCCTGGACGCCTCCCTGGTGAGGTGTACCGGGCATGTCCCACTGGCAGGAGACCCCGGGGACGACCCAGGACACGCTGGAGAGACTATGTTACCCAGCTGGCCTGGGAACGCCTCGGGATCCGCCAGGAAGAGCTCGAAGAAGTGGCTGGGGAGAGGGAAGTCTGGGCTTCCCTCCTAAAGCTGCTGCCCCCGCAACCCGACCCCGGATAAGCGGTAGAAAATGGATGGATGGATGGAGAACAATCATGAGGCTAACAAACAATTCCTCGGAATCACATTACTAGTCATGTATTAAATTGGAGATTAAGACACTGGATAAAAATCCCTGGGATGAGCATTCTCCAAGTGGGGGCCCTCTGGAACTGTTTGTTTGTCCCTGACCCTCTCCCGCTCTCAAGCGCTTCCATGAGTGAACCTGTGTGCAGAGCGGCTTAAAATCCTGCCCTAGATGCTGGACGGATATCCTGCCTACACCGTTAACAAGCTTCTGGATGTGTGTCGCAGAGGCCTCCGGTACCTGGTTACCTCTGAAAGGAATGGACCTGATTTTGGCAGGACGCTCATCTTTGACTACCATCAACAACACTTGATCACCTGAGTCGTGCAACAAGTGGCGCCGGCGGGTGGGTGGTTGGGGGGAGGGGTCCTGTCAGGTCTGCTCTCTGCAACCTGAGCTCAGCCCCCTTCTCCTGTGTTGTGTGTGTGCAGGTTTGGTGTGATGAAGTCACCGGCAGCTGCATATGATCAAACTGATTAGCAGCATAGACCCCCGGATATTCAACACTATATGTCGAGTTTGCACATGATATGCTTATCCTCGCCCTATCTGGATTTCTTGTCCCCCCCCGCTTGCCTCCTTGTCTTTGTTCCATGCACACATGCTTTGAATCTTGTTCCCCGTCCGCCTGAACTCAGCGCACAGTTTACTACCTCTAGCACCGCAGGAACCGTTCCCATCCAGCCGCAGCCATTCCAACTATGTTTGTAAACAAAAATCTCATCGTCGTGACCTCTTATTCTCCTCTCGCATCTGGATTTGCGTCCTCATCGCCATCGGAGCCTAAAAGGCGCCGTCAAGTCAAATCAGAGATTAATTTCAAAATACAATACACATGTTTGAATATAATTGCTAAAAATATGCGCAAAGGTTGTGAATGTCGGCTCACTTGTAGAGCTGTAGCGTTAAACTGTTTTTCACTATTTCTTTTCTTTTTTGCAAAGGCGTAGCAATCGTGATGCAGTTTGGGGTTCAGCGCGAGTCCTCCAACCCCTCGCTATATAAGAATTTGAGTTTCTTCATTTACATTATCTGTTGCAATATCCCTTCGGTTAGTTAGCTAGCTGTGGCTACGCCGTCAAAATGCATTTTTCGGATAGTCGGCTGGCATGGCCTCTTTAGAGCGCTTCATTGTCTGTCGTGTGTGCAATACCGCACAGAGAAGGCGGAAAAGAGATGTATTTTATTTTATTTTCAATCCGGTGTGACAGCTAGCATGTGGATAAGGGACTTCATGCTGGCACCACAACTTGGGAGTTGTTGTTGTGGGATGGAAAAGCCTCCATGACGAACCAATGGGATGTATTCCAGCCACTGGAGGCTGAAGTGGATAACATTTCACAGCTCAAACGTGTCGTTATGTGGAAGCATAAGAAAAATATGAAACCAAATAGCATCCATTTTTTCCAGTTTGTTGTAGTGGTATTAGATTGACAGCTGAGTGAAGCATGGTTGTTAGGACATTTATTTTTCATGATTATTATCGATTTTAATCATTACAATTTGACAGAGTTGTTACCCAGACTTGTCTTTACAGGGACCTGATGCAGATGAGAAAGGTGGCCATTTTGTTTGTTGAAGAGTCCAGCTTCAAGGGATGTAAGGGAGAGTTAAATGTATTTTTATCATGAACTAGATGGGATGAGTCGGTCGGGGTGATTCTCAAGGAAGAGGATGCAAAGAACATAACTGAGGGGAAATGAGTAGGACAAGATGATGATTGTGAAAGCGAGAAATTGAAGGTGTGATGATGAATGTTGAAAAAGGAGAAGTTCTGGAGTGAGTAAGATAAGGTCATAGAGAGCAATCAGACCTTTGTTTGAGACTATAGGAAAAAGTCGGCGGAAGCATGTGTTGTTCTATATTATGGAGTGACAAACATATGCAGGAGCCAAGCCTGATATACATTTATAAATAAAAATGTGTTCCAGTGTAAGAGTGTGGGGGGCCATTTTCGGGATGTTGTTTTGCACAATGCACGTCGCGGCACTATTTCACGCCCACCCTTTTTCCACTTTAATGTCGTATGCTGTATACGTATGCTGTCATCTGTTACGTCTGCCTTTCCTCTCTGGAAGGATCGTGTTGGCACAACATCCGTCATTTAGAGCAAACCCGTCATTGAAGTCGCACAGCAGCATTATTCGCTGCCCCATCCAGTTTGGTGAACATTTAAGACTTTTATGTGCGTCTTATGATCGGGAAAATACGATTTGTTAGTTTGCTTTGTTCAATGGAGGTGGCAGCTCTCAATTTGGTTTGTTACGTGGATTATTTTGTGTTGTACTCTTGTTTCAGGTATAAATAGTGTCCCCCGCCTCACGTAGATCACTCCCTGTATTAGATCCAAATGTTTGAGTGGTGGGTACATTAATTAACTTGTGGATTTGGAGGAACTCGGTACCTGTCAATTATAGGGTTAGTTTTGGGGTTGTTTTGGGTTATAGGCATTAGTTGGTGTCTTTTGGGGACTTTTCATCGTTTGCCTTTGCATAGCTCAGGGGTTTGGGGTATGTGTTGTGTGTGTGTGTGTGCTTTGTGCTTCATGCTGAGTTTTGCTTTTTGTTACAAATAAAAATACTGAGGGCGGCCCGGTGGTTAGCGCATCGACCTCATAGTGCAGAGGTATCGGGTTCAATTCCAGCTCCGGCCTCCCTGTGTGGTGTTTGCAAGTTCTCCCCGGGCCTGTGTGGGTTTTCTCCGGGTACTCCGGTTTCCTCCCACATTTCAAAAACATGCATGGCAGGCTGATTGAACACTCCACATTGTGCCTAGCTGTGAGTGTGAGCATCGATGGTTGTTGGTCTCCGTGTGCACTGCGATTGGTTGGCAACCGGTTCAGGGTGTCCCCCGCCTACTGCCCAAAGACAGCTGGGATAGGCCCCCGCAACCCTTGTGAGGATAAGTGGATCGGAAAATGAAGGAATGAATAAAAATACTGTTAAATTGTCATTTTGGTTAGCATTGCCTCTTTCATCCACACATCTCTGCTGTCTTTCGTCACGCTGGCGGCCTCTGCCTAACGGAGGAAGGCATATTAAGGCATGTACAAAGCCTCCGCTTCGTTCGGCATGCAGGGAAACCTCACTCGCGCATCAACATGAAACATCGCATCTTTCTGCAATATGGCTGTATTTTAAAAAAAAAAAAAAGAATAATGTATTTGGGAAAAGAAACAATTAAAAATTGATATTAAGAAAAAAAAAACGCCACATTGATTTTAGTCAGTCTCTCAGTTGTAAGCTGGTTGAAGATTGTACGATTTTGAGTTATTATTAACACAGTGGGATCTCCTTTAAATGGGAAGAGAACAAAGGCCAGTTTCCACCCATCGGGCCGGGGGGAATAAAAAATGCATGTTAGAGGTGGAGCACTGTGTCTAGCTCTCAGCTTCAAAAAGTAGAATTGACTTTATCAGGATCTGCAGATTTTTTTAATCAAACTGCATGCATTTGTTCTCGGGGGGGGCTACGTGGGGGTTGCTTCACGTGGAGACTATCAACAAGTCAATACACTCAGCAGATAATGCCAACTTCCTTCCTCCCCATTGTCTAAGCATGCCACTCTTTGGCTAGGTCCCGACCGGTATCCGAAGCTGGCTGTGTTGTATCATCACAGACTGCAATGATATTGCCCCACGTCGTTTTTAATTCCCCGTGCTGTGCGTGTCGGTTCGCTCTCGTGCTGCTGCTTTGTGACATAATTACATTCTCGATTCTGATTGGATGTCGGCAATGCAATGCTCCAGACCAACCGGTGAGAGTTGCAGAATCATCTCCCAGCGTGGAGACGAATCTCCAGAAAGTACCTTTTTTGGTTTCACAGTGACCTCCATACCTCCAACGCCATGGACCACAAGCATAACGGGTTCACTTTTCAGTTGAAGACCTTTAGCTACTTTCTGCGTGATGTAATTTGTGTCCGGTGCCATGTCTATTAATGTGCCTGTGACTTTTTGAGCTGTGTTAGTTGTGACTTCAAGCAGCATCATGACGACAGACCATTCCTCCAAAGCATTTTCTGCCAGACGACTCTTGTAAAATACATTTCAAGATTCTTTTGTCTTTTCCCACTGCGCTGACTGTGTTCCCCTTTAAGGCGCGTTCCCACGTTGCAATTTGTGGCCTAAGTTTTGCGGCATGCAACACATTGCAACGTGTGAACCCCGAAGTTGGACAGACTTTTGTGGCATGCAACGTGTTGGATGCGTGTTGCATGAAATAGGTCTTGCTCTATTTTCTTGCAACGTGTTGCATGAACCCGACCAATCAGAACGCGTTGCGCTATCACGTGACAAAAACATCACATCGTTATGTAAACACGGAACGCGGAAGTATAATGGCGTCGACACAGAAATCCCAAAAAATCGAGCTCTCCCGGGGCGACACCGAAAGGTTCATTAATTATTCAAAGTTCAAAATTGGTGCGATCCATTGGAAGGAAATTTCTGAAATGATCGGGGTCCTCGGCCGCCAACTCCTGCATCAGAGCGTTGTAAGCGCTGAGTTCTTGCCGTCTCCCGATCCACGGTCGTACCCAAAACCACCGTTTGGGTTTTGGCTCCTCTTAGCTCGGCTAGTAGACCGATAGCTGCCAGTTCGAGGAGATCATCGTCGCTGTCGTATTGACGATTAGCCGCCATAGTCGCAGAACAAAATATGTTGCTTAGCAACGTTAAACGCGCATTCGGAAAAATATTCTCGCGAGATTTGAAATTGTTTGCAACTGTTGCAACGTGGGAACACATTCGGTTTGCAACATCATATTTGCAATTTGTCTTATGCAACATGTTGCATAAGACAAATTGCAACGTGGGAACGCCCCTTTAGACGTACGTACGTGTGATGTCCTGTCACCAGTGAGTCGATCCAATTTGGACTCTTGCAGAGGATATCTGTTTTGCAATGGAAGTCATCAGAGTGAACCTCCAAACACACTGCATGCTTCCAGCCCTCTCACAGCATCATTTTTTCTGGGAGTTTTAGTGCGCCAAACTTTCTGCAGAAGTAGAGATTTCATTTGTGTTTGCCGTCTGCACGGAAGAAACATCCTTGGGAATTGCTACTCCCTTGATTTGATCTGGTGCGGGCTTGCCTTTAGTGGAGTCGGTTTTGACTCACTTGGTCCAACTGCTCATAGATTGATTTTTGGATTTCACTCCAATGACCAGATGCTGTCTTAATTTATTATTCTGAAAAAGCACAAACAGAACACAAACATGACACAAATACACATAGTCGCATAAAAGTCATGCAGGCAACAAATGCAGATATGCATTTATTATTGTTTTTAAATTACGAAACTAAATGAAGTTCAATCTAAGTTTTATGAGGCAAAACAAAAAAATTGTAAGCAATCGTTTTTAGCTAAGTTTCGAAACAAATCAAAGGATCTTAAGCCGTTTTAAGTAATGAATTTATTTTCTTATTTGACATAAAGCATATTAGCAATTGCCTGTTCATTAATTTTGCACTCTTTTCAATACATTCTGAAAGTTTTAATCTTCTGACGCAAATGCGTTCAATGAATTCAAAGCCTTTGTATTTGACACGGGCAAACAGAAAACGATTGGAATTAAACTGCAAATAAGCAAATCGTAAGCACCAGCAAATTGAATCGCGCTTACCGGCTGTCCTTTTGAGTCGTTTGCTTGAGGTCTTGTTTTCTGCACACTTTTATGCCTTTTGAAAAAGGCAAAACAGAGCTTTAGACCGTGTCTAGGGCGGCCCGGTGGTCCAGTGGTTAGCACGTCGGCTTCACAGTGCAGAGGTTCGATTCTAGCTCCGGCCTCCCTGTGTGGAGTTTGCATGTTCTCCCCGGGCTTGCGTGGGTTTTCTCCGGGTGCTCCGGTTTCCTCCCACATTCCAAAGACATGCTTGGCAGGCTGATTGAGCACTCTAGATTGTCCCTAGGTGTTAATGTGAGCGTGTATGGTTGTTCGTCTCTGTGTGTCCTGCTATTGGCTGCCAACCGATTCAGGGTGTCCCCCGCCTACTGCCCGGAGACAGCTGGGATAGGCTCCAGCACCCCCCCGCGACCCTAGTGAGGATCAAGCGGTTCGGAAGATGAATGAATGAATAGACCGTGTCAGTCCTTTGTCGGGTCACATGGAAAATACAACAGGTGCTCTGATTGAGATAAGTCACACCTGGTGCATCTCGGTCAACCGGGAAAGGGGAGAGGAATCCAGGCAGGCTGGAGACCGCCCGGCATGCACATTATTTGATACACCGTTCGGACTGGTGACATGTTTTTGTCGGAGAGCTCTTCAAGATGCGGTATGACTTTCAACAAAGCACCAAGTCAACTCTGTAAAGTAGGATTCATCTCCACTCATTTACAATGCGTTCAAACGATAGTTCTCATCAGTAGAACATAAAATCGTCACTGATGAGCAGATGTGCGGCAACGTGCTGACATCTTGCACCTCCGCGAGTAGTGATTCGCTCCAGCTGCCTTGCGTGGGTTGATCCCGAAGATGATAATCTTCACACTGGCTGTGAACACCGCATTCCCGATAAATCATCACCAGAGGCAATATGCAGTACAGCCAGGTTTTTATTTTGAGGTGAAGTGGGAAAGTGCCATGGTCAAACTATGTGTCCACACAGCCAGTCTGCAATAAGATAATTAGACGTGCGCTGATGTCTGTCTGCTAACTCCGATCAGCTCGCTGGTGGTGAACGCTAATGTACTTTGTACAACAAACAAAAAGACCATCTGTACCTCATGAACATGGCGCTAAGATGGTAAAAAAAAGAAAAACAGCCAGCGTGTACGCGTCTTTAGCCTGGTCGTCCGTGGGAGGGGCGGTCTGTCCCTCGTGTGTTCTCGATTTCAAAGAGGCCAAAGAAGACAGATCTGCTGTTTAGCAAATGTATATCACAATTACAAGTCTAGGGTCTTGGTTTAAAGGAATTGATGGTCTGTATGCCCCACCAGAGACTGTGTCTCTCGCGTTGCTGAAGTGTCTTGATTGGAATTAGAATGTGGAATTTCCCCAATGCGTTTGCATTTCCGTGTTTTGATTTGGAATGCTAGGACGGTATTCCAAACCCCTTTGTGTACCCTGTTATATTTGACCAAACCAGGGTGTCCTGCCTCTTGTCACCTGAGAAAGACTCCGACTTTCCTGCAACATTTAATCCAATAAAGAGGTAGAGAATGGAGGGATGAAAAATGATCCTCACAATATTTAAAAAAAATAATAATTAAAAAAAAAATGCTGCTGACATCGCTGCCAGTTCCTTTTTTTTTAAACGTTTGCTGCATTCACTACAAACTGAACACGGCTCTAAATCCGTACTGCACGGAGGGTGATCAGAGGTCTGGAATGCAGAATATCTCCTGGCCCGTTTAGGGGATTACACAGCTCTGTGAAAAAGCAGAAAAACTCAGCCCAGTGGTGTTCCACATTTAGTCAGTGCCGGATAATGTAGCCACCTGTAGAGCTGGTGCTTTGCCCGGTCTGGCTTTGTGGAAGGTTAGCTTATCCATCCTGGTTGGAGCTTTATCAACAGTTCACACAAATGTCCTTAGAAAAGGAGTCCCCGCAGTGGTGTGTGTGTGTGTGTGTGTGTGTGTGTGTGTGTGTGTGTGTGTGTGTGTGTGTGTGTGTGTGTGTGTGTGTGTGTGTTTGTGTGTAGTAGTAGATCTAAGAGGTTTGTTGGTTTACAGTGATAGACATGTACATGATTGAGCAGGGCTGTCGAATCACAACATCTAATCTGCATCTTTTTTGGGGGGGGGCGGTGCTCCTCTTCAACTAGAAAAAGCAACAGCTCTACTTTCAATTACACTCGAATGACAAATTCAAGTTCCTTAATCCGCTTTCAGCCATGGAAGTGTGAATCCATGGCTGCTTTCACACTTCTCATTTTTGGTGGGGTTGAACTGCAATGTCCGTGCTTGTGTAGGTTGTTTGGTCAAGTGTTATCCGAACCACAGTGTGCAACAAACATGCTGGCCAACAATGCTAGAGGGCATGTGGCATGATCCTGTTCTTGTGTGTCTCCAGGAGGTGGCCCATTCAAGCGATTTAGCTCATCAGCAAGCTCTATAGAAACCGGAAATTATCGTGATCAATTGACTCGTGTGTGTTGGAGTAGGGAGAGATCTAAAATGGGCAGGATATGGTTCTAGAGCAGGGGTGGGCAAACTTTTTGGCTCGGGGGCCACATTGATTTCTAAATTTGACAGGTGGGCCGTGTCAGGACAAGATACGGTACATATAAAAAAAATTATATGTTGACAGACCATACCAAACATCAACAGAACAAAAGCTTTTTTTAATGTGAACGGTGAAACAACTATGGTATATGTCCTGTATGAAGGTTCAAGTATGTGAGCAACATACATGTGTGACAACACAAGCAACAAAGTGCAACAATATGTTGGCCAAAAACTGCAGCAAGCAGTACAGGTATATGACAAAATATAACAAAGTTAGGACTATTTGCTCCAGAATGAGACGTGTAAGAGACCTGGTTGCTTTTCTTTCGACTCACTCATTGTCTCTGACTTGACCTCCCCTCGATCACCACACATGACAGCGTTGCTCAGCTGATGTCGCGTAGCGAACTTTTGAAGCCAGACACGGGACGCTTCGAAGTCTTCTATGCTCATAGTTAGCGCTCTGGGACTGGCTTCCTCTCTTTCTAGCGGTCCAGTTTGCGGAAAGTTTTTAGCACGATAGCAGTCAAACCATTCAAGGAAACGTTTATTGACTCGACTGTCCGTCGAGCATAAGCAATTCACTCTGGGCATGGAAATAGCCAGAATCGGACTGAGCACAAATCACTTCCTCGTTTTTCAAAGTCTTGTAGATTTCAGTGTTTCAGACTCCAAGCATCTCCTGAATGTTTCGTATTTTGTAACCCGCTTCGTTTAATCAGATACACTTCACTTTCTCTACCGTGGCCATTACTCTTCCTCTTCCTTTAGATGCCATGATCGACAGGACGTGAAAATGTTCGCAATTGCAGTAAAACTCACTGCAACAAAGAGTCACTTGCATGTCGCTGTTTTGGATCCAATGATAGAAAATAGCGGCGCAGACTCACTAATTCCGTCGTATCGAGCGGGAGTTGCTCGAGTTGGCGCTACTGCTGGCTTCCGTCTCGTCTCCCCCTCCCTCCCTGTGCGCTGCAACTTCAAGTAACTGCGCCATCTGGCGTTGAAATGCCTGTCATTACAAGTCCAAATGAAATGAATGCAATCATTTACAGTACTGTATATCGAACCTTGATTGTGTTGTGCACCAACCTTCGGCGGGCCGGATTAAAAAGCCCAACGGGCCGGTTCCGGCCCGCGGGCCGTAGTTTGCCCATGTCTGTTCTAGAGGAACCGGAGTTCCCTACCCCTGGACTAGACACATTGCTCTTTCGGAGCCAGGTCAACGCTGCACCTGCTGTCAGTAAATTGGTAGCTCCTTTTCGTATTCATTACTCACAAAAAACAACAGGAGAGTAGTGTTTAATGCCAAAAACTCACACAAAACGTCTCGTAATTTGTGTAATTTGTAGGAGTGTGTGTGGTTTATATCGAAAATTATATTACTTGGTTGCGTACATAATAATTAAGAGCAAATTATGAGTCATCAACATGGAGCAAATTCATGATTATAGTGCATTTCTAGAAACGGTGTGAAATATATGTCAACATATGTGTCCCGTATGCATGACATGATAGTTTGTCAAGATTTCATTCTGCAGCAGTGTCTCTCTCAACAAGCACTTTTCCAAACTGTCAGCAGCACAGCAGATTTACTCACAGTGAACCCTTTCCCATGCGTACTTGTTGTGATCATATAATACTTGCCTGGACAACAAGTCTCCTTTTTTTTTGTAGCTACTAGACTCTGGCCAAATCAGCCCAGGTCGAGCAAGATCATCGTCAGCAATCTCTTCACAGCCCCCGTGCCCCCCCTCCTCCAAACAGAAGCTGTCCAGCCTTCCCCATCAGGTAAAACATACTGTACTTTTCCTCCCCACTGCTCTCTACCAAATAGATCAGGTGTGTACAATAGCATGGGATGTTGTGGTCCTATGTAACATTAAACGTGAGTATAGGTTTCTGCAATTCGGCCTGTTCCAGGTTAAAGAGGGTTTGTCATTTCAGCCTTATACAACGAGTTATACAATATTATAAATTATGTTTATGGTAGGAGTTTTTGTTCCACCCGTAACAGATTCCAGCTCGAGCCGTGTGATTGTATGTTAGTAAAACTTCACACTGCTGGCCTTTTGCTGAGTTTTAGTTCACTGGTTTGCTTGTTGGACGGCGCAGGAACGCCCTCAGTTACACATGCGCCCCTTTTTCACTTTGACCACCTGCCCCTCCTAAGGTCACGGCATACCCCTTTACGAACAGACACCTGACATCATCCTCTCACGTTCATCTTTTCAACTATTTTGGACCCCATCATTGCAATCATTTACATATTTTTATCTGTCCGTTCCTGCTCCTCCAGAGTGGTGAGGGGTGAAGACGTAGAACGTAGTAGGATGATATTGGCTCAGGCTCTGCAGTACAAACCTTGTGGCATGCTAATCCTCTCTGGAATAGACCTTGACGAAAGATTCACAGAATATTAGCCCTCTGTCATTGTAGCAATAAATCATCTGTCAGCTTTATCAAGGGCTGTTGTTGCTTTAACCGATGAGTGAAAACTCAGACATAGGTCGCTATGTGTGTGTGATTGTGGAAAAAGCTTTTTTTTTTTTCATTAATTATAGATTACATTTTAGGTTAAATGTGACTTTTTTTTTGACAGTTAGTATATTATATTAACCCTTTTGTGCACCCTGTAACCGGATAACATGGTAAGCTGTCCACTGTAGTGACCGCTATCCTTGAAAGCGGTACGGGTAATTACGTGTACGTATGACTTGTATCAATTGAAGAGTGCTTTTCGGTCGATTGAAAATATAACTAAAACAGAAAAGTTAACCGTAAACTTTGCAATTACCCCGGTGTTAACTGTACAGGGAATCTGCGGCTTTTTATTTTCCCATGTGGACTGAAGTTGTCACACCCTCAGTCCAAGCTGTTCAATGAAAAGGCTTCTAACATCGGTTCACCCACAAGACTGAAATTCGCAACCAGAAATCCCAGGTTGCAAACAAAACTCCCAAATTTGCAACCAAAATGTTAAAACTTTTAAACCAAAAATTTGAAATACAAATAACATTTGTAAATATATGAGAACAATGTTTTTTTTATTTGTAAACTAAACCAACACTTTAAAAAATGTTTGAAATGTTTGTTATGTTTTAATTTCTATTTCTTGATTAAAAATCCATTGTTTTTGTTTGCATTTTTTTGGCTCCTTTTTTGCGCAGCGGTTGCCTTATACACCCACTAGATGAAGCTACGCTAACGGAACTACAATACAATACAGTGTTATTTACATAGCGCTTTCACAATCGCTGCAACTGTAGCAAAGCCATTTACAGAACATTTCAAATATTACGTCCAAGAAATCAGAATATTGATGCATATCAAAGGCGCATCGGTTTTTGAGAAATTTGAATACTTTTAGGTGCGCCTTATAGTGTGGAAAATAGGGTATGTTATCAGATCCACAATAAGGACGCTTTGTTTAATAAACACATGGATTTACAGTTACTGTCAGTGTGCAACTTTTTTTTACCTGGGGACAAAAACGGTAGCAATTCAGTGGAAATGGCACATATCCTACCGCAGTCCATATGTCTGAGTTGAGCCGTTTAAATTAACCACAAGTCTGGTTGCATTGGTGCATATCCTTTTACCACTCACTGGAAATGGCATCTGCAACAGGGGAAAACAAGTCGGCATCCGTTGAGAAGTATATGTCGCTGGAAAATAAAATTCATTAAAAATAAGATGGCATAAACCGAGTCCTCCTCATACACACACACTCCATAAGGAAGAAATACAGCCAGAGCACACACACACACACAAACACACAATACTTTACTGTGTGACTGACAAAAACAACAGGATGCTCGGTGATACCTGAGCATCTAGTTTACAAAGTGTGTTCGTTTGAGAGTGAGCTGGTGTGGGAACCTGCCAATAGAAGAGTCGGGTCATCTAACCCCGAAGCTCATTTTACTGCACAACTGCTTCTCAAATATCCACACACTTTCACAAACATCTCACAACAGGCAGAATTGTAGGTTTTGTTACAGGAGGTGTTCTATACAAATTAGGCAGGAATTCACGCAATCGTTAAAACTCACACTGACAAAAGAAAATAGATATGTTTTCTTTTTGCTTATTCACAGAATCCAATTACACGAAACAAACAAAAACAAAAACTGATTAAAGCATGATTACTTCCAAAAAAACAGGCACTAACAGAACGAGATCGACTTTGATGAGAACAAGAGGTCGAGAAAATGATCACTTGAGCGAAAGCAGCAACAAGGTCAACAATAATCCGACAAACTGACAAACGGCAGGCAGTTTGTGAGTCCTTAAATAAATGCCTCAATGATGAGAACATTGGCAGCATGACTTAAGGATTGGCTCTAACCTGCCACCTGCTGGAGACAGAAGAACAGGATCGTGACGGTTTCACATGTTGAAAAGACGGTTTAAACATACATTTGAAGTGCCCTCGGAGAACGCTGTTGGCTGAGGTGAAAAGCAGTTGTTTTGTGGTTTAGCTCAGAATTTAAAAATGTTTTTGAACTGACAGCAGTTATGACCCAAAAGCACACCTCGACAAGCAGCAAGACAAGTTCGAAAGTTAATTAGGAGACAACCGAGACCTCCTGGCGCCCGAGAGACAGGGAAGCAGGCTGTGTTGGCTTTTGGAAGCGCAAATCCTCAGTTCCGTCGATTAGTGTCCATTGAGCAGCCCGTTGTTGGAAGACGCCCAACCCTCCATGCTAGTCTTACTGCTGATGTCTGTGATGACAATGGCCCGAGATAGCCCAGTGTCATCTGCGTACCTGATGTCTAGTGTCTTGGTCAAGGCAGTCTTCTGGATGGACATTTACAGAAGGAATGGAAATCACGCTCCCCTGAGGAAACGATGAAATGGCGTCTGACCAGGTGCTCTGGAAGCCATTTCCCAAACCTCTTAGCCTTCTTCCTGTGATGAAGCTGTGTACCGAGGCCAGGTCCTTAGGCCACAGCTTCATGTCGGCCAGATGCTGCAGTTGTATGAAGTGGTCCAACCAGATGAATGCCTGAGACAAAAGGACTCACACCATGGATGACTGGAAGTGAGTGGCTTCGACTATGTCCGTTGTGGTCCTGGATTTTCATAGGATAGGTACTTTTCTATTTTACCAGTTAGTGCGAATGGCCAGCAATCATTTTATGTTCATATTCTTGGGTATGGGACATACATTGGAGTCCCTCCACATATTGGGATGGGTTTCATGAGCACCGAAAGGGTACATAACGTGAGCGGCGATGGGAACAAGATCTTAAGCAGCCGTGGCAGTACGGTGTCAGGCCTTTCAACCTTTAGATGGTTTTGTTTCTTGATTGCTCACTGGTGGATATTCATGTCATTCATTCATGCCATTTTTTTTCTCAATGAATTGACTCGATCACGACTGGACTGCTCTGTTAGAGGAACTTTTGCCTCTCATTCGAGAAGGTTTCATCAGTTCATGCAACATGGCTTGGTTGGGATCCACCAACCTGAGCTGGTGTCGAAAGGCCAACTGTTTATGGTCCAAGTTGGAGGCACACCATGTCTTATCTCTGAAGCATTTATATTTTTTCCTTTTAAGAGGTATACAAATGCCAAAAGCTATTGGTTGGTGGAGTTAGCAAGTCCCACCCTGTCCTCTGTGGTACTGCCTTTGCAATAGGGTGTCCAGTCTGTCATGGTCAGGCTTTGTGCAAGGGCTACTGTCCTCCTGCCCCCTTTCAGAAGGCCCATCCCCCTTTTTACTCTTCCCTCCTTCGGCGTTCCTGACTGCTAGAGAGGAACAGACATTTGTGTTCACAAGATGCAAGAGGAGGAAGTGCAAGGGGGCCACGTAAGGAAGCTTTAAAGTCGCATAGAATTAAATACTAGGTTGGATTACCTTTGTTTTTTCTCGATAACCACTTCATGTCTCGATGTAAAATTCTCAATACTTTAACAGGAAGATACGTCAAATGAAAAATAAATGTTTGCCTGAGCATGCAACCGTTTTTCTGTGTGACAGGAGAAATCCACACAAGCAGAACAAGGTTTGCAAGAGTCCAAATAGAAATGAGAACCAAAAAAATAGTCATAACAGTATATGACACTGGTGTCAAACTGGTGGCCCGGGGGCCAGATCTTGCCCGCCATATGATTTAATGTGGCCCACAAAAGCAAATAATGAATGTCAACCTTATTTGCAAAAACTAAACTAAACTAAACAAAAAAAAAACATTGCAAATTGTCTCAACCTTTCAAAAGCATTTTTTGTTCCCAGTTCCCCTTTCAAAATATACCGAATAATTGCTGAACACTTTTCATTGGCATCTGATTTTGAATTTAGTTATCAACTTAATTTACTCAACTCAATTTAGTTATCAATTTGTTGTGTTTTTGAAATAATATAAGGGGAACATACATTTATATTCTTTCCCTGTGAGGGAAACCATAACTACAATGTGGCCCATGACGAAAATGAGTTTGACACCCCTGGATAAGACAACAATAACGATATGATACGAGTTTGATTCTATCGTCAGATGCTGTAAATGATGTTATTGCGACAACTTGTGAGGAAGCGGCACGACAAATAAACAGTGACAGGACAGAAATGAGGGAGCAAGAAAGAACCTTCACCAAATAAGAGAACAACATATTCGTCATGCATCGTCAGCATGCATAAATGTAAATGAAATAGACAATTTTTTTCCTATGTGGCCTGGTTACCAACGGATCCACTGTCTGGTACTGGCTATGAACGGTGGTTGTCAGCTCAACATCATATCTATTTCGTCTTGTTTCTTGGGAACTTGTGTATTGATACGATATGAGGCCTGGATTTGTACCTAAGTCCTGCTCACCTGTAGAAAATTCAGACTGGCTATCTTTAATGCCATCTCACTAAAGTGCAAATGGAAAGCTGGGTCGATGGCTTGTTCGGGAGGGTGGCTAATTAATGTTTCCACATTCTCTGCAAATTTAGTTGGGTGTCAACATCCCCAAATATTTCCTACATTTAGCGTTTTCTCCTTCCAGTGGAATATTCTTCGACAGATGGTGTATGTGATGACATGGACAAAAAAAAGACAAAAAACACAACCCCCCCCCACAAAATGATATATATATATATATATATATATATATATATATATATATATATATATATATATATATATATATATATATATATATATAATGAAATGTATTATGTAATTAAAATTCTGTCCAGGATAACAATTAAAACACACTGGGGCATAGTGAATATTTAATTAGCTTCTCTCTCTGTGTCATTAATCCAGCCTCATGGAAAGTTAACATCAAATTTAAATGTGGCTTGAGGTAAGCATTTTCAATTCACTGTTTTCTCATCTCCAATGACAACAAAGTGCAGTTCATACCAAACGTCTTAAATATAAAAAACATTTTTTTTTGACTAAGATGAATCATTTTCCAGCTTTCCCCACCATTAACGTGCCCTAAAACCTGTTTGACTAAAGTGATTGACAGTGCTGCGGGTAAACCCAGCTAATGTCGTTACACAAGTTTTCCCACCCTCTTACTTGTGGAGACGTGGCTGTGTCTCCCAGCGCACAGCTGCCACCATTTAAAGTGTCTCTGAATAACCGCTTTTGGTAGACACATTTTACATCACAAGCCATGGGTCGCATTGAGCTTCCACAGCATCAAAGACTTTCCTAATTCCACAACAGTGAAAATGACTAGTTACAGCAGCAAACAATAGTATACAGTATTATGAAAAGAACACGCACTATCTAAAGAAACCAGATGATTTTTAAAACATTTGTAAACAGCATCAAGTTAAAATAAATAAATAAATAAATAGAAAAGAAGCAACTACTCTTTGCACTTTGCGTTTTAATGTCTGACTTATGTTTGCCTTGGGCATCTAAACGACTGGCATACAGCCCTGGACTGAGCCAGTCAACATGTGTTCCTTCGCTGCTCCTGCATTGATGAGGCAAAGCAGCTCGGAGGAAGAACTCATGTGAATTTCACAAAACAGCCATCGACATTACTAAGCCGGGGGTGATGTGCTTCAATTGTGCAGGGATTTCCTCTGGTGGGTTATAAAGGGATGGTGCGCAGAAGGAACGAATGCTGGACAACGCCTCGTCTCCAATCAACATGTTGTCAAACACATCGCAAGGTAATTGAATTTCTTGGTCTCCTTTGTTTAGATCACAAAATCCGGGCAGTTGAACATGATTATGGTGGTTGCACATTTAATATTACCTCATGACGCTGGTGATTCTCACACTGATCTGAGATCTGCTTCATTTAGTATTTATGATTTACTTTAGCAGCATGCCAGTCATGCTGTGGGAACAAAATGTCACAACATATCGACTCGGTAAAAGCACACAAAAGTGACAAGATTGCTGGTTTGTTCCTTTTCTGCTGCTGATCTGATCTTGTCTGTCAGGTTTCACCTTTTGAGGTTCCACTATAATACATAAAACCAAGTCAACAGATCGATCAGGGGTGGGTTATTTTGCCCTCGTAAAAAATGGCCATTCATGAATTTTTGTATCACTTAGCCTTTTAAGGGTCACAGGGAAGCCGGACAACATCGAACAGATTTTGGGTCACGAGCGTAGAAATTCAGACTCATCTCTGTACCAGCGATTGAGTCTGGTCATAGTCTCATCAAGTGCATTTCTGAATCAACAAAAGGCGCTTACAAAAAGCCAAGGTAATGGAACACCGAGGATACAAACAAAATGACAAGAATCCAATTCAGTTGACAAACAAAAGCAAGATCAAATGACGAAACAATAGTGTTCTATCTCCTAATTTCAAGTTTGAAATGGTTTCCCGCCTCCTTGAGCCCTTACAAGTCCCCGAAGAGATCCTTTTGAAAACAAGCACTCACTCCGCACATGAGAACAAACACACAAGACAGGCGGGCCGCCGTGTTTTAGTCAGTCGCCAGCAAAACGGGCGTCCGTCAGCGATGTTCTGAGAGGTCCGTCGGTACTTGGCCTGGTTAGTGACGATTCCACTGACAGATGGAAAACCCCTCTCCGACGGTCTCTGTCTGTCATTCTTTTTCAGGTTCTTATCATTCGTCTATTGTCAGCAAAAGGAGCATCCATCAGTGACGGACTGACAGACAATCCCTCAGTACTGATGGAATGCCCAGCTCTGTGTAACGGGTCTGTAGTTGCACAAACGCCACTATTGTAGCCACGGCACAAATGTGCCATCGAACACGACAGAGACCTAGATGACACAATCTTGCGTGCAAGAACAGGCAATTTTTTGCGACAGCTATCTTTTCTTGACCTCTACAAACCGTGAGAAATCGATCAGGAAGACAAGTGGTCTCCAAGTCCTTTCCTTGGGAGCCCCTATCCAGCCTGTTTTAGATAAACCCCTTGTTCCAACACACCTAATTCAAACGGGGGATCACTAACAGGCGTGTGCAGACCGTGCTGATGAGCTGATCATTTGAATCAAGTGTGTTGGAGCAGGGAAACATCTCATACTGGCTGGATTGGGTCTCCAGAGGACCTGACTTGGAGACCCCGAGGCGAGACAAATCAACAGAGTTTGCACTCTTTACTTGTTTCTCTCTATTGAGTGACTTCGATGAAAGACAGTTGCCAACTGTTGTAGAGCATATAATGCTCTCCAGAGGCCGGTAACAGAGCAGAAACTGAGGGTAGGTCAAAGGGTGGGTTGCAGTGGACCCCTGGGGGGACATTAACCTTTGAGCTCCAGTCTGCGTAATTGTGTGTGAGAAAGTGAGTAGGAAAGGGAGGGACAGGTAATTAACGGGTGTTTTTAAATTAAAATGATGACGGTGAGATTGCTTTATTTTGGTGTGGGCAGAAAACGGCAAATTTCAGACACGTGATCAATAGTATTTCAAGTAGGATCAAATACACAATTTATATGCTCCATGTTATTTTGGAGGAAATTTTTAGTAATTTTGAAGGGTTTGACAGAATGGGAACAGAATTCCTCTAAAAGTAGATTGATGTGAATGTGACTTAGTATTTTCAATGACTGCGTCAAGATCGCTGACATCACCAACTTTGAGAAGCTCTTTCTGGCTTCCATCACAACCTCTTTCAGTTGTTGTTGCCGTCGTTAGTTTTTTTTGTTGGTTTGTTTGTTTTTTTAAGTTGGGGCATGGGCATCGCAATGGAGACTGACTTCCATCCACTTTGGAATCCGATTATCCTCACTAAGGTCACGGGCGTGCTGTAGCCTATCCCAGCTGTCTTCGGGCAGAAGGCGGGGGACACCCTGAACCGATTGCCAGCCAATCGCAGGGCACGCGGAGACGAACAACCATCCGCGCTCATACTCGCACCGAGGGACAGTTGAGAGCAGGAATGTCCATTACATCGATCACGGGCAAAGAATAGGAATCTCGAGGGCCGAGGGAAACACTGTAAAACGGTACGTGTGAGTTACGATAGTGAACAGGCTGCAAAAGTGATTCCGAGTCAGGCTGTTGCTCATCACGGCGTGCGTGTGTATGTGCGTGCGCGGTAACGGGTCAATCTCGGGAGGTTGGTTGATCAAAAAGTCGATCTTCGGTCCAAAATGTTTGGGCACCCCTGGTTTGGAGTGTTCCATTCACCTGTCATGCATGTTTTTGGAATGTGGGAGGAAACCGCAGTACCCAGAGAAAACCCACACAGGCACGGGGAGAACATGCAAACTCCACACAGGAAGGCCGGAATTGAACCCTACACCTTTGCGCGGTGAGGCGGACGTGCTAACCAGTCGAGCACCGGGCCTCCCTTCCACGCTGACTTGGCCTGTCACTTCCTGACACCCAATGTTACATATTTACCTACAATGGGTGCACATTTGAAAGGTCCCAATATATATCCTGTTTACGGGACACAATAGGTGTGCCTTTGATGGTACCGCCACAGTGACGAGACATCGGATCCCTAATGGTACAAATGTAACAACTTTTTCCAACAGTGTAATGCAGTAGTAGTGATAATCACATTAAATGTGGTCTGGATGAATAATGTTTTAGAAATACCCGTAGTTTTCTCCGGGTGCTCCGGTTTCCTCCCACATTCCAAAGACATGCATGGCAGGCTGATTGAGCACTCTAAATTGTCCCTAGGTATGACTGTGGACGTGGATGGTTGTTCGTCTCTGTGTGCCCTGCGATTGGCTGGCAACCGATTCAGGGTGTCCCCCGCCTACTGCCCGGAGACAGCTGGGATAGGCTCCAGCACCCCCGCGACCCTAGTGAGGATCAAGCGGTTCGGAAGATGAATGAAATACCCGTAGTTCAGGAATATAAAACAGTGACAAACAGTAAATTGGGGTGCCTTCTTGTTCAGTGCGACGAGGGATTTTTGCCGTTCGCACCCTCAAAGTGTTGTATGTCGGGATGTATATTTACAGGTTGTGTTCATGACGGGAAAACGACTATTTTACAGACGAGCGAACTGATGAGCTTTCCACATGGAAAGTCATGCTGAGGAGACTGCGTTGTACGGCCAGCCAGCCCGCGTGGGTTGCCTGCGAAACATCTGTCAGCATGTCTGTCGTCAGGTGAATTAGCTACGGTGTGGTGAGTGTGTGTTACAGAGAGCAGAGACCGACCGAAACTAAATCATTTTTAGAGCTCTTTCTCTTTGTTCAGAACTACTGATCCTCAGTGGTCCGATTTGGAAACCTCGCATGCTGATTTCATTGAAACTATAAGCCTAGAATCTGCGGACTTGACTTTGACTTGGTTTTCATGAGATTTTTGGGACTTTGATTTGAAATGCAGACCTTGACAAGTCTATCCCTACTACTGTTGAAAATCTGTATTTCCATCATAGTTGTGCCACTTGATTTATTTGGGGAGAAATATTTTTTTACACAGTAAGCACAAACGTTAGAGCGCGTACAACCGACCAACATGTCAGGATGCAGAAAACAGCCCACTTCATGGACCATCAGTATTAAGGAGGCAGCGATGGCAATTATTACATTAGGATTCAAGTATTGTATTCTGTTTTCGATGGAATTTAGAAACATAAAACAGCAAGTTCCAAGGTTTGCAACTCAAAAATAACACACAAAAAATACAACATCTAACAAAGACAGGAAGCTTTGTCAACTTCACATCCAGATCAAGTCGGCTATCTAGTTAATTGGAAGAAAAAACAAACAATTAAACAATAATAGAGGGACTGCTTTGTCACCACTAAAAACTATGAGTCGTTGACACTCTTTTTGATTCTATTCTATCCAAAGTGAGTATCATGTAATACAAACACATTTTAAAACTAATTACTGGCGTCAAGAAGTTACCATTATAACGGCGATTATGACATCATTTCCTTTTGTCAGGTTCCGGTGCGAAGGAAGGGATCCCACTAACATAGACAAGTATAAATGAACAAGAGGTGGATTGCAGAAAACACAATGGCGACAAAGTACAAGAAAAGCCGCCAACAACAAAGAGACAGGAGGAAACAAAATAAACACAAAGCGCATGCAAACGACAAGAGAATAGATAATAATTGTTTTTTTCAAGTCTCACATCAAAGTGGCAAGGAAGTCCAATTACATAAAACAAAACAAGAATGAATAACAAAAGAATACAATCAATACTTACACATGAGATAAAGCACCAAGACTAAGGAGCTTTGAAAAATGATTGTGGAACATCTAAAATAAAATTGAACAATTGGTCCTAAGATAGTGAGCAAGTTTGAAGAATTCGACAAAGGACTGCTGTTGCCCCTTACAGGAATGCATCACAGGTTCAACGCCGCAGGGAACGCCCGAACCCTAACCCAAAAACAAAATGACAACCAGAGAGAGATCAAAACCATGACACCAATAACCCAGCTAATTTATTTCCATTTGACTTTTGTATTCTAATATTACATCCATGCTTTTAATATGTAGTCACCCCCAAACTAGAACCCTCTCTGATCTCTGATTTTGAAAAGCTTCTCGGCACTGTGGCGAAGTTGGTTATTAGTGTATGCTTTGTACTTTTCTTGCGCTGTCAGTGCACTTTCTATTTTTTTAGTGTTCTTAGAACTTTTAATATTTCTATATCATTTACACCACTAAGGGAACATAGTGGGGGGAGTTCATAATAAAATTAATTTATTTATCATTTATTTATTGGCAGAGCAATTTCTTTTTCTAGTTGACTGTCTACTCTTCATGAATAAAATATTAAAATATATATATATATATTTCATCGACAGAAATATTTTACTTTTTTATTAAATATTCTGAATAGTTTTTTATTTTTTTAAAGCCATTATATAATTTTATATTCTCCATGTTTACTGTGTGATACTCCTGCATGGTAATGTTCTTCCTTATGATGATTTCTTATCATGTTTCCGAGTTTATTTTGACGCTTCTCATCAAAACATTGATAGAGCAAGTTATTCTTTTTACATGCATTTTCGACCACCTGTGTCATCCATGGCTTAGTCAACTCTAAAGTGTAAAGACAACCGGACGGCCCAGCAAGCGTAAAAATGACTTAATTCCTGTAATAATAATACATGAACACAACAAAGCACTCTTTGACTCTTGCTGCGTCAAATTCTTGACCAGTGACAATTATGACCGGAAATTAACTGTAAAATTCCAAATCATTAAAGCACTCATTAACAAGTGATGGTCATGGCAGCAAACTAGTCGAATAATATTTTTTTTTGCGATTTCTTTTGTCTGTGAAGCCTGCCGCTGTGACTTATCCGTGAATTGATGACGTGCGGTGTAGAAAATGAATGTATAATGCTGGCTGACCTGAGGTCTTTTTAAGTAGACTTTTACTGAAAATTCTTGTCCTATTCCAAATTGCAGTTTGCTGCATCGCTGCACTTTAATTGAGAAGTCATCTTTAAATACCACAGAGGAAATGGTCACACTTATCTTACATTGGAGAGAAAAGAAAATGCCAATGACTGTAAATAGGCAGCTAAATTGTGCTGTTACGTTGGTGCTCTTCGGATGATGGTCCCGCTGGTGAGCCAATGCTAGTGGCCTAACTGGAAGAAAACAAGCAGAAAATGGCAAATGACAAGTTCATTCTCAGTCGAGCAGATGGCTTTTACTGCAATAAATGACGACTTGCAGCCTAGTGTTTCAGGTTGTAATCTTGAGGACTCCTGCAAAATTATTTCAGAAATTTTGGAAGTAGGTCAATCAAACATCCATCCATCCATCCATCTGTGGGCCAGAGTCAGATGACAACCTGTTGCCAGTCAATCACAGGACACACATACTGTAGAGACAGACAACTATTCACATCTGCAGTTGACTGAGTAAGAATTGATCTCACGCTGGCTGTCGAGACATATGTGTGTACTACTACCCTATAGGTAACTGTCATCCATCCATCCATTTTCTAAACTGCTTCTCCTCACAAGGGCCGCGGACGTGCTGGAGTGTATCCCAGCTGTCTTCGTTATGAAAAAAAGATCAAACTGAACACATGACTGACAGGCTGGTGGTCCAGTGGTTAAAACATCGACCTCACAGTACAGAGGTACTGGGTTCGATTCCAGGTCTGACCTTTCCGTGTGGAGTTTGCATGTTATCCCCCCGTGCCTGCGTGGGTTTTCTTCGGGTCCTCCCACATTCCATAAACATGCGTGGCAGGCTGATTGAACACTCTAAATTGTCCCAAGTGTGAGCGCGGATGGTTGTCTGTCTTCCTGTGCCCTGCGATTGGCTCGCAACCGGTTCTGGGTGTCACCCGCCTATTGCCCAAAGACGGCTGGGATGAGCTCCAGTACCCCCTGCAACCCTTGTGAGAATAAACCGGGTCAGAGAATGGATGGATGGATGGACATGACTTCCAATTTATTTTATGTGATAGCGTCTTTTCAACACTCCTGTGCTTGTCCTTACATGTTTTAAATATCCTCAAGATTAGATTTATGTACACTCTAATTGCCCCACGGGGATAAATAAAGTTTTCTGAATCTGAATCTGAATTGTTTACCATCTGTATTGGTTACATTATACCTATAAGTCCCAAACAAATTACCGTAATTTCCGCACTATAGAGCGCACCTGATTATAAGCCGCGCCCACTACATTTTTAGAGGAAAACCAATTTTATACATACACAAGCCGCACCTGTATATAAGCCGCATGCGCCCACATTAAAACATGTAAACGTATTTACAAAGAAAGACGGTACACAGAGAGAGTTTTCAAAGTTTGAATAATATAACTTAACAATAATAATAATATAACTTTCTTCCCAAACGGTGCCTGTGACGCGGCAGTCTTAATCTTACCTTTTCTACTCGAGCGCCCCTGGCAGCCGTTAGAAAAATTACATAAATTGGCCGCATCACTGTATAAGCCGCAGGGTTGAAAGTAGCGGCTTATAGTCCGGAATTTACGGTAAGTGATTAACTAATGGTAATTAATGAAAGACGTAAATTCTCAACAAATATGAGGTTAACCGTCTTTTATATCAAACTTGGTGAATCGTACGTTCTCTCTTTTCTTTGTTTGACATAATAACAAAAGTAGCCATGGCTCAGAGGGTCCTCTGTTTGATTCCAGCTCTGTCCGAGTCATGTGTCCTTGAGCCCTTGGGCTAGACACTTCACCCAGTTTGCTTCCAGTGACACTCACATTGGTGTACGGAGGAGTGAGCGTGAACGTTTGGTGGTGGTCGGAAGGGCCGTAGGCGCACACCGGAAGCCACGCTTCTGTCAGCCTGCCCCTGGGCAGCTGTGGCTATGGAAAAGGAGTTTACCGCCACCAGAATGTGAATGTGCGAGTGCATGAATAATGTATCAATTGAGAGCGCTTTGAATGTGCTACAGAAAAGCGTCATTTAAATCTGCTGCATTATAATTATTATTAATGAAGAGCACAAGTGATCACACAGGGCCCCGTTTTCATCGACAAGGAACGTGTGGTCGGTGTAAAAAACGTTGCATCTTCATTTATTTTTGCCGTGAAAAGTCCAGTTTAGCCTTGTTGCGAATTTGGTATGGATAGGCTTTCCAGCTCATTCGATTGCCCTGCCCCCCGCCGCATCAGGCAATTTGATGACAGTAGACTACATTTTAGACTGCCCAAAAGCAGGTTGAAATTTCTGTGCAGGTAGCGCAATGCGATTTGGGTGGTCTGTCTGATCCAGGGGCGGACAGACAGATTCTGAGCTCCGCTAATTTGCGTGGTGCACAACATAGTATTTCATTTATAAATATGACAACGGCGTGGGACAATCCCTCTGAATCATTGCAGGAATCATTTCATTAAACGTATTATATTATCACCTTAAAAATATTTGTAATCAAACTCCCACTGAATGCATCATTATGGCTGGTGGTGGGGTGGGTTTTCTCACACGTGGAGGGTGCCCAACCACGGCAGCACAATTTTACTTCAAAAGTCACTTGTGTCTATAGTAGAGATCGATGTTCGAGACACAGGGAGAACATGCAAGCTCTGCACAGGAAGGCCGGGCCGGAATCGGACCCTGTACCTCTGCACTGTGAGACGCACATGCTACCCGGTCGACCACCGTATTTGCTATCCACCCTGTAAATGAATGTAAAGAACAAAACATGATGGAAAGAAAAGTACTCTCAATTGTTCCCCTTAAAACCACATCTGTGATTCTGTTAAAAAAAAAAAAAGTGGCTAAACCGTTCAACTATTGCACATTACTGTTCTCAAATGTATTTTGTTTTCCTAACCTTCGACACTGCACGCCACAGGTTGTCAAAATAGTGAACGCGCCGGGTAAAACATTCACACGGGCTGGACATGCAGACCACGCTATAATGCAAGACAATAGCGTTATTGAGCCACTTCAAACATTCCGCGTCATTCACAGCTGTAACGGGCACATTCTGCTTGTTTCACACATTCCGTAGCTATCAGCTAACACTGCAGGACTTCACAGCTGCAGAATTATCTTTATTGGCTAAGTATATTAAAACATACAAGGAATTTGACTCTGGTAGTTGGAGTCACTCTAGTAGTAAGAAACTCGACTAAAATAGATTTACTGGACATTCCCACAAATGTACAACGACAGAGTCCGACACCAATATCAAGTGCCCAATAGGATAATGTTGCAAGGTGTGCGTTTTTCAATACTACCAACCAGGCTGTATAAAATGGTGTCCAAAGTGAAGTCTGGCGAAAGTATTTTGCCTGCCCTCCTCTTCGCCCTTGCAGCTTGCAAGTCTTCAAAACGGAGTACAGTGATACCTCGGCTCACGAACTTAATTGGTTCCCAGAAAGTGTGTGTGAGCCGAAAAGTTTGTCTTCCGAACATTTATTTCCCATAGGAAACCATTAAAATGAGAATAATCCGTTCCCAGGTACCCATAAACATAATTTTCGACTAAATAAGCCTTAAAACTACACAAAAATATACCTTATTTTATATATAATAAATGTGCTATTGTATTGAAATTAAAGAAATAAACTGTACTGTATAATAAAGTCGTTTTATTTACCTTTGTGATCGTAGTTGATGGCTTGATGGAATGGAGTGGGAGTGGGAGGGGGAGGGAGGGAGGGAGTTACGGTTTGGAAGGACGCCGTGAGCATGTGTCAGCTTCTCGTGGCCGCCACCGTGGCGCTGTTCGACCGCTTGGTTTGGATCGTCCGCCGAAAACTAGTTCGTCAGCGGAGACTATATGCTCGCGAATTTAATGTTCTTGAGGCGAAAAGTTCGTGAGCTTAAGCGTTCGTGAGCCGAGGTATCACTGTACGGGGCACTGATGGTCCTTTCAGCAATCTTCGCTGTTTGTTGTGGTCCAATGTTCTCCTTTGTAGCAGCACCAAAGCAGACTGAGATGGAAGAACACTGAGCTAATTCAATGACATCTGTGTCGAGCTGCCCCGGCACAAGTCTATCCTCTGCTGTACCTTTTTGAGCACGGAATTGATGTTGGCCTCCCACTTCAGGTCCTGTGAGATTGTAATTCCCGGAACTTGAAGGTCTCAATTGTTGACACAGAGTAGTTGGACAGTGTGTGCGGTCACTGTGGCCAAGGATGTTTCCATCAGTCCACAATCGTCTCTACTGTCTTGAAGCGCTGAGCAGCTTTTGCTGTGCGACTGTTTTTAGGGATCCCTCGAAAAAAAGGAATCATGTAAGTCAACTGTTTGCTCGTGTGAAAGCAGCACATGACAGGCTCAAAGTTCTTCGATTTTATTTCCTAGATTAGTGCAGTACTTATGTGCACTTTTGGTATTTCCAAAACAGACGTTATGGTAAGAACTGTCAAAGAAAACTCGAAGAAATTCATCATCTGAATTACGAAAGGGAAACTTTTTGCTGGTCTCAAAATGTGTGCTGAAAAGACAGCGTCATATCTTACAATACATCGTTACATGCGTGATATGTTGAGTACATTACCAGAATATTGTTGTGCATTACATTTCTGCAGTCCAGAAAAAAATTACATAAAATGACAGTGAAATGTTTACATTTACAACCAATAGAGGCAATGTCTGTAATACAGTAAGAAAGATTAGGATTCTTTTTCATATTTTGCTGGATGGTAACCAGGAACTTGAACAAGCATATTTAGGAAAAGAGGCCTGTTAATTCGTTGGAACGTTCTGTACAAAAGACGGACACGACAACAAGTTGTGCAAGCGGCCGCAAACAAAAACAATGCATTTTTCTTTTTTTTTTATTCTTTAGAACAATCGTTATTTCTCAACCAGCAGACATTCCAGGGGAAAGAACAACTCCATCCATCCATTTTCGAAACCGCTTATCCCCAGAAGAGCCGCAGGCATGCTGCAGCCTATCCCAGCTGTCTTTGGGCAGTAGGCGGGGGACATCCTGAACTAGTTGCCAGCCAATCGCAGGGCATGTATAGACAAACACCCATTCACACTCACAACCCCACCTAGGGACAATTTAGAGTGTTTCATTACCCTGCCATGCATATTTTTGGCATGTGGGAGGAAATCAGAGTACCCGGAGAAAACCCAGGCAGGCACAGGGAGAACAGGCCAGGGCCTGAAATGGAACCCTGAACCTCTGCACTGTGTGGTGGACAGTCGACCACCGTACCCCCTACGAACAACACTTTTACTGGACATTATGCAATATTTTCAGTAGCTATTTGGTAACCTGGGTAGTCGAGGTTTGGGTTTAGCCTTAGGTTTTTAATTGCAATTGGGTTGTAATTCTCGAAATGACTGCCTGCTGTTGCTGGAACAGATTTTCTTGCAAGCACCCATAAGATGTAAGCCAAAATGCTCTGACAGAGCTGCCAATTGTTATGGATTGTGTATATATACATACACACACATACACACATGTATGTACTTTTGCCAGGACGGCACGGTGGTTGAATTCTGGGCTCAGGCCTTCCGCTGAAAAAAATCCTGCTGCTAGAAGCAATAGACAGCAGTAAAACACTCATACCCGCCTTCATTTCAGTATCATATGGTAAGTTTCAAAGAAATGCATACTATGAGTTTGGATACATTTGTAGCGTTTCCACATGATTTCATTTACTCGCTCCAAATTTTGGCCTGAAAATAAAGACCCAAGGCGCTTCTCTTCCTCTCTGCCATCCCCCAAGGTCCATCGGCATCACTCTGTGCTGCTTATGCATGGGCATGCTGCTGGGTGTGTTGCTTGCTGAGCCTATTTGCTTGATAACCGGAAAGCTCATAGGACGAGTGGCACAATAGTAAAAGCAAAGCTTGTCTGTTCCACGTGGCCGCCCAGAGAGGCACATCAGTTGGAGACAGAAGCCGGCCCACCAGCCTGTCATCATCATCACTAAATTGCAATTCCTCACCACTATTTTAGGACCATCAGTAAAAAAAAAAATACATAAAAAGTTTCATTCATTTCATCAGTTTGGACCACTTTATACACACACACACACACACACACACACACACACACACACACACACACACACACGTGTTGGATATCTGGGTAAACGACTTCTGAAGTGACCAGTGACCACACGCACACACGCATGCACACACACACACACACACACACACACACACACACACACACACACACACACACACACACACACACGTCAAAGGAGGACAAAATGTGCCCATAATCTCTCTATTTTCAGTCAGACAACAGGGCGGTGCTCGGATCTCATGAATATTTGACATAAAAGGAGCATGGGTCTGCACTCCTGGAGACAATGTGGTGTTTAGTGAGCTTACCATAGTACCAATGCTCTCAGCTTGTCCCCTCACTGAATGCTGATCTTGCAGTGTTCCCATGGGTCCTTAAAGTTCATAAAAAGCCATTAAAAAAAGAAGTTATAGAATGATGTTGTTAATTGTCCTTATTTTTCAGGGAAAGCTTCTAAAATCAATAAAAATCCTTAAAAAGTAACCTGTGGTGTTCATTTCATTTGTGTATGTCATTTGCCCCACCCTTCCAATTAGTGTATAGTAAGGCGTTTTTAGCCGAAAAAAACGACCATGTATAGTAAGGCGTTTTTTGCCGAAAAAAACGACCATGTATACTGAGGCGTATTTAGCCCAAAAAAACGACCATGTATGGTAAGGCGTTTTTAGCCAAAAAAAACCGACCATGTATAGTAAGGCGTTTTTAGCGGGAAAAAACGACCATGTATAGTAAGGCGTTTTTAGCCGAAAAAACCGACCATGTATAGTAAGGCGTTTTTAGCCGGAAAAAACGACCATGTATAGTTAGGCGTTTTTTGCCGGAAAAAAACGACCATGTATAGTAAGGCTCTTTTAACAAAAAAATTGAACATGTATAGTCAGGCGTTTTTTGCCGAAAAAAAACGACCATGTATAGTAAGATGTTTTTAGCCGAAAAAAACGACCATTTATAGTAAGGCATTTTTAACAAAAAAAACGACCATGTATAGTAAGGCGTTTTTAGCCGAAAAAAACGACCATGTATGTAAGGCGTTTTTAGCGAAAAAACGACCATGTATAGTAAGGCGTTTTTAGCTGAAAAAAACGACCATGTATAGTAAGGCGTTTTTAGCGAAAAAACGACCATGTATAGTAAGGCATTTTTAACAAAAAACGACCATTTATAGTAAGGCGTTTTTAGCGAAAAAATGACCATCTATAATAAGGCGTTTTTAGCCTAAAAAAACGACCATGTATAGTAAGGCGTTTTTAGCTGAAAAAACGACCATATATAGTAAGGCGTTTTAGCGAAAAAACGACCATGTATAGTAAGGCATTTTTTGCCGAAAAAAACGACCATGTATAGTAAGGCGTTTTTAGCCCAAAAAAATGACAATGTATACTGAGGTGTATTTAGCCCAAAAAAACGACCATGTATAGTAAGGCGTTTTTAGCCGAAAAAAACGACCATGTATAGTAAGGCGTTTTTAGCCGAAAAAAACGACCATATATAGTAAGGCATTTTTAACAAAAAAACGACCATGTATAGTAAGGCGTTTTTAACAAAAAAAACGACCATGTATAGTAAGGCGTTTTTAGCCGAAAAAAACGACCATTTATAGTAAGGCATTTTTAACAAAAAAAACGACCATGTATAGTAAGGCGTTTTTAGCCGAAAAAAACGACCATGTATTTAAGGCGTTTTTAGCCGAAAAAACGACCATGTATAGTAAGGCGTTTTTAGCTGAAAAAACGACCATGTATAGTAAGGCGTTTTTAGCCGAAAAAAACGACCATGTATAGTAAGGCATTTTTAACAAAAAAACGACCATTTATAGTAAGGCGTTTTTAGCCGAAAAAAATGACCATCTATAATAAGGCGTTTTTAGCCTAAAAAAACGACCATGTATAGTAAGGCGTTTTTAGCTGAAAAAAACGACCATATATAGTAAGGCGTTTTTAGCCGAAAAAAACGACCATGTATAGTAAGGCATTTTTTGCCGAAAAAAACGACCATGTATAGTAAGGCGTTTTTAGCCGAAAAAAACGACCATGTATACTGAAGGGAATTTCATTCACAGTATAGGCTTTCATATTGCTGCATTGCGGTTTTTCATATAGTCACAAAATACTTGCTGTTGTTACAGTGCTGTCTTCATGGTTGTAAATGATTTGGGTGGAGGATCGGAATGCGTGACTGCAAATAATGATGTTTTTCTGAGTGTAAATGAGAGACTGTTTGCATTCATGTGTGGTTGAGAAAGAGGGATTGCCAAGGTGCCATGAGCAAAGGGGGGGAGGCCGGTTGGACCCCTGGAATGGAGATCGCAATCGGCACTAGAAAAGTCCTCACAGCAGGATGACCGACTCCAACAACAAAAGATGGCCAAATGTTGGAGACCATATACACATCAAAGGAAGATTCACAATAGGACAATTCACACACACACACACACACACACACACAGGTACATGTTCCCCTTGAGGAATACCAGCTTATAGAGGATGGCGTTGGCCAGGCAGGGCGGCCCTCTTGGGTGGGACAATGTGGACAATATCCTCTCCACGGTAGCGGAACTAAGGAGTGGGGTGTAATATTTGACGAACAAGTCTACTCGTGCCTCCCTGTGCTCCTCGGGGTAGAGGGCTCAGAGGGGGCTTCCAGTTCTGGATGCTGGCCCTCAGCCAGCAGACTACTGATATGACGCAGCACGATGTGACTTCAAAGCCCAGCAATACACCTGTCCGTCCGTGTAGGACATCAGCATTACGTATGTTTACCCATGTTTTGTTTTGAAAGCTGTCCTTCTTTTTAACTTTTTATGATAAGCAGAGTTAAATGACCCACCCAACAAAAGTATACACACCAGGGCATGGTGTGCGCCAGGCGGAGTGTGTATGCATGATATGAGTGTATGTGTCAGTGCATGGCAATGATTGACACACACGCTTTGGTCATACTTCCACCACAAACGTCTCGAATGGGCTATTGTTCTCGCGGGATGTCAGGTTTTAAAATAATAAAATGATATATTTGTAGGGCGGCCCGGTAGTCCAGTGGTCAGCACGTTGACTTCACGGTGCAGAGGTGCCGGGTTCAATTCCAGCTCCGGCCTCCCTGTGTGGAGTTTGCATGTTCTCCCCGGGCCTGTGTGGGTTTTCTCCGGGCACTCCGGTTTCCTCCCACAATCCAAAAACATGCATGGCAGGCTGATTGAACACTCTAAATTGTCCCTAGGTGTGAATGTGAGCGTGGTTGGTTGTTCGTCTCTGTGTGCCCTGCGATTGGCTGGCAACCGATTCAGGGTGTCCCCCGCCTACTGCCCGAAGACAGCTGGGATAGGCTCCAGCACCCCCTAGTGAGGATCAAGCGGTTCGGAAAATGGATGGATGGATGGATATATTTGTAATTGCAAATTTCGCCTTTAAAATTAGATTGTTGTAAAAGTCTAGTAAGAGAATCTAACCTTACTCAAGGCTGTACAATTTCTGTCACAAAATGTGAAATTTTAAGTGGTCAAACTAGTTAAATCGACATTTTCCTGCTCACAATCAGCCATTTGAATTGATTTTTTTTTTTGAAGTGACAAATTACAAATAAGAAGGGGAAAATATTCGGCAAACTGGTGAACGTTCAACTAATTTACAGATTCTCCCAACCAGCGCCGCCAGTTCGCTATTGCTAAATGATTCTGTCAGTTCAAGCAACAATCACTCCTCACCAACAGCCCCTTGAATCGACGCAGTCCAAACAATGAGCAAGCACTCCTGAAATTTTTGGAGGGCTGTTACCTCTCCAGCGGTCTAGACTCAAGAGCATTCCCTTGACCGTTTTACTTGCTCAGTGACATCAAATCGGCACCAACAATTCTATGAAGCTAATATTTCGAATGGAGCTCTTAGCAGAAAGGAGAGATAAAGAGGCACGATCATGAGTAAAAAACGTAAGTCGTTGAAGTTCATTTGGCTTCAAGTGATTCACATGCAACTCAAATTAGTTGAAAATGGGCAATTTGATATTCTTGCAGTCATACATTAGAATTCAACCAATTTATGTGCATTAGCCTGCATTAAATCGCTTAATTACATACAAAGTCCTAACATTGTTTCATTTCTTTGAGTCAGAGCCAATTTTTCAGCCTGTGTATAGCTCATGGCCGCAAGCCATCATGAATTGCTTCATGTACCTCACACGTATTGATGGCTTTCATGCAATTCTCGCCTAAATAAGACAAATACAGCATATGTCACAGCTTTTAGAGGCATGGCTTTTAACACCACTGCTGTAATAAATAAATAAATAAATAAATAAATAAATATATGTATATAATATATATATATATAATATATATATATAATATATATATATATATATATATATATATATATATATATAATTAAATATAAAATTAATATAAAATTAAAACCGTTTTTCCGTCAATGACACAGATTCGTACGCAAACTGAATCGCCACAATGTTATTGTGAGAGAGGATTTAAAGTCAATAAAGCTTTCAGCTTGAGCACCTGGGAGGCCCTCTAACAGGGATAGCGGTTTTATTGTGGTGGAGTGTCACTTTATGGAGTCAAGCAGAAGTGAAGTACAGCTTAACTAGGAGACATAAAGAGGGCTTCTAGGGAAGGAGGGTAAAGGACAAGCAGGTGAGCTCGACTGGTTGGATCGCTTTAGGGTTGCAAGTGTCTGTCAGGATGACGTCAGCCAGCAGATTATTGAAAGGAGCCTTTATTCTTCAAAGCAGCTTGGATCACAGGCCCCACATACACAAACACTGAAGCGGGTTTGAACACACATCTTTCAGTTCTCTCTTCCTGCTTCTCTTCTTACCTTTCTTGGTCGATTGCAACTGGATTTTCTTTGTGTGTGTTCCATGACACATGCCTTTCATTCAACCGTTTAGAATGTCGACGCAGAAACGGTACTGACTACTAACTGACTACTGACTTTTTAAAAATCTTATATACCAAATGTTTTGGGGCCCCGAGGAAGAGCTTGTTTTTCACTTACTGAAGACAGTCTGCCTTTGAAAAAAAGTAGTAACTCTAAATGCTGCAGGATCGGGCCCGCAGGGAAACCTGTCACATTATCTGATGGGAATACGCTAATGATTCATTGATATGATGTCCATGCGCTTGGGTGGTCCAAGATTAAAAGACCTAGACTTGTTTTACACTCCACAATATCAAAATGAGCAAAAACCGTACACTGTATAAAACTCAACAATCATTATAACACAATACTGTGAGGTCTAGGATTTCCCTAAAAAGAGCCAACCTGGACCTAAGTGTCATGTACTTGTGTTCTCAGGGTAGTGAGGTGAGGGTTTCATGTCATGGGTTTGTAGGGTACTGCGCTGGTGAAGTTGCAGTGCATGTGCTACCTTTGTTATGTAGTTCAGCGCAAGTCATGAAAAAGATTCGGACTTGGAGGGAATGTAGGGTCCAAAACACTGACTCTTTGGTCACTGGGTGACCCACTCCATTAACTAAATGACAGTGGCCCCTAATGTTTGATGCAGCGCTGTTATTTATGATGCGTTCCAGTAAAATCGAACTGAATCTTCTATAATCTATACAGTAACAGAAGGGAAAAAAAACATCTCCAACCAAAGAATATTGAAAAAAAAATCCAAGTCCTGAACAGCAAGTATGTGAGGGTCCATTGCAATTTCCATTAAAAATATCCAGTTTTTAACCAAATATAATGAGAGATTACATGGCGCTCCACCAGGGGTATGGAGGGATTTTGGCCATCAGATATCTGTCCACCCCCAACTTCAAATCCAAGCAATGTATTGAATTATTTATGTGTAAAAACAAGTTGTTGTTGTTTTTAAGTTCACAAGTGTGTTTCGGGAGGCATGGGATGAGTCTTTTCGTTACTTGTTCAATGGGGGCATGTTTGGAAATAATCTCGGGGCGCATTCGGAAATCTCAGATTCATTGTGACCACTCGAAAATGTAAAAAAAAAAAAACGTTGCTCAAACTTTGTCGTTCAGCTATTCAGATCGCACCAAAAACGGCGCTGGGCACTCGGTGCTCCGAATGGGGCCACGGCGTGCCAGTGCTGGCTCCGTTCGGAAATCAACGCGGAGCGCATTCCAACTCGCCAAACGCACCCATTCTCAGAGTAGTGCACGGACGTCAGAGTGAATTTCTCAAGGCACCTTGCAGTTATTTATCTTGCGGTCCATCTCAGCAATGGATAGCTTTGTGATGGAAAAAAAAATCCCCCAAAGATCTCCCACACTCCCAGGGGGTGCAAAGTCGAAGATTTGCAGGTGTTTTGTGTGTGTGTGCGTGTGTGTGTGTGTTTGGATGCTTTGCAGGTTTGGTGTGCTGGAGTTGTTGGCAGCTGAGTTCCATATTTACCGTATTTTCACGACCATAAGGCGCCATTAAAAGTCTAGCGTATGAGCCGAGTTCCAAAGCCTGACTGAGCGCGCTTCTGGCCGACACGCTGTTTATATAGAGAAAAGGCGGGCGTGAGTGACGTCAGGCATGCGGAAGTCCGCCAATGAGTGAAGGGTGGGCGTGCCCAACAACACGGTGCGCCGAAATGGTCGTGAAAATACGGTAGTTGTTTCCGTGTCCGACGACAGATCAGTCGTTGCCATCATTGCTTGAAAGAATCCTTACTGCCTGCCTGCCTGCTTGCGCCCCGCACCTGTGGACCGACTGCCTCCCCCACCTGAACTCCACTCCACCCCCAGTTGAACCAGGGCATTCAAATAAACATTTGTTGAACGCTAACCTGCCTTTTCCCAATTCCTGCGTTTGGTCCTCTTGGAGCCTCCACGAACCCTGATAGAGAGCGCGATGGGTCAAAATAACTCCGGTCCAACTCCTGAAGAGCCACACCTCTGTTAATCCCTCGTCTGTAACTCTGTTTACCGATCCACAGTTCATCGCTATCCACTTGGCAAGAACATTCGTCAGTCTGTCGGTCACAGACTTGCTCACACACGGGGTGTTCCTGAATTTAGTTTGGCAAAGAGTTTTACTATACGAGTGTCTTCACTGCTAACGTTAGCTGCAGCTGCGGTTGCGACGGAGTGTTTTGTATTGTTTTCTGCGGTAGGCTAAACTTGAGCTGCTAATGTGGTAAACAAACTCCTTACAAAGACGGCATATCACTGTACCTTTATAAGGAGTACCGTTGGGGCATTTTTGTCCAGTGAAACTTACCATTCCTAGGACTGCCGGCGCTTAGCTGCTCCTTTACTTTCACATCTTCTATGCGTTTCTCAATGCTTGTCTCAACTTGTCTTCACAACTACAAAAGGAGCCTATCAGGTTTATCCAAACACACTGACAGCCAATCAGTGGCCTCTTGAGGGTGTGATTGACCATTGTTATCCATCCCCCTCCCTCCCTCCCTTCCGCCCCAACAACTCAATCGCAAGGAGCCCAATGCATAAAAATGGAACATGCATAAACTGTCACATTAGGGATTAAAAATTAGAGTAATGCAAATCTTTTTAAAAACCCCATAATGCTCCAAATGTGACTGTAATCAATTGATCGTAATTAATGTGATAATCTGACGGCTCTAATTTACATATTTGATATGTGAGCAAATGAGCTACATTACTGTGTGTGTGTGTGTGTGTGTGTGTCGGGGTGAAGTTAATAACAATCTGGATAGCCATTTTTTTCCTGCAGCCGTCTCTTTTCACCAGGAACACCTCAAGCGTGAGCAAGTGTTGCCGAAATCATTCAAAATGTAAACCTTTTTTGTGTTCAGGTGCACTTTGTGGAGGATATGATGAGACCTTGAGGCAATCAGATGTAAAACACAATATTCATAAGTGTTTTGCATTGTAAACCGGGAGGTGAATCAGTGAAGGTAACCCGACATGCACCTTTTTTGTCATGTGGGAGGAAACCAGAGGACGCGTAGGTTATCTCCCTGCATCAGCAGATCATAAAAACTCCACTCGGGAAGGAAGGCCACATTCAAATCCCCAAGCTCAGAATTGTGATGCTGGTGTGCTAACCACTTATTGTCAACTGAGCTCATTAATAATTCACAATTGACATTAAAGTGGACTGGGACCCAGTGCGTGGCTATGTGCGGGTTCCCATTGATATCGTGCGTGGGTGGGCACACACACACACACACACACACACACACACACACACACACACACACACACACACACACACACACACACACACACACATACTACTGTAGTGCAGTAACAACCCAGGGCAGTTGGGCACAAAAGCCTGCTGGTCGTGACCTATGTGAGCTGAATGCTAACAGAGAGTAAGGAATGCTCACCACGGAGACATATTCAATTGACGCGCGCACACACACACACACACACACTGCTCTTTGAAGCATTTAAAAATGCAGTCAGACTTGTTGACTTGTAGCAGCTTTTGGGATAGAAGTGGAGTGCCAGAGCGCTCTTGACTTTTTTTTTTTTTCTTCTCCCAACAGGCAGAATCAATGAAGGACACATGAAAAGCTTTTTGGTTGTACAATTTCCAAATGGAGAAGATTTTTTTTTTTCTTTTACTTTTGCCCCGAAAGTTAATTGACCTTACCTGATCACATGATAAGCTGTCCACTGTAGTAACCGCTGTCCCTGAAAGGGTGAAACACAACACTTGCAGTTGTGCTGTCGTCATGCTTAGTTGATAATAATCGACATAACTTTGTATTGTAAAATGTAGCCAGCGTAAGAGTCGAATCATTATCTTGTGTTGGCGGGGTCGAAACGAGATGAAATGTGCGTCAAACCTGCTGTGTGCATTTTTTCCATTTTGCATCGTGAGCTGTACTTCAGGAACCTGAACTGTTTGAACTACTTTGAACGACAACCACAAGACTGCCCACGTAGTCTGGGAACATTTAGTTTCGACCTTTGACCCTAACAATCATCTGGTATGACTGTGGGAACACAGCAGGCTGACGATTTCAAGGTTTACCCTGTCATCTGCCATAAAAAGCTCATGGGGGGTGTGGGGGGGGTGTTTGTTGGTGGGGCAGAGGAAGCTGGTGGCAATGAAAGGAAACAGTAAAAGGAGATGGCAAAAAAGCGTCCTCCATTGTTTGATCGTTATCCTGGAAAGGATTTTTAGTTGACCTCTTCTCACATTCTCTGTATTGAATCTTTTCATTTATTTCCATGATTTACTCGGTTTATTGCATGTTTTATTACGAGTCGGAGGACGACGGAAAATTTGCGGTAGCCAGGCCTGGCCTGGCAATCAATAGTCATTGATGCTATTAACATTGCACCGTGTTTGACAAGACATGAAATCCAACCTCACACAATCAAGTCATTGCAGACGGTGTCGCAGCTGATTTACGGTCTTTTTAAAACCTATCCGTTAAAATTCAGCCGATGAGCTTCCGATCAAGTTTTGTATTCGTACGTTCATGAAGGATTTGCAAAGGTTTATTCGAGGCAGCGACACTTTTCAGTACCAATTCTCCCTACGTTGTAGATTTGGACCTACAGTGGACTCGAAGAAACGGCTCTGAGCTGTTCAGCCTATGTGTTGGTGTAAAGCACAGGTGTCAAACTCAAAGCCCGGGGGCCAGATCGGGCCCGCCATGACAATTTATATGGCCCGTGAAAGCAAATCATTTGTTTGATTTTCCATGATCCTTACTAAAATCTGAACCGAAATGTCAAATCGGCATTTGTAAAAAATGAAAAAAAATTTAGCAATTTTTTTTTTTGGGCCTGTTTACACTCACTTGAACTATGACTGGACAAACTGTTATAGTTGACTGATTTCAAAACTAGTAATCCATCAATTTGTTGTGTACAAGTAACAATACGGTGAGACGATGAAACCTTTATTTGGATTCACTGTCATAAGACGTAACTCCAAAGTGGGCCGTGACACATATTGAGTTTGACACCCCTGCTGTAAAGACTGCTTGGTCTCTTCAATTTAGCGCTCATTGCACTTCTCACTACACTGCACAACATAAACAACATTGCTGAGTTTGCCCGTTGGAATGATGTCCTTGGGGTGAAACTGCTTTTGTGTGGTGTTTGATGTTTGAAATGCATTGGTATGTTATGTGTGTGTGTGTGTGTGTGTGTGTGTGTGTGTGTGTGTGTGTGTGTGTGTGTGTGTGTGTGGAGGGGGGGGGTCTGTGAGAAACCAGCTACATAATGCGCCACTACAACTGCCTCCCGTTTTTACCCTCGGGTGTTCACATTTAGAAGTGAAGAAGTCTTTTGGATAAAAGGTGAAACGTCTTCACCAAACAAAAGACTCTCAGTTTGCCTTGATTCAACCTATGCAAATGACCTGGTTGACGGAGAAGCTACGCAGTCATGAATAATGGCCGCATTCTAACTGTGCCACAGTGAAAAAAAATAAAAATCCTTTGGATTTACATTAATTCGAACATGTATATCGGTTGCACATGATTAAAATGTGGTAAACCGATTTAATTTTCCTGTTATCCTCAAAAATAAACAAATGATGAATGTTTATCTAATACATTTTATTCACATGCAACCTAAACTGAAGTACCGTAATTTCCGCACTATAGAGCGCACCGGATTATAAGCCGCACCCACTACATTTTTAGAGGAAAACCAATTTTGTACATACACAAGCCGCACCCGTATATAAGCCGCATGTGCCCACATTAAAACACGTCAACATATTTACAAAGAAAGACGGTACACAGAGAGAGTTTTCAAAGTTTGAATCATATAACTTGACAATAATAATAATAATAATAATATAACTTTCTTCCCAAACGGTGCCTGTGACGCGGCAATAAAACGGTAGCAACATGGTAACAACACGCTAGCAACAGAATAGCAATGCATCATATGCCTTTCTTTTTGCATTTTCCATGATGAGGGTATGTTCACGCTAATTTAATGTATGCACAAGACAAGAAGTTGCAGTCTTCCTCGACGCATATATTCCACAGGTCTTAATCTTACCTTTTCTACTCGAGCGCCCCTGGCGGCCGTTAGAAAAATTACATAAATTGGCCGCATCACTGAATAAGCCGCAGGGTTGAAAGTTTGGGAAAAAAGTAGCGGCTTATAGTCCGGAATTTACGGTACTTTTTTCTTTTTCAGTGAAATGGCTTGAATGCAAATCAACATATATGAGCTAACACTTTCTTTAAAAATTATGTTGTAACATTATGGCAAATAATCAATACCAAGCTGATGCAAATGTTATGTTAAAGCTGTTGCAATAGAGGAACACCTCGGAATACTCCAACTATGTAAGGATAGAAATTTGTTATTGGACTTTAGCCCCTATCAAACTTGTATGGAATGTCCATTTTATTAAGTTAATTTGATTTAATACCAGGTGGCTGATGGTGTAGCGGTACACTTGCATGACTCCTAAGCAGGCAGTGTGGGATTGGCTCCCACTCAGTGATGGTGGTGAAGACGTGGGTGTGAACGGTCCTTTGTCTCTATATGTTACCTGTGACCAACTGGCGACCAGTTCAGGGTGTAGTCCGCCTTCCACCCGAAATCAGCTGGGATAGGCTCCAGAAAAATGCCACGACCCTGTTCAGGATATGCGGTCTTGGAAATGGAGGGATGGAGGAATGGATTTAATACCAATAGAAAAATTGTCTTTTCCTGAGGGCAAATTATCAAACTCTAGGCCCGGGGGCCAGATCTGGCCCGCCACATCATTTTATGTGGCCCGCGACAGCAAATCAAGCATGTCAACTTTTCCATGATGCTTGCTCCAGCCAGATACATCACCATACCGCGTGCGCGATTATTTCACAAATTACATCAGATCAATATTCACATTGGTTTGCACCTTGTAGGTTCGATTTTTCTTTTTTCTTTTTAACAGACGGAAATAGGTTTGATTTGTGTTCACCTTGCTGAGATAACGACAGCAGTGGCAATGGTGTGGCCTTTGTGGGGTGTTTGTCATCCGACAAACCGACATTGATGTCCCACAAGAGTTCTTTCATCAAATCCACCTGAAAAAACAAATAAACAAACTTAGCCTGTGAAAACACCCTTAAAAGCCACAAATAGTGCCCCAGTTGCTTGCCCTTGTCTTTGCGTTCCACAGCACAAAAAAACAGATGCTCAAGCAAGTTTCTCACACATTCTTCAGTTTTGCTCCTCCACTGGCCTCTCTCTGTCTTGTATGTGTGTGTGTGTATGTGTGTGTGTGCACACACGCGCACACTCTTGACTAAATGCCCTAAACTTAAAAATATATATTTTTCCAACTGAGTACAAAGGTCAATGGAAGTTGTTGGAAGGACCAACTAAATGGATGCATTGATGTCACCAAATAAAAGGTCAGGGGGGTCAGGGGATGGGCCTTCTCAAACCACACCACTTTTTTGTCGTTCACGACTGGCGTGAGACGTCACACGCCGAGTCAGTCACCAACCAGAACCCTGCCCAATCGTCACGCGCTTCCGACAAGATTCAGTTCATCGGCGCAGGTCCGTTGGGGAGGTGGGACAAGCAGCTGTCAAAGTTATGACGGTGGAGGAGTTACATGCATGTGCGTTTGTTTTCTGCTCAGAAATAGCAAAAGAAAGAAAGGAAGGAAGAACTTTTTAATGACACCAAGTTTGCTAATCAGGTCCTAGCACAAAAGATCACATCACATTGCAATGTTTACGGAAGTGGATGTGATGTGGGGATGCAGTATTTCCATTTACATGGACACGAGTCTGTACATTTTCTACACTTGCACTGCTTTTATTTTTACCCTAATGACCCCAAAAATACTCGAAAGGTGCATGGGACGAACACTGCTTTCAACCCCAAAACATTGCACGGTAAAATGAATCTGGATCCGCACCGGCAGTCATTGAGGAGCAATGCTTTATGGGGCTGAGATGAGACGACTGACTGGATTACTGAAGAGCGTTCAATTTCTTTGCACTCCAAAAGTCTCTGCCAGTGCCAGAACAGGCATCCAAACAGTAAGTCACACTGCAGCCTTTTATATGATCTTCAGCCACTGATTTTCCTTTAATAGTTGATTTATATGTATTCTTGTGGCCAATTGTAAATCACGGCGCACAGCTTTTACGTAAAGTTGCTTTAATTTAAACAAATGTAGCCTTGGTCTTCGACTCTTCCTTGCTTCGGCGTCAGATGAAAAGTGATCGGGGAAGCACGCTGTTCTGAATAATGAATGTGGCTTGGGAGTTCTCCCACACGGTGGTTCAAGCTCTTCATTAGCATGCCAAATACAAGAACACATATCATGGCATCACCCCGTGCCTCAAATGCTCATATTCACTTTATAATGGTTACAGGGAAGACGGCATGTCTAAAAAGTAACCGATGATTGTCACACAGACACCATTCAAGGGCTTTCATTAATGATTTGACACTGCTTTTATTTTTTTTCTCCTTGCAGCAGAGTTATGTTGTAGTTCGCCTCATTAGTATCTGCACTGGCATAAAAAGCACTTTGAAGGCTCTCACAAAGTGTAGTCTCACCCTCGGTCAACTTTTGAGCCCCCAGTCTTCAGGAATTCTTGATCAGGCACCTTCGGGGGGAGAGCAGTGAGTCAGTCGACCATGAGAGTTGTGAAACTCAAGCTGGAGTGCCGGTATTGTTTTGTAACGATTGCAAGGTACTAATTGCAAGCTGTTGCCAACGTTTGCCAAAAGCTTGACTGACTGACAACATAAAAAATGTTTTTATATAAGGCTAAATAAATAGATAACATGCATAAAGTAAACCAGATCATCTAAATGAAATGTCTCCATTTTCCATTCACTGACCATCGTCAATTTATATCCTCTAGAGATTTTGTGTTGCACACCCTAAACAAAGCAAACAGCCAAATCACACACGACGACATGCAAGGAGAGGTGTTCAGGCTGAAAGGGGTGCACAAACAGTTCTGCTCGTGTTGAGATGAGGGTGATGCCTTGCTCAAGGGCACCCGGGAGTTGCTAGGCAGACTCGCATCTCTCCAACAACTGGTTGCCTTGTTAAAAAAATGTAATAATGTAACATTTGGTCTGCAGCAGGAGTTATCATATCAACCCTGTTTCATTTTTTGGGGGTGGGAGTGTAACTGGCGCCAATATTGAGTCATTGGTTGCCATGACAACTAATATAAATACATGTTAGCTTGCAGCTTACTAGCGTGGCTGGTTTGCACTCTCCAAAGAACTTCATGGGAATGTCACTGGATACGCTGGACTTCTGACCTTGTGGTAGAGAAAAAAACCAAAACAAAAACAAAAAACAACTGAACAAAACAATTTCCCTCTGGGGAGGTTATTATCATATTATTATCATTATATATCTTCCAGGTGCTCATTATATTGGCTTCAAGTTGACACAGAAGTAAAAGGCTATGTGACGAAAAGCAATGCTGCAAAAGAAATTGCACAAAGGAAGTGTTTGCATCACTGACAACCCGAAATATTGCAAATGAAGGAATCGTGTTACCAAATAATAGACGCTAAATTACGCTAAATACTGTAATATAATGGGACAGAACATAACTCCAGAACCCACATATGTTGAGTTATGACTAAACCTAAAGAAACTGCAAACCAGCTGAATGAATATTTAATGAATAGGAGAAAAAAATATCACACGGGTTAGACAAAAGCTCATCTGTCTTGAACATGAAAGAATATTTGAAGGTTAGACCTTGCCAATTTGAATTCAGAGAACTAGAAGTGGAAATAATACTTGTACATACATTAAGACAGGCAACGTGTAAAGGCCAACCACCAGGAATTGATGACATAGGTGATACATTGGTTGGAAAGGTCTTAGAGCAGTGGTTCCCAAACTATGGCCCGCGGGCCGGATTCGGCCCGCCTCTGCATTTGGTCCGGCCCCCCTGAACAATACCAGAGTATTTTGATTTATTTTTCAATCATGTGTATTTTTATTTGAGAGTAAATTTGGGCTTTTGCATTAGAATGTTCCTTAATTCTGAACTATTTTCATTAGTAACTATTAATTAGTAACTATTTCATAAACACATATACTCTAACGTGACATTTGTTGCATCTTTCTGCGGTCTGTGCCCTTATCTGGCAACCTCAGAAAAAAAAAAGCTCCTGAACCCGCCCCTCTCGAAGAGAACGGGACCATGGCGAAGATGTTAGGTATGAGAACAATCGATGCAGAACTTTGAGATGTGCGAGGAGCTGGCCGCCCTCCAAAGTCTCAAAGGGACTATGATGGGGGAGGATATTTTCTGCAAAGTTCACCAAACGATGGAAGAGAGTTAGACCTGGACTGGTCAAAGCTGGCCAGTGTCACAACGGACGGGGCTCCAAGTATGGTGGGCGCGTCTCGGGGCCTAATAGGACGTATTAACCGAGAGATGGAAGACTGGGGTTTCACCACCCCCAATCCAAATCCACTGCCTAATTCACCAGCAAGCACTGTGCTGCAAAGTATTGACGTGGGATTCTGTCACGAAGGTTGTCGTGCCATGCAGAAACTTCATCAGGGCAAAGGGACTTCAACACAGATCGTTCCAAAGAGTTCTTGTCTGAGCTGGAATCTGAGCACGCTGATGTGCTGTACTACGCAGAGGTCCGATGGTTGAGCCGGGGGTAGAGTTTTGAGGCGTTTTGAGCTGCTACCCAAAATTAACGCGTTACTTCATTCACCAAACAAAACGGTGCCAGAGCTGATCGACCCAGAATGGAAATTTTTAACAGACACGACAGAAATGCTCAACAGCTTTAACTTGCAGCGACAAGGCCAAGGGGAAACTCATTTGTGACATGTATTCCCACATAAAAGCATTTGATTTGAAACTCGAGCTGCTTTTGGGACAAGTGAAAAAGCACATCTTCATCCATCTCCCTGCGACACAAAAGCTCTCTGCAGAAAACCCAGCGGCCCCGTTTCTAGCCGAAAAGCGTGTGGAAGCATTGGAAATGCCGAAGGCGGAGTTCGGTGTGCGATTCCATGTTGATGCAGAAGAAATCCGTCTTTTGCAGAACCCCTTTGCTGCCGACATTGATAAAGCCCAGCCTGATTATCAGTTTGAGTTGGCCGAGTTACAGAACTGTGATGTTCTGAAAGACACATTCAAACCCAGCAGGATCATTCATTGACTTCTATGCTGCCCTCCCGAACGACACGTACCCCATCATCAGAAAACACGCAATGAAGATGTCCGCACTTTTTGGAAGCACGTACATCTGCGAGCAAACCTTTTCACTCATGAAACTGCTGAAGCCCAATGAGATCAAGATTGACAGATGAACATCTGCATCAGTGTTTGAGACTGGCAGTGACTGAAATGGAACCTGACATTCAACCTCTCACCAGCCAGATGCAGGCCCGCAGTTCACGTTGATAAACATCCAAAGGTAAGCTCACTTTTCTGATATTAATGAGTCATTCTGAGTATATATAAATACTGCATTATCGAAATATGATGGAATAAAATCCATCATCACAGCTGTACCGGGAATGGGACTGGTTGTGCCGTATCACTCGGTTCAGTTTCTCAGTTTGCTTTGTGGTTTTCACAAGGAAGTTGACGAGAGAGTGAGCTGCAAACAGCGATGTCTGTGAGCCTACTGGAACCTACAAGAGAATTCTAAGGAAGGAACACAGTCACTTTGAGAGGCTTCTAATTTGAGTCATTTGGAAAAAAAAAAAAAAGATTCTGCTCTCAAAAAATCAGCTAAAATTGAACCTGTTAAGGTTGTGCACAGCTCCACAGAAAATTTATATTCCTTTTTTTCCGAAAAATACCCAGAGGGTTATTTGATTAGTATTTATTCCATAAATGGTGTAATTTATTCCCGGCTTTTTTTCTGTGAAGAACCCATGGAGGGTTATTTAGTTATTATTTATTTCATTAATAGTGTTATTATTTATTTCCAGACTTTTGTTCTTTGAAAAGGTTATTTGATTTTGTGTGGGTTCCTGGAAAACGGTACATTTTTATGTTTAGATACTCCTGCAGTCACACTTTTTCAGATCACCTAAAATAAAATAAAAACATGTAAAAATGGAGATATACAGTCTAGATCTCACGGGCCACGGTTCCTGCAGGGAAGCTCAGACTTCCTGCACCCCTGTCAATTCATCCACCTTTTCCGGAGTAACCCAAAAGTGTTCCCCCCATGCCAGCTGAGAGAATCTCTCTCGTGTGTCCTGGGTCATCCCCAGGGCCTCCTCCCAGTGGGACGTGCCCGGAACACCTCACCAGGGGGGGGGGGGCATTCGTAAAGCATCCCAACCAGATGCCAGAGCCACCTCCTCCACCAGCTCCTCTCAATGCGGACTCCGAGTCCCCCCAGATGAGCGAGCTTCTTACCCAATCTCTAAATGGCGACATACACATTGCATATTCAACTCATTTTGGCCACTTTCTAGGAGCTTTTTCTTTCCGTCAAGAACCACAGCTCGTGACCGTGGGTGAGAGTAGAAAACGAAGGTCAACCGGTTCATCGAGAGTTTCGAGAGAGAGAGAGAGAGAGAGAGAACTGTTCAATTCTTCAATGAATACATTTACAACTCCCGACTTATTTTAAGAAATTGTGAACATCGTAATAAAAACAGAAGGAGAGAGCGCGGGTGTTATTTGACACGAAGGAATAATGCGGCATATTCTGCGCAGCCCACTATGCTCACTCTGCCAGGTGTTGACACGCTTTCCCTGGCACAGAATTTGTACTCGTTCCTCAGCGAGGTGGCACAAGTTAATGTGTTAATTACAGTTCATACCCGACACTCCCACAAATTCATATGCGGCAAAATCAATGTTGGCAATGAGGTGATGCCCAATATATCTCACAAGGGAGCGACTGCTGTTTATCCGCCGATCACCGTGCCGCCCCTTGACCTTTTTATTATATTTCTTTTATTTTTAAGATGTTTCCAATTTCGTACAGCCAGTTGGGCGTTGTAAACCAGCCATTTTGTTTCATATGTCAATTGACGAATCGAACAGTTATGCACTCGAACAATTCTGATGTAGCCTGTGACAAATCTGCAGACAGGAAACACCAAATTACTGGACTGACATTGCCACAGCTGGAATCGAGAGCCTGTTAATCTGGAAGACAGTTCAACCGGAACACCGATATTTCACACTACAGTGTAGAGTGCAACCAGCGCGAGAAACAAACCCGGCGTGAGAAACGAACAGAGGTTGTGTGAAGGAGGGATATGAAAACAGCGGAGTGTCTTCGGGCAGTAGGCGGGGGGGGGGGCACCCTGAGCTGGTTGCCAGCCAATTGCAGGGCACACGGAGACAAACATCCAATCGCATTCACAATCACACCTGGGGACAATTTAGTGTTCTATTGTTTGAGGAAATTTAAGGCCGGCACACCCAACTGTGTCAGTCGCTACTGCACAGCAACCCATTTCTTGGATCGGCCCTCGGAAATTCCATCCATCCATCTTCCGAACCGCTTGATCCTCACTAGGGTCGCAGGGGGTGCTGGAGCCTATCCCAGCTGTCTCCGGGCAGTAGGCGGAGGACACCCTGAATCGGTTGCCAGCCAATCGCAGGGCACACAGAGACGAACAACCATCCACGCCCACACTCACACCTAGGGACAATTTAGAGTGCTCAATCAGCCTGCCATGCATGTCTTTGGAATGTGGGAGGAAACCGGAGCACCCGGAGAAAACCCACGCAAGCCCGGGGAGACCATGTAAACTCCACACAGGGAGGCCGGAGCTGTGAAGCCGACGTGCTACCCACTGGACTACCGGGCCGCCCCCCCTCGGAAATTATTTATGATTCCAGTCTATGTATCCAGTCATTTTAATTGTGAAATTTGGATTATTAAGGGCAGAGGAAAGCGCATTATTAACTATTGCCACCACCTTCCCACAAGATTTTGTGCATCTTGAACCAAGTTGTTTTCTCAATGAAGTTCAAGACCGAGAACCTCCCTATTCCTGGCTCAGTGGCTTTCACTTAGCAACATTTTTCGGGCTTTTCTTACAGTTGGATCGAGCCGTGTGGGCTCACTATTTGGGGCTTAAAAAAAAAAAACGGTCTGTTGTTCTCCCCTGATTGACACAGAGCAAAAACATTTGTTTTTTTTTACTATCATGCTATTTGGGTGGGTGCCTGCTGCTTTCGCTCACCCATCACTCCTCATTCTTCCCTGAAAACATAGGGGATCAAGGTGTGACCTTGGGCAACGGTTCAGATTCCAAGGTGAAAGGTCGGCCTTTCGGCACGCTAAGAGGTTGGTGATGTTTTTGTGTCATCAAAGCAAAGGCAGAACACGATGGAACTTGCTGAGACCCGAGCAATTAACTACCGACGTGTCTGTGTGCGGTAGGAGGTGAGACAGTGGTTTGCGGTGGGTGGGAGGGTAGGGCAACTCCCATGGAAATGGAGGAAGCCGGGCCTTATCTCCAAGGCCCAATAAAGACACTGAGGGAGAAAATATTGCTAAGTGACATCCATGGGAATGTTTTTCCCCCTGGAGCTTCAGCCAATCTATGTATGCATATTTTTTTAGACGACATGCATTCCAAAACCACACAGAGAACAATCTCCAAAAGCCATGTTCAGATTAATGACAATGTCCTTCAGTCTGACAGCACCCTCTCAACGCTCGCTATCAAAAACTAATTGGATCTGTTTAATTTCCCGCCTGCAACAGATGAAGATAATTGACGATTCTTTATTCTTTGACTGCCAATCCTGCCCTGAGCCTTCCCCGCAAAGGTTTGCATTTACGAATCACAAAAAGTGGCGTTAAAGGCTCGTTATGAGTGACGCAGAGCTCAGCCAATTATTTCCTTTCGTTTAAATCAGATCTGCTTGATGGATGTGACTGGCAGGAGCGAAATCTCCACCAACCTCCTTCTCGCAACTAACCTCCTGCCTTCTGCTCATGACTCACTTATTTGATACTCTTTCAATATCATCATCAAACACGCTAACCCGAACAGTTCTCATCTATGGAATGGAAATTAAAAAAAAATGTTTGGCTTTTCGTTTCAACCGCGGGTGAAATTTGGCTCTCCCTAAAACCAACCAGACACTCTACCTGCTCCCTCTTCTAACCTTTGTTATTTTTCCCTCGCACAGACAAGTGGATGGATAGTTGGGGTGTTGAAAGGTTAGAGGGAGGGGTAGAAAGATGAAAGAGGCAATGCCCCAGTGTTTATTTGTGAGAGTTGGACTCTTACCGTGTGCATTCACCTTCTACTGGCTTCCAGACCTTTGATAATTTCCCAGTTCTGCAGCTCGAGACGGAACACAAAAGCATGGAAAGGTACGTCAATTGAATATCTGTAGCAGACAAGGCCGGCAATTAATTCAATCATGTGAAATTTCATTGTGGAAACGATGATAAAAGCAAGAAAGAAATCAACAGTAACATAAAACCTAAGCGCCCTTCGGCATGAAAGTGGATTTAGTGGCAGAATCGATTTATACCAGGTATAAATCGATTGTTTCGCTACTTTTGGGATGCATGAATGTAGTATATGGTTCAACTGTGGTAAAACTTTAAACCTTGAATTTGTACGCACAAAGGTGGTGTCGTATTCTGCGGCGTCACTACAGCAGATTTCCCCGCATTACCTTCAGTGATTCCCAACCACTTTATTGAGCCAAAGGCACAGATTGAAAATGTGAAGGATCTCAGGGCACACCACCCAATTAACTCATTCAGTACCAGCCAATTCTGGACCAACTCTGAAAAGACGTTTAAAAACGTCTTTGGGAGTGAATGAGTTTTTAAAAAAAAGTGTCACAAAGAGTGGATGTACATGTGTTGATTACAGACGGTACTTTTTACAACCGAATAGAAGAACCATTCATTTGTTCAGTCTGCCAATATGGGCCATATTTTGGTAGGCAGGCGCCCGTCTGCTTAAAAAATGGACGCATCTTCATGTTTGTGCAAGTCTTGTCTAGCATTTTTGGGGTCTGGAATGTTCCTCATTGGGCATTCCTGCAGACAGAACTTCTGTGGCCCCTGATGCACATGATCATTTTGTCATGAAAATTGGTGTAAAAAACAAAAAATAGGGCGCATCTCCATTTTCGTAGCGGGGCAGGTCTAGTTGAGCGTCTTTGTGAATTCGGTAGATGTGCAATGGGCATTCTGAGTGACGCGACGACGGCGCACGGCCAGGCGCAACTCGTAATTTGGTGACAAAAAGTAGACAACATTTTCGACGACAAATGGTTTTAAGTGTGTTAAAATGAGTTGTAATTGGTAGCGCAGGTGGTGTAACACGATTTGGGTGTGTTTGATCAAGACGAGGGCAGATGGACTTGTATGAACCAGTCTGTGGAGGAAAAAAGTTGGGGACCACTAGCGTAGAAGAACACTATCGGACAAAAAAAAACGTCATTGCAATCTGTGGGCACCGTGAGCTATAATATGCAACGAGCTTTCAATACGAGCCAACTCCGGTTCCTCGAGTGCCATATCCTTCCTGTTTTGAATATCACTCTTCTCCAACACATCTAATTCAAATGATCAGCTCATCAGCAAGCTCAGTAGAAGACTGAAAAGATCACGAGCAATTAAATCAGGTGTGTTGCAGCCGGGAGAGATCTATTACAGGCAGGACATGGCTCTTGAAGAGTATCCGCAACATCTCCTGGAGACTAGCCGGGTTCCAGGGAATTAGGGGGTCTTGGTGACGTTGCCAGAGACTAATTCTGAAGAGATATCTCCAAGACCTGGAAAGGAGACAGTCGGAGCAGGGCAGGTGCAGAAACATCAACCAAAAACATTGGCGTAGCTTATGATGAGACAAATGAGCAAGCACTGGAGGGCAATGGTGCAAACACATGAACCATGATTTATGCATGAATCAGAACATAGAGCAAAGTACAAAAAGACAGGCCATAGGATACTGGATCACTGCATCGTTCACACCATAGCATCAAAGACCTTCCCCAATTGAAATGAGAAAGCAATCGCAAAAACTACCGTGCTCATCATGCAACAAAAACAGAATCTGATTTATACTAGTGTGTGTGTTAATTTTATTTTATGAACGGGAACCTTTTATTTCTCCCCATTTGGTGATATTTGATTGAGATACGAGCCTTTCAGCATTTCAGCCACCTGTTACCTTCTTCCACATTTGGTAATTACTTTTTCATTGAACGGATGAATGATCAAATGCGCGACTACAATCTGGCATCTGATGAAAACGGCATTAGCCATCTTGCAGAGTGATGATTTAGGATCTCACCATTTGTTTGAAGAGTATTACTCATCCACGTACAAGTACTGTATTGACAAATTCATCCAAGTGGCACAAAAATAGATAAATAAACCTTGCCATTACACAAATTACCCGGATTATTGCAAATGACAACATGACTAAAAAGGTATAAAAGGAAAAGATTGGTGTAGCTGTCCTCCAGCTGAATGACCAGGTGAAATATTTATATACATACATATATCCAACCATCCATCCATTTTATCCTCACACGGGTTGCGGGGAGAGCTGGGGCCTATCTCAGCTGTCTTCGAGCAGTAGGCGGGGGACACCCTGAACCGGTTGGCAGCCGCACACATGGACAAACAACCATCCGCGCTCACACCCACACTTAGGGACAATTTCGAGTGTTCCATTAACCTGCCATGCATGTTTTTGGAATGTGGGAAGAAACCGGAGTACCCGGAGAAAACCCAGACAGGCACTGGGAGAACATGCAAACTCCACACAGGAAGGCCGGAGCCGGGATCGAATCCTGCACCTCTGAATTGTGAGGTTGATGCGCTACCCAGTCTATATATGTGAGGATGAGGAAATAATGTATGCTTGTAAAACTGCTCATTTTTCTGTAGGATTTATGAGAAAATTACCGTAAATTCCGGACTATAAGCCGCTACTTTTTTCCCAAACTTTCAACCCTGTGGCTTATACAGTGATGCGGCCAATTTGTGTCATTTTTCTAACGGCCGCCAGGGGCGCTCGAGTAGAAAAGGTAAGATTAAGACCGGTCTTTATGACACTGTTTAATTCCGACACTGAGGACGGTGACTTCGATGGCTTCAGTTCACAGGAGGAAGATGAAGACGGCTCACCGTGATTTTTACAAGTACCTTTTACCAGACCTTTTATACTGTGTTGCTATTCTGTTGCTAGCGTGTTGTTTACCATGTTGCTACCGTTGTACTGCCGCGTCACAGGCACCGTTTGGGAAGAAAGTTATATTATTATTATTGTTAAGTTATATTATTAAAACTCTGAAAACTCTCTCTGTGTACCGTCTTTCTTTGTAAATATGTTGACATGTTTTAATGTGGGCACATGCGGCTTATATACGGGTGCGGCTTGTGTATGTACAAAATCGGTTTTCCTCTAAAAATGGAGTGGGTGCGGCTTATAATCAGGTGCGCTCTATAGTGCGGAAATTACGGTAAACAAAGTCACAACTTTAAAGATTTTAAAACAAGTATGAGCCACTGTAATACATCAAAGTCTGAAGTATGTCTTCCTTTTCCATGACAGGTAGGTTTTTCTTTCACTATAAAATGCCCCCCCCCCACCCTCTGCCCCTCCAAAAAAAGCGGTTAGCGCCAAGATTCTTATGACTCCAATAATACACCCAATAATTGGCTGTTTTACATTTGCGTCAAATGTGGCTTTGAACATCAAGGCGTGTGTTGACAGGTTGGCATTCTTTTTGTTTGCCGTGAGTTTGAAATTCCGCATGGAAAGCACCATGGCTTAAAATAGAACAATAAGACTGTCTGGAGGTAGCAAAGTACAAGATAAGCCTTGTTATGACCTTGCTTTTTTGCACCAATGAGTCATGTCATGTCACCGTCTCGTCTTTTGACCTCAGGAAATGTCACACACGTATTGTGAGAAGTTGCAGGACAGCAGAAAGGACACCACTTCTCTCCCATTTCAATGTTTTGCAATGCGGTTAACAACTAAAATCTGAAAATATCATGAAAATGCATATATCTCGCAGAAGCATTGCTGCAACAATTTGGAACAAATGAAATTGATTAACCGGAGCCCCCGGTGTATTTGAGCTTTGCATCTGAACTAAAATGGTGTGAAATATGCACCATTTGGGACAGGTGCCTGATGACATCGGATATTGAACCGCCTCGTTATAGTTAAAACAGATGTCTGCAGCTTACGGTTTCCTGATGTTCAACAATGCATCCATCCATCCATCCGTCCATTTTTTGATCCGCTTGATCCTCACAAGGGTTGTGGGGCGTGCTGGAGCCTATCCCAGCTGTCTTCGGGCAGTAGGCGCGGGACACCCTGAACCAGTTGTCAGCCAATCGCAGGGCACACATAGACGAGCAACCATCCGCGCTCACAATCACACCGAGGGACAATTTAGAGCAGTGGTCTCAAACCCGTGGCCCGTGGGACAAATGCGACCTACAGGACACTAATTTGAGGCCCCGCCTTGATATGAAAGTGCGAGTGTGATATTGATCCCGTATGAGTTAGCACTACCTCTGTGTTAAATCATTAGGTCTGTCTCATTCGAAGGCTGACAACTTGGGAGCACCCGGACTATAGCGGCAGCGTGACCGTGCCCACGGTGCACTGCACCAGCTTGAATACGCGTGTAAGCCACGGATGTAAACAACCCGCTGGTGATGCCTTCGCGAGTGCTGCTGTATACACATTTAAAAAGATAAACAACATGCCAGTGTGGCTGTCACCGGAGCCAGGTTCTCCGAAGCACCAGACTTGACGTGACACACGTACAAGAACGGGGAAAATGAGTGCTAATACGCTAACACGGAGCTAGCACTATTACATACACACAAGCGAAGTTTTATGCGTATGTGTCCGTGTTAGCGTTAGCTCCATGCTAGCTACTAGCCGAACTTCTCAAACTTTCTTAATTTTTAAAACTTATTTCATTTAATATGAAACGACCACCAAAAACACAGTACTCCCATGGTTTCTGACCTTCAACCAATCACTAACTGTGCCGTGCTTGACGTCATATGCAGGCGCAGGACCCTGAGCCGAGCTGGTTCCAGCGGAAACTACGTTTTTTGATTTGTTTATTTATTGTTTTGTTTCATCTTATTTTGTGTCAAAAAAATAAAAATGAAGATATATTGAAAACAGTGCAATGTTTTACCAGAGCTTTTCTTGGGGAAAACCGGAACCCAAAGCACTGAAAAAGTGTAGGGTATAGCAGAAGCCAAAGCATTGAGGAATATATATATACCGTGTGTATATATATATATATATATATATATATATATATATATATATATATATATATATATATATATATATATATATATATATATATATCCTCAATGCTTTAGCTTCTGCTAGGGTCTAGGTGAGGCTGGGCCACATCAGGTATTCCCAAAAGATTTATTAAAAACAGAAAGAATAAATAAATAAATAAATAAATAAATAAATAAATAAATAAATAAATAAATAAATAAATAAATGACAAATAAATAAATAAATAAATAAATAAAGATTTTTCAAAGTTAATGTAAAAACCCTATATATATATATATATATATATATATATATATATATATATATATATATATATATATATATATATATAGGGTTTTTACATTAAAAAACAGAATATATATATATAAAATATATATATATATATATATATATATATATATATATATATATATATATATATATATATATATTATATATCAATCTTTTGGGAATACCTGATGTGGCCCAGCCTCACCTAGACCCTAGCTCCAGCGGCTCCCAGGTCAATTGAGTTTGAGACCCCTGATTTAGGGTGTGCCATTAACCTGCCACGCATGTTTTTGGAATGTGAGAGGAAGCTGGAGTACCCGGAGAAAACCCACGCAGGCGCAGGGAGAAAGTCCACATCGGAATGCTGGAGCCGGTATCGAACCCTGCACCACCAGAGGTGCAGAGGTACCAAATGTAAAAACAAATATAAAAACAAAGAACATTTTAAATTGCAACGTTCGCCATATATTTACAAATCATCACCACCAATCCATCCATGTATTTTTTTGCTCGTCATCGCCGGTGAGCTAGAGTCACCAGTCATTCACCGGCCACACAGACACATACATTCATACCTGTGGACAGATGTCTTTAATTAACCTATCAGGCAAATTTAGAAGGTACCTGCAGAAAACCGGTTTGAAAGAAAGGCAAAACACGTCATGGAATATATTTGTTGGCTTCTATCTTTAGTTTCTTGAACTATTCAAATTCAGTCACGAGATTATTTCCGTCCCATTATAGCTCGTTTTATGATCAAATCCGCAGCTGCATAATCCCACCCTTTCCCCTTTACATAAAAGCCTGTTATCTGACGAAGATTCTAAAGAACAAGAGCATCTCGTTTGACATCCACTCATTTGAAAATGAAAAAAAAAAGCCCATTAATTACACCAAAACAATGAATTCAACTAAAGATACCCCCCGGGGTGATTCTGCAGCCCATGAACAATTCTCTCATCTCGGTTATGAAGAGGAAACAAATAAACTGTTTTGTGGTTTCAGGAAAAAAAATCTACAGTCTATTTTAAAGAGGCGTGTGAAGTGATAATGGGAAAATAGCCTTCTAATATCATGCATAAATAAACGACGGATCTTGAGGGTGTTATGATATAATTAACAACGCATTGTTGATGGCGTACGCGTGTGCAATATCGTTGCCAGATAAGTGAACAGTTACAGTAGCTTAGCTTCAATGATTTCTTCTTCAAGTATTCTTTCTTCTTTGCATTTTCAGACAGTCTGGATGCCCTTCAGCACCGTGCTTCCCATTACAGTTGAGTCTCGAAGACGCCACAGCGAGGCGGTTTCACGCTCGCTCTGCCGTTTATCTGGGGTTCGTGTTGCCTTGTAAGATAGCAAGAAAAGGAAAGTGCTTTATGCCGTCTGGGGAATGCACTTTTATGTGTAAAAAAAAAAAACAAAAAAAACATCAGGCAGGGTGCTTCTATGTTTGGCTGCATTCCATTCACGTTACAGCTCACAAAATCAAATCCTGTAGTATGAAAGTGGTTGGCTTTCGTCACACATATGATGATGTATTTTTTCTTTCGTAAATATTGAACATGGTTAATAATATTTCAGCTTGTCGGTCTGTCTGGACAAATCCATCATTCACACACCTCAGGCATGAAGATAATATTACAGGACAGTATTGTAAGATACAAAAACCGTAAAACAAAAAATCAGCATGAGGCTTGATTTTTAGTTTGACTCTTTTGCGCTTTCCACTGTCTTTGCTATAAATTGATAGTTTTATTTTTTGTTGTTGGATGAATTATTTGTGCCTGCATGCACATAACCTTGTATCCAGCAGTGGTTGTTTTAAAGTGCTCGGAGAATAAGATGCTAAGTCTGGCATCTGATATCATTTGCTGAGAAGGGGCCAACATCACTGTTCCCTTTTAATTTTGCATGTGTCGATGCATTCGCAGAATTTCCCTGAGCATTCCTCGGACCACGATGAGCAACATCACACATGCGCACGGCTGCCAAACAAGTCTCACACCTGACATGTGACATCATAACACATTACATCGTAGGTGTCAAACTCAGGTCCTGGGGGGCCACTGCCCTGCATGTTTTGCAAGTCTCCCTGTTGCTGCAACACACCTGATTCAAATGAACAGGTTCAACGTCAGGAGCTTGCTGATGATCTGATCATTTGAATCAGGTGTGTTGCAACAGGGAGAGCTGGAAAACCTGCAGGACGGCGGCCCTCCAGGACCGGAGTTTGACACCTATGCATTACATGATGTAGGTATGCTCCAAAAAAAGTCCAACCACCTGCTCTATATATGGAAAAGAGTCTATCATTGAATGGGACACAAATATAATTATCCCAAGTTTTTAAGAACTAGCATATCAAAGTATTTTATGCCATTCTTTATGTTGTGAATCAGCCCAATTTGTAATACACATCATTGTTAATTTAAATATGGTATTTGCTATCTTATAGCAAAACTGATCAAGTGGAGAGTGACACGAGTCGCACTTTTATCCCAATATGTGATTATAAAGGCGGCTGAATATAACAAAATGTTGAAGCATGTCACTCGTAATACAGTAAATATTCTCTAGTACGGACTCGTGTTTGCGCTGTCCAATTTGTCCTGATAACAGAAATTCCTTATGTGGGAAATGAGCATGCTACATGTCCTTTGTGAACCTGCAAGTATGTTGACAAAATGCACGTGTAACAACACAATCAATAAAATACACAAATGTACTGTCCAAAATCTGTTTAGATAACAAAAACTGCAATACAGGTGTATCCCCCCAAAAAATCACAACAGTAAAATACGTACAGTATTTTAATGTTTATTTATTTTTTTCTGTCTTGGGGAAAAAAAATGTGTATTTTGGATTGTTTTGTTGGTTGCATCTTTGGTTTATGACAATGTTTGCCTGCGTGTCATACAGTTTTCTTGTAGCAAAAGTGCTGAGATGATTCACTTGTTAGATGACGTCTCTCAAGACGTATTTCAAGGAACTGGGATAACGCTCTAAAAAAAAACCACAATTCTTGCTTTTTAAATAATGCAAAATATTTCATCTCTTTGGCGGTAAATCGTAGACTAACTTCAGCCGTCAGGTCATTGTAACAGATTTTAAAAAAGCAGGTCAAAGTGGCCTAAAATTCATAACTCACCTTTTGTAAATATTGAACAGCATTGAAGGAGCATCGAGGCTCCTTCCACCGATCACTTAGGAGCGGATTGGCGAGGTGACGAGTGGACGGCGCGAATGCTTCACATCTCCATGTTTGCTCGCGAGGGTGGCTTTGGCGGAGAGCAATGTTTATGTCTGACGTTTATTACAATGACAGCTCACCTTGCATTTTCGTCTTTTTTTTGGGGGCGACTTTTTCTTTTGGGAGGCTGCAAATATCACCAATCGTGCGCTGTCATCTCCACCAATGGGGTGTTCTGCCACATCCCTACTTGTGGGCCCAACATCATAGAACGCCACATCACCTTCCTCTTTTCCCTGCTGCACAAGCTGAAGTCACCTGGAGAGTGGATACTGTGTGGATGCTCTCATTTGGGTTCCGCCACTCCCGCCTTGTGAACGAATGGTGTGCAGCCCAGCCCTGTCTGACAAATTTGTTCCTACCATGCACACACTCCCTGTACCTCACTCCGACTGAGGAATATATTCTCAGCGTTGAGATGGAAGAGGTTTGATCTCCTGCCAAGCAAAGAGACCTCGGCAACTCACTGCACCACTTTAAAAATCCAAACTCACCTATTTAAGACCCACGCTGGGCTGTGTTGTTCATATTATTACCAGTATTATTATTATTAATTAGTGTTATTATTTTTTTTAATGCAATTTTCTTGTAGAGATCAGTCATGAGGCTTGTTTGCAAAAGGCAGGGTACAATTCCGGGTCTGGCCCTTTGTGGAGTTTGCATGTTCTTGCCGTGTCTGCGTAGGTTTTCTCCGGGTAGTCCGGTTTCCTCCCACATTCCGAAAACATGCGTGGCAGGTTAATGGAACAATTTAAATTGTCCCTAGGTGTGTTTCTTAGCACAAATGGTTGTTGGAAAACGGATGGATGGATGAAAAACTTCTAAGCCAAGATCAACGTCAACAATAGTGACGCTATTCAATAGCAACAAGCAAAGCAGCCTGTGACATCACTTCCTGTCTTCAACTGATGACAATTTTGGCAAACATGGCGGCAAACATGCTTTCGTTTTTGTGGTGTGTCTACTGTCGTTCCTCTGTGCACTCGTTGGCCCTTGGATGAAGCCGATTGCAACATGGACAACGCTGCGATTCTCACCTATGTGTTCCCAAGCTTTCATAAGCCCACTCGTCTTTTCAGAGATGTAAACACGCACTTTTGGGTGTTATGTGTCACATTGTGGCTTTGCTGTTGTTAAGTTTCAAATTCCTGTGGTGAGTAATTAAAGTGTGTTCGTGCCAAGAGACATGTTTGTGCCTCCGCACCCATGTACGGTAGCGGTCATACCCACACGCCAGATTGAAGTTTTTCGCCACTGTGGTTGAACAAATACATTAAAAAAAGCATGCAGCATTGACAGGTATTGACAATTTACTGGGCAGGGTCGATTTCAGTAGCTGCAGTGCTTCATTCAAAGTAAAAAGTCTCCCTCTTTGGATAATTTAATGTCTTTAGGGATTAATTTAATTTGTGTGCAGGTAAACAAGTTGTACCTGTTTAAGTGACATAGGGAGAATATGTCAGACAGGAGGTTTTTTTTTTCCTTCTTTCTTAAATGTCTGAAGCATACACAGTGGCTGTCTGATATTTAGTCTCACGGGAAAGTAAGGACCAAAGTCTATGCTCCCTCGATGCTATTTTGCTTTAGAGACGACTTGAAGCATGTTTAAACTCTTTACAGATGTGTTTATGATATGGTTAAAAGGGGTTGGGGGTTAAATATAGCATCACCCAAAAAAATAAAAAACAAAAAAGAGTTGAATTTACTCAATTTTATATATATATTAGAGCTGTCAAACGATTAAAATATTTAATCTAATTAAAAACTCAACTGTCATAATTAACTCAAATTAACTAAAAATTAATCATGATTACTCACGCATTTTTTATTGTTTCTGAATTTTCTTTTATATTTTTTGTCCTATTTTCCCCAAAACATACAGGTAACTTTGGTCTTGTCAGTGGAACAATCTGGCAACTTTTTTAAAGTAAACTTTCCATTCATAAACTATTTAAGTATCCATTTTCGGTGTCTCGCGCTGCCGTGGCTGGCAAAACGTGCGTGGACCTGTGCAGCGCGCTTGATGTTTTGTTTCTGGTGTATTTATAGAGTAACGTAACATCCGCTGTGACGTCTGCCGCGTTAATCTCGCGAGAAAAAATTTGATCCCGATAATATTCATTTAAATTAATGCCGATAAAAGCGCTAAACTGACAGCTCTAATATATATATATATATATATATATATATATATATATATATATATATATATATATATATATATATATATATATATATATATATATATGTGTATTTCTGTTCTTAGACTTAGCGAAGATGATTTTTTTGTCATCGATATGCCTCAAAGATTCTATTTTTGAGGCAAAACAAAAACAAAAATGAGTTGAATTTACTTAATTTTATATATATATATATATATATATATATATATATATATATATATATATATATATATATATGCATCAAAATCAGATTCTTCCTTCGTGTTCAGCCACTTGACAAAATAAAATGGAGTCAATTGAACAATATTTTTTCCAGTGTGCTTTTTTAGAAAATATGAACAATATTTCTTACAAGTGTCGAAATTAATTTATTAATTGCTGTTGTGATAATCGAGTAATGTTGAGTTAGTGTATCAATTAATTGTTTAAAACATTGCGAACTGTCCAAAACCACCGATTCCGACCTCTAAAAAGCAAATGTTTCTGTCATCCTTCATGAAAGCACTTTGGATTTTGGTGACGTGATTTACTCATCTTACTCAAACTCACTTTTCATCCATCCATAACCTCGCAATATCGATACGTCCATTTTTTTTTTTATACAGCTCATCTTAATTAGGGAGACAGGTGTGATGGAGCCTATCCCAGCCGACTTCGTGCGAGGGGCAGACTGCGTGCAACTTGTCACCAGCAAGGCCCATAAAGACAAACATAGAAAAAACAGACAATCACAGTCACACCTCGAGACTATGCCGAGACAAAAAAAACCATGAACACAGAATTGGAACATATTACCTAATAGGCCGATGGTATCAACGGCATTTCGGGTGTCTTCCTGGTACAAAATTGCCTTTCACTGCGCTCACAACCTGTCACTGTCAACTGTGACCTTGTGAAACGTCTTGCGAACGCGTTTCCACCCACAAGAACCGAGGGACTGCAAATTGTTCCAACCGCATGAGCTGGTGCGTCTGGCCCTGGAAAGCAGCCGTCAGCTGACTGGCAGGCGGCTGCGTCTTTCAGATGGGCGCTCGCACCCTTTCAACTTGATACAGCAACGTTAACAACGGGCAATCATCGTGCAGGGTTGCAATGTCCGTTCATTTGTTGTTGCTGTCTCCACATTTGTCACAAAACTACATCAAAATTGTTCAGCTGCAGAACTGTTCAAGTCTTCAATAAGCGCATGAAACAAAATGTCTCATTTATGACTCCCAACTTATTTAAACAACAAAAGGAGAAAGCGCGAGCGGCATTTGAAGCCGTGACATGAAGGAACAATGCCGCACATTCTGTGCAGCCGCTATGCCAGGAGTTGAAACGCTTCCACTGGCGCCGAATTTGTACTTTGCAGATCTGAACTCGTTCCTCGGGGAGGTGGCACAAGTTAATGTGTTAATTACAGTTCATACCCGACCGACACTTCCACTAATTCGTATGCGGCATGATTGTACTAAACATTGCTTTGGCTTAGACTACTTGCAGTTATTTCCTCTGACTCCCCGATTTGTTATCTTGACATTGATGTGGGGACCCCAACTCACCACTATTTATTATCGACGTACTCCAAAGTTCCACATATGCATTGATTGTAATCATTTATGAATACCGTAATTTCCGCACTATAGAGCGCACCCGATTATAAGCCACACCCACTACATTTTTAGAGGAAAACCAATTTTGTACATACACAAGCCGCACCCGTATATAAGCCACACGTGCCCACATTAAAACGTAAACATATTTACAAAGAAAGACGGTACACAGAGAGAGTTTTCAAAGTTTTCATAATATAACTTAACAATAATAATAATATAACTTTCTTCCCAAACGGTGCCTGTGACGCAGCAGTCAAACGGTAGCAACATGGTAAACAACACGCTAGCAACAGAATAGCAACACAGTATAACAGGTCTAGTAAAAGAACATACCGGTACTTGTAAAAATCATGGTGAGCCGTCTTCATCTTCCTCCTGTGAACTGAAGCCATCGAAGTCACCGTCCTCAGTGTCGGAATTAAACAGTGTCATAAAGACCGGTCTTAATCTTACCTTTTCTACTCGAGCGCCCCCTGGCGGCCGTTAGAAAAATGACATAAATTGGCTGCATCACTGTATAAGCCGCACGGTTGAAAGTTTGGGAAAAAAGTAGCGGCTTGTAGTCGGGAATTTACGGTATATTCACGATGGCAGGATACCTCATGCTGCTCTTGAAGGGAAGTAAAAAGTCGGGACGGCGCAGACCAACAGGTGCACGTCCTTGCTTGTAAAAGAACAAATGATGAATTGCGGCTTCTTCTCAGGTAATTTACATGTCAAGCAGTCTCCCTCAGATCTTTGCAAAGCCGTGTGTGAAGATGCCTTCCGTCCGCCTTTTGGTCTAGTGGGGCCGTCAGCATTGCCCTTCTTGATTTCAAAGTGTCAGTTCAGTGATTTATTGAGACTCATCAGGGATGAACGAGAAGCAGACTTAAAAAAGAGTGAAGGTGCCTTCCTTCACGCTGCAGAAGTAAAACTCAATCAGCCAACAGCCAAATGGATGTTTCGTTTTAGCTATGTGGTTGAGTTTAACTTGACACTGATGTCATTCTATTTGGTCAACAAAGGGAGAAAATGTTAAAAAAAGAAAAAAAAACTACCGTAAATTCCGGACTATAAGCCGCAAACTTTTTTCCCAAACTTTCAACCCTGCGGCTTATACAGTGATGCGGCCAATATGTGTAATTTTTCTAACGGCCGCCAGGGGCACTCGAGTAGAAAAGGTAAGATTAAGACCGGTCTTTATGACACCGTTTAATTCCGACACTGAGGACGGTGACTTCGATGGCTTCAGTTCACAGGAGGAAGATGAAGACGGCGCACCGTGATTTTTACAAGTACCGCTATGTTCTTTTACCAGACCTGTTATACTGTGTTGCTATTCTGTTGCTAGCGTGTTGTTACCATGTTGCTAGCGTTTTACTGCTGCGTCACAGGCACCGTTTGGGAAGAAAGTTAGATTTTTATTATTGTTAAGTTATATGATTCAAACTTTGAAAACTCTCTCTGTGTACCGTTTTTCTTTGTAAATATGTTGACATGTTTGAATGTGGGCACATGCGGCTTATATACGGGTGTGGCTTGTGTATGTACAAAATTGCTTTTCCTCTAAAAATGTCGTGGGTGCGGCTTATAATCAGGTGCGCTCTATAGTGCGGAAATTACGGTACACGCTTTTCAAGTATGTGCAGTCGCCTAGTTGACTTTTTGCTTTGACTTGCGAACAATGCTTTCAGTTCCAATTCCACGTCGTACATTTCGCCAGTCCAGTGAAATAAAAATGCTGCGATATTTTTAAATTCTCTTCGTGGAACATTGGTTCCCGAACAAATCAATTTACAAAGACCGTTTTCAGACCTCTACTGCTTGGGTCCACAAACTAAAATGTGCTTCTCTTTAGTGTGAATGATCCTTCAGTATGGTTCCCGGGAAAGTATAACGGTGCAAGTGCTCGTGCTATTACAAATCCCTGGAAAATGTCAGTGTGACAGGAAACTGCGTCTGCTAAAGAAACACAGACGGCCTCTGCTTGCTGCAATGGAGGGCGGGGGCCGGGGGGGGCATGCAAGGTAAACAGATAGATAGATACTTTATTCATTCTGTGAAGGAAATTTGATTCATCAAATTCATCAATCCACTAATATCGGCAATGAGCAAGAGGAGAGATGCACAACAACCACATGGCCACACCATTTAACTGATTCACTCCCAAAGACGTTTTTATACGTCTTTTCAGACTTGGTTTAGAATTGGCTGGTACTGAATGAGTTAAAGGCACAACACACAAATCATCCAATGATATGTGTTTGCGACTGTCGCTTAATTACATTTAATAAAACCCATTTTTTAAAAAACATGTCCTTTTATTACATCATTATTCTGTAATATATTGCATGGACTTTTTTTCCCTCTGTATTAAAAATATGGAACAAAATAATGTGATTGTTTTTCAGTTCCTGGAGGCGATTGTTGGTTTGAATTTATTTAAAAAATAATTTGCAGGTCCATTCCAATTTTTTTTTTTTACATCATTTTCATCCTTCTGACTTCCGGGTTGAGTGAACGCTGGCGTGTTTGGCTGCCGCTGCTCAACCCGTATTGTGTTTTATTGTTTTTGTTATTGTCAAGTGTCCTTGGGTGTCTTGAAAGGCGCTTATAAATAAAATGTATTATTATTATTATTATTATTATTATTATTATTATTATCCTCTGCCAGATATTCAGACACTGTGCTTGACTAACCTTGTGAGTTTTGCTAATTTAGGAAGAGGAAACAAGAAGTTTGAGCCCGTCCTCCATTTCATCTTCATCTCGCATCTGGCCCCTCTTCCTCTTGTCCTTTGCATCAAATCAGTCAGCTCCCTCCCTTTGGCTCTCACTGTGCCTACAATGTTTCAAACTCTCAGTCCTTCCCCTTCACCGTCTGTCTTCGAACTAATTTACCTCCTTTTCTTCCTCTTTGACCTTCGGTAACCCGCGTCCTATATGTCAATAGCAGTGTTGTTCCAACTGATCTGGGATGGCTGTCAAGTTTGTGATTTGCATATTTGATATAGACAATGTTTTCCCGGATGCCATTCCTAACACAAACTTCATTTCTGGCACTAGGAATATACTGCCTTATGACACTTACTGTAAGTTGTACAGCGGAACCTTGGCTCATGAACGCCGTGGTTCACAAACGTTACAGTTTCCGAAGCAAAATTTTACAGAAATACTGCCTCAGTTCACTTAACAGGTACAGACATAGCTCAGCTGTGTTTTTGTAAAAAAAAAATAAATGTGAAAAAAAATCATTCGCTCCATGGGTTACCCGCTGGGGGAATGCTGTGAATTAACCCTCAATATGGCCCCAGAGAAACCGCTGGCTGAATATAAAGAGCCTGCAAAAAAAAAGGTTTTGACGTCATGCTTTATTCACCAAGACAGCCAAAAGATAATAAAACAAGAAAAAGTGAATACCGTAAATTCCGGACTATAAGCTGCTACTTTTTTCCCAAACTTTCAACCCTGCGGCTTATACAGTGATGCGGCCAATTTGTGTAATTTTTCTAACGGCTGCCAGGGGGCGCTCGAGTAGAAAAGGTCAGATTAAGAGTGGTGGAATATATGCGTCGAGGAAGACTGCAACTTCTTGTCTTGTGCATCAATTAAATTAGCGTGAACATACCCTCATCATGGAAAATGCAAAAAGAAAGGCATATGACGCATTGCTATTCTGTTGCTAGCGTGTTGTTACCATGTTGCTAGCGTTTTACTGCCGCGTCACAGGCACCGTTTGGTAAGAAAGTTATATTATTATTATTGTTAAGTTATATTATTAAAACTCTCTCTGTGTACCGTCTTTCTTTGTAAATATGTTTACATGTTTTAATGTGGGCACATGCGGCTTATATGCAGGTGCGGCTTGTGTATGTACAAAATTGGTTTTCCTCTAAAAAATATAGTGGGTGCGGCTTATAATCAGGTGCGCTCTATAGTGCGGAAATTACGGTAATTTTTATTTTAGATCAACATTTTGCAATTGGCTGGTGAAACTGGGATCTGCAGGTCTTGCCCACTCTCCCCACCCTGCCATCTACGTAGGGGACTTTAACAGCCACCACCCAGACTGGGGATACCCAGCAGTGGACTGTGATGGTGAGGCGCTTTCAGACTGGGCATCTAGGAATGACCTTGCCCTGATACATGACCCCAAACAAAGAGGACCTTCCACTCAGCCAGGTGGAACAAAGATTACTCCCCTGACCTGTGCTGGGTCAGCTCTGTGAGTGGAACCCCTACCCCGCACAGATCCTGGTCCTCGATGACTTCCCACACAGCCAACACCGGCCTTCGCTCATACATATCGGCCTACAACTCCCAGTCATAACCAGCCCAAGGAAGATGCGCTGGAACCTCCATAAAGCCAACTGGCAGAAATACCGCCAAACCCTGGACCGAGTATTACAACCATCCCACTCCACACCATCACGATAGATGAAGCATACAACCGCCTCTGCAGTGCCATCTACAAGGCTGCCCACACAGCTATCCCAAGAGGCTACCGACCCTCTACATCCCCTGCCTGGATGAAGAAAGCGCTGCCCTCCTACAAGCCTATGAAGCATCAGGGGACCCTGAAATGGCAGACCACCTCATAGAATCGCTGACTACAGCCCGCGGGAAATGTGGGAGGAGACAGTAGCTGGCTTGAATTTCACCCATTCCAGTAGGAAATGTTGGAGCCTCATCCGCCGCCTAGGAGCCGCACAGAAACCTCCTACCCAAAGAAGACCGGCCGTCACACCCAATCAAGTGGCATCCCATCTACTGGCCATAGCAAAACCAACCCAAGACAAGCACACCAGAAGAGCAGTGACAGCTGAGCTTAGGAGCAACACAAATCACCCAAAGAGGATGACAGTCCTGAGCCTCCTGACCCTTTCGAGAGTGGTGAACTGGAGAAAGTCCTGCAGGGCCTGAAATGTGGGAAGGCAGCCGGATATGACAACATCTTGCCGGAGTTTATGAAACATCTGGGCCCTCAAGCCGTGGCCTCTGCTTGCTGCAATGGAGGGCGGGGGCCGGGGGGCATGCAAGGTAAACAGATAGATAGATACTTTATTCATTCTGTGAAGGAAATTTGATTCATCAAATTCATCAATCCACTAATATCGGCAATGAGCAAGAGGAGAGATGCACAACAACCACATGGCCACACCATTTAACTGATTCACTCCCAAAGACGTTTTTATACGTCTTTTCAGACTTGGTTTAGAATTGGCTGGTACTGAATGAGTTAAAGGCACAACACACAAATCATCCAATGATATGTGTTTGCGACTGTCGCTTAATTACATTTAATAAAACCCATTTTTTAAAAACATGTCCTTTTATTACATCATTATTCTGTAATATATTGCATGGACTTTTTTTCCCTCTGTATTAAAAATATGGAACAAAATAATGTGATTGTTTTTCAGTTCCTGGAGGCGATTGTTGGTTTGAATTTATTTAAAAAATAATTTGCAGGTCCATTCCAATTTTTTTTTTTTACATCATTTTCATCCTTCTGACTTCCGGGTTGAGTGAACGCTGGCGTGTTTGGCTGCCGCTGCTCAACCCGTATTGTGTTTTATTGTTTTTGTTATTGTCAAGTGTCCTTGGGTGTCTTGAAAGGCGCTTATAAATAAAATGTATTATTATTATTATTATTATTATTAATATTATTATTATCCTCTGCCAGATATTCAGACACTGTGCTTGACTAACCTTGTGAGTTTTGCTAATTTAGGAAGAGGAAACAAGAAGTTTGAGCCCGTCCTCCATTTCATCTCATCTTGCCGTCTTGGTCTCCTGCACTCGCAAAATGGCCCCTCTTCCTCTTGTCCTTTGCATCAAATCAGTCAGCTCCCTCCCTTTGGCTCTCACTGTGCCTACAATGTTTCAAACTCTCAGTCCTTCCCCTTCACCGTCTGTCTTCGAACTAATTTACCTCCTTTTCTTCCTCTTTGACCTTCGGTAACCCGCGTCCTATATGTCAATAGCAGTGTTGTTCCAACTGATCTGGGATGGCTGTCAAGTTTGTGATTTGCATATTTGATATAGACAATGTTTTCCCGGATGCCATTCCTAACACAAACTTCATTTCTGGCACTAGGAATATACTGCCTTATGACACTTACTGTAAGTTGTACAGCGGAACCTTGGCTCATGAACGCCGTGGTTCACAAACGTTACAGTTTCCGAAGCAAAATTTTACAGAAATACTGCCTCAGTTCACTTAACAGGTACAGACATAGCTCAGCTGTGTTTTTGTAAAAAAAAAATAAATGTGAAAAAAAATCATTCGCTCCATGGGTTACCCGCTGGGGGCATGCTGTGAATTAACCCTCAATATGGCCCCAGAGAAACCGCTGGCTGAATATAAAGAGCCTGCAAAAAAAAGGTTTTGACGTCATGCTTTATTCACCAAGACAGCCAAAAGATAATAAAACAAGAAAAAGTGAATACCGTAAATTCCGGACTATAAGCTGCTACTTTTTTCCCAAACTTTCAACCCTGCGGCTTATACAGTGATGCGGCCAATTTGTGTAATTTTTCTAACGGCCGCCAGGGGGCGCTCGAGTAGAAAAGGTCAGATTAAGAGCGGTGGAATATATGCGTCGAGGAAGACTGCAACTTCTTGTCTTGTGCATCAATTAAATTAGCGTGAACATACCCTCATCATGGAAAATGCAAAAAGAAAGGCATATGACGCATTGCTATTCTGTTGCTAGCGTGTTGTTACCATGTTGCTAGCGTTTTACTGCCGCGTCACAGGCACCGTTTGGGAAGAAAGTTATATTATTATTATTGTTAAGTTATATTATTAAAACTCTCTCTGTGTACCGTCTTTCTTTGTAAATATGTTTACATGTTTTAATGTGGGCACATGCGGCTTATATGCAGGTGCGGCTTGTGTATGTACAAAATTGGTTTTCCTCTAAAAAATATAGTGGGTGCGGCTTATAATCAGGTGCGCTCTATAGTGCGGAAATTACGGTAATTTTTTATTTTAGATCAACATTTTGCAATTGGCTGGTGGGGGACGATGGATCAGCGTTCACGTCGCGTCCCCCGCCAGTACCCGGGCCCGCCTGGAGAAGCTAATGATCCAACCAGCAGACTAAATTCTGAGAGACGACGCCAAAAAGCCAAGTCACAGAATCCTAGTCACAATCCTAAAGCCAATAGCAGACAGCCCCAAGAGCACCTGCCGCTAGGACCGGCCCTTTGCATATTACAACTCAATGTCGAAGGCCTTTCCTTAGCCAAGCGAAGCCTCATTGAAGTCCTTGCTTCCCAAGATTCTGTTGATGTCATTTGTCTCCAAGAGACCCACATTGGCACAGAGGTAGCAGGCCGATACACCATCAACGGCTATGACCTCTTGTGCTATACACCCCATGCCAAACATGGACTTGCCACCTACGTGCGGTCTGAAGTAGCCGAAGCAAACCACCTGACAACAACACAGTTCTCAGATGCCATAACCATTAGTGGCTTTCACATCGCTAATGTGTATAAGCCCCCGAGTGCCAACTGGGATCTGCAGGTCTTGCCCACTCTCCCCCACCCTGCCATCTACGTAGGGGACTTTAACAGCCACCACCCAGACTGGGGATACCCAGCAGTGGACTGTGATGGTGAGGCGCTTTCAGACTGGGCATCTAGGAATGACCTTGCCCTGATACATGACCCCAAACAAAGAGGGACCTTCCACTCAGCCAGGTGGAACAAAGATTACTCCCCTGACCTGTGCTGGGTCAGCTCTGTGAGTGGAACCCCCTACCCCGCACAGATCCTGGTCCTCGATGACTTCCCACACAGCCAACACCGGCCTTCGCTCATACATATCGGCCTACAACTCCCAGTCATAACCAGCCCAAGGAAGATGCGCTGGAACCTCCATAAAGCCAACTGGCAGAAATACCGCCAAACCCTGGACCGAAGTATTACAACCATCCCACTCCACACCATCACGATAGATGAAGCATACAACCGCCTCTGCAGTGCCATCTACAAGGCTGCCCACACAGCTATCCCAAGAGGCTACCGACCCTCTACATCCCCTGCCTGGATGAAGAAAGCGCTGCCCTCCTACAAGCCTATGAAGCATCAGGGGACCCTGAAATGGCAGACCACCTCATAGAATCGCTGACTACAGCCCGGCGGGAAATGTGGGAGGAGACAGTAGCTGGCTTGAATTTCACCCATTCCAGTAGGAAATGTTGGAGCCTCATCCGCCGCCTAGGAGCCGCACAGAAACCTCCTACCCAAAGAAGACCGGCCGTCACACCCAATCAAGTGGCATCCCATCTACTGGCCATAGCAAAACCAACCCAAGACAAGCACACCAGAAGAGCAGTGACAGCTGAGCTTAGGAGCAACACAAATCACCCAAAGAGGATGACAGTCCTGAGCCTCCTGACCCTTTCGAGAGTGGTGAACTGGAGAAAGTCCTGCAGGGCCTGAAATGTGGGAAGGCAGCCGGATATGACAACATCTTGCCGGAGTTTATGAAACATCTGGGCCCTCAAGCCGTAATCTGGCTGACCAAATTCTACAGCAGAATCGCACGGGACAATGTGATTCCAAAGAAATGGCGCACAGCCAAAGTCATTGCCATACTGAAACCCGGCAAAGACCAGAAACTACCTGCAAGCTACCGCCCAATCTCCCTACTCTGTGTCCCTTATAAAATCTTGGAACGTCTAATACTCCAGCGCATATCCCCAGGAGTAGAGGACCTTCTCTGTGTGGACCAGGCAGGCTTCAGGAAGAACCGCAGCACAGGAGAACAAGTACTGGCCCTTACTACGTTCATCGAAAATGGCTTTGAGAAAAGACTAAGGACCGGGACTGTGTTTCTCGACCTCACAGCCGCCTATGATACAGTCTGGCACAAAGGCCTCCTTCTGAAACTTGCAAAGGCTCTCCTGCCTGGGCAACGACAATCATTACAACCCTCCTGACCAACCGGAGGTTCAGAGTACACCTTAGCCAGAACAACAGTTCTTGGAGAACACAGAAAAATGGACTCCCCAAGGCTCAGTTCTCGCTCCAACACTGTTCAACCTTTACACAAACGACCTCCCCTGCACCAAATCCCGCAAATTCATCTATGCTGATGATATCTGCCTGGCATACCAAGCACCAGATATGGAACAGCTGGAACACGTGCTCACAGAAGACCTCGGCAAACTGGACCAGTACTGCAAAACCTGGCGGTTAAAACCAAGTCCTGCAAAAACTGTCTCCAGTGTATTCCACCTGCACAATGCTACAGCAGCCAGAGGACTGAAGATCTCCCTGAGTGGGCTTGAACTTAAGCACGCCCCTCACCCCACCTACCTTGGAGTGACCCTTGACAGGACCCTTTCCTTCAAGCAACACATAAAAGGAACGGCGGCTAAGATCAAGTCCAGAAACAACCTGCTCTGTAAGCTCGCGCGTAAAATGGGGCGCTTCCACTTCCACACTGCGCACCTCAGCCCTGGCCCTCGCTTACTCTGCAGCGGAATACTGTGCTCCTGTTTGGTCCAGGTCATCTCACACACACCAAGTGGATACCCAGCTTAACTCAACCATGAGAATCATAACCGGAACAATTCGTTCAACACCACTCCCTGGCTACCTGTCTTATCCAACATTGCTCCCCACACATTCGCGAATAGCTTCAACCGAAAAGATGTTCCAAAATGTCAAAGTCTCACCCCACCTACCTATTTATCAAGACATCTTTAACCCACCCACGGCCCGACTCCCATCCAGACGCCCCATCTGGAAGAACCCCCACCAGCTGACTTTACCATCCAGTCAGCCTGGAAAAAGGAATGGGACTCCAAGGAGATCCGCAATAAACATCTGGTGTCAGACCCCACCCATCCTGTCCCTGGCACCGAGCTTCCACGGAGACAATGGTCAACCCTCAACAGGTTCAGGACTGGACATGGCCCCTGCTTGGCCAGCCGCCACAAATGGGGCAATTGCCCCAGTCCACTGTGCGCTTGTGGAGAGGAGCAGACAATGGAACACATCATCGAAGCTTGCCCTCTCCAAAAACTGAGAGGAGGGCTAGCCACCCTCCACTCAGCTGACCCAGAGGCAACTGCATGGCTGAAGGACTTTGCATTCGCTAAATAAAATAAATAATTGGCTGGTGAGCATTTCCGAGTGTAGGTCGCCTCCTATGGATGAACATTGTCATTTAACAGACGTGTGTATGGCTACATTGACACTGTTAGATTTACTCAAGTAACTTTTGGGATAGATTGGAATAAATCATTCGAGGGAACTAATGTACCGTCACCTCTGTCACACACACACACACACACACACACACACACACACACACACACACACACACACACACACACACACACACACACACACACACACACACACACACACACAGGTAAACTTAGCTACTAAATATACCGACAAGCATTCATGATGAATAAATGTGTTCATTTAATAAGCATGTGATTTGAAGTTGATTGTTTGCTTTTGAGCACAGCCATAACCCAGTTTGAAGAGTGCGTGCACTTTTGTTCAACCAATCTTAATTTTTTTGGGGGGTGGGGGGTTTGTTTTATCTCCACCTCTCCTCTCAAACAGGTTCAGTTGAGTTGTACAGGTTATAGGTTACTACTTTAATGGTGGAAAATGTTTTGAAATGATTCATCTTGGTTTACATTTTTTTTTTTGCATCACCAAATTCTGGCATTTCAACAATGGTGAGTTTATTGTGCTATTCAACGATTGGAAACAAAATTGTGTGTGTGTGTGTGTGTATACAGTATATATCTAAATATGTATGTATGTATAATTTTGTCTTTTTTCTAAATTGACTGAACAAATAAAAAAATACCAGTCTAGATAGCGACGCTGCCATTATTGTTACATCCCTAGTGCTAGAGCTCACTTACACATCTAATCAAAAGTTTTCTCCTCCGATTGCCCAATGGCAGGTGTGATGCACTAAAACTTCCAACTTCAGAATACAGATTTGGGCACAGATTTTACTCTGGTGCTACGTGAGAGTCGAAACTCTTATCACTTCTCACACAGATATTCTAAATCTGCAGTAACTGGCTCCAGGCTGGTGTGAAAATATTTTGGAGGAAAGAGAAAACAAGGGTATAAAACAGCATTCCACAAGGGCGCAGGAAGGCCTAAGTTATTCTTTGGCCTAGAACAACAACGTCTGATTCCGGGACACACAGTATATTGATTGCGTTTTGTGTGTGTGTGTGTGTGTGTGTGTGTGTGTGTGTACTTTACATGCACGAAGGGCTGTCATGGATAACAAGGAAACAGATGAGACAAAACGGGAGAGCCAATTTTTTTAAGGACTCCAATGCCACAATCACACATCATTGACTAAAAAGGAATAAAATACACCTTTCTGGGCAAAAAAAAAGAGGCAAAGAAATATTAAAAAAAAAAAAAATTATACATGAGCATTCTTTTTAATTTCTGACATTTTTTTTTTGTTTTATCGGTGTTAAAAAAAAAAAAATCCACACTTTGCTCCCTGCACTTCATTTTTCCTGCTCTGTGAATTCCTGTTTTATCGTGCAGGTTGTAAAACAAATAGCAAAAAAGATAATGAGAGAATAACTTTTAAGCTGCATGAACCAAAAACACAATAAGTAGACAACTTGAGCCGAAATTCTTCCAAGAGCAGGTCCGCGCTGAGTGTGTGTGTGTGTGTGTGTGTGTGTGTGTGTGTGTGTGTGTGTGTGTGTGTGTGTGTGTGTGTGTGTGTGTGTGCGCCTTGTAATTTGTTCTCCTTGTCCGTTGAGCCAGACTGAGGCTCCTTGGCGTCAACCTTGTCAATGCTCGGTCCCTCCATGCTTATTGTGATGAAGTCTTCAACAGTGCGAACCCCTGACATCTGACCTGATTCTCTTCTGAGAAGAGAATCCTCTTTCACACACAGCGGAGGACACCATTTCGGCAAGCATGATTTTGTCCAGATGTGTTCCAAAAATATACAACATTAAGGTTTTTTTTTATATAGTCTGACTTGTCCATGTAATTCCCAACAATAAACAATTTCAAGGATTGATACTCCTCGATTTGTTGTTTCCGTTTTATCTCTAACCCGTGTACCAGAAGTACTTGAGGTCTTTGTTTCTCGTAAGTACTGTATTTGTTTTGGGAAATGACTTTTTACCTTCTTTCGCTGGTACCTTCCTCTGTGGCTCTGTCCACCACCTTTTTGTCGGTGAGTCATTCCACTTGTTTTTGTTCTCGCGATGACATTTAGCCGCTGTTGTTTCGGGTTACAGCTCTTTGTTTGCTCCCATTACTTGTTGGAATAAAGCCCATGTCACTGCTCTCAAATACTGCATGGTGGTCCGTTCTCTAGATGTAACTCTGACCATAAACAATTTGCATCACAGCCCTTTCTGAACATAATGAAGACGGAACAAGCTTACGTTTCCGTAAGTGTGAAATTGCCATTGCTTTTCAAATAACAACAAATGAAAAGCCTTTGATCAAAATGCTATTCCACGTTATTTTTTTTCTGCCGTTTTGAAAGATGTTAAACGTCATTAAACCTTCTAGTACTTTATTACTTGCTAATTTGCTGTCATTTGCGGTTATGACCATGATAATAATAGGGTGGAGATGATAGGTGGAGCACATAAGCTGTTTTATGTCCATTCATTCAACTTGAGCAATAACAGCTTAAAATGTCTTGACATGGGTCAAGACTGTAAAACAGAGTACATGCATACGGCTCTGTGTTACAAGTTTTATGTTTTCTTGTGATCATTGAAAATGCCACTAACCTTGATGATATGGGGGAGAAGTAAACCAGCGAGCAATCCAGCTCATTTGCATCGTTGTCTGTCAGGAGCTGTTGCGGCTCTGGCTATGAATCACGAATGAATATCTTGGAATGACCTCGCTGCTTTTGTGGCGGCTGTTTGCTGACTCTTCGTCGATCAGGCAATATGAAGAGAAAGACTAAATAAAGGAGGAAAAGATAGATGTGTCATAACAATACAAAAACATGAGAGGTTGACATTTTTTCACGAGAATTCTTATCTTTGACTCTCCCCTCCCTGCTCTTTGGGAAAGTGGAGGCAAAGGGTAAAAAAAAAAATCCCTGGTGGCGGAGAAAGCAGATAATAATAATAATAATAATAATACAATTTATTTATAAGCGCCTTTCAAGACACCAAAGGACACTGACCCGGAAGTCAGAAAGAAACCACAATTTTCATTGATCTCTTTGACACAAGCAAGAGACATCTGATAAATATTGTTAAGAGTAGTAGTAGTAGTAGTAGTAGTACCGTATTTTTCGGATTATACGTCGCACCAGCCAAAAAAGCATACCGTATTTTCACGACCATTCGGCGCACCGTATTGTAGGGCGCAGTCTCAGTAACAGGTGCTATTTCTGTGTTTGACACATACACAAAACGCACTGTATTATTGGGCGCAGCCAGGCATGGTAAAACATACGCCAGCTTAAACATGCGGCATGCATGCACGCACGCTAAAAACACGTTTTTAAAAAGGCAACGGAAGCAAAACTGACTTCGGTTGTACTTTATTTAGCCATTTTACAATGTACTCACGTTTTTCTCTTCACCTCTTACACACTCACCGACTGGTACAAGCTAGGGACGTGCCTTTAGCGTCCTCTTACACGCCCAGCCTTCACTCATTGGCGGACTTCCGCATGCCTGTCGTCACTCACGCCCGCCTTTTCTCTATTAAAACAGCGTGTCGGCCAAAAGCGCTCTCAGTCAGGCTTTGGAACTCGGCTCATACACTAGACGCTCCGCATTATAAGGCGTCCTGTCCATTTTGGAAAAAAATGAAGACTTTTAATGGCGCCTTATAGTCGAGAAAATACGGTAATTAACAAGGAAAAAAAAATATAAGTCGCACTGCAGTATAAGTCGCATTTTTGGGGGAAATTCAACACCAAAAACATACGTCATCTTGAAAGGCAATTTAAAATAAAAATAAAATAAGTGTACGGTATACTAACGTTACATGACTGACATGCCTAGTAATGTCAGAAACGACGTAACATATTAAGAGTTATTCAGATAATTCTAGCATAAAGAACATGCTAACAAGTTTCCCAAACTATCAGTTTCACTCCAAATCACTAAATCCAATGAAATCTTCATCCTCTGTGTCACTTTTAAACAACTCCCCTGACTCGGGAGGTAGACGATGCGCCGCTTCCTCTTCTACGTCGCTTACGTCAGACTCATCGTCGATTTATCAACACAGGCCGAGAGCGCCCTCTTGTGGTTTAATGTGAAAATAACATGTGAAATGACAATCATGCGTTAATAATTTCACACATAAGTCGCTCCAGAGTATAGGTCGCACCCCCAGGCCAAACTATGAAAAAAACTGCGACTTATAGTCCGAAAAATACGGTAGTTGTAGTGGTGTTAGAAGAAGGAGGAGAAGACCACAACGATGTTTTCTGTGCAGGCTAGCAGCGATGATGGATCATCTTACGGTATGTTTCAACGTGATGGAATACCGTATAGCCTCATGAAGAACAGCTTGTTCTATAGAATACAATGTTTTCCCTCTACTTGGCTACACGATCCTCAGTGACGGTAAATAACCCTGTCTCCAAATCCGTGTGCCTTTGAGCAACCTGTTCATGGACGACGAGTCTAGCACGCAGCATAATCGAGAGAGCGTGCGGGACGATCAGGACGAGATCAAGGTCAAGGCTTTTCCGGGCACTGGGAGTAAAGCTCACCTTGGCACCTCTGGTCATCACCTCCTGTGCATTTTTGTATGTATCCACAATGGGGAGAGACTGAATCTTGATGAGGATTTTGAAGTCTTTGACCCTCAGCCTCCATGTGAACCGACAAGTTATGAAACATCAGGAACAGTCTGGCTGCACTCGTTTCGGATGACACCGGATAAGGCAAAATGTTTGTCTTTTTACTGGCATGATTGATTGAATCGTTGATGTCTTGTTTTCGAACAAAGAATAAAAGGTGTCTTCTTAAAATTTTAACTGAGTGAAAAATTCACTCCAATAAACTTCATGTTTTTGCTCTTGCGCATTTTCTGTCAATTTGCGGTTCTCCTTATGCGGCACAAGCTCATTTTCTGCCCTTAGGTGCTTCATTATCTCAACTTTTTGTCTTTTGGGCCTTTTGGGGTTGTAACTCTTAAATAGGGAGTGGCAGTGTGCTGAATCCAAATAGAAAGTGATGGTACACACACAAACACACACACACACACACACACACCCGCACAAATGTCGATAGACGATATGAAAAAGTGATTGATTGGAAAACTACTGATTGAAAACGGATGTCAGAGAATTCAGAGGCAGCCGACCATCGAGCATCAGTGTCGCTATTTTTGATTTTATTTATTTCTTTAGCGAGTAGTTTTTAGCAACCGCTTTTAAAACATGGCTAATTATTAGAGAGAAAAAAAACTCTGGTATGTCTACTGGTAATTAAATGTCAAGTGTCATTAGTATGAAAATCAAAATTTCTCATAGGCCCTTGTGTTGGAAAAAAAAAAGTGTTCAAAGGTCATTGGTTAATATGGTTACGTTATTACCTTGGCTGACGACACGTCTCTTGGCTTCAGTGATAACTGCCAACTGACTTCCTAATAATGACTACAGTACATGACTGATTACACGAGCAAAGAATTTCAAACGGATGCCAAAGAATTCCGAAGCAGCCTAGCCTCTAGCATCACAGCGCTGCTATTTTCAGCTCCTACCGCGTGCCAACTCTAGCGCGTGCGTCAACCAACGACTTTTAAAACACGTCGAATGACATCAACCTACGGAATACAATGAAATCTTGTGTGTCACTGGTTTGAAAATCAATCCAGCATGGCATTCAGAAGCAAAAATACTGTTCTATCTAGCTTCTAGCGTCGTCGTTTGATCCGGAAACCACCTCTATGGAGAGTGTTTTTTAACCCACAACTCAAAACATGCAATTGTATGGTGTCAAAGTAAAGAACATCTAATAAAAACACAATTATCACGACTATAAAATTCAATAAATATTTAGATCTAAGTGCTTCCCGCATCGTCTCGTTCTTTGATGTCAGCCATTGTAGTTTGCTGCCAAGGTGTAGAATGTAAGGAGTCGGTGTCTATCGGTGATGAATGGGGGATATCCCAATATAAACTGCGACGTACTGATAGTGTCACAAAGCAAATAGACATCATTTCTTACTTTCTACCCTCATAAAAAGCACATTATATTCATTCATTTACTTGTGATTGATGATACTGGGCTAGCCTGTACTACCGGAGACAAATTCCTTGTGTGTTCTATATACTTGGCCAACAAAGATGATTCTGATTCTGACCCTGATGTCACCCATCACAGTAATAAAGCAGTTGGTCTCCTCCTCTCTCTAACAGAGACTTGCGAGACACACGTTTGTGTGTGTGTGTGTGTGTGTGTGTGTGTGTACAAACTGTGTCATTTTCACCTTAGAAATAGAGAGTAACACAGAGAAATCAATGCATTCAAGTTAGGTTTGCCTCACGAGTGGCAATATAAGTTGGAGTCCAGTGGATTCACTTCTCGCTACAGGATCTAAGCGACATTGCGCAGAACACAAACTATAGCGTTGCTTTCGAATAAAGTCCTCATTTATATGACCAAATATTCAGGTTGAAAAATCAGTACCATAATTTCCGCACTATAGAGCGCACCTGATTATCAGCCGATGTACAAATAAATTGCAACACATATACCGTAATTTCCGCACTATAGAGCGCAACTGATTATAAGCCGCACCCACTACATTTTTAGAGGAAAACCAATTTTGTACACACACAAGCCGCACCTGTATATAAGCCACATGTGCCCACATTAAAACATGTAAACGTATTTACAAAGAAAGACGGTACACAGAGAGAGTTTTCAAAGTTTTAATAATATAACTTAACAATAATAATAAAACTTTCTTCCCAAACGGTGCCTTTTCTACTCGAGCGCCCCTGGCGGCCGTTAGAAAAATTACATAAATTGGCCGCATCACTGTATAAGCCGCAGGGTTGAAAGATTGGGAAAAAAGTAGCGGCTTATAGTCCGGAATTTACTGTACTATTATTCAGGTTTTTAAAAAACCCAAATACGACAATAGTTCAGTTGTTTGGCTTTCAAAACTCAAATATTGCCACTACTCTCAAGAATATGGTCCTCAGTCGGTGGAGTGTCCTGTCCGGATCGGAGATGATTTACATCCGCCTCGAACGCTTTGAGGTCGTAACCGGAACAATCCGAGTGGGTTAACTCCGACTTCTTCCCTTCCTCGAAGGCAGCATTAATATGAGCAAAGTGCCGAGACAACAAAGAACACCTGGACAAGACACAAGTAGCTGAGCTGAGTGGTAGGCTGATTGGTAAACACAAGGGACCAGTTGACGACCACAGGAGCAAAAAAAAAAAAGGAGCAAGATAAGCGCCACAAGAAGTCAGGTCATAACATGGAACAAAACTGAATACAACCTAAACTTAAAACAAAGATCATGACAAGTTCACAGAAGGGAGAGATCAGAAAGTGATTTATTCAAGTGAGCGAAGAGCGCACGTGAGAAAAAAAGAAGACTTTACCCACAAACGTAATTCCGTGGCTCTCTGTCTGCACTTTTCCTTAAAAAAAAAAAAAAACGCTATTTTACCTGGACTTATTACCCTGACATTTTTTTAAAAATCAGGTACTGGTTGTTTTTATTCATGGGTGAATGAAGGTATGTTTCAATTGTATGTGTTGGTGCGACGTCATTCCCTGGGAAATATTATCTCATGTTTGTACTGGACAAGGCAACAATATAATACAACAATTCAATACCTTGCAAGGGTGACAAATATTGATTTTACTTCGTTGTATTTTATTTTAGAGTGTCCTTTTCTTAAGGCACAGCTGTGTAATAATCTTGCTGTCTAATGAACATTTTTGATGTGCCACACCGGTGAGGAATAATTACACATTTTTGTTGAATTTTGCCTGACTGCTGTTTTTGACAAATTTTTGGGTGCGGAATCCAAAACTCACCTCAGTTTTTTTGAGCTCCAGAATCCCCATTTTCTTAAAAATAAAAATAAAAATAAAAAAAATATATATATATATATATATATATATATATATATATATATATATATATATATATATATATATATATATATATATAACACTAAGAAAAACACTCAAATTGAATAATTAAAAGATTTGAAATCTAAAAAAAAGCATAAAACAAAACAACTTGCAATGGAAAATGGTTACAAGGTTAAGAGAAAGGCCAGCGCTAATCCTCTTAATTGCTCCTATGCTAGCTTCTGTTTGCAGATATTAGATGCTGACCTATTAGGAGCCGCACACACCTCACACTGCGTTGTCTCCATTGTGACTGCACAAACAAGTGCCACATAGCTGTAGATTACCGTATTTTCACGACTATAAGGCGCCATTAAAAGTCTTTAATTTTCTCAAAATGGACAGGACGCCTTATAATGCGGAGCGTCTAGTGTATGAGCCGAGTTCCAAAGCCTGACTGAGAGCGCTTTTGGCCGACACGCTGTTTTAATAGAGAAAAGGCGGGCGTGAGTGACGACAGGCATGCGGAAGTCCGCCAATGAGTGAAGGCTGGGCGTGTAAGAGGACGCTAAAGGCACGCCCCTAGCAGGTACCAGTCGCCAATGAGTGAAGGGTGAGCGTGTAAGAGGTGAATAGAAAAACGTGAGTACATTGTAAAACGGCTAAATAAAGTACAACCGAAGTCAGTTTTGCTTCCGTTGCCTTTTTAAAAACGTGTTTTTAGCGTGCGTGCATGCGTGCCGTATGTTTAAGCAGGCTTATGTTTTACCACGCCTGGCTGCGCCCAATAATACAGTGCGTTTTGTGTATGTGTCAAACAGAAATAGCAGCGGTTACTGAGACAGCGCCCAACAATACGGTGCGCCGAATGGTCGTGAAAATACGGTATTCCGATTACAATAAATTGGAAAGACTACAGTTAATCAGTGGAATTTTGCTTCTCTTCTAAGATATGGGGGGCAAAAAAAATCTGACATGCTAGAAAACCTTGACTGCAATTTTCGAATCAGCAAAACAATTTTTAGGTTTAATCAGCGTCAAATTTAACGAAACCAACCCAACCCCCCCCCAATTGTTCCCCAGTGTTATTAATGCAAATAGCTGCTCACTAATACACATTTCGATAGATTTGTAAACAATATTTGGGAGAAATAGGCCGTTTGTCTGCTTCGGAAAAGTCTTACACCTATGAGTTAAATATGTGGGCAGTTAAAGTATTATTCCTTCACCCCTGATTGATCGATTAATTACACATACTGTACATGTTTGACAGCTATGTCCTGTCTATAGCCTGCTTCTGTTCCCGACTTTCCCAATATTCAAAGAGCACTCGGAATCAACGCATTTCTTTTGAATGTTACAGGAAATAAACTTGTCAGATAGTTGGCCACCTATGTGTCTCTTCCTCTGCAAGTTCATCTTATCATCACTTTGCATGCCTGAATACCATCTCCTGTAGTCAGGAATTACCCGGGTTAGTCAAGTATGACATACTTGCCACACGCACAAACCCACGCACGCGCACACAACCAGACACACACACGCCCTTACTCTGCCATTATGCCTGCCAGGGGCACTTTTCTTCTTTTGTGATTCACCCCCTCGCTGCACCCTGTTATTACCTTTGACTGTAATTTGCACCTCAGCTCCAATCAAGTTTTTACTTTCTGTAGGGAAAAGACAACACTTTTCAACAATCCCATTTTACTACTGCATACATGTCTGCCGGCGTACTTTGGCTTTTGGCCTGGCTTCCCGGGATGTTCTCACAGCATTTTCTTACCGGTCATAAAGGCCTGTGACGAAGCCAAAAAGCTGTCTGGACCTTCTAAAAGACCTGAAATTGTTTATGGTCTGCTGGAGGATGAGTCGAAATTTGGAAATACCACCAAAACTCAATCAAAGAATTCATTTGTGGTGACATCATTTCATTGTTCTTATTGTTGGTGAATGAAGTGCTATGCAGGTCTCAGTACCGGATGGTGTATGATCCTTAATGCTTTTGATGAATTTATGAGAAAATGCTAAATTATGACATTTATATGCTCATTGGTAGACTAAAGGCATTCTTCTGGGGCAGGGAGGGAATTGAAGCCAAGTCACCCTCCAATTGTTTTCTCATTATTGTCAATTGAGGTGTCTCAGAACCACGGTTGCTGATTCAAACCTTGTTGTCCTCATGTATCACAGTAAGTTGGTCTACCATGATATTCCTGTTGGGAGCAAAATCGATTGTATGAATTATACATTTGAAATATAAATAAAATAAAAGAAAGCTTTATTTATTGACGTCTTTTTATTGCTCACTGTGATGCTGACTAGAATATCTGAATGCATGTACCGGTACACTGTATATAGACAGGGAGGGAGGGAAAAATCATTTAGATGACCTTTCTCTTGGACATTGATGACATTAACAGTGAAATCCAGTACAGTGAAGACACAAGATATATTTACATCTCTTGATACTTCAATAAACGTCAGTTCTGGCATCCATCCATCCATTATCTGATCGGCTTATCCTCACGAGGGTCGCGGGCATGTGTTCATGAAATCTGGTATTTTTGGGTAACAAATATTATTAGCCGTTCGAGTATCTGGATGAGTTTTTCATCTCAAGATCAAAATTAGAAATGTAAAGTACAATACATAAAGCATGGTACAGATAATGCACGTTCAGGTAGACATCTATTCAATAGTGCACTCCAGTTTGCTGCTCCTTTTTGAGTCAAGTCATCTGCTGCTGTTTTTTTTGTTAACTTGAGAATTGTAATCCTCTTCAGTTCTCCGGCACTACTCTAGTTAAGCGTGACAGAAATGATGACAAGGTAAATCAGTCACACTGTCCTTTGCACCACTGACTGAGAGAAGATAAGGGGAGTGAAAATATCAGTTTACACTCGCTCGCCTTACACAGCAATGGGCCTCCCTCTACACGTAAAAGCTGCAGAGCAAAAATAATTTCATGTTTGCCCGAATGCGTTGAGGCGGGTCACGTGCTGTTTTGAGAATATTGTTTAACCTCTGTATGCTTTTGGATGCTGAAATAGTCCAGTTGTTCACCGATTGTCCGAGTCGCCGTTCGGAGTAAACAAAAACAACGAGCGTAGGGTATTTGAATAACACAATTTGAATAAGCGTAGATTGATCTAGTTTAAATAGATTTTTTTCTCTATTTGCGACACCGTAATTTCGGCACTATAGAGCGCACCTGATTATAAGCCGCACCCACTACCTTTTAGAGGAAAACCAATTTTGTACATACACAAGCCGCACCCGTATATAAGCCGCATGTGCCCACATTAAAACATGTCAACATATTTACAAAGAAAGACAGTACACAGAGAGAGTTTTAATAATATAACTTAACAATAATAATAATATAACTTTCTTCTCAAACGGTGCCTGTGACGCGGCAGTAAAACGGTAGCAACATGGTAACAACACGCTAGCAACAGAATAGCAACACAGTATAACGGGTCTGGTAAAAGAACATAGCGGTACTTGTGAAAATCACGGTGAGCCGTGGTTTATGCCAAGTTGACGTGCAGCAGCTCTGTTTCCTTCTTTATCGGACAACTCGATTGCTTTTAGTTTGAAAGCTGCGTCATATGCCTTTCTTTTTGCATTTTCCATGATGAGGGTATGTTCACGCTAATTGAATTGATGCACAAGACAAGAAGTTGCAGTCTTCCTCGACGCATATATTCCACCGCTCTTAATCTTACCTTTTCTACTCGAGCGCCCCTGGTGGCCGTTAGAAAAATTACACAAATTGGCCGCATCACTGTATAAGCTGCAGGGTTGAAAGTTTGAGAAAAAAGTAGCGGCTTATAGTCCGGAATTTACGGTACATTTTTGAAAAACACGAACTGAATTTTCTGAAAGCGTTGGGGATTCATAAAAATATATGACCCTGCATGCATGCAACTACAATTACTTCTCAGTAAGATAATGGAGAAAATGCATAGGCTTGTGTTGATCTCACTGCAATCTAACAAAGAATAATCTCCAAACATGCACCGCTACTCTACACACTCTTTATGTATTTGGGAATCTTGAATGCAGAAGGACTATCCCTGGTCAGTTCTCACTGTGAATTCCGAGCCCAGTAAGTACGTGCGAGCCGCTCACAGGCCCATGTAGCTGCGCCGGCTTCCTTTTCAATTTGCACATATTGCACCTCTCTGGGTGTGAGGCCCCAAGAGATGTACACAACAGGTCTCCACTTTATAGCACTGATTGTATCCGGATCCCCCTCAAATAAATCCTTTTGCGATAATGTCCATGGAATTTCACTCTTTCGGCAGCAAACTTATGTTTTTCATTGAGAATGAGGTCAGCTTTTTCACCCTTTCCCGGAGCCTTTTTGTCACGCTGTGTTTTATCTTTTCCAAAGACCACGGTGTCATCCACATGGCACATGGCACCCTCAGTCCCTGCAATGATTTGTGAACATGTTCAGGCGATGATGAGATACCAAAGGGAAGTCTCTGAAAACAGTATCTTCCAAAAGGCCAATGAATGTCATTAAAGGCTGTGATTCATGAGGCAAAGGAACCCCAGATGTTGCATCCAACTTTGAGAAGACTTCGAGAAGACTTTAGCGCCCGCCAACTGTGCCAGTGTGTCATGACACACTGTCATTCAGTCGGTTCATGTTGTTTGGGGACCACGATCATTCGTGCACACCACTTAATCGGCTCGTCAATTCTTCTTATGACCCCCGAGTGCCTCCATCCTGTCCAACTCTCCTCTAACTTTGTCATTCATTGGTAATGGGACCCTCAGTGGGGCTGAGGAACCCTAAGGAACTGCCCCATCCTTCAGATTTATCCCATAATTTCCTCGTAACTTTACGAGGAACACTTGGGAACAAAGCTTTGTTCAGGTGGCTCTTGTCTGGTTTCACCTCTTGAACCGAGCCTACCTGTTTAATTAATCAGGTCTAGTTTGATTAAAGCTGGTAGAGCCATCAATGGCATCACTAGAATTTCGCCACATGAAGATTCTGTTTTGCTTCCTTCCTTTTCCATTTTGATGTATGCACTCACAACTCCCAAAACATGGAGTGGACTGTTATATGGACCTTTGAATCTTCTGGGAGGTTCTATCAATATTTCATGCAAGCTGAAGTACAGTGGAGCCGGAATGGCTGCAACAGATGCCGTTGCATCTCGTCTTTTGCTCATGTCTTTTAGCCACACCTCATCTGTTCCTTTTGCGTCCACTCTCTGGATCTGCAAACTGCCCACAAAATGGCCGTTCTTTTTTACACTTGCGACATTCCGCTTCTTTAGCTGGGCGCTCCTACCATTGATGTCATGCAGTTTGACCTCACCTCTTACATTTTCGTTCTTGGAACATTTTATTCGTTGAGTTCAGTTGACCAGTTGATTTCCTGCAGGCACCCGTCTGTGCTGAATTCACACTTTATTCAAATGTATGGCATCCACACTAGCACCTTTAATGTCTGGATGTGTCACGCTGCGTGGTGGTGGTGCATCCCAAAAAGCAGGCACGAGAGAGGAGCAGGTGGTACTTGACGAATTGTATTCAATAAAACACAGAAAACAAACAAAGTCCAAAGAACAAAACAAATCCAAAGTAGCAAAACAAAACCCAAGCTGTAGCTAAAACTAACAGTCAACAAAACAAGATTGAGAACATGAGAGCAACAAACAAACATGACAGTAGCCAAAAAGCAACAACAATGACCCAACACTGAGTGGTCAGGAGGGAGTCCTTTTATGCTACTAATTACATAACGACCAACAGGTGTGCAGCTGCAGGGAGAGCCCTACAGTGCCACCTGTTGGTCCCAAACCGAATCATGACAGGATGAGCCCCTTGTATCGGCTGTTTTCTCATTTCTTCCTGCTGGCCGACCTAAATTATTGTTTTAACCAGAGTCAGGTTAGGGTCTAACTCAGGGGTCGGCAACCCAAAATGTTGAAAGAGCCATATTGGAGCAAAAAAACGAAAAACAAACGTCTGGAGCCGCAACAAATTAAAAGCCTTAGAAAGAAGGCAACACACGCTTTATGTATCTAATATATTAGCTATATTAGCCTAATATCAAGATGACTAACTTGGCTACAAATACATAATGGGCCTTCCCGATCAAACATTTTTTTTTCCCCCTGCAGTGCATCCTGTAGAGCAGGGGGGCCCAACCTTTTTTTGACCAAAACTCTTATTTTTCGATCAACCAGCCTCTCGCGATGAAATAAACACGGCGGCCCAGTGGGCAACTGGTTAGCTCGTTGACCTCACAGTGCAGAGGTACTGGGTTCAATTCCAGCTCCGGCCTCCCTTTGGGGAGTTTACATGTTCTCCCCGGGCCTGCATGGCTTTTCTCCGGGTGCTCCCGTTTCCTCCCACATTAAAAAAACAAAACAAAAAAAAAACATGCATAGCAGGCTGATTGAAAACTCTAAATCAGGGGTGACAAACCCATTTTCATTGCGGGCCACATTTTAGTTACCATTTCCCTTGGAGGGCCATTATGACTGAAATCATATAAAGAAGTCAAGAATAACAGTTTATTCAACTATTGTTTAAGTCATGTATTGAGGTGTTTGGCAACAAGAAAATACTTCCAATGTGTCTCTTAGTTATTACATGTGAAAATGTGAAATTTTTGTACATATTTTAGCAAGCATCATGGAAGTTGCCATGTTTGATTTGCTTTCGTGGGCCACATAAAATGATGTGGCGGGCCAGATCTGGCCCCCAGGCCTTGACTTTGACACCTATGCTCTAATGGTCCCTAGGTGTGAGTGTGAGCACGTAGGGTTGTACGTCTGCGTGCCCTGCGATTGGCTGGCAACCGGTTCAGGGTGTCCCCCGCCTACTGCCCGAAGACAGCTGGAATAGGCTCTAGCACCCCACGCGACCTTAGTGAGGATCAAGCGGATCAAAAAATGGATGGATGGATGGATGAAATAAACACAACTCTTTAGCGTCATAAATGTATGAAGTAAGAACTACTGATAAGTTACATTTCTCTCTTAAATTGCTCATTTCTTCCTGGTAATGAACATAATCAGTGGTTGAAATTATGTCGCATGCAGAGCACTACTGATTGATTGCATGTCTCATGCAATGCATCCTGAAATTCTCAGTACCAGATTTAAGAAATAAACTGCTTCAGTAGAGCATTCAGATAGGAGACAGCCAATATTGACCCTCCTGCTGTGGGTCTTTGAAAATGTATTTTTGAAGATGAACAATGATTTTACTTAAGATAAAAATGTGGGTGTGAATGTGTAGCCTGGATTTGTTTTTTCTTAAAAGCTACAGAAGCAAAGGTCACTGTGAGGGGGGAAAAAGAAAGTTTATAGAGCTGTGTGTGTGTGTGTGTGTGTGTGTGTGTGTGTGTGTGTTTAGGTATTATGCAAATTAGTGACAAAATAAAATATATTATTATTATTATTAATAACAACAACAACAAAAATAGTCAGGCTTATAGTATAGCTTATATAGCTTATAGTCCGGAATTTACGGTAGTCATATTTATCTATTCAATGTGTACACATAGGTTGTGTCCAGACGGTAGGCATATCTGATTTCAAACAGATTGCTCCCCAAATCCAATTTTTAGGGCTTCAAACTGTTTTTAGTAAGTGTCCAAATGGGACATTATTGACCCATCTGACATGTTGCTGTCGTACAGCACGTGTAGTGCTTGACATCACCGCTCCGCAGTTTGATGGCCGCCGTACAAACCTCAACCCGCCCTGTCGACAATCACGTTCAGGCACACGATGGCCGCTATTTGCACTGTCCACCCCCGAATCGATGAATGCGTTTAGGTGCGTGATGGCCGCAGTCCGCCTGTTCTCCCTCGCCCGCTATCGACAATTACGTGTCGTCGCGTGACGGCCGCAGACTGCACCACCCCCCAGCGAAAAAAATGTTCCTGGGCCGAATTTCGATCCCATACATCCACGGTTTAGGAGTGAATTCCTCATCACTATCGGATTCTCCACTATCACTGAGGCAGCTCCCGTTACTGTCCACAGGAGGAACCTTGGTCCGAGGTCATCCACCTCGCTTTGTTTATAGATAAATGCTGCATTCATTTTTAGGTGTACAGAAACAAAATAATCAACAGACATGGCATTTTATTTAACACGTTATTTTTTATAGTACCGTAAATTCCAGACTATAAGATTCAAGATTCCCAAATACATAAAGAGTGTGTAGAGTAGCGGTGCATGTTTGGAGATTATTCTTTGTTAGATTGCTGTGAGATCAACACAATCCTATGCATTTTCTCCATTATCTTACTGAGAAGTAAGTGTAGTTGCATGCATGCAGGGTCATATATTTTTATGAATCCCCAACGCTTTCTGAAAATTCAGTTAGTGTTTTTCAAAAATGTACCGTAAATTCCGGACTATAAGCCGCTACTTTTTTCTCAAACTTTCAACCCTGCGGCTTATACAGTGATGCGGCCAATTTGTGTAATTTTTCTAACGGCCACCAGTAGAAAAGGTAAGATTAAGAGCGGTGGAATATATGCGTTGAGGAAGACTGCAACTTCTTGTCTTGTGCATCAATTAAATTAGCGTGAACATACCCTCATCGTGGAAAATGCAAAAAGAAAGGCATATGACGCATTGCTATTCTGTTGCTAGCGTGTTGTTACCATGTTGCTACCGTTTGACTGCCGCGTCACAGGCACCGTTTGGGAAGAAAGTTATATGATTATTATTATTGTTAAGTTATATTATTAAAACTTTGAAAACTCTCTCTGTACCGTCTTTCTTTGTAAATATGTTGACATGTTTTAATGTGGGCACATGCGGCTTATATACGGGTGCGGCTTGTGTATGTACAAAATAGGTTTTCCTCTAAAAATGGAGCGGGTGCGGCTTATAATCAGGTGCGCTCTATAGTGCGGAAATTACGGTAATTACATATGCTAACTGCAATGTGCGTGAATGTGGAATGCTGTCTAGACGCATCTCTTCACTTTGTTAAGAAGGATGCCGCGCTCTCTTTTATGGAATTATGTGAACTAGCGCCGGCTGAGCCATTGACCAGGTAAATTAGAGACAGATGTTTTTTTTGAAACTTGAATTCGCGGGTTGTCTGTTTAAGTGCCCGCTGCCCATCCCCCCACGTCTCTCCCGCTCCTCAGCTGCTGGCTTGACCCTCTCCTCGCAGTGACTTGGCTTTAATTTGGCGCAGATTTAAACCATTTAAAACTATCAGTAAGGTAGATCAATTGATTTCGGACAACTTCACCGGAATCCTGCCGTGAGTTGGAAAGGCTCTACTCACCGATGTATTCTCAGTAACCCTCTGGAGACTAATATTATCCTTGACATCTCTCAACTCATCGGCCAGGTTTATTTTTCCTGCCAATGCACTTGTGCAACAATTTGATGGTGAGCTACACGAGCACCGCTGCAAAGCGATACTGATGAACTGAAGTCAAACAAATCCCCTAAAATCATGTTTTTCAAAATTTTCAAAGACATTGAAAAGAAATTGTCGCCACGCACACACACACTCAAGCGTATACAACAGATTAAGATGATGCATACATATTTACTTGGATCATTTTATAATAAAGCCTCAGTAACTTTGAATTACATGATAAAGAGGTGGGAATGATGGAGAAAAACGAACTTAATCTTATCATGTTTTCAAGGTTCATTTCAGTATTGTATATGCTTGATTGACCTCGAACGGTATGTTCTCACAACTTGTACACAATGGAAACAAAAAGTCAGAGAGATTGAGAGACCGGAGCAGATGGTACCTGACCACATCATTAGTAGACACACTGGTGCCTGTTATCTTATAACTTGGAATGTACACATGTCTGGAGGTTGGTGCGAGTACCAGGAGAATGCTTTGTCTGAGGGGCGACCCAATTGGGCCGTCCAGAGGTGTGACATGTGAAGAAGGGAGTGTTTTTCTGATATATCACTTGTAATTTGCATACACAACCGGACGGTTCGGACATTGATGAGGACTCTGACTTAGACAGCGTTGTCTAGTCACACATGGACAAAAACCCTAAGCCCCAAGGGACCCCCTCATTGCACACACTTACTGACAACACGAAGAATCCGAGCGGGTAAGGCCAGGCGGGTCCCTGCTTACGCCGCAGCCGGCGAGCTGCCTGTTACCTAAGGTCACGGGTAGGGCCTCTTCAGGTAACCACCGTGTAGGGAGTTTCGTTGTATAGGCTTTGTGTGAGCCTATTTTGCTTTTTTATCATTCTTTTTCTTTTAAACTTCTCATGAACATTTTCTTTATTTAGGTTGATTATTTTTGAGCGATCTGTGAAAACGATCCATTACGTTATTCATCTGCTTGTGTGTTTTACTACTATTAAATTTGACCCTATTCCTGTTTTTCAGACACAAGGTTCTCGACCCCAAGCGGGGTGGGAGGAGTGGAATTTTTTCCCTATTGGAGGGTTTTCGCCACTCCCTGAAAAACAACCCTGTTGTTTTCGATTTATGATGTGTTAACTTGAATCCAAGGGAATTGTTTTCACTGATGTTTTCGAAATCCACAACAGGGGGGAAATGTAAAGTAAGCTCTTATATTTGTGTGTATTTCTCAACACCCTATTGTATTACTTGACCTTGCTTTTCTGTGTTCACATAAAACTTTCCTCACACACTATCTGCCACACACATTCCATCGCAGCCAAAACACGCACCCACACACCACATCACACCAGTACCTTTCCATTGTTTTGACTGCGCATGCTCTACACAAAATAAATGCACTCTGCAGCGGCGAACCGACAGGAGATCTTGTGAGCCGAGGCACTGGAACATCGTGCCCTCCTTGTTCTTCCCTGCTGCAGCAGTCTAAAACTTTATCTCAGTGTGCTGCCTGTTCTTTGCCCGGGTCGGCCAGGCCTTTTAGACCCAACAATGCTCCTGCCATATTTGAAAAAAAAATGAATGCAAATTTGAACGGTATGCCACTGATAATAAATTCATCAGCACAGGTATATACATGTATGTATAACATTTATTGAACATTATCAGCTCGTATTTTGGGTCTCACACACATTGGGTATAGAAATGAATGACATGGAAGGTGACCTAAAACCTTATTTCAGGAATTACCAACGAATGAGTCTCCAAGAGAAAAATATTCTCCTGGAGAAAGGATAAACATTAGCTTCTTCTATCTAGGCAGTGTTCATGTTGGTGCTGCAGTCCTCCTCTCGTCCAGCTCATTGTAAGTGTACTCCCAAGTACTTTTTAACATGTCACTTGGCTCCCCCGTGACAGTGGTGGTCCTGATCCACAATGGTCCATAACTACTTCCTTCCATGTTGTTGAAGACTAGACTATTCCTGCAACACCGGTCCAACAACGTCACGGTCTACCTGCTTTCTGTTCTCCTTCCACGGTTCATCGCCACTGCAGTCATCACAGAAAATCTGCAGGTGGCACTGCAGTTGTTTTGACAGTCTGAGGCTTGCCAGGTGACTAGATAAGACAGTCACCTGATTTCTGAGACCAGATGAAGTCTTTTTAATTCTTATCATCGTTTCGCAACAAAGCGAGCCTAGCCGTACATCCGTTTCGAGGTTCAGGGTTTGAATCTTGACTCTAGTTTTTGTATGTGGCTTTTGCCTGTTCTCACTCTGCTTGCTGTTTTTTTTTTTTGAGAAGATACTTCAGCTTCCATCCACATTACATGCATGTTTGACGAGGACTCTCAATAGTCCAAAGGTGGTGAGTGTCAAGGCTTATTTGTCTATTTGTGGCCTGGCTTCTAACCCATTACCTTCAAAGTAATGGGTCGATGTCCTTTCTATTTTTCATTTGACCTCAACACTTTGAATATTTTCTTAGTAAATCTTCTCCACTGGCTAAAAGTGGCACATGAGTCTATTTTCTCCGTTTTCTGTTAGTATTTGAGCTTGTTGTGCTATGGTGGTGATGTTTGATGGATACAAAAGACAGCTGGGCCGTGTAGAGAATATGGAAAAGACCAAAACTCTTAAAATTCTTTTGATGGAGCACTTTAAAAAAAAAAAAGAAGGAGGAAGGGATTTTATGTGTAGGTGTTGAATAGAGATGACATTTATCTTCACTCCTGACGGATGAATACCTCTGCACAGAAAGTTTCCCATCCGCCACCCTACTTCTCTTTCCTTTTCTCTTTCTTGTTTCACACACTTGAGAAAATAATGAGAGCATTTTATTTAGTTCAAGGTGTGAAGCCAATGCATTGCACCGTGCAGGAGTGCAAAAAAGGGCCGAGCTAAAACATCATCATTTATTCATCAATTTTGACACCTTCTCCATAGGTGAGGGTCTAATGCACACGCCGCATATTTTGAGATACAGTACATGGCGCTTCAAAGTTTCTTCTCCTCATAGTTTGGGGTGAAAATGACACTTAAAAAAAAAAAATACTGCCATTGGCAAAAAGGAAGCTTACCGTAAATTCCGGACTATAAGCCGCTACTTTTTTCCCAAACTTTCAACCCTGCGGCTTATACAGTGATGCGGCCAATATGTGTAATTTTTCTAACGGCCGCCAGGGGCGCTCGAGTAGAAAAGGTAAGATTAAGACCGGTCTTTATGACACTGTTTAATTCCGACACTGAGGACGGTGACTTCGATGGCTTCAGTTCACAGGAGGAAGATGAAGACGGCTCACCGTGATTTTCTTTCTTTGTAAATATGTTGACATGTTTTAATGTGGGCACATGCGGCTTATATACAGGTGCGGCTTGTGTATGTACAAAATTGGTTTTCCTCTAAAAATGTTGTGGGTGCGGCTTATAATCAGGTGCGCTCTATAGTGCGGAAATTACGGTACTTTGCTGGAAGTCACCGTGTTTCATTTTCCTTACTTTATTCAATTTCTACTCCGATTGGCTGGCAACCAGTTCGGGGTGTACTGCGCCTACTGCCCGAAGAAAGCTGGGATGGGCTCCAGAATGCCCCTGTGACCCTCGTGAGGAAAAGCGGATGGATAGATTCCATTTCTCAACTATGTGTTGTTTTCTCGAATGTGGAGTGTAAGAAGCAGGCAGACACATTTTTGCTGCCGATTGGCTCTCGCGACGCAATGCAGCTTCAAGTTCAAATTGTCAAAAGGCGTGAAAATTGATGATTCAATAAATTTGTCGGTGCTCACCCCCCACTTGGGTCTCATCAGTCACATCTTCCTCGCCATCTGCGCCACACTTCCCCGAATTGCGCCTATCTGTGTACTGACTTAATGGACTCTATTTTCATAGACAGCCGTCCGTGTGCCCGGCGTAAAAACGGGCGCGTCTCAATTTTCGTTCCGGGCAACTCTAGTCTACCGTGTTTGCGAGAGACACGACTCTCGGCGTGGTCCGGCAGACACGGCTGCCACGCCCCCAACGCATCTTGCAATTTGGTGACATGAGTAGAAACGGGCACATCTTCAAATTCGTGTCGAAGCAAAACTAGTTTATTTGGTGCGTAGTGGAATTTGCTAGACACACTCCACTTTGCGCTACACTTGTGCTGGGCCAAAAAACAACGGCAAATATGTAATCGTACCACGAGAAACACTCAACTCGGGGTCTATGTGATGACAGCATAAATCTCTGCACTCTTGATTTTTCTCAGCGGTTATTTCATTCTTTCTAATCTGACATTTCTCCTGTGTCACAGTTTTACTTCCTCTTTTCTCCTTTCTCTTTTATTTCTCCTCAATCAAAGTGATAGTCAAAGTACTGATTCCATCTACTCGGCGCCTTTATCCTATGGACATGTACCCCTTAGCAGTGCATGTCTTTTTGTCTTTTCTTTCTTAACTTCTACTTATTGATCTGCTGCTGTACCTCTAGTCTTTTCCCTTTTCTCACCTGCGGAGTCATCCCCACACGCTATGATGTGATTCAGTCTTGCTTCACTCTCTCCGGTAAACACCTTGGTCTTGTATTGCTGGGGTTGCATCATTTATATAGAATATAGTCCACCTGTGTGCACTCTGCATCTTTTAATTTAAAAAGTAAATGGCCATTTTGCTCATATACAATGCCTGTTTCTGTGTTTGTGTTGTTGTAACCCTTGTGTGTGTTTGTGAGGGCAGGGAGATGTGGTTACTTCAGTTACTTGAGCATTAGGGGTGCGTTCGCAAATAATCTCTTCGCGCTGGTTCACTGCGACCGTTTGGAAACTAGAATCTATCCATTCATTTTCCGAACCGCTTATCCTCACAAGGGTCGCGGGGCGTTCTGGAGCCTATCCCAGCTGTCTTTGGGCAGTAGACGGAGTACACCCCAAACTGGTTGCCAGCCAATCAGAGTAGAAATTTAATAAAGTAAGGAAAATGAAACACAGTGACTTCCAGCAAAGTACCGTAATTTCCGCACTATAGAGCGCACCTGATTATAAGCCGCACCCACTACATTTTTAGAGGAAAACCAATTTTGCCCACATTAAAACATGTCATGTGGGAGGAAAGCAGAGTACCCAGAGAAAATCCACGCAGGATCAAGGATCAAGCGGTTGGGAAGATGAATGTATGAATGATCAAAATATTCCATATAACTCATGCATTGCAGTTCTTCACAGAACGTTTTGAAGCATTACACTTACAGTAATATGGCATCTCTTGCTTGACTCAATTCAGCACTTGAAAGTTAGACAAGATGCACATGCGAGTAACAAATACTGTGAAGGCAGGTTGACAGCCTCGGCAATTAACTGTACTGTACAGTAAGACAAAAGAAAGACAAGGTAAGGAGGCGATAAGACAAGGAAGAAGACAAAGGATTCAGGCAAAGGATGAAATTGGAAGGGAAAATGACACAGAAAGTGTAAATGGTTGAGGGGGGGTTCATGGAGAAGAAATCGAGTCGAAGCATGCCTGATGGGATGAGAGGTGAAACGTGTTGCAAGTCAACTACAACATACCATTTGGGATTTATTCAATGCCTTGAGAAAGGGTCGAAGTCGAAGTTGATTTTGTTATTTTATTATTTTATTTGGATCGACACACAACATGCCAAATCAAACATGACAGCACAACACAAAGATCATCTCTGCCCGCTTTTACCCACCCCTCTCCAACCAATCAATCACATACAAACATAAAACTCCATCACATAACAGAACTGAGTGGTTACATCAAAACATAAATATGAGGTCATCCATACGCAGCGGAAGTTCCGCTTCAACAAGAAAGCCATATCAAAGACGTCGAAAACCAAGAGGCAGAAATAGCAGAACGGCAAAGAGCTTTAGAAGCAAAATGCAGGGAACTAGAGAAGACTGGACACAATTAAAAGCCTAAAGGCTGCTCAGCCAAGACAAAGACTCTATGACCAAAGTGCATGTTCTGATGAGGAAATATACGAGCTACTTCATCCAAATTCCAAGAAAGAAAATGAAGTAAAATCCGAAAACAATGACTCCCATTGCAAATCTTGCTGTTCACCTCAAAGGGAGGGAGGAGGGGGGGCAGTTAATTTCCTTCACTGGTGTGAGAACATGAAAGTATAGAATCTCGATATTTCATAAAATATACCGTAATTTCCGCACTATAGAGCGCACCTGATTATAAGCCGCACCCACTCCATTTTTAGAGGAAAACCAATTTTGTACATACACAAGCTGCACCCGTATATAAGCCGCATGTGCCCACATTAAAACATGTCAACGTATTTACAAAGAAAGACGGTACACAGAGAGCGTTTTCAAAGTTTTAATAATATAACTTAACAATAATAATAATATAACTTTCTTCCCAAACGGTGCCTGTGACGCGACAGTCTTAATCTTACCTTTTCTACTCAAGCGCCCCTGGCGGCCGTTAGAAAAATTACATAAATTGGCTGCATCACTGTATAAGCCGCAGGGTTGAAAGTTTGGGGAAAAGTAGCGGCTTATAGTCCGGAATTTACGGTAATTTTTATTCTAACCATGTAAGTATTGATTTGAATACAAAAGAAAATGAAAGCAATATCATTTCCAGATAAACTGTAGCCAGTGAGAATACCTTCTGTATTTTGGGCGTAAAGCAATCAAGCAATTTGTATTTCATCCATAATCCGTAATCTGTCATATATGGAGGCAGAAGAGAAAAGGTTAAAGAGTGAAGGAATGTATTGTGTATAGCGGGGATTTAAAGGTAGTGTAACCTCGGGCAACGCGTTTCATAATAAATAATAAATGCCCTTAATTAAACGAAAAGAAGGGTAGAAGGCTACCTTTGATTTATGAACAGTCCTTTTTCTTTTTCTGCTGCTGGGTCGATATGCTTCAACTCTTGTATCATAGTACACAGCGCATGCAAAACATATTCACATATTGCATCACTTTATCAATTTTTTGTTTTTAAGCCTTATTCCGAAATGAATACGTTTATTTCTTACTCTAAATCAGGCATGTCCAGCTTCGGACCTCGATGGAATTTGTCCTGCCTGTTTTTTTACGTGTCCCTCCTGCAACACACCTGATTCAAATGATCAGCTCATCCGCCATCTGTGAAGACGCCTCCAAACGATCCTGATCATTCGAGTCAGGTGTGTTGCAGGAGGGACACGTCTAAAACATGTAGAACAGGGGCCCTCGAGGATCGAGTTTTGACATCCCTGCTCTAAATGTTACACATAAGGCCACATAATGACAAGAGATGGGCATTCCGTGAACGTAACGGTCCGTCCCGAATGGACATACATTTTGGGGAGGGAGCTCGGGAATTTTTTTTAAAGAGCACGGAAGTGGATTTTTCGTCTGTCCCTATAATCGTCCCTCACCGAGTCAAGTACCTACGGGCGTCCATTCCACTAATGACGGACAGAACCACGCCTTGCCTGTTTTACGCGTGTAATCCGCCAAGACAGTACTTCTGACCCAAGGTGAACCATCACGACGCACCGCTTGGCTCATGCATGTTCACCGTGTTTGTATGCGGGACTTCACTTTGCTTCAAGCGGACAAGAGGAGGAGCACTTGTCCTCTGTCCCAAAAAGTTTACACATCTTTAGTCAGTCTGGTGACTGACAGTGGTTGTGTTGGCAGCTAAATGCTATCTTGGTTGACACTTTGGCAAATAATCATTCAATCCAGCTGGTTAAGATAGCTGGCTGTGTTTTATGCCTCTCGGTCCCGTCCTACACCATATATGTGTATGTGTGTGTGTGTTTGGTCCTCACTGTGCCACAAGTACGGGAATGTGTGTGTGTGTTTTCCTTTATTTGGCCGCGTCTGCTCATTCATGCGCATGCGTGGGAGGTACCCGGTACGTTTTCGACGCCCACGCAAGGCAGCCAAAAAGTTCATTTGAACCCGCTCGAGTGAAATGGGCGAAGAACAAAAATTGCCTTGGAACACTCCAAACGCGCCACTGGTCACCCAACTGCACGTACTGTACTGCATCGGGAACGCGCCGGCGGAGCGCATGGAGGTGTGGGTGGACTTATTTATTAAATACAACACCTCACTCCCGAATGCCACTGCTGTGGAGAGGGCGACGTCCTCCAGCCAGAGTACCGCCATGGCGTTCCACAATGTCCCTATTGGGGTACCCCCTCCTTCAAGGGGCAGTTTGGGGAGGAGAACAGGATGCAGAACACAATTTTTTCTTTTGTGTGTGTGTAAAGTTGTCCAAGCTGTTCATAATTTATAGCTTTTGTGTGAAAAGCGGTCCATACTGTTTCACAATGCATTCAATTGTGTGCAAGTCTGTGGTACACTTTTACTGCGGGTCTTAAAATAGCGGTGACTCAAATGAGGATCTGCGTTAGCCTCTCTCCCATGGCCTCGTGTTTTTTTTTGGGGGGGGGACTGGTGAGATGTAAGGACAAGGACAGACTAAAATCATTATTTTATGACAAAGGATGTTGCCCAGGTTCAGGAGGACTGACTGGAAAAATAGGGTAAAGTGCCCATCACTGATAAAAAATAAAATAAAAATAAAATAATAATAATAATAATAATATGTAATAATGTTTACATTTTTGCAAATTCATCCAAAAATCACGGTTGTATTTCAACTATGTAATAAAGTATTAACCTTGGGTTATGTAATAAACCAAAGGTTAGTTAATGTTGTTTATGTTGGAAAGAATTTCATTTGGACAAAAATGGATTTGATTTGTGATTTTGACACATACACACGCACACACACACACACACACACAAGTTTTTATTTTTGGTTTTTGATCAAAAATGAGATTCAGCATTTTATTGTAATTAGTGTTTTTTAAGTTATTTGTTTATTGTTTCATCGCCGAGACTGTTTTACTTTATGTACTTGGTATGCAGCTGTGGCTGTTTTTAAAGTGGTCTATAAACACAGATGAATTGAGTTATTTTGCTCAATATGTGTATTTGATGTCATCCTTGACTTGAACTGCTCTTAGATTATCCATCCATCCATTTTCTTTGGATCAGATACATTCCTTATTCAGACATCTCTTTTGGTTAAAAGCACTTTCAAAACATGAGTGAACTACAGTTGTAGTATTTACACTAAAGTGAGCTGAAGAAAAAAATTTGTACAGCTCTCTGAGCAACACCATACCAAAGAAACAGCGGTGCGATGTGCCATCTGAAATCACAAATGTTGGCAGAGCACAAGCTTGTATTTCCCTGAGGAATGAAAGACAGCAGACAGCATTATCTGGAGAACAAACCACGCATTCCCAGTGAAACTGAATATGAATACAAAGCGCATACTCTGATACTGTTTTTTAAAAATAATTTTTAAAACTTGTGTTTAATAATTGCAAATTTCCCCAGTGTGGGACAAATAAAGGTTATCTTATCTTATCTTAATGTCAGTGCAGTGGGCCAGCCTGCATCACATCTGCATCACATCGCTACAATTACCTTGAATTGCCGCATCACCATAAACATTCCTTGCGGGAGTGCAAAAGAGCTTTGTTTTGAGATTATGGGATTTGTTTCAAAATGTCTGAAACAGCCTATCAAAGTTTCGTTGGAGCACTCAACCTCCAGAAATGGGACCCCTCCCTTGAGTATTGACAAGTATGGAACTTGAAGATTATTCATTGCGTCCTAAGCTTTAAACCATCTCATTTGAAATGCATTCACATCTGTTGGCAGTTTATTGCATTTTCGTGTCTGACGACAACAATAGTGCTTCAGCATTTATGGTCCTGTTTGAGGGACTTCATTGGGAGATTACAGGCAAATCCAGTGTGTATGTTGATGTTTAAAAAAATATTCCTTTGTAGTGTGTTCACAAACACCCCTTTAGAATTTATTTTGTGGTTTCTTTGCTGGATTTTCAGTCAGTAATCAGAATCTTTTTATGTATTTTTAATTTCCATGTGATAGCAATATAATAATGATGCATAGTTCGGGGCGTCAAATTCATTTTCAACCTCTGGCTTCAGTGGGCGGGCCCAATAATGTGCAAAATGATGACAGCGAACGCACGTGACAATTGTAATTGTAAAAGTGTAATGCTAACGGAAAATAAGATGGTGGATTGGCTGGTGCTTGTGGAGCGCGGTGCTGGAAAAAAAATGACGTCTGGGAGAAGGATTCCTGGAAGAGTTCGGCTGACCACTTCATATTTTTACAGTGAAAAAATACTGAGAAGTGAAAAAGAAGGCACCAGTGTGTGTAACACTGTCTCAAGACCTCCTGCGGGAGACTGCGCTCCTTCCACACAAATAGCTCCATCGTGTATCGTATAGCCTTTTAGAGGCCATTTTAGGTCGTGAGAGATTGTAGTTTGTCGGAACTTGACTGTCTCGACAGTTAACCTACGGCTATTGTGGTTATTGGGTTTATTGTGGACTACTATAGTCCACAATAACCTCTACAAGTATCTATAATTTGATATTAATTGAAAGTCAAGGAAAAAAACGGCAAGCAAGGCAGGTGGTCCTCAACTTACCAACATAAACGATTCCGAAAGCCTGTTTGTAAATCAGATGATAGGTAAGTCCATTTTATTAAATAAAAATCTAATTATATTATAAAATTAAATAAATATAAAAAAATGAATTAGATTACATACAAAAAAACTGCTGTGAACAATAAAAACACACATTATAAACACAAAAGACAAGTTTACCGTAAATTCTGGACTATAAGCCACTACTTTTTTCCCCAAACTTTCAACCCTGCGGCTTATACAGTGATGCGGCCAATTTATGTAATTTTTCTAACGCCCGCCAGGCGCGCTCGAGTAGAAAAGGTAAGATTAAGACCGGTCTTTATGACACTGTTTAATTCCGACACTGAGGACGGTGACTTCGATGGCTTCAGTTCACAGGAGGAAGATGAAGACGGCTCACCGTGATTTTTACAAGGACCGGTTTGCTCTTTTACCAGACCTGTTATACTGTGTTGCTATTCTGTTGCTAGCGTGTTGTTACCATGTTGCTAGCGTTTGACTGCCGCGTCACAGGCACCGTTTGGGAAGAAAGTTATATTGCTAAAACTTTGAAAACTCTCTCTGTGTACCGTCTTTCTTTGTAAATATGTCGACATGTTTTAATGTGGGCACATGCGGCTTATATACGGGTGCGGCTTGTGTGTGCACAAAATTGGTTTTCCTCTAAAAATGGAGTGGGTGCGGCTTATAATCAGGTGCGCTCTATAGTGCGGAAATTACGGTACTTACTTTTACTCCCACTCCATTTGACCGATCTTGCAGTGTACGGAGTGAGTCATTTCAGCTGAAATTCACAAAAGCACTTTAGAAAAGAGCAGACATTTGTATCTATTCAACGTTTACACATATTTCCATCCATAAATGCCACAAACAAGCGGAAACTTCACAAACTTATTTTCATCCGCTTTAGGTGTGTATTCATCATCATCAATGTTCCAACAATCACAGACAGCTCGAGTCACTGTCCACAGGAGCCGATGTCCACCTGCTCGCTTGCCTTTCATTTTGTGTTCAACATAAAATTAAGCAGCAGAAATTACATCTTACAATAACGCTTACAGAGACTAACTAGAGTGGGAGTTTATGAATGAAATGTAGGAATTTTGAAAGCCGTCAACATCCAGGATCATGTTTGCAGCCGGATAAAGACATTGTAGACGGTTGCAGTAAATTAGCCTCAAACCAAATTTATCAGATATCGTCAAATACACGTGTCATAGGCACTCTCCCTCGGCATGTTTGCGACACAAGTACACGATAACAAGGTTCGTGTTTTTATCTTGCATCTCTTCATTAACAATGGAGGAGAGAGTCAGGGAGATTTGTCTTGTCAAATCTATAAGAGTGAAATTTAAGAATAAAGGTTGTTTTCATTTAAAAAAAAATAGACAACCTTTTTGATTTACCATAATAATCCAGATGCTTGAATCAAACTTTAAAGAATTATGATTTAAAAAAAAAAAGGAGTCAGTATTGGAAATATCTGAGGGCATTTCACTGTGCTTGTGCGTGTGTGTGTGTGTGTGAGTGCGTGTGTGAGTGCGTGTGATTTCTTTTTTTTCTAATCCCCCAACCACAAAACAGATTCTTTGTTCTCTCTTCATGACCCTTGATTGGCTTCAGAAATGGGGAAGGAATTTTAAGGCTAATTCATTCTCTTTCTTTCTTTCTTTCTTTCTTTCTTTCTTTCTTTTGCTGGTCTGCCTGTCAGTATGTTTTTTTCTCTCTCATACTCTTTCCCTCTGTCACTTTATGGATATATAATATACTTTATATGGGCCTTTTTTTTTTTTCAATTTGATCAATTACAGTCAAGATATGGGATATGCCCAGAACGCCTCACCAGGGAGGTGTCCAGGAGGCATCCTAATCAGATGCCCGAGCCACCTCATCTGGCTCCTCGAGAGCTAGCTTCTGAAGCTGAGGATCGCTGCCTTTGGCTGCCGCCCAGCTCCGACCCCTTTGGCCCCTCCCATAGGTGGTGAGCCCATGAGAAGAAAAAAAACCAAGGAAACAAATAAGCCAAAAAGGATGATGTAAAAATAAAGATATTTCAAAACACAAAGTGAGAAGCAAAAGTCTTTGCAACAAAGAGTAACGTTATACAAATTCCAATTATTTCTTTTATATTTCTCTTTTTCAGTCATCGATGCGGCAAACCCATGCACATCGCCAGCCCCTCCCGGGGGGCCATCAGCAGGAAGTCCCCACGATGAGTCAAAGAAATGTTGGAAAACGTGCAGCTTTACCATTGTTACATTTCGACTTCATAAAGTGTATTTGTGCAGCTTGGCGGCGGCGGCTACATATTCGGTCATGTCTCGCTGGCTTCCATCCCGGAAATGTATTTTTAATGTGTGTGAGCCTGCGAGTGGGTGACGTCATTCTGCTGGTGTGCGTACACTGCTGCATTGAATTCCACCCTGGAAAATCACTCACTCCTGCACAGTCATCGTTTTAGAAAAAAAACGAAAACATGGTTTAACGTGCATAGTACGGACTCCAATTGGTCAAAATCATAAAAAGTACTGACTCTGATACCCATCCGGACCCTCAACCAACCAAAAGTGGAGAGGAGTGGCGCTGTTTTGTATTATCCCCCCCCCCCCCCCCCGCCACCTAAAAAAAAAAATTGTCTGTTAGCATTCACACAAAGCTCCTCAAACCTAAATCGCACCTCAACATGCCTTTCCTTCATAGACTAGAAGCATAAATCCATCTGGTGTGCATTAGTGTTTCTTATGAAGCGTCTCCAGGGGATATGACATCATGTGGCCCTTTCGTGTGAGGGAATGGCGGCGCAATTCGACCACATGAGGGTTTTTACGTTTACATTAAACTCTTTTATCATGCCTCCCCCCACCCCCCCACACCTACTGTCAAAGGGCAGTATATAATTCTCACCTCAAGATTTGAAAACCTCTCTTCAGAAGAATGGAACCGTGCCAGAGTGGCTCGTTACGTTTTATGACCATGTCAGAACCTCAATTGATTGAGAGTATGATTGAAATTTGCCCAATAGTCTGGACAAATTAGAGCAGATTTTTTTTTAATTATTTGCATGAGTGAGTGTTTTTGCATGTGATTAAAATTTTTTTTTTTTTACTATATTTTGTCAAGAATGTTTACTTTTACACGCGACAAAAAAAACCCCAAAGAGCCTCAAATGGATTCTGGAAGTTGCTGAACTGCAAGGAAAGAAAGTATGAAAACACACATGAAATGTGCTAGTGATTTGAAAGTTTTGATGGTGTTTCCTTGACTTTCCCCCCAAGGTTAGTAGCAGGTTCTTGTGAGCTCATCGTTGGTTGTAATGTGCATGCTCATGGGACGCAATAAAGTAAGGAGAGGTTTCACACTAAATTGAGTAGGCCTGCCAGCAATAAATTCACGAGTTCCATGATATTCGAACTGAATAAGTGGTGTTTTTAGTTTGGCTGGAACAGGCTTAGCTGCCAATACCAAAAAGTGAATGAGGTGGCACCATGTGGACAATTACTGCTAATCAAATTATCCTCTTGGTAAATTGTGTTATCTGTGATAATAACTGACATAAATCTGATGACATCCTTTCTTTTGGATTTTAATGTGGCCGCTAATCCATATTTTTCCCCATAAGATTCATTTGCCATTCTGGCCTGCTCACATCAGTTTACCTTCTATGATGTACAAATAAATTGCAACACATATACCGTAATTTCCGCACTATAGAGCGCAACTGATTATAAGCCGCACCCACGACATTTTGAGGAAAACCAATTTTGTACATACACAAGCCGCACCCGTATATAAGCCGCATGTGCCCACATTAAAACATGTAAAACATATTTACAAAGAAAGACGGTACACAGAGAGAGTTTTCAAAGTTTGAATCATATAACTTAACAATAATAATAATATAACTTTCTTCCCAAACGGTGCCTGTGACGCGGCAGTAAAACGCTAGCAACATGGTAACAACACGCTAGCAACAGAATAGCAACACAGTATAACAGGTCTGGTAAAAGAACGTAGCGGTACTTGTAAAAATCACGGTGAGCCGTCTTCATCTTCCTCCTGTGAACTGAAGCCATCGAAGTCACCGTCCTCAGTGTCGGAATTAAACAGTGTCATAAAGACCGGTCTTAATCGTACCGTTTCTACTCGAGCGCCCCTGGCGGCCGTTAGAAGAATTACATAAATTGGCCGCATCACTGTATAAGCTGCAGGGTTGAAAGTTTGGGAAAAAAGTAGCGGCTTATAGTCCGGAATTTACAATAATAATTGTTTTTACTGACAATTGTATTCTTTTATCTTGTAATTAACTCTAATAATGTAGATAGTAACTATATTTTTGGTCAGCCAACAAACATGTATTACTAACCCTACATAACATATTCGACATGGAACCAAAGCTAAACAAAAGTTCAATGGTCAAATCTCATTAGCTGCAGGCAAGCTATAGCTGACAGGCACAAGTTGACTTCACTAGCTTCTGCCAGTGTTATTTTATATTTTCCGCCGGATTCAAACGAGGGTATAAATAGAGCTGCCTTACCTCAAAAATATTTCTCCTCACTGACCTCATGACACACAACAGTTATTTAGTCCAATTAAGCTACTTCAGTGGCATGTTAATGCCACCACACTCATTTACCAGAATTCGGAGCGATGCGGCTGGAAAATGTCTTCCCTTGCCTCAAATATCGTTTTATTTATTTTTTTTATGAAAAAGGGCCTTTCTGTTTTGTCGTGAGCTGAAACAAGTTCAGGCGTGCAGTAGCAAGTTTCACAGAGTGTAAAATCCAGTCATTTTGGGGGAACGTTTCTATACTTTGTACCTCATTTATGTCGTTAACCTTATTTGCAAATCGTATCTATAAATATTCTAGTATGTTAACATCAAAAAGCTGTTACAAAAACAGTTTGTGAACAGTCCCGTATCCTTTCTAGAGAGAAGCACATGGCATTGCAGTGTTACGCTTTTTTTTTTTCTCATAGCCGTTTTGTCACAGCTATTATTGGGTGTCATGCGTGAACACAAGATGAGTTCATTTTGGTCTGCAGCCTATCATGACACAGATTGCAGACTGAACATATACAGTAAATCTTCCCTTGACATCCAGCCTCATAGTCCTTTCAGAGCCCTGAATTACTTTCATATGTGTGCTGCAGTTTTTTTTTTCATTGTAAGGTTGGAAAAAAAAAAACATTTGTTTTGTTGTTTTGGAGAGTTTTTTTTTTTCGCAGCCATGACATTGTCATATAATAAACCAAGTGCATGTACCCAGCAGCAGCTCCCTCCCAATTACGAGGACAAACTTGCTTCGTTCCGCACATTCACACAAAGAAAGATAGCGGAGAATTCCATCAGCCCAGATGAAATAAAAAATATGGACGAAGTCCCTCTGACATTTGATTTGCCTCTCACTCGGACTGTAAATAAAAAAAGGTGACTCCTCCGTCATACTGAAAACAAGCGGCCACGAGAGAACACATTTTTACCTGTGTTTTGAGCTGCGCAGCATCGGGCCTAAAGCTGCCACCGATGATCATTTTTAAGCAGCTGACTATAGAAATAATTTCATATATCTTTTCCCATTTATATGATTTGCATTATTCTATTCAAAGCCTAGTGGGCTGCAGTATTTCTCCTCGTAACTACGCAAATGCGCATCAAGATCTCTCTTTGTCTGGCCTCTTATTATGCGTTTCAGCGTCATTTCGTTGTGCAAATGCATTTATCATGCTCATAAAAATATGGAGATTATTTTTAACCTTAAGAAATTTTGCATTTTTTTTTTTCTGCGGGGGGTTCAGCGGGGGACCGCGTCCGCGGCCTCACCCGGAGGCGCTCCAGGCGGCAGGGACGCAGAAGCAAACCCCCGCCTACTCATTGGCCAGAGGTTTATCATATGGTGCGGCACATATAATTACAAAATGGATTTTTCTTCATAAATCTGAGCATGCGGCTCTTAATCAGGTGCGGTCTGTAGCCCGGAATTTACGGTAGTTGAAATAGACATAGTTCCTGAAATTACATTTAAAAAGCCAAATTTTTAAAAAAAAAGAGCAAATTAAATGTGAAGAATCAAGCCACATTCTCAATTTATCGGGTTGTCTAAAACACTTTTACCATACTACTGATCAGTCAATCAAGGATCTGTTACCCACACACAATGCAATTTCCTGTAAAAAAAAAAAGGCCCCAGAGAAGCAGACTATAACAGTGAAGGCTAAATAATTGCATTTACAGTTTGCATAGGACGATTTGCTGAGTATGCATACAAGCTTGAGATTTCATGAGCATCTCTGAGCAATGCTGTATAACTGTATTTTCCCAAATTCAATACCAGATAGGAATACAAATGACTACATCTGATAGTCATGGTAATAGCATTGCAAGGAAATGCCATGTTTCCTTAAGATGGAACCCAAAGTGAGCAGAAACAATGGAAACTGCAGAGGCACCAGAATTCAACCCTGTGGAACACCATACGACAAAGTAGCAGTGTACGACTCAGAATAACCAAGGCTACAAAAATATGTTCTGTCACCCATATTGGATCTAAATCACTGAAGGGCTCAACCACTAATGCCCACGCGGTGTTGCCAATGACCCAACAGAATAATGTGATTCACCATATTAAACGCTGCAGTTAAATCCAACCGAACCAGACACGCCGTCTCTAGCGTCATTTGCCAGGAGGGTGTCATTAAAAAACTTGTAACAAGGCACTTTCTGTGCTATTCATCATCTTAAAACATAACTGGAAGACCTCCATGACGTTTATTGACAGGGTGATGCAGCAGGCGGTTTGGCGCGGTAACCCAGAAAAAAATAATTACGCACTGAAAACTTCACAGACGGTCATTTCTTTCAGTCACTCACACGACTCCAGTGAGCTGTGGATGCACAGGTAATTTATTGAACACGCCCACAATCTCACACAGCGGATGTCAATCAGCACAATCAGTAACATCACAACTATGAGGGTCACCCCATCAAACAAACAAACAAATAAATAATTGAGAGCACTCTCTCAACAAGGTTATAAGTCATCCAAGAAAGATTTTAACTGCTTGTCCACCACTTTTTGCAGAGTTTTAAAACTAAATGGCAGTTTAACATTTTGAGAGGTCACAGGCTGATGTTCAACACTCTGATATATTTAACGTGACATTTAGTCTTTCACCATTGCCCAGAAAAATGACTCAAAATGCACAGTGGAATCTTGTAGGCATGGTGCCACAGCCAGCATGTGGCAGTTATTCACTACATGGCGGCAATGTGCGGAAGAAGCCCAGAGACATATCTAGGCACTTAAGGAAGCCTTTAATGATGGTGGACGTGCAGACTTAGCCAAATCTTCAAAAGGGAGATTACAACAGCTACATTAACTGTAATAGGCATTGGTCAAATGCTTTGTGGAAGAGCTGCCAGTGAGGCAGTCATCCCCGTGTTGCTCATATCAAAATCACGTTGATTTCTGTCTCTTTTGCATATTTATCGCACATATAGATTTCCATCCATCCATCCATCCATCCATCCATCCATCCATCTTCCGAACTGCTTTATCCTCACTAGGGTCGCGGGGGATGCTGGAGCCTATCCCAGCTGTCTTCGGGCAGTAGGCGGGGGACACCCCGAATTGGTTGCCAGCCAATCGCAGGGCACACAGAGACGAACAACCATGCACGCCCACACTCACACCTAGGGACAATTTAGAGTGATCAATCAGCCTTCCATGCATGTTTTTGGAATGTGGGAGGAAACCGGAGTACCCGGAGAAAACCCACACAGGCCCGGGGAGAACATGCAAACTCCACACAGGGAGGCCGGAGCTGGAATTGAACCCGGTACCTCTGCACTGTGAGGTCGACGTGCTAACCACTGGACTACCGGGCCGCCCATATAGATTTCAGTTCATCAAATCAATTTTAACTCATTCAGTACCAGCCAATTCTAAACCAAGTCTGAAAAGACGTATAAAAACGTCTTTGGGAGTGAATGAGTTAATAACACACTGTGACAACCCAAGAAAATACAAAATCTCATTTCTAAAAGCCCATTTAATTTATTTAGACACCCACAAAAAAAGAAAGTCCAAACCTACCTGCCCCTATGTTAAAAAGCAATTTCACCCTGAACCTCATGATGGGTTGTGCTACCCTTGGCAGCAATAACAGAAATCAAGCGTTTGCGATAAGTGGTGATGAGTCTTGCACATCGCTGCGGAGGACTTTTGGCCCACTCTCCTTTTCCCAGAATTGCTTCAACTCCACCATATTGCAGGGTTTTCTTGCATGAACTGCAAAGTTTAAGGTCACACCACCGCATCTCAATTAGGATTATAATCCAGATGTTGACTTGGCCACTCCAAGGGGTTGCTATTCAGAGGTGGACTTGCCCTGTTGTATGATCCAAGAGCGCTTGAGTTTGAGGGCACAAACTGATTTTCAGACTTTCTTCTGGATTTTCTTGTCGACGGCAGAATTCATTTTCCTCGCAATCACTGCAAATTGTGATTGAGAGGACAAAGAGTGAGTGAGCAAGCAACCACAGACCATCGTCGTACTGCCAGCCAGCACCACGCTTCACTGTTGGCATAATGTTCTTTTCAATCAAAATACTGCCATTTTAACTCCACACATAACAGACCGCACATCTTCCAAAAACTTTAGTTTTTGACATCACGACACAGAATGTTTTTCCAAAGGTCTTGAGGAGAATCAAGATGTCTTTTGGCAAAGGCGTGTCACCTTTGTGTTCTTTTTTAGACAGCAGTACTTTTTGCCTGGGAAATCCTCCCATGGATGTCATTTTTAGCGAGTGTCTTCCTGGTGGTAGAGTCGTAAATATTGACCTGAACCGAGGCCAGGGAGGTCGGCAGTTCTTTGGGTGTTATTCTAGGTTCTTTTGTAACCGCCTGGATGAGTCGTCGTCGCACTCTTAAGAGTAATTTTAGCTGGTCAACCACTCCTGGGAATGTATGAAACTGTTCCCAGTTTTATCCATTTGTGGGTAGTGGCTCTGACAGTGGTTTGCTAAAGCCCTAGACTTTTGGAAATGGCTTTGGAACTTGTCCCAGACTGATAAATTTCAAGAACTTTTTTTTTCTCATTTCTCCTTGAATTTCCTCGGATCTTGGCATGATGCGTTTGTTTCCTGAGATCTCGTGGCCTACTTCACTTTGTCTGACAGATTCTATCGATGTGATTTCATGATTCAACAAAGGTGGTGCTCAGGTATTGCCTGTGAAATCGAACTCAGCTTCGTTGGTCACAACTACTTTGTCATTTATCAAGGGCATTACTTTTTCACACAGGGACAGGTAGTTTTGATGTTTTTTTTTTTTGGGTGCCTTAATTAATTAAATTAGCATTTAGTAACTGCGTTTTGTACTTCCTTGGGTAGTCTTTGTGTAATAAGATTGGTTTGATGAACTGAAACCTTTCTACGTGATAACATCCAAAGAGCACAGAAATGAGGAAGGGGGCAGATACTATTTCACGGCAATGTAGCTGATCACGGGATCCCAGACTGCAAGTCAGGGGGTGGGCAATGAATTTTTCAAACAGGCCATGCTACTCAATTGTGTTTGAAATACATTGAATGCATTTTTATTAAATAGTCAGTGGTGTCGTTTTAATAATCTGCCATCGTGTTGCTCTGGTATGTTGTAACCAAATCAAAATTCCAAACTGGAAAAAAAGCATTTTAAGTTATATTAAATTCCGGACTATAAGCCGCTAAAAATGTAGTGGGTGCGGCTTATAATCAGGTGCGCTCTATAGTGCGGAAATTACGGTATATTAAATGACATATCAACACATAAATTTGCCCAGATGTGCTGCAAGTGCTGGGTCGGAAATAAAAAAAAAAAAAGCATCAAACAACAACCTCTGGTGCTCACGTGAGGACCACGCCAAAGATTTTATGTGCACACCTGCATATATATGATTAGTTTGGCGCAATGCCGATCTGATTGGAACCCCGAAGTAAAACGCCCGGTTTACGAAAATCCCGCCTCTCCACATGTGGCTAGCACACTCCGAATGTGGGAGCAAACATTCGCAAATGGTTATCATGATTAAAATGGCTCAATGACTTCCTTACTTAATGTTTTTCATTTGATTATTTCACATGAATGGTGTGGAAATGACTTCATACACCTATTAAATAAATGTTTCACTGACTTCATTCAACAAATTTATGTCCCTGCCATAGAATGCAACCCCGTAAGCCAATGTCAAATGATATCATAGTGTCCTCTGATTAATTTATTATTATAATTTTTTTAAATGAAGCAAAGTTTGAGCTCTGCCCATTTCCCATTTCAATTTTACAGACTAGAAGAATAAATTATAGACCGAATCAGCCCACCCGTGTCCACTTAAATGGAGAGCAGTTTGAAACAGACCTTCAATGACCACCTTTTGATGATGAGGACTGATGGAGATATGAGTCACAATCGGTCACAGGCCAACGACTACCTTTGCGCTAGTGCTAGCATCAATGCAGTTATCACGGTACCCGTAATCAGCGAGCTATGCTTTGAGGTTCCGCGTAATAGAGGGCCTTCGCTCATGAGCTGCAATCAGTGGTGAAGTGCATGTTTATTTTTGTGAAGGCAGAGGAAAATACAATGCTTTTCATTTTCTCACTCTTCCCCTGGGACGGGAGACATAATCTGTCCAAAAAAATATACTGAGCTGTGAACTTCATACACGTGTTTCATTTGCAGGATTTGAGTTGAATAAGGTCAAAAAGACACATGCTCTGCTTTGGTCAGGCAGCAGAGCTTATTCTCCCCAAAAATGTTATCTGTTCAGAAGTCATTTACTGATCCCTCAGCTTCTCCGGAGGACCGCAGCCACCGCACGGTTTGTGCTGAGTAAACAGCAGTGGTTTCTCGATAGCCACAGGAGCGAGGCGTTCTGCTTTGTGGCCACCATTTTGTTTGTCCTTGAAGCCACGACCTGTACCGGGGAGCAGAAAGGCAAACAGCAGTGCTCAGCTTTTTCTTCTGATTGATCAGGGTTAATAAGTATGTAGGAAGTGTATTTGCTTTTCCTTTTTAAACCACCTGGATCAACCCACTTAGCAAGAGTGATGTTGGGTTTGGTCCATTTTTCACAAACAAGTTCACTCCATGTGTTTCTTGCTCAGTAAAATGAAATGGGCACTTATTTTCACTTACCGTAATTTCCGCACTATAGAGCACACCTGATTATAAGCTGCACCCACTCCATTTTTAGAGGAAAACCAATTGTGTACATACATAAGCCGCACCTGTATATAAGCCGCATGTGCCCACATTAAAACATGTCAACGTATTTACAAAGAAAGACGGTACACAGAGAGAGTTTTCAAAGTTTGAATAATATAACTTAATAATAATAATATAACTTTCTTCCCAAACGGTGCCTGTGACGCGGCAGTAAAATGCTAGCAACATGGTAACAACACGCTAGCAACAGAATAGCAACACAGTATAACAGGTCTGGTAAAAGAACGTAGCGGTACTTGTAAAGATCACGGTGAGCCGTCGTTTATGCCAAGTTGACGTGCAGCAGCTCTGTTTCCTTCTTTATCGGACAGCTGGATTGCTTTTAGTTTGAAAGCTGCGTCATATTCAGATTCAGATTCAGAAAACTTTATTTATCCCCGTGGGGCAATTAGAGTAAATATGCCTTTCTTTTGGCATTTTCCATGATGAGGGTATGTTCACGCTAATTGAATTGATGCACAAGACAAGAAGTTGCAGTCTTCCTCGACACGTATATTTCACCGGTCTTAATCTTACCTTTTCTACTCGAGTGCCCCTGGCGGCCAATAGAAAAATTACATAAATTGGCCGCATCACTGAATAAGCCGCAGGGTTGAAAGTTTGGGGAAAAAAGTAGCGGCTTATAGTCCGGAATTTACGGTATATCAATCGGGTTTGGAGCAATTTGTAAATAAATAATTTCCCATATGCCTCCATTTCTTCGTGTATGCGTCAGCAACAGAGTTGGACACCAAATTTGCTGAGTAGCTGCTGAGGACAAAGCCATGTCCGATACTACATTATAAAGTGGCAGTACTTCGTCATAGTTCATATATCATCACTGTTGGGCGTAATTCCCCGAGATTTGTGAACTAGTGTCTAGATCTTTATTTGTGTGCGTGTGCGTGTGTGTGTTTAATAAACACAAAGAGACAGGAGACTCGAGGTGCTCTGTATTTGTCTCGACAACACTTCCAAAGAGAATTGATGAAGTTACAAAAAGTTTTTTAATGAAAAAAAAAACTGGACAACATCGTAAACCGCATAGTAATGTATGCTACACAGTAGAAAATCAATTTTATCGGGATGGAGTTATGATAATAAGTCAAGAGAAAACATGTTCGGGCTGACTGGAGCAAGGATAAGGAATACTTGGATAACGGTTGAGTTTCTGCATGGATCATAGAAAAAGAGACTAAAAATTAAGGCAAGATGTTGCAAGGTGACTGAATTGGACTTGACACTCCTGGAGAGTTTCGGTACGCCAAGCCATGTGTCTGTCCTTTTTTAATGCATTTTTATGAAGAGAACGTTTTTTTTTTCTTGCGACTTACTATTTATACAAGCCGTGTTTTTGCACATACTGACACTCGACTTGATGCTTTCATTGGTGTGACAGCAAAGGCATTGTACATTTGCTCCGTATTTTATTCATATGGTACCTTTTCGTTTCTTCATACAAATTTTACAAGGGGAAAAAAAAATGCAAATACAAACAGAAGATGGGATGATGTTATTCTTGAACACATTGAATTCGGGTGACACCATTTCTGGAGTGCATTCTTTTTTTCTTTTATTTTTTTCGATACATAACCGAAAATAACGATATATTCAAAGATAACATAATACGTTTTGTCGAATGCAAGATGTTAACTTTTGAATTTGATCATGATTTTAATTATTCTTGTTGTAGTAATGGAAGCCAATGTCCTTTTAAAATAACAGAACCACTTCGAACTAACCCTTTCATGCACCCTGCAACCTGATAACATAAGCTGTCCACTGTAGTCACCGCAGGGATCAATATAGGGATTGAAGTCCTTTTTTAAACACGATTTAACGTTCAATACGTAACATTTAATATCCTTTATTTGACTCTTATCTGACTTCAATATATGTATGGCCACACATGCTCAGCTTTTACCGGATGCTTCCTTCTGCGCGCAAGACCGGTTGGAAAATATGTTGCAGCAAGTAGGACAAAATGGCAATGGACGCATTGATCCGTTGAGATCACGGATTCCTTCAAAACTCTTACGGTCAATGTGCAATAACCCTCTAACCAAGGCTATTGAGTTTATTGCAGAGGCAATTTGTGGTGGTTGGGTGAATTTTGATGATCTAACTGTATGGTTGCCATGCAACACCGGCAAGCATCAACAATGTTTCAGTGACCCGATGCTCAGTTGAGAGAATTCATACGATTTAGAAAGGCAAGCAAATTTGTACCCACTTTTGAGAGACGGACGCAGGAGTTAATTAAAAAGTGAGATCGCTTGATTAATATCTTCGGCACTGTCTCAAAGCATGTCTTCGCACGAGAATATGGGCGGGATATTCTTGGTAGGTGAGAGAAATGGTTTGGAGAGCAGCAAACGCAGCGTTTTATTTCGAAGCTCAGATGTGACGAGACAGGCTTAAATGTGCAAATTGCTTTTTGCACTCAATTTTTCACCTTAATTACAGAGGGGACAGCTTCAGCAGCTATATCACTGTCAACATCATCTTTCCACGCCAAAGCTGGCAGGAAGAGGAATGTTTCTTTTCCCTCGTTTTGTAACTGCGATCATGAGTCAGGACAAACACGGGAACTCACTGTACCTGCGGTTTGACATGATGGGCCGTACTGCTTTTGCCAGCTGTATTGCAAAACCTCTTCTTTGTTAGTTTGTTTGTTTTTGTTTGTTTTTTTTGTCTTTGCAGTCACATTATCACTGCAGGAACCAGAACTTGCCTGTTTAATTAAACTAGTACTAGTCGTTTTTTTGGGATTCACAACAGTGAGTTCCTTTTGTCACATCGCTGCCTGAAAATCTTGTCTGTTATTGCTTTTAATGGATACATGATGCACCACTAACCATTCTAGATACTTCGACTTAATTTGTCATTGGAAAGTCATAGGAAAAAACAAAACAAAACAAAAAAACGTTACAAGCAAAACTAATGAAGACAAATAAGAAAATGATGGATCATTGTGGAGGATTGAGGCATCAAATTAATAAATGAGCAATAAATTATATATACACACACACACCGTATATATATATATATATATATATATATATATACATATATATACACATATATATATATATATACATTATATATACAGTATATTATATATATATATATATATATATATATATATACCATATATATACACCATATATATATATATATATATATATATATATATATATATATATACATAATTTTATTTTTATTTTTTTTTCATTGAATCACTGCCACCTCATTTGAACCCTTTCAGGGATAGTGGTTACTACAGTGGACAGCTGATAAAGTTATCAGGTTACAGGTTATCATTATTTGTGCATGGAAGGGTGAAGACTGGAATAGCATGAGTCCATTGTCAGAGATTGGTATTACAGCAGTGCCTTGAGATGCAAGATGAATTCATTCAGTGGTAAAAGCTCATAACTTCAAACATTCATAACTCAAATCATCCTTTCCCAATTGAAATAAATGGAAATGTCACTAAACTGTTCCAGCTACCCCCCCACCACCCCAAAAACCAAATAGATTTAATTGACCATTTAAGGGGGGAAAACCCGCACTCCGTAATATTTGACTTTGTAAAACAAAAAAAAATAAAAGCTGTGACATTTTCAATACAGTCTCTGAGGGCAGTTTAACATCAATGGCAGTTGACAGCAAAGGGCGGCATAAGGCCAAAATGGCAGCCCCTTGAGATGCATAAACCCTGAGCCGTTGATGTGATGTGGAGCAGGGAAATAGCAGATTGGGAGCCAATCTTTGACAGAATTTATTTAATACCTTGCAAGCATTTTCTTGATTCTTGATAACCACTTATGAACATCGTTCATTCATCGAATGAACCAGAAAATGTTCTACTTTGTACATCTGGTCCTGGGATTTCATACCAGTGTCCAATTTTAGCTACAATTTGCTTGAAATCTATCGTTACTAACAGCACAGTCCATACCGTTAAACCCTCATATGTTTATTCCAAGTAATTTATGCTCAATTAATGTATCACAACTTGAAAAAAAACAACAAACAAAAAACAATTGTTATTGGCTGTCCTAACAGCAGTGAAAACAAATCACTAATTTAAGTGAGATGGAAATCTCCACACACGGTTCGTATCTCTCAAATGTATTTGACTTTTCTCGATGTTCATTTTCTTGAAATCTATCTCCAAATCCATAATTCGAAATTGAAAAAGAAGAATCATTTCAGCTGATCAAATGAATGCCAAATTTGGAAGATGTCTTTAAATTAACACGCCTTGTTGCAACTATGATGACTTTATCTATTTATTTATCATAATGTACAGTATGTGCATTGCTGCGATCCATGGCGTGGTTGAGGAGGGAATAATTGTCTGTATTTGCGTGCGGTAATTTATGTTTCTATATGTGTTTGTAAGACGCGTTTTTCATGGTTTATTCCACTGCAGACATCAACAGCCATAATTGGGATGTATCGGAAATAGCAAAACGCTGCTTTCCCGTACGTTGATCATTTATGAGAAAAAAACATTTAAAAATGAAACAATTTTCTGTGATGAAAGAAAGAAAGAAAAAAAAAACAACTGGAAAAAATATATATAAATTAAGTGCAAACTATTAAAAATTCCCAAACACTTAATGTTTAAAAAAAGAAGACAACGTGTACAGAACAAAGGTTTTGGTTTAGATTTTTGTTGGAGAGTTCTGTGAATGCATGCGTGTGCTGGTGGGCAGGCAAATCCGAATGGGTTGATTAATCGGCTTAGGTTTTTACTCCAGAAACACAATATTAATCAGAATACCATATTTAGTCAACTGAAGACAGATACAAGATATTTTTGTCACTTTATTTTGCACAGATGGTTGGAAATTTGAATGTTGCACGTTACTGTGACAATAAAGCTATTCACACCCGTGCTTGTAATTTGTTTGATTATAAATGTTTACTCTGTTAATATGCAGTATTTCAGTATGTGTTAATGTAGCTGTAAACACTTGATGCAAACATTAGGACAATTTGTATGATTGACAGTTTTATTTACAGTTAGCGACTGGTTAGCATGTCTGCCTCGCAGTGCAGAGGTGCAGGGTTCAATTCCTGGCTCTACCTTTCCTGTGTGGAGTTTGCATGTTCTTCCCGTTCCTGCGTGGGTTTTCGCCGGGTACTCCGGTTTTCTCCCACATTCCAAAAACATGCATGGCCGGTTAATGGAACGCTCGAAATTGTCCTTACGTGTGATTGTGAGCGTGGATGGTTGTTTGTCTCTGTGTGCCCTGCGATTGGTTGGCAACCAGTTCAGGGTGTCCCCCGCCGACTGCCCGAATACAGCTGGGATAGGCTCTAGCATGCCCCACGACCCTCGTGAGGAGAAGCAAATTCGAAAATGGATGGATGGAGATCTCTCTGTCTCTCTCTCTCTCTCTCTCACCCAGATTTGAGAAAAGAAAACAGAGACAAAGCTATTTACACTCACATTCACACCTCGGGACAAATTCGAGGTCTGTTTTTGGAATGAGGGAGGGCGCATGGGGAGTACATTCATGCTCCACACGGGATGGCTTTGATTTCAAAATATTCAGGGTAGTGTAAACGGCTGTTTACAAACAGTTTTATTTGGAAACAACCCATTGAAGCAGCAGGATACTGTACATACAAAATAAGCAAGATTAATGGATCCATAACAGAGTTGGAAACAGTGAGAGAAGTTCTTTCCCATTTTTGTTCCTCGTTGATTTGCCACTGCGTGGCTCCGATTGGTCTTTTCTTTGAACTTTTTACATGGCTTCTTAATTCATTAATTTATTTTCCCTCCTCTCTTGGCTTTTTACACAGCACTGTTCTCTTCACCCTCAATGTCTCCTCTCATAGTGCCAAGGTGTGAAACCTGCCTTCATCCAACTGAGGCCCTGCTTCTGCCAGCTCATTGGCCATAAGCCCGACTGTGCTATTGTCACTCTGCCCGGCCTGCAGCATTGATGCAGTGGTTGGACAGACACACCAGTGTCCAGAGGGGACAAAGAGGTCTTACTGAAAACTGCAGGGGAAAATAATCGTCGTATGGAATTGAACCACCTTATGTAGTTCGACAATACAGGGGGGGAGATGGGCATTGGCTAATGGGACATTAACAGGAGAAGTGACCATTTGCCCCACCCACTGCTGCCATCAACCACAATCCAATACGCACCACTTGTGGGGCCGGAATGACCCTCTGTGGCAGCACAGCGTTCCAGTATTCCTCACTCAGCTGGCAAAGAAATTTGGGGCAGGTTTGGTGCCAAATGCCTGTTTGGATTTTGTCTCCCTTTCGCACCAGTGAAGTGGTGATACTGTTTCAAAAAGTAGATGTACCCTTTCAAGATGCTCAGAAGAAATGTAAAACCACTTTACTCAAGGAAGCAACAAGAGAGTCATTTGTGATGGTGAAGGATGTAATTGCTCAAACATCACTCAGTATAACACTTCCACCCCCTATTTTTTTCTTCTTGAAAAACCTCACTCATTTTCTTTTTAAGCATTATGGCATTTACATTTTTTTCCATGCATATATGTGTTACTCTGAGTGTCCAGTGAATGTAAGCGTTCACATTTATTGGCTCGGAGTCACTTGAAATACCGCTTAATAAATTGGCAAAAATGATATGCTATAGCCAGGGGTGTCCAAACATTCATTTGCGGGCTCCATACAGAAAAATGGAAGGACCGCTTTGAAATTCTTCGACTTTCCTTCATTGAGCACGCTGAAATCAATTAAGCAAGCAATTATTGTTGATCATTTCTAGCTTTGTGAAAAACTGCTGCATTACAGTTTTCTGTTCAAGGTGAAGATAAGGCCAATAGTTTTGGATTTTCAAGATTTCACAAAACCCAAATTTGCTCATATCCGGGTTTATAAAATTCTAAATACAACCTCTTGGCTACTCCTTTTCCAACTCAAACATTTGGCCATATAAACGCGATCACACTCCGGTTTCCTCCCACATTCCAAAACCATGCACCGTATAACCTATAAACACTCTAAATTGTTCCTAGGTGTGAATGTAAGTGCGGATGCGTGTTTGTTTTATGTGTTAGATTGGCTGTCGACCGGTTCAGGGTGAACTACCTACTTTCTAAAGACAGGGGATAGGTCGCAGCACACCCGTGACCCTCATGAGGATGAAACCGGAATTTTGACCTTAATTCGAATACAGACAGCATGGGAACATAGACAGTGACGTCAGCTGGTCATTTTGAAAAGAGATACCGAAGGATCATTAATGTTCCGAAATCGGACATTGTCGGAGCAGAAAGTGGAAGAAACAATTTGTGCCTTATTCAGCACATCATAATTTTTATTAGTATTTTAGTCATCCTTTTTTTTTGTATCCTTACATGCCGTAAATTCCGGACTATAAGCCGCTACTTTTTTCCCAAACTTTCAACCCTGCGGCTTATACAGTGATGCGGCCAATATGTGTAATTTTTCTAATGGCCGCCAGGGGGCGCTCGAGTAGAAAAGGTAAGATTAAGAGCGGTCTTTATGACACTGTTTAATTCCAACACTGAGGACGGTGACTTCGATGGCTTCAGTTCACAGGAGGAAGATGAAGACGGCTCACCGTGATTTTTACAAGGACCGGTTTGCTCTTTTACCAGACCTGTTATACTGTGTTGCTATTCTGTTGCTAGCGTGTTGTTACCATGTTGCTACCGTTTTACTGCCGCGCCACAGGCACCGTTTGGGAAGAAAGTTATATTATTATTAAGTTATATTATTAAAACTTTGAAAACTCTCTCTGTGTAATGTCTTTCTTTGTAAATATGTTGACATGTTTTAATGTGGGCACATGCGGCTTATAATCAGGTGCGCTCTATAGTGCGGAAATTATGGTAACTAGTAAAGCTATACAATGTATAGATCGATTTATTAGTGGGAGTGGCACCTATTTTCTGACACCCTACCTTTTCTCTTTGCCTCTATATTAGATGTATACTTCCACCCTTTATTTAATTACTATTATTTTGTAACCAGCCATGTCAACTCTCATCATTAGTATATGCAGCGGGCAGCTGAAAAATGGACGGCAGGCAGCAAACAAACCTGGGGCCATACAGTACATGAAACATGGAGAAACACGTGTAAATTCTTCTCAGGATTCTTTGTAAAAATCACACTTTTCCCTGATACTTGGTGATTGTCTCGGGTTCAGGCTTTGTAATCACAGCCACTCTTCAGTGAACACTTCATCAAATCTCCTCATTGTATCCCCGAAGACAAAACAAGGTATCGTTAAAGCTTTTTAGCATCAACCATGCACCGGAAACGCTTTCTTTCATGAGTGGGGAAATTTGTTTTGTGACAGAGTTTACGGTATGTCACTCATGACCAATAGCTTTGCTTTCGCCTGAAGGCAACTCTTGCATGTCAAGAAAGCTTGATGGGAGGAAAGACATTTCTTACTTTGTGGCCCCTTCCTTTGACCAAACAGGAACATTTGCAACTTAGACGGGTGTTTTGCCCCAGGTTATTAGCTAGGGTTGTATCACTGAATGGAATAAATACCACTTCCCTCTCAGTTCCTTTGACTTTTGACCTCAACCCAGTTGAGTGTCAGCTTCCTCTCATTACCTGCGTGAAAACATTCCCTCATCTCCACTTTACATTTTTACCACAGATCCGATGTAGGAGATTATAGTTCATCTCAACTCAACTTTTTTTCATAGGGCACTTTAAAAAAACTGTAAAAAAAATAAAATAAAAAAAACATTAAAAAAAAAAAGGAAAACCAGTCAGGGGGACATCGAAATGCATTGAAATTTCTAAAATGTGTTAAAATGCATTGCAAAAATCATTGTTGTGTAGTAGCCAGTTATTGTTCTTTATTTGGTATTGTTTAATGATTTTTAAAAAAGCATCGTATTGTTTTTGTTATTGTAAAGTGTCCTTGGGTGTCTTGAAAGGCGCTTATAAATAAAATGTTTATTATTTATTTATTATTATTATTATTAAATAAACAACAATCAAGCAAGACTGATGTCCTCCCCTCAACGTTGTTGAAACTGAAAACCAATTTGGCACCGAACAATGATCAAACAAAGATAATTAGTCTTGGATAATTTTAAGATAAAAGCTTTAAGTTAAAGAATATGTCCAAATGATTAAGTTATTATTGAAATAGTTGTTGAATAATATAATGATCGATTAATTTCGATAGCTCCAAACCAAACTGTCAGTCCTTGTGTTTGCCACCTGCTCTACCGCCAGTGACCTGTGGGTGGTGTCAATGTGTCTCAGGTTGTGGTCAGATTACCCAGAGGGGAGAGAGAAGAAGATCTGTATTCTCCCTTCACATTGGCATACAGGGCGCCCAGAATATTATTTCTTTTCATTGCACAGGCTTCATGTTGTGTGAAGTTGTTTGGGACTGGGCCGCACAGAAACAGACCTGCGATCTGTGCTCTGAGCTTATTTACTCAAAAAGACGTGGCAGAGATGTGTGCGATTCTCGCCAATCGGATTGCCCCTACGAACATTAGTTTACAATAAATGAAAGCAGAAGCGGTAAGCAGAAAGTAATAGTCACAAATTGACCAAAACGTACAAGCGCAGCTGACGGGCAGCCACGGCTTCCGAAGATAACGCTATTTTGACAAGAGAAGTTGCTCGCTTGGCGGGATCTCCAAAGCGACGTGGAGGAGGAAGCTGTTGTGGTATGTCATCAAAACAAGGCCAGGCAAGAAACCCGTTGAGTCATTTGAACAAGTGATCGAACAGAAAGTATGAAAAGGTTTGCAGAGAAGCCCACGTAAAGATTAGCAGTTTAGTCGCTAATAACAGGCCAGCATGTAGGATCATAACCTAAGTATTATTATGTTTGCATGACTAGGCCTATTTTTTATTTCTGATTGGTCCATTTCTTACGATTTCACAAAAGAAGGTTTGGGGACAATTGCTCTAGCAAGTCTAATTTCTTTTTGCACAATTTTCAAACATGGCGTACTTGGGCGTGATCTCCGTAGCGCCATTATTTTGATGCAAATGAGCGATGCCGAGGACTGGCCGGGAAAACACGACGTTCCAGCCCACAGTGGCACAGAAATGCGTCCATTTTTAATAGCGCAAAATCTGGCAAAATACCAACAGAAAGAAAACTCAACCCATGCGCACTGTTAGACTATACTTTGTGCACGACTTGTGCCGGGAACAAAAATAGGGCCTATTAAGTTATTTTTGGTAAAAACTATGTCACGATTCGGGGTGGTGGTGGACCCCAAGAAGCAGGGTGTACTTGATGAATTGTATTAAAACAGAAAACTAAATCACAAACAAACAAAGTCCAAAGAACAAAACGAATCCAAAGGAGCAAAACAAAACCATAACTGTGGCAAAAGTCAACAGGAACAGAACATGACAGAAACAAGCATGACAGTTGCAAGCAGCAACAACAATGGACCGACCAGTGTCGGTCGGGTGGGAGGGAGTCCTTTTATAGCCACTAATTACCTAACGACCAACAGGTGTGCAGCTCAGGGGGAGCCCGGCAGTGCCACCTGTTGGTCACAAACCGAATCATGACAAACTAAAGATGAATTTTAGTCCTCTTCTTATTGTAAAGTTGCTCAGTTCAATCTCTGAACACAAACTGACTTGGGGTGAATGAGTTGCGCCGGATGTGGTTTATTACATCAAGATTTACTCAAGATCCAGTGACATGCTCAGCTACTATATTGCTTATCCCGAGACACACATACAATGTCTCATTTGCATGAATATGAAATATGCTGATTGAAAGAACTACTCGCATCCCCCCGTTTAGATCTGATCAGCATTAATGACACTCTTCATTTACTATTGATATCTCCATAACAGCATCGGTGGGAGGCAGAGGCAATCAGCTCTTGTTGTCTCTTTAATTAAGTTCCATCTAATGGAGATGATGATTTGCAATCAGAGCCTCGACCTGAGATGTTGCGGCAAAGTAAGAAGCCGCAGCCTCTAATAACGTAAGAGCATATGGCGCGTATTGTTTCTTGGCAACCCTGAGAAGTTCATTCCCTGTTCAGTCAAGTGATGATTAACGAGCCAAAAGAACTGATGTACCTTAAATATGCACGATTTCTATTCATTCTAATCTGTGTTATGACAGCTCATTTATAGGGAATGCCTGTTCATTCGATAGGCTTGATCAATCTTTGTTCAAAGCACAAACGTGTTGAATGCGGACCTCGTTGAGTATGTTTCCACTTATTAAAATGAATTAAAATTAACTAATCCTCATAACGATATTTATTTTTCTGTGAGAAAAATCTTTATATAAGCCGCTTCATTGAATAAGCCGCAGAGTTGAAAGCGTGTGACAAAAGCCGCGGCTTATAGTCCGGACATTACGGTAATTAATGACATAATTTTAGACTGAGGTCTTTTATTTTTCTTCAACAGTTTGAATGTTTTTTTTTTCTATAAACCTGTACTGTGATTGTTTTTCGCTCATGTACGTCATCTCTGGTCGGCGCTGAAGACGTCATACCCAACATAGATAACTTCAAAGTTCATTTTAGTATTTCGACCCGGGTGTATTTACATCCGTCCCTCAACATAATAATTCATTTGACTTTGGAATATGTCATGCGGGAACCCTGTTTCAAGCTACCAAAATGAAACCATTCAATTAATTCTGAATTATGTCTGAAAATGTCTTGCAGGATGGCCCTAATGAAAATGATGTCGATGGGCTCTCAGCACGAAGGCAGGCTGAGGACTTTGGGCAGGGGCATGCACAATTCTTTGCACATGCACGCACAGTGCCGTATACAGACATGCCGGCATGCCCGCACACACACGGTCCGCCAGCCTTCCAGCATGTGCATTCAGGAGGCGTCTACATGACTGCCCTAAATTTGCCTGACGTGCGCCTGAAATTGAATCTAATGTCGCGCTCCCTGGGGACAGTGAGCAGCACACTGGTAAATTATTTAAAAAAAAAAAAAAAAAAAAGAGCTTTGAACTGCATAATTTAACCGACATAAATGAGGAATATGAAAGCCAAATGGCAACTATGGGTAAGATTTTGTTGACCATTGCCACAAGAGAAAAAAAAACAGTTGCAACACTTACTGAAACAGTATATGTTGTTATTTATTCATTGGATTATTTTGTCCATCCATCCATCCATTTTCCGATCCGCTTTGATCCTCACGAGGGTCGCGGGGATGCTGGAGCCTATCTCAGACATCTTCGGGGCAGTAAGCGGGAATTGGTTGCCAGCCAATCGCAGGGCATACAGAGACGAACAAACATCCGCGCTCACAATCACACTGAGGGGCAATTTGAAGTGTTCAATCAACCTGTCATGCATGTTTTTGGAATGTGGGAGGAAACCGGAGTACCCGGAGAAAACCCACGCAGGCCCGGGGATAATATGCAAACTCCACATAGGGAGGCCGGAGCCGCGATCGAACCCACGACCTCTGTACTGTGAGGTCGACACGCTAAGCACAGGACCACCAGGGCGCCTGTATTATTTTGTATTTATCATTATATTTGATGGTATATGTTGCTTGACTGAATATTCCACTAAAGAGATAATTGCAACCAGAGATGGGCATTATACCCTAGTTGGCTGGTCCGTCCTCCGTCCGCGACATGGGCACCCTTCTGTCATCGTCCCTCTGTCTTTATTCATAAAATGATTGTTTTCCGTCCGACCCCAAAGAGCAGGGAGGAGCAGGGTGAACTTGACGAATTGTATTTAATAAAACACAGAAAACTAAATCCAAAACAAACATAGTCCAAAGTAGCAAACAAAAATCACAACTGAAGCTAAAACAGAACCTTGACCAAAACATGACCAAAACAAAGCCGACACTGACAGCAGCAGACAAACGGCAACAAACATGACAGTGGCAAACAGCAACAATGACCCGACACTGAATGCTCCGTCAGGGTGGGAGTCCTTTTAAAGCCACTAATTACCGAACGACCAACAGGTGTGCAGCTGCAGGGAAAAGCCCCACAGTGCCACCTGTTGGTCACAAACCGAAACATGACAGAAAGAGGCTAATTGGAGATGGTTTCATAATTAATTAACATTATTTAATGCTCATTAGCTGTGGTCGGCCCCCTGCAACTACCCATTGTAGGTGGGGTACGCCAATAGGGAGATATTCCAGTTGAGGATGACCAGGGCGGTACTCTTTGGCCGCAGGATGTCACCGGTTGTTGAAAAACCCCTCTCCACAGCAGCAGATCTAGGGAGTGTTGTATTTCATAAATACCGTTAGTCCTTCCATGCCTCCCTGTGCTCCGCTGGCGTGTTCCCAATGCAGTACGCGTGTTTGGGTGACCAGTGCGCGTTTGAAGCATTCCAAGGCATTTTTGTCCCATTTCGCCCAAGTAGCTTGAAATGAACTTTTCAGATTTTTTTTTAAATTATTCCCAATTTTTTAAGTGTATTTTTTTGTATAGAAACGACCTTTTCCTTCTGCCTTCTGATTGCACATAAGCAGTTGCGTTTTCTCCTGCCACTCTGACTCTTATGACTGTATTGACAAGCACGAAGCAGAGGAGGGAGAGGGGGAGGCAGAGGGCTTTCACAGCAGTCGGTATCTATAACATGCTTGATCTTTTTCGCCTCATAAGTTTAGAAAAACTCCCAGTGTGTATTTTGTCATGTTTTGGCTGCAGTCGTAAGTCAGAGCGCGAGTGTGTGGAAGTACTGTCAAATGGCTATCAGATGTGTGCTGCACATGTATTTTTTCATTTTATTTTACCGTGCCGCCCAGCTAAGTATTAATCTGTTGAATTTTTTTTTTTTGTAAAATACTCTTTAAACACTACTTTCATTTTAATGATGATGACGGAGAATGTGTGTACTCACATCTCGAAGTATTTAAAAAAAAACCAAACAAGGATTTAAAGCAGCTATATACGTCTGTGTATTTTTTCCATGGCACTACCTTAAGGCCACTCGAGTGAGAAGCTAAAGTCGCCAGCCACATCTTTACTCAGTGTTCCTAAATCAAACATCACCGACGGACGTATTTGTACCATTTTCCATCCGGACCAAATTAAAACCAGTATTTGTCATTTACGGTATGGGTTTGCTGTGTCCACCACTGTGTTGGGTCAAATTTGGGATATGTGTGTGTTGTTATCTTTTTACCAAAGATGCACAAAGTAGCTTTGATCTGTTAAACGGATGCCTGTTTTGTGGGGTAAATGGCCGTGGGATATGCAAATTAGGGCATGCGCTGTCATTCAGGTAGAATTCTGATTCATCAATACACACTCAAGAAAATTGGCCTGTATACACGTGGTATGAATGTTCCACTTACACGTAAAGTACAAACATTCCTTTACATTTATTTGCAAATGGGGGCTATTTCGAGTGTAACACACCTTAATGACAGTTTCTCTTCTCATTTTACATTTTGTAAAATTAATTGAACAAATATGTAGATGGGCGGCCCGGTGGTCGACTGGTTAGCGCGTCGGCCTCACAGTGCAGAGGTGCAGGGTTCGATTCCAGCTCCGGCCTCCCTGTGTGGAGTTTGCATGTTCTCCCCGTGCCTGCGTGGCTTTTCTCCGGGTACTCCGGTTTCCTCCCACATTCCAAAAAACACGCATGGCGGGTTAACGGGACACTCTAAATTGTCCCTCGGTGTGAGTGTGAGTGGTTGTGTGCCCTGCGATTGGCTGGCAACCAGTTCAGGGTGTCCCCTGCCCAAAGATAGCTGGGATAGGCTCTGGTGCGCTCCGCGACGCTTGTGAGGATAAGCAGATCAGAAAATGGATGGATAATATCTAGATGTGATTTTTTTTTTTAACTGTCAAACACATTTTTTAGTATGATATAACCAACGAAAGCTCAACTTGCCCACTGATTGTTTGAACAATTCACAACAGCTCCAGATGGACATTAGCTGGAGTGGTGCTGGTAAGTAAGCTGTAAAAAAACAAAGGAAAACTTCAAACCCACGTGAACAAGTGAGTGGCTACAACGTACATTCCCAAAGCGCTTTCACATCATTTTAAGCAGTCTGAAGTGGACCTCTGGAATGTAAATCTCAACTCTTGTCTGATTTCTGGGCTGATGACATGTGTCTGAATGTGCAGCTGAGAGCAATTACCTCACAATAATTCTGAGTAGGCTTTCTTGCACACTAATTAATCACTACTGTGCATGCGCACGCGCACACACACACACAAATAACAGCAGAAGTGGACACACTCAAAGACACAAGTGTGTCTGCATTCACAGACATTAGGAACCAAAGACACTTTATAGCGTCTGATCTTGCAGTCACACAGCCTGAACGACTTGAGTCTGACGTTGTCAGTCATCATAAACTGCAAAAGACTCAGATAATGTATGAAAAGTTTACTGTATTAGTTTGCTAGTTTGGTGTACAATTGTAATCCACCCCCCCCAAAATAAATAAATAAATAAATATATATATATATATATATATATATATATATATATATATATATATATATATGGTGGTGGTCGGAGCACTCGGGCAGTGACCTCCAAACTAGATGAGTGGTTGCAACAGATCCCGGAACAACATCGGACATCTCAGTCCAGAAATGTGCAGTGCTGGGAACAGCAAGGATACTGCGCAGAACCCTCAAGCTTCCTGGCCTCTGGTAGAGGACCCGAGCTGAATGGGGGACGGACACCACCCGAGGGGTGAGATGAGGATTTTTTTTTTTTTTTTTTAATATATATATATATATATACAGTCAAACCTCGGTTTTTGTCCATAATCCGTTCCAGAAGGCTGTTCGAAAACCGAAATGGTTCGAAAACCGAAACCGCGCTCTTTTTTAAAATAAAAATGTTTACTGAACACGTCTGCTCACAATGGAAAGCAACACGAGGAAGCGTCACTTCCTCGTGTAAGGAAGGCGAGAGGAGTGCAAATGGTGCATTCAAGTGCGCTCGGTTCGTTCGAGAACCGACATTTGTTCGTCATCCGAGGCATAACAAACTCGAAATTTTTGGTTGAAAACCGAATTGGTTGAGAACCGAGACGTTCGAAAACCGAGGTCTGACTGTATATATGTGTGTGTGTGTGTGTGTGTGTGTGTGTGTGTGTGTGTGTGTGTGTGTGTGTGTGTGTGCACATCACACCGACCCAGAACCAAATCACATACATGCAAGCATGCAAAAAAAAAAAAAAAAAAAAGCTTCGGGATGTGGGGGTGATGACTTGCTCAAGGGCTGTCGCCAGAAAGGAAGTTGCCAGGCTGGATTCACACACGTCCACGGGTCCAATTCTGCTCAAATTCCTATTCCCATTCAAGTAGCACATTGTCCGATGTCACCGCGTTCACGTTCCCTTAACACGTGAAACGACCCACGTGTCGATGCACAAATTGCACTCGAATAACAAATGCGAGCATGAGGTCGCCAATGGCAACACAAAGGTAAACACTAAGAAGTCATACTGTTAAAATGCAGATTTAAATGAGAAAAATTCCATATGACTCCACTGCCGCCTGCAATTCTCATCCTCATTTAACACATGGAAACATTGGAATTGTGTCACTTGAAGCATGCAGTAAATCCATCCTTAATTGTGAGTGGGGCCATTTGGGAAATCACCCCAGAGGGAGCCATCACAACAATTATTTCATCATCAAATGCCTCCAGACGTTTTCTCTCCACGCGTTTGTTGGGCTACCAATCTTCAGTGCGGCAATAAGTAAAGGAAGGAAATGGAATAAAAGTGCACATCGTGCTTGTTATTTCGACCCAGTTGGTGTATTTTCAATGTAATTCAATTACAATTGAACCTCGATTAAAAGGACTGATTGGGGGTCGTCTATTCGAGCAGATGGTCCGTTACACCGCAGTATCTTTTTTTTCATGGCCGAAAAACATCCAGTGAAGTACAAAATTATTGTTTTGTACTTCTCTCGTCGCCTAACATGTACAGCCAAGTATAGGACCAAAAGTATTTTCAATTCAAGGTTATCCGGTCAAGTGGTTGTTTGAGGCATTACAGGCTTCACAACAAACTTTCCAGACGTCCATGACCATCATACTCAAATATTAAAGAAAAGCAGAAGAACAGTGAATATTTAAAAGTACACCGACCACAACAGAAGAGTACACAGAAGAGGAAAGATACCGTATGAGCGTTTTTTTGTTTTTTGTTTTTGTCCATGAAGGCGTTTTTACTTTTTGATTAAAAAAGGAAGCCACAAATATAAAAAAAAAGCTTTTGTGAATCCACCCGAGCTCAAGATCGAGCCCAGGTCTCCACATGTGGAACGCAGAGAACTGACCAGTGAGCTCAACATCCTGGGGAGAAAGAATGAAAAAGCGGACGCGCCACAAAGTTCAGCCCCAAGTCACGCTGCAAGCCACAATCCTCCACTTGGAGGAGGCTGCGAAATTCACAAGCAGCTGCGTGCTCCCCGTTTGGTCCGCTAGTTTGTGGGACTTGTGGAACGACGAGAATAAAAGCAGCCACGGTTGCCATGTCATCCACTGTTGCTTAGGAAGTGAAGGAAGTGGTTCCTTTTCGACGGCGGTGGCAAATGGTTGAATGCTGAAGACACAAAAAGTGTTCGTACCAGCTTTTATAGTCAAACACGGTTCAAGCCACGTATACTGTACTATGCTGCTCTATTTTAAGACAGTGAACGCTAACATCAACGTGTTTTAGTCAAACGCACATTATATTTTCTCCAAAAGACGGCCAATTACAGTACCGACTAATCAGGCAATCCCGTTCAGGTCTTCACAGATGATCTGGTCTCACTGGACTGGTCCTGTGGTGCTCCCACATTCCACATTTTTGCTCTGATTGCAGCATTTCTTTCATTCATTTTTTTTTTAATGAGTTTATGTTTTTTGTTTGCATCATTCCTGTTTTTGCAGTGTTTGGCTGTTTGCAGCATTTCTTACTTGCAGCATTTTGGTCTTGCAGTTGGCTATTTTTTAGCTTGCATATGGAGTGTGTGTGTGTGTGTGTTCTTGTACTTCTGACATTGTGAGGACCGGCATGAGTTTTTAACCAACAGAGTGAGGACATTTTGGCCGTTCCTCACTTTGACACCCTCTAACTCAGGGTCTCAAACGTGCGGCCCGCGGGCCAACTGGGGCCCCCAGGATGATAATTTGCGGCCCCCGTCTTAATATGAAAGATTAATATTAGTGCGGCCCGCAAGATTGATATGAATGACTCTTGTGTGCGGAGCTGAACGAACCAATCACGTGAGGTATTGACCCTATTCCGCCCCGCCCATTTTTTAGAGGAAATAAAATCTGAATATGGGGATGTGCTCTACTTCACTGAGGTACGTTAGCTCAGGAGGGGAAACGTATTGAAGATATTTTTTGAGTTGAGAGCAGAAGTAAAAGACTTCATGGAGAAGGACGGATGGAGTAGCTTCTTTTAAAATTATTTTATTGAATTCATTATTTTGTGTTAAAAATAAAGATATTTGAGAACATTGGAATGATTTATCAGCGCTTTTCTTGTGGAAACCCTGATGCGGCCCAGCCTCACCCAGACTCGGCCTCCAGTGGCCCCCAGGTAAATTGAGTTTGAGACCGCTGCTCTAAATCAACTCCAAAGTGCGCGTGTGTGTGTGTGTGTGTGTGTGTGTGTGTGTGTTAGTCATTCTTTTGGTTTGCATCTTTTTTTTTTCAGTACTCCTGTGTTTGCAGCGTTCGGCCATTTGCAGCACATTTACCCCTGTCGGCCACCGTACCTGCGATCAAACCTGCGCTCGTTCATTTAACGTTCAGTGTGACCGAAGCCTTGCTCTGCTTGAGCGACCATCTCAATAAGTTGCAAATACATTATTAAATACTTCTTGTAACATTGTTGGATATTGTAACATCGGGTCAGAGTAAATGTCAAGTGACTTTCTTGGCAACTTTTTTTTTTTTGTCATTGTTGTATTCAGTACCTACTCTAGCTTGGACCGCTACACCCAAAAATGGAAGGTACTACTTTCCAATTTCACACGTTGGCTGGGGGTTCCATTTTCATCAAAATCCACAAACTCAGCAAACCCTTTTGCTCCCACGTGGGCACAGACTCCTGGAAAAGGGCCCACTAAAAACAGAAGCACTGACCCCAGTCGGTGATATCATATTTAATTGCGCGAGTTAACCTTGGATGTTCACTGTGAGATAATTGCGATGTGCCGATGTGTTATTCTGGCCATTATTGTTGCTCCAATTCTATGTTAAACGGTGTAATGTTTCGAAATTAGTCAGAGCGTGCAACAAGTCAGTGAAAAAACACGGCGTCAAACAAGCACCATTTAATCATTAAGTCTTGCTTTTCTTGATGATGAAATAGGTCGTAAATTGTCAGTTCACTGAAGAAAAATAAATTGGGCAACCTTATTATGCTTTTAGCATGCCTGCAAGTCCTCTTGAAGGTGTGTGTTGGTCACGGTCCAACATGCATAATATTTTCAGTGTGATGTTTTGGCATGATGGATTTGTTTGATCACTTCAAAACAAATGAGCAATATGGTAATAGTCCAACCGGTTTGCAAGGTTAACTATATGCATGTCGAGAAAAAAAAAAAGAGTCTTAGTGAACTTATGGCACATCTTCTACGATCCACGTTGTGTTGTGATGATATGATTCCTGGAAACTTTCATAAACATGACCATCTGGAAAACATTAATCATGCCATCAGTGCAAACGTATCCCTGCTCAATAAAGCGCAAACCGTCCCTGTTAAATTGCAAACAAACAGCAGTTCAGAAGATGACGTTTAAAATAAACTAACAAAAATGAAAACCGCGTTCCTTTGTTTGATTGTTTTTCACTACCAGTAGAATTGTTGTTTTTTTTTTAAACCGCTATTTCCATCCAGTCCGAGAATCTGATAAATGGAGGAAACAAGGTTACGCATGGTTGCCGTACCACTACAAAGAGTCATGAAAGAAATCATTTTTAAAAGCTGTTGCAAGCATAAGAGAGAGAGAGAGAGAGAGAGAGAGAGCATGCTCATTGTTGACGGATTACTGTCGAAGGTGCTTTTTTAATTTATTTATATTTTTATCTCTCCGACAGCTGTTAATCAAGTCATCTGACATCTCCTTTTTAAGGTCTTAAACAAGGCTTCCCGATGTCTTCTGCCAAGCAGGAAACCTGTAACTTCATACTCCATTGTCATTTTTTTCCCCGTCTCTGTGTTTATGGGAGGCGTTGCTCCACCCTTTACCACAGCAACGGTTCAACATATTTCGATTTGGCCAGCTAAATATGATAACTCAGAGGGAACACCGCAACATTGCACATCTTGCATGAACAATAGTCTGATCGGCTCCACAATGTCGCATACAAATATCATGATAGCTACCACAAATTAGTAAGTAATCCGTAAATTCCGGAATATAAGCCGCTACTTTTGTTCCCAAACTTTCAACCCTGCGGCTTATTCAGTGATGCGGCCAATTTGTGTGATTTTTCTAATGGCCGCCAGGGGCGCTCGAGTAGAAAAGGTAAGATTAAGACCGGTGGAATATATGCGTCGAGGAAGACTGCAACTTCTTGTCTTGTGCATCAATTAAATGAGCGTGAACATAAAAAAAAAAATACAAAAAGAAAGGCATATGACGCATTGCTATTCTGTTGCTAGCGTGTTGTTACCATGTTGCTACCCTTTTACTGCCGCGTCACAGGCACCGTTTGGGAAGAAAGTTATATTATTATTATTGTTAAGTTATATGATTAAAACTTTGAAAACTCTCTCTGTGTACCGTCTTTCTTTGTAAATATGTTGACATGTTTTAATGTGGGCACATGCGGCTTATATACAGGTGCGGCTTGTGTATGCACAAAATTGGTTTCCTCTAAAAATGGAGTGGGTGCGGCTTATAATCAGGTGCGCTCTATAGTGCGGAAATTACGGTAAGTTAGAATGTGAAATGATACGGTTAAATGCAAATCAGGCTATTGTATTAGATTACAATGCAACCCTCTGTTTCCATTTAATTATGTTAAGTTTTCTTTGTGTGCGTGTGTGTGTGTGTGTGTGTGTGTGTGTGTGTGATTGTTTTCTTCTTCCTTTCATTACAGCAGCTCCACTAGTAAATGAATCAAGTTCTAACAGACATAAATACTTTTTTTTATTTTTTCAATTTTTATCAACGCATTCCAAGACATTCCTCCCCACCAGTGTGTCCAGACTTTGGCCCCCTTAAAAATATACATCGGTTGTAATGAAATTGGATCCAGCCGTCTGAAAGCACTTAACACTCAAAGGCTTGCCTGGGAATTGGCCTGCTTTTTGATTTTCAGCTTATATATCTATGCCACATGAAGGCAGACGGTGTGTGTGGAATTCTCCTGTGTCCATGTGCGTGTCTGCCTTCAGGTCTGTAGAAATCAGACTCGGGCAGGAACTGCAGCATGGATGTGTGATTCATCCCGTGAAAAGCAGTGTTTGTTTTTTTTTTACCTTCCAATCATCATGACACGCAGCGGCCCCCTTATCCTCATTCACACTAAAAAGGAAGCGTGGCTGACATGGCAGAGGATGTAAGTCAGCAACATCTTCTACAGTGGTGTAATTCCACCAGTCAGACAGGACATATGGGAGTGTTTTTGGCTCCAGAACATGTAAAAGTGTGTCAATATTGCTGTGGATATTAGGACTGTACACTCCCAAGTACAATCAGCTGCATCCGCTTATTTTCAGCAGATGTTTTTTTTTTTTTTTTTTAAGGGGGTCAGAGCGGACAAGACGATTGCTTCAGGTTAACATACTCCACATTTGTAATGCAGAAACACACCCTTAACTTCGTTTTAAACTTCACATACACAAAGCGGCAACATTTTAGTGAGTAGAATAAAAGACCTGAGATGGGCAGCCGTCGCCTGCCACCACGGGGAACCCGGTTCAATTTCGTGACAAACAGAAACACCTGGGCAATAACAAAAAAATCGTGAGAGCATCCGACAACGAACTCTCTACTACCAACATCCCCAGACCCACAACCGTGCAGAAACAGCCAAAGGTCCTGACATTACCATCTACCGGTACTCAGAAAGAGCGAGAACAATAATCATAATAAAACTAAGTGTTCCAATGGATGAGAACCTGTTCAATGCATATGCCAGGAAGAAGTGCAAGTACCGAGACATGTTGCCGAGTGTGAAAACAGAGGACGGTGCACCCACTACTTCCCAGTTGAAACAACACATCACCTCGCAAATACCTTGCTGCAGTAAGAGCTCCAAATGGCAAAAGAAAAGTCATCATGGACAACGCCTCAAAGACAGCAATGTCATCTGGCAATGTCGTCAAAGCAAATCATTTAATCAGATGGACTTGACAACACCAAAGAGACTCGCTGAGGAAAGGGGGACGGTTGAGCGCTCTTAAAACCGATTTAACCCATCAAAGTCTGGTCTGCAGTCCAGAGACCCCTAAGAGTAATGAAAGTGTTCCTGTCCAAATAACCAAACATGAGAAGAACCACAGTTCAATTAACTTTTCCCAATGCCACCTTCACAAGAAAGAATTACAACGTACTGCTCATCATAGAAAAAGGTGAAATAACGCTCGGAGGTGACAGCGCCTGGCGCTTTACCAATAACTTACCAATAGATAAATATATTTTAATAGTATTGCACTGACATTACAAACCACTACACTTAACAAATTAGCAAACATAGTGAACTCTTGCTCCAACAATACTTGCTCAGATTATACAATATTTAAGAATTAATAAAGTACAAACATGTATAAGACGATCGAGCTAACTAATAGCCAGCTAGTTAATAAGTAGTTATCTTTAGCATTAACTAGCTAGCTAGCTATTCACTAATTAACTCAATAATGATGTGACTATCTTGCTAGGAAGTGATTAGCTTTAATACATTTAGCATGCTTGTTACTGCTGTGATGCGGACGTTGTATCGGTCTGTCGTGGTAAAGAAGGAGCTGAGCCAAAGGGCGAAGCGCTCAATTTACCGGTCGATCTACGTTCCAACCCTCATCTATGGTCATGAGCTTTGGGTCGTGACCAAAAGAACGAGATCCCGGATACAAGCGGCCGAAATGAGTTTTCTCCGCAGGGTGTCCGGGCTCTCCCTTAGAGATAAGGTGAGAAGCTCGGTCATCCGGGAGGGGCTCAGAGTAGAGCCGCTTCTCCTCCACATCGAGAGGAGCCAGATGAGGTGGCTCGGGCATCTGATCCGGATGCCTCCTGAGCGCCTCCCTAGTGAGGTGTTCCGGGCATGTCCCACCGGGCGGAGACCCCGAGGACGACCCAGGACACGCTGGAGAGACTATGTCACGCAGCTGGCCTGGGAACGCCTCGGGATCCCCCGGGGAGAGCTGGAAGAAGTGGCCGGGGAGAGGGAAGTCTGGGTTTCCCTGCTAAAGCTGCTGCCCCCGCGACCCGGCCCCGGATAAGCGGTAGAAGATGGATGGATGGATGGATGGATGGTTACGAGTTAACTTCTGTATAGCTCCTTTGCTAGAAAGTACATATCTTCATTATGACTAGGTAGCAACTAGTTGGCTTTATTGTTATTGCTTCAATGACCTGATCAGGTTTCGGTAAGTCCAGTTCTATCAGTTTCCACCAAATGTGAGGATCTACCTGAATAGATTTCTTCTCAAGTGTCTCCAAAGGCAACCTCTTTTATGTAGTCCTTCACAATACCTTCAGTGTATGGCCAAGCAACCATTTCATCACAGCTTGCCACAGGAGCATTATTGTTAGTTTTCCCTTTTGTTAGCAGAGTGTAACAAATCTCTTCTTTTGCTGGAACTTTACCATACTGAAAAGACCGTGCAAAATCAGACAGTGTGGGCGGATTTCAGGTGTCGTGCCAATTTAGAAATACAATATAGACAAGATTGCTTTTTGTTGTACTTGCTTTGTTTTGTTATCTGTGGCAGTGGCGTGACCTTTATAGGGTAGATATTATTATGATGATTTCACACCGCATCTTTTCGTTCAAGTGCTATGACTGTTGCTCCTCAGTGATGAACTTAAATTTGTAGGTTTGTTGGAACCGTGAATCTCCCCACTCAGTGCTGTAGCTATCCCCAATGGCATGTCTGTTAACACTTTTTGGGGGCACAAGATACTAAATGTAATAAAAATGTAGTGGGTGCGGCTTATAATCAGGTGCGCTCTATAGTGCGGAAATTACGGTATGTAATTCCCACGTCCATCATATTGTGCATAAGTGATCATTTTGTACGTAATAGTTGGATACCTTAATCCGGGGGTGTCAAACTCATTTTTGTCGTGGGCCACATTTTAGTTACCGTTTCCCTTGGAGGGCCGCTATGACTGAAACCAAATTTTAAAAAGTAAATAACGATTTATTCAACTGTTGTTTAAGTTGCTGTAATGAGGGGTTTGGTTACAAGAAAATGGTCTTATTTATAACCTATGCGAATTTTAAATTTCGGTAGAAGTTTTAGCAAGCATCATGGAAGTCAGCATGTTTGATTTGATTTTGCGGGCCACATAAAACGATGTGGCGGGCCAGATCTGGCCCCCGGGCCGTGAGTTTGACACCTGTGCCTTAATCCGATTGTCTTCTCCGATGAGCTGTCACCTTTTGGTGGTGGAGGTTTGTGTCTGCCAATGAACAGAGGTGGGCATTCCATCAGAACTGAAAGAAGTTCCATGAGTCTGTCACTGACGACCGCCCGTTTTACTGACAATGACAGAAACATGCCCCTCATACTCTCATTTGATAGCCCTCCACTCTCTCAGCCCTGATGGTGTTGGAGGTGGCCCCACAAAAGCATGTAAAAAGTTCACGGGGGGCAGATGGGAGTGGGAGTCGTTTTCACCGGGAGCAGGACAGGACAACATTTCATTTTTTATTTTGGTCTGGGACTGGGAGGGGACATGATTTTTTTTTTCTGCGCGAGTGGGATGGGACTGGGGTGAAAATCAACTCACATGTCACCCTCAAACACACACTTTATGTGTATTCCAAACTCATCAGAATTCTACCTCCAGTCTAATTTCTTCAGATCAAGTGACCCATGAAATAGTGCTGAGCCTCTCTCATCTTTTCAGCACTATGTAAAGCTGCCAACTGCCTCATTCAGCCTCTCCTATTACCCCTCAGGGCACCCAGCTTTACTGCTACTGTACCTAAGCCTGAGCTGAAATCAGACCTTTGGCTTCTGGAATGGGTTTGCAAGTTGCTATTTGGACATTTACTTGAGAGTTGCAGCAATGTGTGAGGATTTACCCAAGCAGAGTGAGGAAGGCCTGTCTCTTCAAAGAACTGGCGAGGACAAAAACACCTGGGGCTCAATATCGTTCCCAATTCTTTTTTATGAAAAACGCACACACACACAGACGCAAGCACAGACAGAAATGTGGGAAAAAAAGTATAAGACAGAATGAGATGCGAGATGCCGTTCATGGATATGTGTATGGGGTTGAGAATTTGCCAGAGACACATTTCAAGATGATTTGAAGCTGGTTCTAACAATTGTGAGGGTTTTCATGCTAATTCTCAAAATTAGCATGACTGTTGATTTTGTTGACCGCTGCCCCAAAGTGCGTATTTTTCACATTTCGAAATACAAAATGGAAAAAAATAGCTTGAGTTTTGTTTGAGAGTTTTATTTTATAACATAATTTGTCGGGCATACATGTCGTGGGAGATTTTGACTTGGAATTAAGACCAGCCAGACCGTAGTCGTCTCACTGACTGATTTAGCGTCAATTTTCTGAGTATGCAAATACACACTGTTGTCATTGGCTCCATTCAATAGTCAGCTATTAGTCATTACCACAGAGAGGGAGATCATTTATATACAGTGTGTGTGTGTGTGTGTGTGTGTGTGTGTGTGTGTGTGTGTGTGTGTGTGTGTGTGTGTGTGTGTGTGTGTGTGTGTGTGTGTGTGTCTGCAGTGAAGAGTTGCACAGTTCAGTCGCTCCAATCCTGCCCCATACCGGGCAAGTGTCATATACAGTACTGTACCGATTATCCTGTTCAGAGTAACCAACCACATCTGACGTTAGACTAAAGTCACGCTGGTCTACAGTGCGTATGTATTTGCCAGCTACCTACCAGTCACACTCCGATTCACATTGGCACTGCGTGGGAAGCGGATCCTAACGACACCATCAGTGACAGAAGTGATTCATGTTGCGGATGATCAAATATTCCTTTAGCTTTGTCAGTGTTTGTACAACAGCATATATTTTACAGTATAATTGGAAATAGTTTGGATCTAGAGTATGGTAGATATACTGTGTGCTCCTTTATTTATCTAGCAAACACTGGCCATGGTACATTGCAGTGAAAATAAATGTATTGTGGTCAATGGAACAAAAGGACGAGTTTATTAATGATGCTTGCGGCGTACAAGATGAAATATATAAGCCATGATAAATCATCTTTGTCTTTCAGTCATTATGGAAAAGTAAGACCTAAGTTCAATGCTAATGTTCCTTGTTTTTCGTTACAAATACACAAACACGGACAAATACTGCATCCCTCCAAAGGGGACCTTATTAGAGAACACACAGACCCACTTGACCCATTATGTGCTACGTTTCATTTTTCTTGGTGGGGCGCAGGTGGCAGTGTAAAGGTGTGCAGATGGATGCCAGAGACCACGAGCTGCAGAAACTAATTATCCCCTTAGTGGTAATTATACAAAGTACAAGCAGAGCAGAGGTTTGACCTTGAAAGGTGATTTTGTGGCACAGAGATGGACGGGGAGATGTTGGTGGGGTGCATGACATGTGTCCATATGTCCAATAAAAGATCAACTCTGTGAATAACATAATGTGTATGTAGTGAAAGTGTCTGGAGTTTGCCTGAGGTGCGTTCTTTTTCTAAATTTACCATGAATTCAGATTGCCTAATCATTTCGTACATCATGGCCCCGTGATCGACTGGTTAGCGCGTCAGCCTCATAGTACAGAGGTGGAAGGTTCGATTCCGGCTCCGGCCTTCCTGTGTGGAGTTTGCATGTTCTCCCCGTGGCTGCGTAGGTTTTCTCTGGGTACTCCGGTTTCCTCCCACATTCCAGAAACATGCGTGGCAGGTTAATGGAACACTCTAAATGGTCTCTAGGTGTGAGTGTGAGTACGGATGGTTGTTCATCTGTGTGTCCTGCAATTGGCTAGCGACCAGTTCAGGGGTGCACTCCGAAGACAACTGGGATAGGCCCCAGAACGCCCCACGACCCTTGTGAGGATAAAGCGGATCAGAAAATGGATGGGTGAATTTCATACATCAAATTTGTACTGCAATGAGAACAATATCATCAAACCCAGCAGGTATCAATATGCTACTTTCAGAAAATATATTTACCGTATTTACAAGACTATAAGGCGCCATTAAAAGTCTGACATTTTCTCGAAAATGGACAGGACGCCTTATAATGCGGAGCATCTAGTGTATGAGCCGAGTTCCAAAGCCTGACTGAGAGCGCTTCTGGCCGACACGCTGTTTATATAGAGAAAAGGCGGGCGTGAGTGACGACAGGCATGCGGAAGTCCGCCAATGAGTGAAGGGTGGGCGTGTAAGAGTTGGGCGTTTTGTGAATGTGTCAAGCACAGAAATAGCACCCGTTACTGAAACTGCGCCCACCAATACGGTGCGCCGAACGGTCGTGAAAATACGGTAGTTATAACAAAATAATTTTGTGTGGTCTTTTACTGTACAAGGATTATGTCTCTTATTTTCCCTGACTAGATTGTATAGTAATTAATAAAGCCTTATGCAACTCCTCAACTTTATTAATAGACCACACTTTAAAAAAACTGCTGCTGAATCAAAGTGCAGTTCATCAATGAAACACAAAACAAAGCACAAAGAACAACAATAAGAAGACAGAAGATGAAAATACTCCTTTTTAAAATCATATTATACTGTTTAAAAACATCAAACTAATCTGTGACATCGAGAAACCCTTGTGGCGCCCCACTGCGTCTTCAATCAAACTGTCAGTCCTTATGTGGGTTGGCTACTGTTCCACCTGTTACATACCTGTATATACATACTCAAAATCAATAGATGATTGTGTATACAGCTTGATGGCTTACCGGAACCAGACATTCAAGCGACTCTTGTGATAACTAGCTTCACTTTTCCTGTCCCAAGGGAAGAGTTTACATTTGAGATTTAATTTATAGGAAATCTTCTAACTTTTAGTAACATATTTTCCAAATAATGTAGTTAGGTTGTTTTTTTTTAACACTTGCATGACAGTTAAAAATGTAAATAGTTAAAGGGAAAAACGCTGATGCAGTCAATGAAGGGTTTATGATGGCACATGGTTGATCCTAGAATGGATTTATTCCAAATCATTTCCCCGTTTCAAAATGTCACTGAAGTCTTAAGTGTATAAACATCGAGATAACCAAACATTGCCGCAGTCTCTTCGGCCACAGCAGATCAGGAAGAACAATTTTTCAGAGTTAAATACACAGTCACATACACCCGCGGAAAATGAGAAACCGCGGTTCCACCGGCGAGGCCTCAACTCTACAGAAACAGCAAACACCCCCAGAGAGACTGAAGCCAATTTATTTCAGTCAAGGTGCTAGTGAAAGAAACAGAAGCTTTCACAGAGGTCATGCAAACCAAACTGCCTACTGGGAAAAAAAAAAACAAGCCAGGTTTCATGCTGCATGATGAAGTTGGGAACTGGTACATGGGAAAAAATATACATGTATACTTTTGCAGAATAATGTAAGAGGGTATTATGATACATTCCCACTCACAATGTGATGATGAAGCCCCAGGAACCGTGTCATTTACTTACCACCACGTACCGGATCCTTCAAAAGTTGCAGTCTTCAAAATACAACGCGCACTAAAACAGTCATGAATACAGTTGTTACATGTTTTATTTTGATGCAACAAATCCTGTAAATCTTAAAGATGCTTATGGTGTATGAAGAGAGATGGTCGCACCCTTAGGTAGAGATTTGTTATGTTTGCCTTGGTCGTCCAAAAGCAGTCAGTAAACACCTCCTCTTGGGCCCTATAGTCACGGTCAGATCCCAATTTTACCAAGATAAAATTAGTAACAGCTCTGGGAACCAAAAATAAATAAAAAATAATGTTTTACAGTCGCTCGTCTACTGATAACGTCGATCTTCGCCAGCGATAGTGACCACACTGAGGAGCAGTCTAATAGGCCGATGAAAATGGTTTCCAACAAAGTGAAATCTATTTTCTCCAATTTCCTGCTTCTTCCTACTCAGCACGGCGGGTACACACCATCTCCGTCCACCTTGTCACCCGTCAACAATTCACTAATGTGGCGCAGGAGGAGGTAAGGGAGCATCTTAAAGTGAACGAGAGGCTTAATCTTCCCCCAACGTCATTGTGACATTCATAAATTATACATCTAAATCATTGTAAACATAAATAAATCTCAAAATCAAATACTATCAGGCAGTGCAAAAAGGGCAATATAAAGCAAATCAATGGCATTTAAATGAAAGAATTCAGAGAAGAAAAAAAATCTCAGAGTAGCTTTTTACATTTTCCTGCAGGTATGTCAGTGTTTCGTCTAAACTTGTCGCTCTACCTTTTTCTCAGCCACAGTTAAGCAATGAATGGATTTGGACAGTCATGACGAGTCCATATTTTTGTTTTTTCTGCATCATCTCCCTGCTTTTTATGATTGTTTTGCTTTGGCATTTTATATGTGCTGGTGGAGCTCCTTTCTTTTCTTCTCATTTTCAATTGGTCCCCCCATCACCGAGGTCCTGCGTATACGTCATCCTCACTTCTTTTCCCGGTTGGACTCTTTGACCTGGGCTTTATCATCAGCACGCTCAGCCATGACATCCTTATACAAGCGCATTAACGATCCGACTCTTCGCCTTCAAGTTTTCGACGAGCATCTCCTTATTAACCGAGTACGCTGGCTCCACTGTTTCTGGTCCATGAGACAGAGGGAGGAGACATTTCATCATGTCCCACAGCGCTGCACACTCAGCTCTGCCTCTGAGAAATCCCCCCCCCCCAAAAAAAACCCTTCAAAACCGCAACTGTATGAAAAATTTCGTAATTCTGTCTAGAGGTTGGCAATGAGAATGTTTTATACCGAACAAGGAATTTGTCACACTCCGAGGCAGCGCACCATACTGCAAAGAGAAGTTGTAGGGGTTTCTCAAACATTGCTATTGCATTCTCAGTCAGTCACCATGATGACAGGGCCGAAGGAGCTCATGTACCGCACTGCTGAGGAAAACCAATTTTGTACATACACAAGCAGCACCTGTATATAAGCCGCATGTGCCCACATTAAAACATGTCAACATATTTATAAAGAAAGACGGTACACAGAGACAGTTTTCAAAGTTTTAATAGTATAACTTAACAATAATAATAATAATATAACTTTCTTCCCAAACGGTGCCTGTGACGCGGCAGTAAAACTGTAGCAACAGAATAGCAACAGAGTATAACAGGTCTGGTAAAAGAACATACCGGTACTTGTAAAAATCACGGTGAGCCGTCTTCATCTTCCTCCTGTAAACTGAAGCCATCAAAGTCACCGTCCTCAGTGTCGGAATTAAACGGTGTCATAAAGACCGCTCTTAATCTTACCTTTTCTACTTGAGCGCCCCTGGTGGCCGTTAGAAAAATTACATAAATTGGCCGCATCACTGTATAAGCCGCAGGGTTGAAAGTTTGGGGGGAAAAGTAGCGGCTTATAGTCCGGAATTTACGGTATATATATTTTTTCCAAGTCACAGCAAGGAAGGAGACACACACCTTCTTGAAGACCTCTGTGCTCACTGGATTTGACTGAAGCTTTTTAGATGCCTTCTCCAAATTTTGTTTTGTGGTAGATCCTGTGTTCGGTTGTTTGAGTTGTACATGAAAAAAAAAGTGGAGCTTATACTGAAAAAGAGGGTGAGCTGTGGCCCTTGTAACTGTACAGCAAGACACAGATGATGGTAGTTTGCTTTTCGGGCGTTTCTGATGGCTACTGATGTACTGTTGCACAGTTGGCCTCACTTTTACGACCCGTTCGGCAATCATTGATGGGCACAGAACTTCAGAGGAAATGTTTTGGTCACCTCAGTGAATTTCAGCTCGTCTTGCTGGTGAGTCATGGGACATCTGCCAAAGTGCTTTGAGCGCATCTCCCACCTTCCAACCTGTTTCTTTCTCCTTGTAAGCTTCCATGACCAACCTGCAAACCGCAACATCCCAAATTCCCAAATTGATCATCTTTGGCCCATCTGGGCTTTTGTAGTCTTGGAATAACATCAGGAGCTTCCAGTTGACAGCAGGACCATATATTGAAATCTGTAAGAACTTATTGGGATTAAGCGGTGAAAGGGCTCACTTGATTTATTCCAGAAGCTTCTCTGAGTGTATCCCTGAAACTCTGAATCAAAATAACACACCTCGAGCTTCCCCTTCAGTGCCTCACTTCAACTTCAAACTGTTCTGTCTGTGACACTTAATTTATGCGGTCCGGAAAAGATACTACATAGCACGGTACTTTTCTTACATCTTTGATCCATTGATCTTTTAAATAAGGACATAAGACAACATTTACCAGTAAGATATTTTTGTTCTGCCTGCATGAAAACTTTTGGCAATCTGACTGTCTGGGAACATCTGACCAGAAATGGCTGAGATATCGGAGCTGGAGTTGAATGAATGGTGTTATCGGCCGTACCATCTTAATTACCCATCAAACCTTCCCTACAAGCACCGTTTGCCTTGAAATAAATGCTGAGCTTCTTTGTTTTCCTGAGCTTCGGGGCTGTCCATTCGTACTATAAACCTGTAAGGCTGCACTTTCGTAATTGACACTTTTGTTATATACACTGGCTGTTTGTAGCTCTTTAGTTTGTTGGACAGCTCCTTCGCTCGCTCGTGTCAGATGTGAGTCAATGAGCGATCACAAAAGCTCGGAGGCGTTTCAGTACCTACAGAGTAATAAAGTTGCTCGAGTTTTGTTTTGAGACATTGGGCACAGTTTTGTTTAGCACGTAGTCAAAGCCACTACTTCTCACTAAATGGCTAGATCATGACCAGGACGCTTAATGTAATCGACCTTCACTCAATGTCATAAAATGGCAATCGATCTTCACTTTAAGTGAACATCTTTACTTATAACAACTTTAAAAATATTAGAACAATCGAGTGAAATCTGTTGAAATTTATGAGTCTTCTGGGACCCACCAAATCTGATCTGGTGGTTTGTCGTAACGCAAGCACTAAAGCTTCATGCACCGTGAACTTTGTCCACAGTGTGAAAGGAGCACTGCTACGTTGATATGGACTTTTCAAATGAAGATTCTCATGCAAATGTTTCTGTCATCCTCACTGGGAAACTGCTGGAAACTCATCCGGGGTGCCAGTTCAAAACATTGCCCTTGTCAAAGATTCAAGTTCTTCTGCTTGATTGTACAACCGCCAACCGCACAAAAGTTCCCAAGCCGTGCAAGACATTTTCCAATGCAGTGGGGGCTTATAAATAAATCCCTCAGTGAAACAAAAACCACTATAACAGATGCCAAAATTCTTACTGGGAGTGTCTTACAGGAATTGGGGTACAATTCATTTCTCCAAGAGAGCCCTCAGTAATAAGGTGGATATGTGGAAATGATGCATGCATCGAGTCTATTGGTCATCTAGGGTGCGTTGTAGATATAAAAGAGGGTAGGTTTGTATCTTGCGCTCTCTTTGACTCTCTGGTTTTGAAACCTGACCCGTTCCAGGTCTCCGTGTCCTCACCGGTTGTTAGCACCCAGGACTCAGGTAGGCTAACGAGAGTAGCCTGATTTGATTATTTTGGCATTTGTCCCAATACTTTTTTTGGGGGGGGGATCATTGTGGGTGATGAGGGCTCTCCTCCCTGCCCTGCCTTAAAACCGCCTGAGTGCCTCTCATGTTGGTGCTGGTAGGTGTTTTTTTATTATAATAGTTCTAGGATTAAACTGCCAACAGCTACCGTAACTACACGAGAGAGGCTGGCGTGCTGCGGCAGTGGGAAAGAGGGACATCGCCATTGGATAATGGCTGCTTTGCTATGTTTCATCGAGTTTTATGTTTTGCTGTGCCAAGCTCACCGTGCTGGGGCTTGTTTGGATTGACTGATCACCTGGTGCTGTCGCCGGATGGCCTTGCGTGCCGTGCCACCGCCGTCCTCTCTCAAATTTGTGCATCCAATCCACTTTGGCTGGGCTGGCCAGCAACTTGTTCGCTTCTGATCGTTCAGTCAGTGGTTACAATGACTGCAGAGTTTAAACAAGTCCAAAGGACAGATTTAAGATACGGCTCCTCCCAGTTCAAATAAGATAGCTGTCTTTGAATATTTGAACCAAAAGAGCCAACAAAATATATCAAGCACGATGGCAATTACGCTTCGTTTCTATTAAAGCGCTTGAAGGAGAGAAAAGCATGAGTCTCGCGTGATATAAGTACGAGGGTGGTGGCCTCTCCTGAATCATGCTGATGAATTCCTCTTCATTTTCTTCCGTCTGTGGCCATCTCATTACTATATGTGCAGTTCCGAAGAAGGTCCAGCATCATGCCCTCTGTCATAGGCATGCCTGCAGCGCTGCTTTATCTTTTTAAGCAAAAGTCGGAATTGTGGTGCGAATTTGTCTGCCACGCATTAGCTGGGGGGAACTGGCACTTGTCGCCTGCAAAGGGATTGCTTGGTACTGTATATCATTAGGGCCAAAAAAAGGATCAGGCTGCTGAACAAGTCCTTTTACTGACTGGACAGCTCTCTCCGCCTCTGTATTTGCTTGAGCACAGTGGTGACATGTTGAAAATGGAATTGCTGACTCGATGATCTAATCCATATCTAAACTTTGAATTAAAAGAAGACTAAGTCAGAAGAGCTGTAAACAAACTTAAAAGTAAAGAAGGCGATTGGATTTAATAATTTGTCAAATGGGTTGCTAAAACAACCTGGTTTGTTTCCAGTACTTTATCCAAAGTAAGTTGTGTATTTGTTTGGAATAAGACCTTTTTGGCTAACAATTGGTTTGAATCTCTCATCAAGAGTCAGACCCTCGCATCCCCGATGGATTACAGCGGAATGGGTCTCCTCAGCTGTGTATATAAACTGTACTCCAGCATTCTTATCAGTCGCTGATAATCTTTACAGGGTCTTAAAGTCTTATCTTTCTTTCCAACACCAACAACAACAACAAAAAAAACCCTTCACCCACCAGAGAGGAAGAAGACCAAATAATCTCCGCAGCTAAAGCTTTTGCTTTGTACTTCTCCATAGCCTCTCTCTTTACAATCACGAGATGTTATCGAGATGTCCTGGAAGGAGAGTGGCTCCTGGCAGAAGGTTGATGGCCCAATCACATGAACTGGAGGAGGGAGGGGGGGTCACAGCACAATCCTTGGGGAAGGGCTTCCCAAGGTCATGCTAACACTTGGGAACAGAGGTGAGGTCTGAATGATCTGGTTTCTTGGCACAGCTGGTAGGTACTCCAATAACTTTCTCCTGCTCTATTGTTTGTTATTTATGCTTTGTGACGCTACTGTAGGTTCACTCTCAACCCAAGCGAGACGAAAATTGACAGCAATCAAGGCTTTACCCTTACATCAGAGACTTGATGGGGAAGAATCTGATCGGGGAGCAGTTTCAGAGACTGGTGTGTCTTCATTGTTTGAAGAAGCCATTGTATTCCCCGAGTAAGCTCTAAATATAGAAAACAAAAATCTAGTAATGTATTCAGGCTACAGCGCCACAAACCAGGGAATCATGAAAACACTGAATGTATTGAGAAAAAGTTAGCATTACCGTAAACCCCCAAAAATCAATTGAATATATATTTTCACACATTTGTCTGGTCTTTTCTGTACTGCGGTTGTTTCATTTGCATGGTTTTGAATTGTCAGAGGCCGCCTGACCAAGTCGCAGTTCAAATCCAAAGCACAAGAAATGGCAGGTAGACACTTGCTCACCATGCTGCCGGGAAGGAGGGGAAGAGGGATGATGGATGGATGGATGGATTGACGCATGAATGGATGGAAGGCCATGTGTAAAAATGGCTGTTTTCGAATCGTGCCGGAAAGGCAGCGCTACACTTAGATCGATAAAGATGGACCGATAAATAACTTTATCTCATGAGGGAAATTTGTTTTGACAGTGTCATAAAGTTTTTCTGTTTTTTCCTGGGCGCACAAAATTAATGTCTCATGATGTCTATGTTGCATCTGCAATCAGAGTTTTACAATGACTAGATGAATTACAGTAATGCAATGACACCGCAGGGGTGTCCAAACTCGGTCCTCCGGGGCCTCTGTTCTTCCTGTTTTCCACCTCTCCCTGCTGCAACACACGTGATTCAAATGATCAGGATCATGATCTTGCTTCTTCAGAGCTCGCTGATGAGCTGATCCTTTGAATCGGGTGCATTGCAGTGGTGGGGTGATGGAAAACAGGCAGGACATGGGCCCTCAAGGACCGATTTTGGACATCCTTGTGATATAGAATCATTAAACAACCCAAACCTTGACATGACATGACTCTTTTTCCACGCCTCATTTAACTCCCGCGTTACAGAGTGCGGCCACACAGAGACTGAACAAACAAAAAGTCTATGAAATTAAACATGTTAATAGCTTACACAATCTCAGAAATAAAAACAAAAGAGCACTTCAACAATGACGTCTAACGGCAACCAGACAGGGTATGTTTAAAGTATTTCGGAACCTGAGCGTATATCCTGCCCTGAAATAGCAAAAATAGAAGAACATGAGAACGGCAGAAATAATGACTTACATTGAACTTCTGAAAATCTGGTTTATTTCAGTCCCATGGAGACTGAGAGAGTGTACCAAAAACATGCCTTCATATTTTCTTTAGCTGACACAAACTCAAAACAGTGACTGGATTCCCAGTTTGAAAATGCAAATCTCTCTGCTTCCCCCGTTGTTATTTTTCATGCGGTCGAAACGTGACATTGCGCATACGGAACGTGGCTTTCCCCAGATGGAACGTTAAATTGTGAAGTCATCAGAATGCTTTACTTCAAGCTGTAAACACAGTTCCCCCCCGTTATAGGCCGTGAGGCAAACCAAAAGGCCAGGACCCGGCCGGGAAGCAGAGCTCTTGAGATAAAACAATTTAAAAAAAAAAGTGATTTTGTCCAAAGCAGCGACACAAAATTACTATACTGGAAAACAAAACTATCATATACTCAAGAAAACAAAGTAGCGATGCTCCAGCAAAGCAGATGGGGAGACCACAGCACAGCAACATGGCAAAGGAGAAACCGAACCGTGACATCCCTTTTTTTTATGTATTCCATAATGAACAGTGGTTTGCTGTTGTCTTTATCTTGGAATGGGTTCTCTTCCTGTATTTTATTATTTTTATTCATCTTCCGAACCGCTTGGTCCTCACTAGGGTCGCAGGGGGTGCAGGAGCCTATCCCAGCTGTCTTCGAGCAGTAGGCAGGGGACACCCTGAATTGGTTGCACACAGAGACGAACAACCATCCACGCTCACACTCGTACCTAGGGACAATCTAGAGTGCTCAATCAGCCTGCCAAGCATGTCTTTGGAATGTGGGAGGAAACCGGAGCACCCGGAGAAAACCCACGCAAGCCCGGGGAGAACATGCAAACTCCACACAGGGAGGCCGGAGCTGGAATCGAACCCGGTACCTCTGCACTATGAAGCCGACGTGCTAACCACTGGACTACCGGGCCGCCCTATTTTATTATTTGTTTATTATTAGTTTTGCTTCAGATACACACCAGGGTTGAAACACCACGAGTGATAATTACCGTATTTTCACGACCATAAGGCGCCATTAAAAGTCTAGTGTATGAGCCGAGTTCCAAAGCCTGACTGAGTGCGCTTCTGGCCGACACGCCGTTTATATAGAGAAAGGCGAGCGTAAGTGACGTCAGGCATGCGGAAGTCTGCCAATGAGTGAAGGGTGGGCGTGCCCAACAACACAGTGCGCCGAATGGTCGTGAAAATACGGTATTCATACTGTCAAATTGGATTCATTACTGTATTCAAAAGGCAGCCAATGATCTTGCAACTTGATGTCAAATGGTAAGTTTCAGAAAATTCTGAAGAAGCTTACTGTAAGAGTTTCGCAGCGCTCTTCTCCAACTAGTCGACAATTTCTGAAGCCGTTGAAATAGGACGAGCCCTATTGCAGTGGTCCCCAACCACCGGTGCGCGGACCGGTTCCGGGCCACGGCTCACTTAGGGATCGGGCCGCACGGAGACAGACCTGCGAGCTGTGAGTATATTTACTCCATCAGAGGTAACAGAAATGTACGCAACTCTAGCCAAATGAAAACAAATCCATGTTCATAACATATTTAGGTACATTAATTATCTTCGTTGTCAGTACCGGTGTTTTAAAACTGGCAATCCAAAAGCAATGGTTTTTCGTTTTTTAATGGTTGCCCGTTGAAAAAAAAAAAAAAAGGTTGGGGACCAATGCCCGATTGGATTAAGACTAAAATGATGTTACTGGTGAATATTTATTTTATAGCACTGGGATTGTAATGTGTTCCAGATTTCAGTTCCTGGAATTATAGGACATCAATATGATACCATAAATAAAATGAGTAATGCGGTATATTAGGTAGGTAATATTACCTCGATACCCCGAACACTGTTAACAGTATATGGTGCCTTTACATGAAATCTTGTAAAAAAAAGTGTAAACTGGGGGCATTGTTCAGCTGTGGAGCACCGGGCCGGCCCATGTGTCGAGGCTATCGTCGTCTTTGCGGGCGACTCCAGTTCAAACCCCTGCAGAGCGGCTCTATCCTGCATGTTGTTCCCTCCCACTTCCCTTCTCATCTCCAGCTGTCCTCCCCAAAAATAGACCGAAAAAGGAAATTGCACAAAAAATATACCGGTATGTGGAAAAAGTTTTTCAAAGAAAAAGGAGCAAGAATAATAATTCGGTTGCATCTTGTTGCGCAGCTGGATATGGCCATAATGCCTCACCCACATCACAAGCAGTATCTTCCCTTGCCAGGCATCGAGGGGAGCATTTCTTTGAGTGCCTTATCCATCCCCGAATCGCAGCCCCATGAATTTCCTCACATGCCTCTTCCATAGACGCCGCACAATGGGATGCTGCTCGTACACTTCCAACGCCATGCTGAAAAAGAGCTCTTCCGTGCGGTTCAGAAATGGTGAGTATTGCAAAAAAACGGCGGGTGGTCGGCAAACCAATTTTACACCGGGGCTACGCGATTGAAGTCCACGTTGTCCCACAATACAATGTGCCGGTTTCTCTGATAGTCTTCGTCATTCATACGCTCTTGTGGTATGTTCTGAAGTCCGTCCGGAAATGTGACAATGTGAACGGTGGTGTATGGCCCAAGGATGCTGTGGCACCGGAGGACACGGTGCACACTGGTGATGGCAGCGCAAATTGTGATGTTACTACCACCTTGGCAGGGAACATCTGGAATTGGCTTTGTGGCCAATGACGTTGCTTCCCATCTTTCTGGTCCTTGCTAGGTTGAAGCCAGCCTCATTGTAGAAGAAGAAGAAGAAAGCATTTATTTGCCTCACGATGGAGAAATTCGCAAAGTAGAAAAACAAAACAAGTATTTGCATGCACAAAAAAAAACTACAGTATGTAAAAAAAAAAAATGGACTGTACACAGTACAGAGTGAAATATAAATATGAGCATTGATGCATGTGCAGAAAAGTGGCTGTGCTATTTAAAATGGGTGAGTGGGGGGGAGTCCAGGTTTTTATTATTATGAGTTATTTAAGACCGACTCATGGGAGATTGCATGAGCATCCATTTCCAGTACTCCTTAAAACGCAAAACAAAAATCAGTCAATATGGTGCTCTCTAGAACACTGCGGACAGTGTAATGTGTAGTGTATTGCAGTCAATATTGCACTTACATCCACATCACATGCTCGTCTTGATCTCTTAGTTTGTTTGAGAGTTTACCTCAAAAGGCATCTATGAAGTTGTTTTCTTCTGATTTTGTTTCACATGAGAACACGAGCCAAAGTGGAAAGACCGAGTCGCTGAATATTGTTGAATATGGTGGTATAAAAAAAAAAAAGGAAAAAAAGTGGTCAACTGTGTGTGTGTGTGTGTTTTTTTAATAGAGCTTACTTCTTGATTGATGTGGAAACAATTAACCACTGAGGTTGTTTGGCCAGGTGGCACATCATGTCATTCTGCATCGGCGGCGTTTTGAAACGGGAAACATTTGACCTTGTGTCAGACTGTGGTATTTTATGCAGAGAACCGTGCTCAGTGCATTTCAAAAAAATGCCCTTTTGAATTGCAAAAGGTGTGTCAAGCAGAGGACGTGTCGAGTTTGTGAGACTTGAAAATGACGGCGATGCTACTCAAAGGGAAGGCATACACAGTATGAACTGAACAATGGGGTGGGGTAGGATTACGGAATATATATTCCAACATTGACTAATAGCACCCGGTAATTAGTTGCAACAAATTAACCAAACAAATCATGAGCTGTTCAATTAAATGCTTTTACTGTTTGTTTTTTTAACATTAAAAAAAAAAACATTGTTATTTACCGTAAATTCCGGACTATAAGCCGCTACTTTTTTCCCCAAACTTTCAACCCTGCGGCTTATACAGTGATGCGGCCAATTTATGTAATTTTTCTAACGGCCGCCAGGGCCGCTCGAGTAGAAAAGGTAAGATTAAGACTGCCGCGTCACAGGCAACGTTTGGGAAGAAAGTTATATTATAATTATTGTTAAGTTATATTATTAAAACTTTGAAAACCCTCTATGTGTACCGTCTTTCTTTGTAAATATGTTGACATGTTTTAATGTGGGCACATGCGGCTTATATACGGGTGCGGCTTGTGTATGTACAAAATTGGTTTTCCTCTAAAAATGGAGTGGGTGCGGCTTATAATCAGGTGCGCTCTATAGTGCGGAAATGACGGTACTTTATTCAGCATCTAATATTACGCCCATAAAACGGATTGTTCTGGATATGTAAAATAATCCAGCATTCAAATGTGGCGCTGAGTCGGGCCAGCAACAGACGCTGGCTAGTACACATTTCATACAAGAAAGCATGAAATTAAAGACCGAGTGTGAAGTAATTACAAAAAAAAAAACAGAAAGTGAATATGGGCCATTTTAGACCCATGTTGTGCATTAGAAGGTTAGTGATATAAAAATGTTCTTTATTCACAAAGTCAGAAAGGTAAAAATAAAATCATTGTGTCTGATGGTCAAAAACAAGTTAATTGAGGAATTCCTTGAATAATGAATGATGAATTGATTCGTAAAAGCGATGTTTCAAACATATCTGGGATGATTCAGATGTCCGAAGAGTTGGAGGAAAAGGAGTTTGTTGGCAAGATGTATGTTGGAGCGTACATGTACGACCCAGATTCTCAGGATGCCGAAAATGTTGTGCCAGAACGACCGGACATGGAGTGGAGACAAGACACATTTAGGCTGCGGTTATTAGCCTAGCGTTATTGTTTGAAATTCAATGCTGTGCCGTGCTGTAAATATGCATGATGGGATTACCTACTTGGTCCATGTCTTTCCGCTAGCACTGAGAACGCACGTCGTAGTAGTTTAGTGTCCTCATTGGTAAGGTAGTTCTGAGAATGTTTTGGTACAGAAGGCTTTCGTACAGGATTCCATCCAACTTTTGCAGATGCCGATGCTCTGAAAGACTGAGAATTTAAAAAAATAAAAATAAAAAAAAGACACATTGCTGTCTCATGTGCATGTGTTCAAAGGAAGAGAACGTTTATCATTGACTGATTTTGTCTTTGGTAAAATAGCCGTTCTGTTATTTGAATTTCATGTCATCGGCCTGCCTTCAGTTCTCGGTCTCTAGCCCCTGTGATGGTTGATCAGTCCGGTCATACTCAACTTCCTCTAATCCTTTTTACAGCCAAAGAAAATCCTTCCAGAACACTTATCCAAGTCGAGTGCTCGGTATTGTAAATATCTCAATATGATACATCCGCCAGTAACCAGATTGCTGGCACAGTTTGGTAATGAAACATTAAAGAGTCATTGATCTTGGATGTTTGGCTAAGATTATCCGCAGAAGCAAAGACATCGAAAGTATTTTTGATTTCTCGCTCACTGTCAACTAACACCTATGCACCAACGCATACTGTACGCATACAGACAAAGTCCTCCTTTGTGTTCTCCCACACGCTTCCCACCTTCTACTCAGGAAAGCGCCAGACTTTTATGTCTCTGCTGTCATTTGATTTGCAAGCCAAATTCATTCCTCTCCCAATCTGCTGCATTGGCCTCTTCTAAGCTGCACATGGAATCAACTCAAGTAACCGTTGGCAGACATCTGGAAATGCTTTTTGCCTCTGTGCTGGAGGTCACTGTCTGGACCAATAGAGATCCTACCTCCACATTCACAATGTGACAAGCGTTCATATATCTTTCTGACCAAAGCTGTGTACTGTACAGAGAAAACCCCCACAATACTTCACAGTCACATCAGCACCCCCCCGTTGCTCTTTTTTTCCCCTCCAGCGATGCATTTTTTCCAACCTCATCGCTTGCTCTTCCCCTTCTCTCCCTTACCACTTGATGAATAATAACCGTCATCGAAGCTATATGTCTTTTGGTGGCTTTTTCCTCTGTCACGTTCTCTTCGGAGCGGAAGTGTTATGCTAAGTCCTTTTAGGCCAGCTCAGTATAGTCCAAGCGGGGAAGAGCGTCACACGAATCAAATTAACGTAATTTCCGCACTATAGAGCGCACCTGATTATAAGCCGCACCCACTACATTTTTAGAGGAAAACCAATTTTGTGCATACACAAGCCGCACCCGTATATAAGCCGCATGTGCCCACATTAAAACATGTCAACATATTTATAAAGAAAGACGGTAGACAGAGAGAGTTTTCAAAGTAATAATATAAATTAACTTATAACTGGCTCCTCCACATCGAGAGGAGCCAGATGAGGTGGCTCGGGCATCTGATTCGGATGCCTCCTGAGCGCCTCCCTAGTGAGGTGTTCCGGGCATGTCCCACCGGGCGGAGACCCCGAGGACGACCCAGGACACGCTGGAGAGACTATGTCACGCAGCTGGCCTGGGAACGCCTCGGGATCCCCCGGGGAGAGCTGGAAGAAGTGGCCGGGGAGAGGGAAGTCTGGGTTTCCCTGCTAAAGCTGCTGCCCCCGCGACCCGGCCCCGGATAAGCGGTAGAAGATGGATGGATGGATGAATATAACTTAACAATAATAATAATCTAACTTTCTTCCCAAACGGTGCCTGTGACGCGGCAGTAAAACGCTAGCAACAGAATAGCAACACAGTATAACAGGTCTGGTAAAAGAACATAGCGGTACTTGTAAAAATCACGGTGAGCCGTCTTCATCTTCCTCCTGTGAACTGAAGCCATCAAAGTCACCGTCCTCAGTGTCGGAATTAAACAGTGTCATAAAGACCGGTCTTAATCTTACCTTTTCTACTCGAGCGCCCCTGGTGGCCGTTAGAAGAATTACACAAATCGGCCGCATCACTGTATAAGCCGCAGGGTTGAAAGTTTGGGGAAAAAGTAGCGGCTTCTAGTCCGGAATTTACGGTATATGTCTTTTTGTGGCTTTTTCCTCTGTCACGTTCTCTTCGGAGCGGAAGTGTTATGCTAAGTCATTTTAGGCCAGCTCAGTATAGTCCAAGCGGGGAAGAGCGTCACATGAATCAAATTATTAAAATCAGGAAAAAAAGAAAAGATAAGGCGATTTTGATATTTCTTGTATATGTTTTATCCCTCCATCCACTCCAGCCTCATTTTCAGCAAGTGAGGCAATGTCATATTTTAAGAGGCCATAATTGCTCAGATATTTATCATCACACCCTCGGCAGAGTGAGGCTGGGTGGCATCAGAGATTAGTGGATGGAGTTCATATTCATTTGGCTATAACGGCATGTGGGATGCTGGGCTGTTGAGGGTTCCCGCTCAACCAAAACCCCGACCTTGCGCGTGTAGCGCGCAGCCTAAACATCTGCGTGAAATATCTACGGCTATGTGTCATTCGCCGCATATATTTAATGTGGCAAAGACAGAGTGAGCAAAACGTGTATGAATCCTCCAAACCGTTTCCCCGACGCAGCTGTTACTGAAAAAAATAAATAATATTTTGCAGGATGTAGCCGCATGTGGGCTCAAGTTCTGTTTGTACAGGATGACACTCCGCACATCAATTCGACATCTCAACAGACCTCTGCTAACTTTGCTTGTGGTTGCCACGACGCCCCAGCGCGCATGCACACAATAAAATCCAGTGAGCGGTAGAATTGTAACAGTAGGTGCATGAAAACTATCCGCTGAAGGTGAGCCTTGCTCTGCTCAATGTAATTGCTGGTGAAATGTTACTTCTCTGTACATCTTGATGATTTTACCTTTGCCTCCCCCCCCCTCGAATGTTGTCACTGCCGGTGCCCGGGTGACAGATGGCTGGCCTGGGAGAGGCTCCGCCACCAGTCACTTTGTCTGGGGCACGCACACACAGACACAAGGAGAAAAGGGCAAAAGAGAGAGAGAAAAAAAAAAAGCTTGATGATTGAGTTGCATGACCCGCACCTTGAGTGAACATTTTTACTGCATGGAAAAAAAAAAAGCACAACCAGTTTTTTCCCAAGGGCAACCGTTGAAAAGAAATGAGGCTGATGTAGCCATGGCAAAGTCTGTTGAATTTATAAGACTGCGCTATAACCTCCTGTGACACGTGAAGAAGGCTGACGTATGCTCAGGGGATGCTTTTCTTCAGCAGGCAGGAGTATCTTTAATCTGTGCACGGTAAATTGAAATCTCAAGACTATCGAGGTATTCTGGAGTGAAACGTGCTGCAATCTTAGAACGTTTGGTGAAAACACGCAGCTATAAACACCAAGAAGGGATACTGAGAAGAAGCCCTGATCCGATTCTATTGAACACCTGAAGGAAGAATATCTGGAGTGGATTTTTACCTCAGAGTGCTGGAGCAGTTTTCTAAAATATCTCTCAATCCGGTGCAGAATCCTTATTAACTCATTCAGGACCAGCCAATTCTGGACCAAGTCTGAAAAGACGTTTAAAAACGTCTTTGGGAGTGAATGAGTTAAGAGTTACAGAAATCGTTTGGCAAAAAAAAAAAAAAAAATCTCTCAAAGGTTTGTGAAACATAATTCAAATAAAAGTGTCCATTATTTTAGCCCAGGACCATTTCATTAGTTCAATTTGAGTACATTTCATTTTTATTATTGCTTTACACTGCTACTTCAGTTACTTTAGGGACCATTCTGAGAGTTTGCTCTTCTTTTTTTTTTATCCACGTGTTTTATCCACATGTGTATAAATTATCAACTTACTACAGTGACGGTCACTAACTTCCACTAATGCAGGGGTGTCAAACTCATTTTTGTCACGGGCCACATTGTAGTGACCATTTCCCTTGGAGGGCCGTCAATGACTGTCAAAACATGAAGCAGGAAAGATTCAACGATTGTAAAAGTAACATTTGGAAAAATAGATAAAAAAGATATATTTTTTACCCATTTAATTCTGCATAATTCAGAAAACAACTAAATTGATGCTCCTGAAATAAAAAGGTCTTAGAAACTCTTTTTTTAAATTCCTTTTTAATACTGATAATATTTTGTGTGTGTGTGTGTGTGTGTGTGTGTGTGTGTGTGTGTGTGTGTGTGTGTGTGTGTGTACGTGCGTGTGTCAATGGTGTAAAAGACTTTGAGATGCTTTCCAGGGAAAGGCAGGCTAAACTTTGTCCTGATGAAGTCCTAGTATCTTAAATCTTGTTCTGACCAGTATATTAGGTCCTTAAGCCGTCTTTACAAGTATAGACAAAACAGTTAGTCCAAAGGCTATTTACAGCTTTTCCTTGACAGGCTTTTTCAGCTTCGGTGGGTGCTTCAGTTCACTGTTAGGCTGCTTGATTGTTAAAGTGGAACTCCACCGGTCCAACACTGATTCACCCGTATCCCCAGCCACACACACACACACACACACACACACACACACACACTTGGAGGTTATTTACGGTGCGTGTGTACAGGCATTTAATGCTGAGTACTGCCTCCGTTCAAGCCTCTGTTCAGTGGAGCTCACGCGTGCGAGGGGTGGGCTATGTTGATGGGGCTCCGGGGGGCTCTGCGACTTGACTACACTTTTTAGTCAAAAGTTGGAGTGTTTAAGCGTTTATCTCTCTCTCTCTCAAGGTAGCACCCAGGTGCAGGTTCTGCAAATTAGCATCAGACATGGTGCAGTATATCACAGCAGGATTTAAGATGCTGGCAGGCAAGGCATCGATGGAGCTGCATTACCCCAGGTAACGTGAATTGTTACGCTGGAATTTCGTATAGCGCCCCTCTAACAAAAACTCCACAAGCCTTAAATGACATAACCTTAAAGGGGGAAAGTCAACTCTAATTTTTTCCCCCCAGTAATATGTTCTATGCACATTCACTGGTCTATACGCTGCTTTCTGATTCATATTGCGTTTGCATCAAAATCGAGCCTTTTTTTAGCCATCGCAGGGGACGACCATTTTGCCACTTTCTTATGGCCGAAAATGGTCGGGCTAAGGTCAAGACTGACTGTTTTCTGAAGCTGAGCCATGATTGGTGGTTACCTGAGCTCTGAGCAAATGTGATGTCATTTCAATGCCCGCTCCCTGAGATGGAGAATAACAGGCGGATTTTAATTGATTTTGAGATCTTAACATAATCTTTATAAAATGGTGCCTGTGAAATGTGAAATGAATGACCTAACTTGCATTTCTTTTCAAAATACAGTGGTACCTCGGCTCACGAACGCTTTAGCTCACGAACTTTTGGCCTCACGAACATTAATTTCGCGAGAATTTAGTCTCCGCTGATGAACTAGTTTTCGGCGGACGTACCAAACCAAGCGGTCGAACAGCGGCACGGTGGCGGCCGCGAGAAGCTGACGCACGCTCACGGCATTCACTTCGTCACCCCCTTTCTTTGAGTGCGGACGTGGTTTGTGTTTGCTAGACATTTTGGACCATATTGAGTGTACTTTTGCTATTATGGGACCGGAAAAGACCCCGCCACAGGCTAGTGTTAAGCCTAAGAAGACACTAAAGAAAATTACGATCGAGCAGAAGAAGGAGATCATTGAAAAACACGAACGAGGTGTGCGTTTGTGTGACGTAGCGTCCCAGTACCAGTACGCTAACACGCAATGTTGTTTATGTTTATGGGGACCTGGGAACGGATTATTCTCATTTTAATGGTTTCCTATGGGAAATAAATGTTCGGAAGACGAACTTTTCGGCTCACAAACCTTTTCTGGGAACCAATTAAGTTTGTGAGCCGAGGTACCACTGTACAAGGCATCTTTCAGCCAAGTTGTTGCATTGACGAAAATACGAGAGCGCCATATTGTCGCAGTGAACTTAACTCGTTCCAGAAGAAGAAGCAATTTGGCAGTTAACAATTCTCATCCAATAAAATAATTAAATGAAAACAAAAGAAAAGACGCTGCAAACTCTTGTTATTGTAACGTGTCCTTGGGTGTCTTGAAAGGCGCTTTGAAATCAAATGTATTATTATTATTATTGCCTCTCCTAGTTGAAGTTTACCGTCAAACTAAACATGAAGCAGAGTTTTATATTTTGGTGTATTGACAATAACCACACGGCTTTGCCTTCGGTAAATCCATATATCTGAAACAAACAGCGCAAAAGACCACAAGCCGGCTAATGAATAGGATTGTGTTGCAGTGTTAATACCTTCAAGCGATGATTATTTCAGCATAAACACATGCAGGCAGATCATATAACAATACTCACTGGCATATTATTCTTCATCCATTTCGGAAATGTCAAAGCTATATTACCGGTAATTGTAGCTGACTAAGGATCGTCCCCATGTACATATCAATTTGTCTGGCATTAAAAATGACTTGATAATTTGTGAAGTGTAACTAATAGCTCATTTCTATCTACAAAGTACTGTCGATAGAAATGAGGGAAATGCATGCAAGACTTGCTTTTTCTATTTTGGAGATTTTATTGGCCATTATGTCTTTGCAGGCTGCTTGTGGCTCATCTGAATTCAGCAGTCAACACTTTGCTGAGTGGGACACATGAAACCACAAAAATGTTCACTCACTCCCCTAAAATAAACGACCATATGTTTTTCGGTTTGGCATGGATTGGGGTAGATTACGGGGGCTTGTTTGATGAACAGCTGAATTAATGACTGAGTTTTCTCTTTTGAGAATGTGAATCTGGGTCGAACCTTGGACGGTTTAGCAGCAGGACACTGTGATAGGGTATCAGTGACAAGGCGGATGCTCATAATATGGGTCACCGTAATTTCCGCACTATAGAGCGCACCTGATTATAAGCCGCACCCACTCCATTTTTAGAGGAAAACCAATTTTGTACATACACAAGCCGCACCCGTACATAAGCCGCATATGCCCACATTAAAACGTAAACATATTTACAAAGAAAGACGGTACACAAAGAGAGTTTTCAAAGTTTTAATAATATAACTTAACAATAATAATAATATAACTTTCTTCCGGTGCCTGTGACGCAGCAGTAAAACGGTAGCAACATGGTAACAACACGCTAGCAACTGAATAGCAACACAGTATAACAGGTCTGGTAAATGCCTTTTTTGCATTTTCCATGATGAGGGTATGTTCACGCTCATTTAATTTATGCACAAGACAAGAAGTTGCAGTCTTCCTTGACGCATATATTCCACCGGTCTTAATCTTACCTTTTCTACTCGAGCGCCCCCTGGCGGCCGTTAGAAAAATGACATAAATTGGCTGCATCACTGAATAAGCCGCAGGGTTGAAAGTTAGGGAAAAAAGTAGCGGCTTATACTCCGGAATTTACGGTAATTAAAAAAAAGACAGCATTCGAAAAGTGTGCGAAAACACAGCTTTAAAAAAAAAAAGCAGAAAAATGAACTTGAGGGTCACAACAAAAGAAAATCGACAGATCCATTGTCCAAGGTCATGTCTGGCAGGTTATTCACCTGCCGTCCACTTAGATCCGAATATCTTAAAAAGACTGCGTTCATGTCGGGTCATTCAGCATCCAGCCAACAACATTTGCGTAGCAAAAAAAAAACTCATGTTGTGCTTCATGAAACTACACAAGCTACATCTCCGATGCCTTGCATCTTTGCTCACACTGAAGCATTACCCTTATCTCTTTGTCATATTTATTTTGTCTTGTGATTTAGCGGATAACCTGGAATCTCTGGGATTGTATTTCGTGCCATTTCATGTGAGAAAAAAAAATGTCAGCAAATGGATCTGAGCCCTTGAATTTTGAGGAAAGGAAAATTCCTTGAATCTTTGAAAACATGACTTTAAATATAACTATGAATAACTATAATCAATAACTATAAAAAAATCACTTCATAAAAATGTAAAAGAAGAATATAGTAAAATAATAGCAGTTGTGTATTTAAATAAACGATGCATCTAATTATCTTTGGTGTGCGTTGAGTTTTACAGTTAACTCCGACTGGGATGGCAGTTGAACAGCTTCGGGACAGCAGCATCACATACGCAACACGCTTGCTAAGCAAGCAACATGGTGCATTCCGGATACGTTCACAATGCCATTCAGCACGTTAATCATTTCTCTTTGATTGGATTATGTTTTCAACATCCGGAGAACCCAAAATCAAACTCATGATTAAATTTCGATTAATTGTCCGACCTTGCTGTTTACTATATATATATATATATATATATATATATATATATATATATATATATATATATATATATATATATATATATATATATATATATATATATATATATATATATATATGAGAGAGAGAGAGAGAGAGAGACCAGTGGTTGGCGACCACTCGTTGGAGACCACTGGTTTTCGTTTAGTATTTTCGTTGAGTATTTTTCTAAATGAACTACATTTTATTCTCCTCATAACCCCGAGCCTCAGGCCAAGTTGTTTTTCCGGGAGAAACCTTTGGATTTGAATATAAGCCAGAGTGGCGAGCTAGCACCGGGCTATAATTCATCTCACCATTGCAGGACATGTACATGATTCCATCTTCACTGTTTAATTGTTATAGTAGCAATTTTATTTTCCTTTGCTTCCTTCCGATTGACTGAACTTTGAAAGCGCAGTGTGTGCAACTCAATACACATTACTGTTTTACTCTTTGTTTGTTTGTTCAGTGGTATTCTTAAAAAATAAAAAAGTAAATCAAAAAACTTCAATTCATCCAGATTAGTGCTGCCCGTAATCTTACTGTATGAAAACATGTATTCCCTGAGGCGTTTCCAAACTGCTGTTAACACAGTTTTATTCAGATTTTATTGGCTTTGTGTTTGACCTTCTGTTTTATGAGCGTATTTTGTGGCACTTTGAAAATGTTTTGGGCAAAATGAATCATGTTTTATAAATGAATTTTCTGTTATTATTACTATTGCTACTATTATTCTTCTGATTATTTTTTTTTAATTCACACTGCAGACGTATACTGCGGATGTTGTTAGGGTGCAGGACATTTAAAGAACTGTTGTATTATGGCTTTGTATGGATTTTGATATTGTAAACTTTCAAGGGGTACTATTGAAAATTGAGGAACTTGTTCATATTTTGTGTGAACCTGAACTGAACGTAGTGTATTTCTTCCTCATGAAGGTTTTTGCAACACGCTCATTTTGAATGACGGTATTTTGCCAGGTTTCGTTTGTCTTCCAGGAGGAACCCTGGCGAAAGACACGGCAAGTGAGCTTTCATTTGTCGGGGAGATAAACAGCTTCTTTGGCAAAAGCCACAAGCCACAAGCGGCTGCATGCGTCATCAAAAAGCATGATGGCAGCTTGGAGTGGGGGGTGGTGGTTACCTCACTCGGAAGTCGGTATTGGTTAGGAAGTTGCAGTTGTGGGTTTTTTACGGTAGCCTGAAGACAAGAGGGAGGGTTAGTCAGAGAGTGTGTGCACTTCTACCTTCACTCCTCTCTGTTTCCTCCCCATTTTCTCTGCTTGTATCACATTTTGTGGAAAGCTGTCAGGACCAGAGATGATTGACGAGTCAAGGTGGACTGGACCCATCTCAGTAACTCAGACGTCGCATTTGTCCATTTGTGAGTGTCAACGCCAAGTTGGGGAATTGAACTGACGCAGCAGTCTGAATATAAGAGGATATTGTCGCCTCGGCCACAGGTGATGATTAGATCATATCCTCGACTCAATCAAACAATCAAAGGCGGATGTTGCCTTCTGCTCCTTCAGAAATGATCACGGCCCTCTGATATCCATTTAAAAAAAACAACTGGAGGGATGTGAATGTAAAGAAAGTAGCACTATTTTGTTGAGGGAGTAAAAATGAATGCAGGGAGATGATAGCCGAATGCCATTCACAATGAATTGACACAATCTGCTCGAGTCAGTCAGATCTGAAATCTTTGTGACAAGCGTGTCCTCTGATTACGTGGTTGATTTGATGCAGAGGTACATTAATTTATCTTTCTACCTTTGCACCCTACACGTTTCAATGAAATCCCAGAATTCCCATTTAGTCTTTTACACAAAAAAATCTGTCAAAACTTGATGAGAGATGGTGCTTATCGATTCTTTCCTCTGGTCGTAGTATGATTTTTACAACGCCCCAAAACTATTTCCAATCAGTACCGTAAATTCCGGACTATAAGCCGCTACTTTTTTCCCAAACTTTCAACCCTGCGGCTTATACAGTGATGCGGCCAATTTGTGTAATTTTTCTAACGGCCACCAGGGGCGCTCAAGTAGAAAAGGTAAGATTAAGACCGGTGGAATATATGCGTCGAGGAAGACTGCAACTTCTTGTCTTGTGCATAAATTAAATTAGCGTGAACATACCCTCATCATGGAAAATGCAGAAAGAAAGGCATATGACGCAATATGTTGACACGTTTTAATGTGGGCACGTGCGGCTTATATACGGGTGCGGCTTGTGTATGTACAAAATTGGTTTTCCTCTAAAAATGTAGTGGGTGCGGCTTATAATCAGGTGCGCTCTATAGTGCGGAAATTACGGTAATTTTTGTGTGGTTTGCCTTTGGATCCTGCTTATACATATCCTTCATTCCCCTCAATCTCAGGTGTCAAACTCAAGGCACCGGGGGCCAGATCAACATCATTTTACGTGTTAGGTACGGAAGAGAACTGCTGCCTGTGTGACACTAGCAACACAAGCTGGCCTCCAGCATATCTTCCCCAGCTTCAAGATTGTCGTCATCCAAGGCCACTACGGATGACAACATGATATAGAAGTGGTAAAATAACACTTGTAAGTTACAAACAGACAATCAGCCAATAACTTCACCGTGAGCTGGTGAGAACAAAAGAATCAACTTTAAAATGACTGGAGCATGGTTGTCGACCTTGGCAATTACCACTTTCCTAAGGAGGTCATGGAAACAACTCTTTGGCCGGGAGATTGTGATGAGGTCCAGAGTCAACAAGACAGTCCTAATTGTGGGGTTGACTGTGCCATGGGAGGAGGGGGGTGGCTATCACCAATGTGTGAAAGTGAGCCAAGTATACAGAAGGCAGGCATTGAAAGGCAGTAGAAAAGCTCGCAGAGGAAGGCACCTCCTAGCGGTTTTTGTGAAAGATGCATCGAATAGGAGTTGGGGGCAATGTAACAAAAAGGGCATCAGCAGTGAATGTGAAGTAGAAATCCATACCATCACCCTGCCAACAGTAGACTTACTGGGGATAAAACTACGCTTACACTGTTTCTGGCGGCCAAAGCTGCCCCCTTTGCTCGCAAAGCAGTGCATTATGGGATTTGGCTGTTTTTATTTTCATCCGCATTAAAGTTATGCTACATTTTCTTACCTTCTGTTATGGCATCTATGATAGGTCAAGGGGAGCTGCTTAATGCCGGAGGCTCAAAGGTATGTTATGTTCCTGCCAGCTGTTTACCATGCCAGTATTTTCTTTCCCAAGCCCATCAAATTCTGATGTGGTCCTTCACGCTTGCAAAATCCTACCAAGGCTTTTTTTATCGATGAAACTTGGATACCAATCACCTTTGGAGCAAGTTTGTTGTCCTAGGCAGAATTGAATGAGGCACCTCTTCCTGGTCAGGCTCAAGTCTCAGTGTCAGCGCTGGTGACACACATAAAATGCCCACTTGTTTAGTGTTTGATAAGATGAGTTGTCTGCAAACAATGAATTCCATTCGCTGTCTCCTTTAATAAAAACGACCAGTACTCCACCTCCCTGCATAGTGCGCCTGAGAAAGTGGTGGTACATCATGCAATGTTCAAGATCCGAGTGAAATTTGGAGCCTGATTTCACTTGGTGGTGATTAACCGTCCTGGTGGCAATCCATTAATACACGGATGTCAAATTCGGTTCCACGAGGCTCACTGCCCTCCATATTTGAGATGTTTTTAGACGCTAACGATCCTGATCATTGAAATCATCCAAAACATGCAGGATGGTGGCCCTTAAGTCATAGGTGGACACCAACAATGAGGGATGCCGCCAAGCTGCAGAAGGAGGCATTACTGACCTCGACTTGGGACGGTGAAAGAAGGTGTGGGAGAACCTTTCATGGCTGAGGCAAGAGCACTGCAAAATGGCAACAACAAACTACCAGCCTTTATTTCGGTGGGGGAATTTTGTCAAACCTACCACATTATAACAACAATTTGTGGCATTAAACCAGGGGTGGGCAAACCCGTCTTTGAGGGCCATTATACTGCCTGATTTCAATGTTTCCTCCTTCTTAAAGTGCGGCTCCCAGTCAGGATCCAGCTCCAGATCCTTCACTTCAAAAAGATGAGCCGAAAAGCCATTTCATTAGCGGCCAACTCATCACTACCATCAACCAGTCATGCTAAATACAGGGGGAGAGCGTTTGCCTTCCCAAGACATCTACCCGACCTGACCCCCCGCTTTTCTATGTGGGTCAACAGGTCTGTTTCAGCAATGAGGTTGGATGAAACTGATAGGCCTCACTGAGGAAGTTCTGTCGCAGTATCAGGATGTCGAAAAGGAAACAGTGGGGCCAGTCCGCGGAGTCCACTCAATGCCAGCAGATAGCTCCTTCAGCCAAAAACCATCTATGTCATACTGGCAAACACTGACCCTGCTCATCTGATCCAATCATAACAGAAAAGTAGACTGTAATGTTGGAAAAAACAAAGAGCACAAGTGGTCGATGAAATTCTGAGTGATGTTGGAATGACGTTATTATCATTTCAATATTAGGTATTTCAATGAAAAAAGTAATGTCACGATAAAATCCCAGATAAAGCACTGTGAGTAATGGATGTATACAATGACAAAATGGTTGAAAACAAATGAATTTGAAAACAATTCTGCCACAGCTGAACTACGCCTGAACACAAATGCAATACAAAGAAATGGACATTGGGTTCCAATGAGCAATTGCTTTCATGAACACATTACAATTGAAAACTCACTCACAAAAATAAAAAGTCACTAACATTAACACTGCAAATAACCTAAAACTTGGATTAGCAATGAGTGAAGGTATCAACATAACACAAAACTCGGTTCAGCAAGAGGCAGGCCATGAACTAGCACAGGACAAAGGGAACCTACTAGACTCAAGAGATGACATCAATGTTAAAATGCTGCAGTAGAATATAGTAGTAACCTTTATCCCGGTCACCTACAACACAGGCAAAATGAGGTGTGCCATGTTAACAAACACAATAATGATGGTGAAAGAGGAGTGGGGAAGAACGGATATATTTTTGTGGGTTGGATATGTGTGGAGATTTCATTGGAAAAGACATATGCTCAGTAGTTCCTGAGGCACAAATGCAAAGCGGTAATGGACCTGATTTGTGCCGACCCGGGTCCATAAATGCACCCGAAAAGTAATGGCGAACAGGTGGATACAATCAGGCCCAGGAATGCAATGGATCGCTAAATTTCACCGGCCCCCTGTCCATCAGTCAGTTGTCTGTTAGCCCCCCCCCCAAAAAAAAAACACATCATAGGCAAACACGTGAAAAATCCAATGGGATTAAAATGGAAAAATGGAGTGCGCGATCAATCAGTCCATCCTACATCATACGGTGGTTGCCTTGGTGGCTGCTGCAACTGTTTTAACTCCTAAATCTCCAAGAAGTTTGGCTTACCGTAACCGGATTCCATCTCGATATTATGGCCAACAGTAAAATCCAATCCAAGTAGTTTGCACACCAACTCCTGTTTTAAAATGGTCGGCATCTGTGTCTCCTTCTTCTTCTTCTTGGTTCATTGGCGGATTACAGCTATTTTATAGATACCGCCACTTACTGTACAGGAAGCACAAAGGCTTTCCATATTTGGTCAGCCCCAAGTATAAGAGATTTAACAGAAGATTGAACAGAAAACCACAAGCAAAAAGGCTTGTCTGCAAATAAATACACAAAATATTAGACTCAAACAAAGATTGTAGATTTTTGATTGTCATAACAAAGTGAAGTGTGGTCATCTGGTTCCACATTAGCCAATCACAGCTGGGTAACAGTCTCCGCAGAGATCCAACTGAAAAGAAGAGCTCTCTCTCTCTCTCTCTCTCTCACACACACACACACACACACACACACACACACACACACACACACACACACACACACACACACACACACACACACACACACACACATACCGGTATATTGTAATGGCCTTCAGTGTCGTCAAGGATGCACACAGTCACTGATGCAATCTGTTCTCACTTTTTATTGAACAAAACGGCAAAGGAACGCATACCCACCAGATCTGCTGATGGCCACAACTCACACTCATGCACCCCACACTCAGACTGCCTGTCTGAGTCAGTCTTCCCCTCCTGGCTCATCCCCTCTCAAGTGTCCCTGCCCTCACACGCACAAATAATGAACAGATATTGCAATATATAGTCAATACGGTCTTTTCAGAGAAATCCCAGCGAACGCATGAGACAGGTGGGGCGTGTCGCTGTCTGTAAAATGTTTAACCTTCTAAGCCTTTGTATGATCGGAAGCCCTCATCTGTATGGTGAGAGGGAAATTCAATGATGTAACGACAGCCAAATTGAGTTCTTCGCAGGGTGTCTGAGCTCTTTCTTAGATCTAGGTTCAGAAGCTCGTAGTTGAGCCTCCACTCCTTTGCAATGCAATGAGCCAGGTAAGGTGGATCAGGCATCTAGCTAGGTAGGACACCTACCTCCGTTAGGCCCGGCTTTACTGACGGCATTATCTGGGGCTGAAGCCCAGGGTCTTAGGGTACTCTTGGGTGGATCCAAATTTGTTGATTTTCCGGCCAATCACTTCACATTCTTGGCATGAGTTGACCAAGGCGCAGGTGATTCTGTGCAAATATAGTTTCTTAAAAGTCTGAAGAGTTTCGTATTATTTTGTCACTTGGTGAACTTCACTTCACCGCTGCAAAAGTTGACGAAGAAGCCGGCTCTGCAGTGCCTCTATCTTAATGCCTGAGGGCCTATCAGAGGAATCCCACATTATTCTGCCATGTATTTATTTATCACTCAATCATATCATTGCGGCATTGCCACACGGACCAATCATGCACACTTAGGATAAGTAGATGAGTGGGTAAAGGTGGCGCTGGGCAACATAGTGTTTTGGGCATGTCCCATTGGGACAAGTGCCTCAGGAAGGTTCAGGACATGTCGTAGTTTGCTGCTTAGCGCTATGCAGAAAATGATATAAATGTGTTGGGTCCAAGGAGACTGCAGTCTGGAAACAGCAATATGACTAATCAAACAGTCGTGAAAATATGTCAAAATAAAACAATATCATCATTCATTCATCTTCTGAACCGCTTGATCCTCACTAGGGTCACGGGGGGTGCTGGAGCCTATCCCAGCTGTCTTCGGGCAGTAGGCGGGGGACACCCTGAATCAGTTGCCAGCCAATCGCAGGGCACACAGAGACGAACAACCATCCACGCTCACACTCACACCTAGGGACAATTTAGAGTGCTCAATCAGCCTGCCACGCATGTTTTTGGAATGTGGGAGGAAACCGGAGCACCCGGAGAAAACCCACGCAAGCCCGGGGAGAACATGCAAACTCTACACAGGGAGGCTGCAGCTGGAATCGAATCCGGTACCTCTGCACTGTGAAGCCGATGTGCTAACCACTGGGCTACCGGGCCGCCACAATAATATATTAATATGATTAAATAAACACAAAGTACTTGGATGATACACGATATTCCACATCATGCAATATGAGATCGCCAACAAGCAAATTATTCTCCTTTGAAAATATACTTTGCGGGGACATTTACATCCTCTACATTTAGTGTCATCCCATTCACACATGCAAATCACTCGCAGACTCACACATCCACCTTACACAGGCATAACACTGCCCATGAGCATTATTCACACAATGACACATGCCCTTGTCCTAGATCGTCCTCCAGTTAAATTTTATTGGACTACTGCAGAGAACATTGAATTCAATTTCAATGTAGCCACAAAATACAAATTAAACCTGGCACGCAAAACAATTGTACAATCGTGCATTAAAAAAAAAAAAAAAAAAAAATGTCCATGTGCTTGTTGTAAACGATTCCAACTATATTGACTTGAACGATGTTAATGCAAGGACCAGTTCTTCTGTGCTGGAGCGGATACAAATGTGCTAAAGCTGCATAGGTTAAGTCATGAATACAATCGTAATGCTAAGATAAGATATCCTTTATTTGTCCCACATTGGGGAAACTTACAGTCTACAGCAGCAAGATTGTGCGTAGAAAGAAGAAGAAGAAAAACAAAGTGTTTGCATTCACAAAATAATTGTTACCGTTTCAATGCAAACAAGCACATCTTACATAATCACATGTGATTGTGTAAACGTTCAGGGTAATAACAACAACCAACTGTGATATAATGTGTGCATTCTTTCCTCTGTGATATTCATTATCATACCACCCACAGCTGCCATCACCACCAGGCAAAAATATACACACACTGAGAGGAACAGAAGCAGATCTGAACTAGTCGTGACAGTCAAAAGGGGCGGGTGGGTTGGGGGAATAAAATGGAACAGCTGTTTTCGATTTGACTAAAAGACTCCTTTCCATATAGGTGGACAAAAATAATAGAGACACAATTAGTGCCACTCATTTAACAAAAATGGGTCTCACTGGGCTAATTACAAGCAATCAATGAATAGAAAGAGTGAATGTGAAGGGGTAGGTAAGGCAAGGTCAGAAGCTGTGGTGAGAAAAAGAGGCCACGGGGAGCTTCAAGCCAATATATTCTATTTATTTTCATTCCTACTGCCCTTTTCTTGCTCACACCTGGTTGTATTTGCACAGAATTTTTGTTTTAGATGTCTTTTTTTGCAACAGATGGTTAGTTGTGTTGTGTGGACATTGCTGGCTGATGGGGGCGGGGGGGTGTGTTGGGCAGTGTTATCAGAGCCGGACATGTTAGTGTTGATAAAGTTGAGCACAATAATTCCATGATGTGCTCATCAATTATTGCACCCCAGCAGCTGGGACCTGACAAAAACATTTTGCAGCATCGTGACTGGTGAGTAAATCAATGTATTCCACATTATATCTGGTTTGCACTATTACAAGAATAAAAGGGTGTACATGGAGGTCACGATACGTTTTTTAGTTATTTACAAATTTGTACTACTTCGCTTGATGAGGTAAATTAATACCTTACTGTCCGTACATATGTCTGCTACATTGGCCACGTTTAGTGATCTGAGGATAGGGTTCTGTCTAAATCCAAAAAATGTTGCTTTTACTGTGCTTGAAACTATGGTTCACTTACATTATGAAATGTCCTTCCATACCTATTTGTCATGTTCTTGTTTATGATGATACTAATGCAGCGTGTTATACCGGAGACAAATTCCTTGTGTGTTATACATACTTGGCCAATAAAGATGATTCGGATTCTGATTCTGATTCTTGTCGGAGCCTGCTCTCTTTCTACAGACTTGCGGTTAATACTGTACTTGGCTACAAGACAAACAACCCATTATCTTCACCCTAAGGCATTGTGCTAACGCAAAGCCAAACTACTTGGCAAACCCCAGTGTCAAGTTGGCCGAGATGAACAGTGGCTCACGGTTACAGCCCTCAAAATGCATTTCAAAGATGATGAAAACCTTTAAATATCCACATCATGCCTCGAAAAACAAAAATGGTCACTTCCCCAAACATTCATCCATTCGTTTTCCAGAAGGTGTCTCCTCCTCATTAGGATTTTGGGTGTTCACTTCACTTCACTTCACTTATCCCTTGACTTCTGTAAAAGTCGTTGGGGCGTCTGCGAAGCCTGTGCCACCACTCTCCTCCACCAGTCTCTGTCCTCCACTGCTCTTTGGGACTCTGCCAGGCCCAATCCTGTCCATTCTTGGGTGTTGTGCTCCCATCTCTTTTTCTGTCTTCCCCGTTTTCGGTTTCCTCTGACTGTGCCTTGCAGGATGGTCTTAGCCGAGGCCAGATGAGCGGGATGTGTGACCGTACCATTTTGGCTTTCGTTTTTTCACAGCAGTAAGAAGATCAGGGAACTGTGCTTCCTAAACGTGTCTCTTCATGGGTAGTAGTACAGTGGGAAAAAAATCTGTAAATTAGTTCTATACATCTTGGTCAGCCCTCCCTACCTCCCTGCTTTTTAGGGTCCTCGAACTACTCGAACCACCTCGCAAAACCTGACAGTATTTAATAATGTACTCACGTTATTTTTGGATCAATCCTCATACATAAATCCATCAAAGTCCTCATTTTCTGGATCCGAAATAAACAACTGGGCAAGTTCTGTATTAAGCACACCAAGTTGCCTCTCGTCATTCTCGTTGTCCTGCTCCATCCACTTGTGAACCATGGATTCGGTGAACTAGAATTCTCTCGCGGTTGCTCAATTCCCATGGTCCTGCGTGCAACTGATAGCTTGCAGTATAAACTGTGCTTCCGAAACGTGTCTCTTCATGGGTGCCATTGTCGGGGGTTCAAACCGATTTGTGTTGATGTTTTGCAGAATGCACAAACCGGCACTATATACAGTATCTACTCAGGGCGTGCCTTTAGCGTCCTCTTTCACACGCACCCTTTCCTTTTAACTCATTCAGTACCAGCCAATTCTATACCAAGTCTGAAAAGACGTATAAAAACGTCTTTGGGAGTGAATGGGTTAATGTCCGCATGCTGTCCTCAGTCACGTCTGCCTTTCCTCTATATAAGCAGCGTACCAGCAACAAATGTCCCTCGTCAGTCAAGCGGAGCACTCATCAAAGGTACACAACAGCATTCGCAGATTTTGGAAAGCTGCGCGCACACATAAGGTGCACCGCATTATAAGGCGTCCTGTTCATTTTGGAGAAAATTTGACTTTTAAGAGCACCATATGGTCGTGAAAATACGAGAAATTTAAGGAATTACAGCACACCTGAGCAAAGTAGGGGCCGCAAGCCACATCTGGCCCATTGACAGTCTCTGAACAGCATTTGCAGCCTTTATGAAATCCAAATAAAATGTGAAAGTATGCTCTGCTTTTATTTTAATATGCAGAGGTGTCGTAGTTCCAGAGTTGAACAAGAGCAATGATTTGTTTGAACAACCTTGGGGCAGCTATTGCACCCTCCTATTCCCCACCAGAAGGGACCAGGCCCGAGCACCAATACCAAATAAGACGAGTAGCCGCCCATCTCCCTCCATCTTACTCTGATTACGGTGAGTATCTCAGTGTTGTCGAGGAAAAAAAAATTGGGACAATCACCAATTCTTTACCCACAGCTGAAATTCGTATGGTCTCTGATCTTGAATTCAGTTAATGTTCTTCACATGACAACTCTTTCTCGTTCCGTTTTTAAAACAAGCCCTGTAAAGTTGTCTGCAGTCATTGGAAATATCTCTGTTCAGAGAGAAGGTCGATGCACTCTGTCATATATTGCTGTCATTGTGTGAGCTTTATGCGATGACTCAACGCGAAATGAAGAAAAGTGACATGTGGTTGTTCGACCGTATGGAAAAATTGGTTGAAGAAGTGTCTGCATTTAACTATACCATTAATTTGAATGAATGGAGTTGGGGGATAAACTTGGCTGAAGCCCCCCCTGAAAGGACTGATGTGGGTACAAATAATTACATTTTACACTTCTGGATAGCTTTGTAGATCAGTTTTTGATGGATGAGTCATGTCTACAAGTCATAACATGCTGTGCCATCACTTTAAAAAGAGGGCTGTTTCGTTTAAAAAAAAAAAAAAAAAAAGGTTCCATTATGTATCTACATTTCACCAGCCCCATCTGTCACAGTCCGCAGTTTAAATATGTTCTGGAATAGAATGGGGGATATTGGACTGTGAGCAGGAAGTGGCTGTGAGTCAAGACCATCACACTTTGTGGAAGGATCAGAGCTGGCAATGACGCCTTGGAAAACAAGCCCAACCTTTTTCGACCTTCCAACTCCCGCGTGTGTAACATCTTACCTCATTCCCGATACATCCGGGGGCGTCCACCATTCTCAACTCATAAAGGAGAGTGCTCACACAGCGTGAATAACACCCAAAGTAAAGTCATCCAAACTTTTTAAAACTACGCTCTCTGATCTTGAGATACAGTGAAATGATTTTTCCCTGTTACCTTGTGTTTTGTAATGTTTTAGCCCCGTGGCTCCTTTAGACAATTGTTCTGTGTGTTTCTTGTTACAATGTGTCAACAAGGGTAACTTAAAACTTATAATAATCATCCAAGCCTCCCACTCAACGACGCAACCTGCTGATAGATTCAGTGTGAGTGCCTACTCTGATGATTTCGTTGGTCCATTGTGAGGCATTCAGTAATTTCATTGGTCAGATATTTGTTTGGTTGTTTATTTATTGAACATATAAACAGATAGTAGACATTTTGGCAGGAAGTAAAGGAAGTGACAAAACAAACAAAAAATAAACCAGACCAAAAAAATATAATATTAAAAAAGAATTAAATAATATAAATAATAAAATTATAATAAATAAATAATAATAAATAATTAAAAAATAGTCATCATTCAAGCACAATTTACATGTTCAAAGGAAGTAGAAAGAAGTTTTTCTAGCTTTACCCCTTGTTCTTTGTGAGTTTTAATTTTAGTTGATATCAATATAGTAATGGATCATTCAATGGATCTCAATCTGAAAAGAAAAGAAAAAAAAAGTCTACATATGAACAAATGCTTTTACCCTTCTGCGTGCTGCACTTATTCAAATTCGTACAACTTTCGGCACGTATGGGGACTACTTAAGCGCACACACTGGAACATTTATATATCATTTTTCACTCATACTCATTATTAATATTCCGTTACATTACAGCATTTAATACATTTACCAACCTAAATTTGATTTATACACAAATACACCGCGTTACATTTGAAGCCGCAGGGTTTGAAAAATGTGAAAGTATGGTACATTGCATGTAAAAAGTCGACACCTGCCTCCGTCTGTTCATGCGGGAGAACAAAATACTCCACACCGTTGTTTCGAAGTGAAGGGTGTTTTGTTTGGGGATGGAATTTAAGCTGTTGTGCTGCTTTTCACCACATACCAAGCACAACGGAGTCGGTGCCGTTGCATCTATTTTTTTGAATGCAGTATATGACATTTTGACCGAGCATTGACAGCCTGACCCCTAACCACTTCACTTGAACCTCTGCAGCAATGCATAATACATGCTCTAAATGGTCAATTGTTTCATTCACTGTGGTGTCCAGAAAAAACAAGTTAAACATCGCTCGGGAATCTGATGAATGTTTAAAACGCTGTTAAAAATGGATGACAAAGTCCACGTTCGAACGCAACAATGTTCAGAGTATTGCTTGTGTTGCTTTTGGAACAAAACAAAAAAAAAATCCATCTTTTAAAAGGCGCATCCTCTGCTTTTTACTTGAGGCTCTACATAGACGACTGTGGGTGGTCCCTTAACCCGACGAGTGTAAGCTGCAAAATAGCCAGCAGACAAGAGCCTGAGGGCACAGGTTTTGACAAGAAAACACAACTGTGTCGAACATTTTTTTTTCTTGATCCTCAGAAAGTTCTGAACTTCCAGTGACCAGGTTGAGAGAGTGTCTTACTGATAACTTCAAATTGAACACACCTGCTCCCGATTTACAACGTATACCTTTTCAAACTAAAGAGGGAGGAAAAAAATGGCTGTTGGGCACAATTTGGACATCTCCACCTCGAGTTGTACTCACTTTTGTTGCCATAACTTGAGACAATAACTGCTGTGTCCATTTTAAAGTGGTTTTGAACATAACAAACATATCACTGGGAAATGCAAATGGGAAGAAAATAGATCATTTGTTTTGATGTCCTTAACACACAAATGCCCCAAACACAAACTAACTAAAGTTATCCTTAACTAAACAAAATCTGTTGACATGTTGAGAAGAAAAGTAGATTGAGTGTATTGCGTGTCAATGAATGAGGAAAACAAAGTCCAAGACAACAATAATGCAAATGAGTTCACTCTCCCCTTTGCAGTTCCTTTCCCCGCTTTCATTTTTCTGTGTCTGACAGTGTATGGGCTGTACTCTGTGTCAGCAACTCCCCACAAAATCGAAGCCTCCATAAATCTTGTGGAATTAATAAAGCTCTGCTGTGAATGGCCCTAAAAGTAAACCGGGACAGACAGCACTTAATAATCCACAAGAGTTGGAGTAAATGCTGAAAGGGAAAACATTCAGTTTGGCCAGGACATGTGTCTAAACAAAATCAAAGTCATTGTTGCATTATATAACAGATGAAATCGTATCAAGAGCAGACATCAAAAAATGAATGTGTGGAAAACAAATTCATAACGTTTGCTTTTAGTGTTCAGTAGTACAAATCTTCATTCATTCATTCATCTTCCGAACCGCTTGATCCTCGCTAGGGTCGCGGGGGGTGCTGGAGCCTATCCCAACTGTCTCCGGGCAGTAGGCGGGGACACCCTGAATCGGTTGCCAGCCAATCGCAGGGCACACAGAGACGAACAGCCATCCACGCTCACACTCACACCTAAGGACAATTTAGAGTGTTCAATCAGCCTACCATGCATGTTTTCGGAATGTGGGAGGAAACCGGAGCACCCGGAGAAAACCCACACAAGCCCGGGGAGAACATGCAAACTCCACACAGGGAGGCCGGAGCTGGAATCAAACCCGGTACCTCTGCACTGTGAAGCCGACGTGCTAACCACTGGACTACCGGGCCGCCCCTTACTACAAATCTTTCAAGTAAAAATGATGGTTAAGGTTTTCATTCATGACGGCGAAAGGAAGGCTCCTCAAACCGAATTTTGAGCTTTCACATTTGTTGTTGAACTTCAGTAACATCTCGATATTTATGAATAGTCATATTGAGGGTTGGAGTTTCAAACATTTAATTGAGATACACAAAAATATTCTTGCTGGATGACAAAAATTATTGAGGACTTTTTGAATTGGAGGACATCTCAAGGGTTACAGGTGTGATGGAGCCTATGTCAGCTGACTGGTTGCCAGCCAATCGCAGGGCAGAACTGGTTGCCAGCCAATCGCAGGGCACACATCGACAAAACAACCATTCACACTCACAATCACACTAACGGACAATTTAGTGATCAATTAACTGACCATGCATGTTTTTTGAAATGTGGGAGGAAACTGGAGTACCCGGAGAAAACCCACGCTTGCACGGGGAGAACATGCAAACTGCACACAGGAATGCTGGCGCCGCAATCAAACCCTGCACCTCTCCACCGTGAGTTGGATGTGCTAAATAGCCAGAAGTGGACAATGTACAACATTTTTGCAGCAAGGACGTCGACTGTCTTTCGCCCAAGTGAGCTGGGAGAGGCTCCAGCTCCTCGTGACAGACAATCATTTTCTGACAAATAGATGGATTAAGATGGGTCAGGATTGATGATTCAATGTTTCTGGTGCAAATGGGAGAGGAGTTTTCCACAAACCAGCAATCCTTTTGGCTCATTGCTCAGATTTACTGATTCACAATACTCCTACACAGTCTGGGCCGGGCTGTGTATGTTGGCTTACACATTTTTAGCTTTCCTATCTCGTCCTCCTTACCATGATCTGCTTTAATACATGTGGCAGAGAAGGCTATCAGGGTGGGGGAGGTTTTGGATCAGTCTTATCAAAGAGATTTGACCAGACCCAATGCTCATAATCCATTTCTATTTTATGTTAATGTCAAGAAAGTGATCGGTATCTACGCCAAGGTCATGTCAGGCAGAGAACATTCAGAGCCAACCGGTGAGGCAGAAAGCCCTTGGTGCTCTGTTAGTTCTCCTCACAGTGCCCTTACTGTCACTAAGACATGCTCTTATCCTGCAAAAATTTGTTTTTGAAGTGGTTTTTTCTTCCCTTTTGGTGTGGGAGGGCTTGCCTAACTTCCAGCATAGATTTACAATATTTACATGGCCGTCCCTAGACTGCACCCGACACAGCTTTAAAAAAAAATAAACGAATGTAATGTTTTTTTATAGTAATATAAATGACATTTGCATAGGCACATATGACAATGGGGACTTGGCTTTTGGGGCTGTGTGGTGGTGGGGGGGGCATATTCTTTTGAGTTGGTCCCCTTACATCGGGCTTGCATCGCTTATGTTGGACTCCAGCTACTGATGCGTTCAAGTTAAGGCGCGTTCCCACGTTGTAATTTGTCTTATGCAACGTGTTGCATAATTGACAAATTGCAAATCTGATGTTGCAAACCGAATGTGTTCCCACGTTGCAACAGTTGCAAACAATTTCAAATCTGGCGAGAATATTTTTCCGAATGCGCGTTTAACGTTGCTAAGCAACATATTTCGTACTGCGACTATGGCGGCTAATTGTCAATACGGCGGCGACGATGATCTCCTCGAACTGGCAGCTATCGGTCTACTAGCCGAGCTAAGAGGAGCCAAAACCCAAACGGTCGTTTTGGGTTCGACCGTGGATCGGGAGACGGCAAGAACTCGGCGCTTACAACGCTCTAATGCAGGAGTTGGCGGCCGAGGACCCCGATCATTTCAGAAATTTCCTTCGAATGGATCGCACCAATTTTGAACTTTTAATAATTAATGAACCTTTGGGTGTCGCCCGGGTAGAGCTCGATTTTTTTGGATTTCTGTGTCGACGCCATTATACTTCCGCGTTTACATAACGACGCAATGTTTTTTGTCACATGATAGCGCAACGCGTTCTGATTGGTCGGGTTCATGCCACACGTTGCAAGAAAATAGAGCAAGTCCTATTTCATGCAACACGCATCCAACACGTTGCATGCCACAAAAGTCTGTCCAACTTCGGGGTTCACACGTTGCAATGTGTTGCATGCCACAAAACTTAGGCCGCAAATTGCAACGTGGGACACGCCTTTAGAGGAAAATAAATCAGAATTTGTCTTGCCGGTAGTTCAGAATTTCAAACAACTCTCTTCTTGTAGTCGAATCTGCAACTCAGCAAGACAGATGAATCATACTCGTCAGCAGAATTGATGTTCTGCTCATGTAAACACTATTACATGTTTTGTTGTGCATTAAGTAAAGTGCCGGGGGCACCCAACTCACGCTTTACAGGGTGATGAGCTCCAAATTCCGTCTCTTGTGGCGGTTAATTCTTCTGCAATGTTGATTGGTTTGTCACAAAAATAAAAGATTGAAAATCTACACCGACAGAAAGAATAAATTACATTTGCTCTTACCCAAGATTCTAAATTAACACCTGCCAACCTGCCAAATGTGGGTTTCAAATTCATTTTGGCGGATGTCAGTGAACACTTACTGACCAGTTTGGCCGGTGATGTATGAGGCCATCTTGCCAGGCAGATACAAAGTAATTATGATGCCTAGTTTGCCAGCGGAGGAAGCACAACTGAAGAAGGATAACCAGGGAATGCGTGTGCAGGGCATGCAGCCGCTCCCCGTCACCGGAGCCACAACACGCGGCAAGTCGGCGCAAGTCCGGGACGTGGCTAAAGACAATCAGAGGAGTTGCGCATCTTCAGAGCCCATCCTGGTCTTCCCATGGTGGCAGTGGTTGACCTCCCAGTTTTGTCCGTAGTCTAACATTATATTAAAACTCCAACCCACGTTGCCTTTGAAATAATAAAACACCGACCGACCTTCAACATTCCTGTGCTTCCTTTAATTTCAGTTCCGACGCTCAACCTGGCCTCACACCAACCACACCGAAGTCATAATCGGCTAAGTACATCTAATGCCGACATTGGGCCAGCAATCTCAACTGGATTTCAAACAGTGGTTCAACACATAAATGCAAATGCCCAGCTAATATCAGACAGCAGGGGTGCCCGAACTTTTTTGACAGAAAATGTACTTTTCAAGCAACCAACCTCCTGTGGTGACCCGTTACTGCACGTGCACGCAGACACACGGGCATGCCTGCAACCCATACACAGGCACGCATACACACACACGCATGCCGTGATGAGCAACAACTATAACGGACTCTAACATGAACGAAACCGATAAACTAGATATAAGACATGACTGAGTTTGTAAAACGGAAATCACTGCCTAGCTTAAGTGGAGAGACCTGACACAGGGAGTCAGCTACGGACTTGTGTTGCATGTTACGTGCAGAAACATCGCTATCATAGCTTGCGTGCTCTGTTTTGAAATACTGCTCCTGGCGCTCCAGAGTCCCATTTTCGGACAATGCCATTGGTAAATTGCAGATCAAACAAACTTTGAATGAGAGTTAAAACAATAATAACAATAATAATTTTAAAAATCTGTGTGCCCTGCAATTGGTTGGCAACCGGTTCAGGGTGTCCCCGGCCTACTGCCCGAAGACAGCTGGGATAGGCTCCAGCACCCCCCGCGACCCTTGTGAGGATAGAACGGCTCGTAAAATGAATGAATGAATGAATGAATCAATCAATTTTAAAAATAGATAAAGCTTCGTGGCACATTTGATGACTGGTTAGCACGTCCAACTCACAGTGAAGAGGGCATGTTCAATTCTGGGCTCCGGCCTTCCTTTGAGGAGTTTGCATGTTCTCCCCGTGCCTGCGTGGGTTTTGTCTCCAGGTCCTCCAGTTTCCTCTAACATTTTCAAAAATCATTCATGGCGGGTAAATGGAACACTCTAAATTGTCCCGAGGTGTGATTGTGAGCGTGAATGGGTTTTTTTGTCTATGTGTGCCCTTGTGATTGGCTGGCAAGTAGTTCAGGGTGTACACAGCCTACTGCCTGGAGTCAGCTGTCAAGGTTCCAGCATGCCAGCGACCCTTGTCTGGATAAGTGGATCAGCTATTGGATGGATTGATAAAGATACATTAATCTTTTAAACCATAGGTGTCAAACTCAGGTGCTGGAGGGCCAATGCCCTGCATGTTTTCCAACTCTCCCTGTTGCAACACACCTGATTCAAATGAACAGGTTCAATGTCAGGCTTCCGCAGAGCTTGCTGATGATCTGATCATTTGAATCAGGTGTGTTGCAACAGGAAGAACATTTTGGGGGGCTTGGAACGGATTAGGGCATTTACATGGAAAACGCGTCTCTACTTTCAAAATTTCTCATTAAGAGATTTCTTCCAGAACATATTCATTTTGTAAGCGGAGTTAACACTGTAGGTGAGTTTGCATTATAAAAAAATTGCTTAAAATACCAAGCCACGTAGTGCGTAATCTTAATAAATTAATAGCTCAGGTAACTACCGTAATTTCCGCACTATAGAGCGCACCTGATTATAAGCCGCACCCACTACATTTTTAGAGGAAAACCAATTTTGTACATACACAAGCCGCACCTGTATATAAGCCGCATGTGCCCACAAAACTGGCGGCCATTAGAAAAATTACACAAATTGGCCACATCACTGTACAAGCCGCAGGGTTGAAAGTTTGGGAAAAAAGTAGCGGCTTATAGTCCGGAATTTACGGTATGTGTCATGAACATGAGTATGTATTAAGCATGTCTGTCTTTTAGATTGATGATAGGACAACATTTAAACTGTGGCGCTGGTAGAAAGAAATGCCCCTTTCTTTACTTGCCCGAGAGCATGAATCTGGAATATTGCAGGACTTTCTGTTGCCTTTGACCCTAAGCAATCATTGAATCAACAGTCGCAAACATCGGGGAATCCTTGCTGGTTGACTAGAATCCATATCATATCATATCCTCATGTCATACCTCAATCATAGTGTGTGCGCATCCATCAATGAGCAAGCGAGTGATGTCACATGCTTGTATTTGATGTGGTTTATGTGTCAGGGTTGCAAACTCTCACCCATTAATCTTTTTTTATAGGAAGGGAGACAATTTGAGAAGTTGATAAACAGCTCTCAAAATCAAGGACAAGACGGCCCTGGGTTTAACATATGCATGCACACATGAAGTCATTTTCACATTATCCCCACTGTCAAGTGCCATTAAGAGATAGGGAAGAGGCTAAGGGATAAGATAAGACCAAACGCTTTCCTACTCTCAGCTAGTAACCGTGCAATGATTTTGTTCATTCATAGGGAAAAACAGACTCAATAAGAAAGCAAAACAGAAATCCAAGGATCGCTCTCATTGGTCCCATTGTTATATTGTAATACTAAAAGCACGTGTGTGCAGAGTGTAGTGAAGATTCCCGCTCCACCTGCAAAGATTTGATTTCAATTTCACTCGTGGCATCAAGTCATCATATTACACTTTGCACCTCATTTCATGTAGCGGCGTGGCACGTGACGTCACCAGACAAATACCCCCAAGTCAATGACTTAGCCAAACATTCTAGTATTTGCTGTTTTCAAGTTAACACTGGTAATCCTGTCAGCTCCGTCCCAAACAGACAGCAATTTTGGGGATGGAGGACAGAGTATGAGAAGTTTTTGAGCACGGAAGATGGATGACAAGATTTTTTTTAAAGGACAAATGAAGCAAGGACGGAAGTGGATTTTCGTCTGTCCCTTCAAGTATCCCTAACAGACACCCCTGCGGACACCCATTTCACAAATGACTTACAGAAACACACTCAGCCTGTCTTGCTTGTGTGATCCACTAATAAACTACTTAAGACCTAATGTGACATATTACGACGTCATGAGTTGTTCATTGTGTTTCTATGCGGGAGGGCGTGACTTCACTTTGCTTCAAGCGGACAAGAGTGTCACGTATGCGAGGTGGTGGTGGTGGTGGACCCCAAAAAGCAGGCCGGAGGGAGGAGCAGGGTGAACTTGAAGAAGTATATTGATAAAACACATAAAACTAAATCCAAAACAAACAAAGTCCTAACAACAAAACAAAACCAAAGTATCAAACAAAAAAAATCATGACTGAAGACAAAACATAACAATGACCTAAACATGACTGGAACAAACACGACAGCAGCCAACAAACGGCAACAAACAATGACCCGACAACGAGTAGGCGGCCGGGAGTCCTTTTATAGCCACTAATTACCTAACGACCAACAGGTGTGCAGCTACAGGGGAAAAGCCCCACAGTGCCCCCTGTTGGTCACAAACTGAAACATGACAGATGTCTCACAATACTGCCAGTGTTTGCATTTTTAAATCATAATTTCTACTAGCAAATCACAATCCTAGCATTGGCGGGCTATTGGTGTGGTCCTCACGGGCACCATGCTGGTGACCCCTGTGCTACAGGTTACATAAAGAACAGGATTCACTTCATTTTTCATAATACATTTACAGTTTTACTGCATGGTCAGCATTACATAGAACATTAATTTCCACATAAATCTTTTTTTTTTTGGGGGGTCGCATGCTGCTTTGATGTTACTTTAGAGCAGGAAAACCATTTGTTCATAAGTTACAAGATAACACAACTTATTTGCTTGCGACTCAGCAGCAACTGTGGGTAAGGTCACTAATGTGACAAGAACGGTCTGTCAGTGGATATGCAGACCATTAAGTCCAAAAACCTCTGTAAGGAGGGGCATTATTATTGAAAGGCTCACACAGGAAACAAGTGAATAGCTGGCAAAATAGATGGGGACCATGGCTGTCACCTTTTCAACGCATCTTGACATGCAAAATAGTCTGTATCCGCTCTGTATCGCACAACTATGCCAATGAAAAATACATATAAAGTGACAAATAGGGATGTGCAAAACATGCTCTTCAAGAGCGACACCAGGAAGTGTTTACAAAGATATGTAATGTTTCGCCGTTTAGTGAACATTAAATGAAACTTTTAAGCCCCCGTTGGCAGAGTATGAACCCTTTTTTTTTCATTACTTCACTAGTTAGCCTCTGATGCCATCCTAGCATGAAGGGAGTTTGCAAATTTTGACGGTGGACCGGAGAGACAAACCATACAAGCTTAGCTTCCACTTGCAAGCTGATCCAACAGAGCACAGGTGGGTTTAAAACTTTATCAAAAGTGAAAAAGCATTCTGCTGTTAGCCAGTGTACGGTGAGCGGTCCTGGAAAGTTAATGCAGCAATGCACGCTAGGGATTTGTATAGAAGACGGTACTTTCTTGACAATAATATGTTCAATAGTCTAAACACAGCATACTGATTAGTATTGCACCTGTGGAACACGAGTTAAGCAGTAAAGTGCGTGTGTTTTTCTCCATCTCTGGGCGCAGCCGTTTTGCCACTTGCTGTAGACTAAAAATGACATCACAGTTACTCAACAAGGAATCATGGCTCAGCTTCAGAAAGCAGGTTAGCCGTTTAGTATTAAACTTGTTTAATTATAGCAGCGAATATCTTGCCTGGTAATCATTGAATGTCAGCCGTTGGCCATTTAATGACTGCACCGCAATAATATTTCCGTATTGTTGCCAGGAATCATTTGGGGCCCGCTTGCCTAAAGGTTTGCACCTGCAAAAACGGACGCAAAGTTTATTGCTCACGTGAACAGATATGGAAGCCGATGTGCGAACCGTGCACACCCAGGATTGCTTCTCTGCCAAATGTGCTAAATTGCCATCCAGCTCATTTTGTGCGCCCTGGGATGATCATGTGAAAACAGATTATTTAGCAGGGACAATATGATTCATCAAACCTGAGACAAATTGTGATGGTCATTTTTCATCTTTTAAAACCGCGACTGAAAGGGAGATGTAAAGCCGTCGCCTTGAGCGCAAAGCTGTGTATGAGCCTTCATAAACATAGCCTGCTTTATTTTTAAAAAAAGCAAATCAAAACGATACCTTGAATGTTGTCGTGTTCCAATGTGCATGTTGTCATTTGAAGCTTCCGTCATTTTCCCAGAAATGTTACTCTTTCTGAAAAGCTGCTATCCAAAACACAGTCCTGAAAATATTAAATTAAAAAGGAGATAGACTCAGAAATGATCCCACTTCTCCCTTAGTGTATCTTGGGTGTCTTTGTCTGATTCAGTGAAAGATCAATAATCATCAAAAGTGGCAGGATTGCATTCCATAGCCTACTCATCTCCTGCTGATATTATGTCCTGCTCAGTTGTGGTTACTCGGTTTTAAACACCCGGTCTTTGCGGTTGAACGGAGTACTCATTCTCTGGGGTGAAGTGAAGACTGCAGACTTTGTGTGTTTTGACAGTGAACGTCTCACAATCGATCGATACTCACAAAGCCACTGGTTTCTCAATTCAATATCGCTGGGAATTCCAGGCAAGCTTAAATTGCTGCTACATTAGGATGACAGTATTCACTTTTGGAATACAGCGATGTCCGTGGTATTATTTTCAGGTTCACACTGTTGTTTACTTGAAGCTATGAATGCACATATTTTGCCAAACGGGAACGCGGTAAACCATATTAACCGCAAGGGATATGAAATCACATTGTTCAGTGCAACAGGCCGACTGTGAGTCTCTCTCACAGTATTTTTTCGGATGTTCGTTCCCACGTATTAAAGGTTTTGTTACACTAGATCGGGGGTCGGCAACACGCGGCTCATGAGCCGCTTGTGGCTCTTTAGCGACATTTAGTGGCTCCTGGAGCTTTATTAAAAAAATGTTTGAAAATGGAAAAAGATTTTGATAGTAGGCTAATATAGCTCAAATTATCACGTTACGCACAAAGCGGGAAAGGAACCGCTTCGTACGTAACATAAAAAAAACGAGAATAAGTTGATCCCAAAAATAGCAGACACAGACAAGGAACTCCGTCTAAAAATAATATTTATTATAAACAAAAACTCCGTCTAATAGAAAACAGAAAGTGCTGGTCAATACCGAGAACCAGAAAAAACATAAACGCGACAATGAAAAACGCTTGCAAAAAACGGCAAGGGAAATGAGTGGACTAAAACACAAGATAAAGCCTGCACTTTGAATCTACTTAACACGACGACGATAATAGAAGAAACAGCAGTAGTACTCGAGTAACGCTTAAATATATGGTCAACAGCAGTGGCGCGGCATGCAATACTCCGGCAATGAGTCGACAGCCGGAGCACCTAGATATAGCAGGTGCAATCACCGACAAATAGGCAGCAGGTGCGCAGGCAGCAGAAATGAACGCCTGCCACCTGCTGCCAAATACGGAATGTGACACAAATAGCTATAGATACATGTTGCAGCTCCGAAAAAGGAGAGCTGCGGTGTTGGTTTTTCAAAACATACACTTTATTTATGCTTTTAACAGTCTCGACAAACACAGACACGTCTACGTCCGACTCCGTGCCCTCTCTCTTCTCGTTCGACTCGAGAGGCGTTCAAAGACAGCCTCCGAAAAATGGAAATTCATGATCCCTTCACTGACATTAAAAAAGCAAAAATAATGCACCAAAACAAAAAAAATCAAGTGAGGAAATCACAAAATAAATTCTATGGGAGCGTTTGTGAACACACAACAAAGGAATGAACATAAACAATCTTCTATCAGAGCAATATGTTTATTTTTAGTGTTTGTTTGTCTTTCCACTAACATTTCCAATTGCACCACTTCCAAGTTAACCTTGTTCTGCAGTTGATGTAAATAATTTTATATAACGCAACATATAATTTTACAAAAATTGTAAAACTATTATTCCTGAATACAGTATTTATTTTACTTCCAACCACTCGACATGTTCAGTGGCATCAGCGCTATACATACATATATAGTTCTTATTTTTTTCTTTGTATTTTTGCCCTCTATGGACAATAAAAGCGGTACTGTGCTATGACCAAAACTTAAAAAAAATAAAAAAAACAAACAAACAAATAAATAAATATATATATATATATATATATATATATATATATATATATATATATATATATATATATATATATATATATATATAAAACATGAATTGAATATTTCACATCACACAATGCTTTGTCTGTGATTTAAAGATGAAAACACGCAAAAATCTACAAAGATTGTAGAAATTGTAACATAAGGGTTGTCCTAGCTGTGCGCTCCTAAATTTATTGTGGTAAAAAGCATCACCACGACTTAAAAATCTCTCTGAAATACATGTTTGGCACCTTTATACCTGTTGCGCGCAACCTATGAGAATTCTGAACATGCAATTTAATGCTCGCGAGTTAGTATATTTGGTATTAGGTACACTGAAAAAAATGGTGTGTTTAATTTACTCAATTTTATTTTGTCAAGTGGCTGCACACCATAGAATCATCTGGATTTAGATACATTTTGAAGTTGATGTATTTCACTGGGAACAATAGGAATTTTTGCCAAAGAGAAATCAAATCAAAATGTGCCAATAAACTCAGCTCTTTGCCTTTTTTAATGGTCTTTCTGTATCGCCACAAGGTGGCACCAAAGCCCAAACTAATTGAAAGTAGTAATTATTGTCAAAGAAGTATGTTGAATCGATACTCACGATGAGATGCAGTACTCTTCAAGTCTTTATACAAAAGGGTGGTGCTTTGTTCATCGGGAAAATTACAGAGACTGTGTATGATTATGCTCTGCTGAGTCGCTATTCAAAAGTTCTTGTTTATTTTCAATGTAATTTTAAATCATGGGAGATCATGTTTGAAGTCTGAAATATGAGATGAAAATGTTTTGGCATTACCGTTTGAGTTCTTAATTTAGGCAATTAACATTTTTGCGGCAGCGTGGGTCAATTAATTGTGTTTTTTTTTCACCATTCGTGGCAGGGTTGGGTCCCGACCCCACCCAAAAACCTACTCCACCCAAATAATGACGGTTTGCTGTCGTCGGAGAATGTTCCCCTGAATGATTGAAATAATAACAAAACAAAAAAAAAAGGGACTGAAAACAACTGCAACTTGGTTGTATGGAAATAACCTCTTTTACAGATGGAGGATGCGGTATAAACATCGAATGAGGTGGACGAGAAGAGGAATGGAGAAGGAAAGGAGTGATATATCTTCAGCTCCGATTTCCACTGTGATTGGAGCTCGGTTAGAATTGATGAGGGAGGCGGGAGTTTGTGCCGAGGCTTTGCTGGTTCATGGCAAAGTCAACACCTTACAATCCCTTTAAACCCTCACGTTGCTTACCAAAGAGCAGCACGACCCCATGCCAAGCCTCAGGCCAGATATCAGATTTTGTGTGCGTGTAGGTTATATCTGTGTGTAATGAGTCTCATTTCTCATCCATACGGTTTGATTTAAGTAGGGTTTGAATTTTATTTTGCATGAACAGGTCGATGTAAATCGGCCACATGTCATAACATCATAACAATAAAAGGAGTGCAAGGTTTAACAAAACAAAATTTAAAAAAAAAGGCATTTGAACATTTTCCTGTCGATGGCTCAAACCTCAGGTCCAATGATTCCCTTGTGTTCACAAATATGTTTAAAAAAAACTCAGGAAGTTTCTGAAGGCTGTGGCTAACTGCAGCCGCTCAACACTTGGCGGAGAGACCAACAACAGCATCTGTCACAGTCACAAAGTTTTTCCTGAACCCTGTGAACTAAAGAAAAAGCCACAAGTACAGCACTCGATATGGTGTACTATATTTCTATAGTTTACAATATCTATCTATCTATCTCTTCACACACACACACACGCACACACACACACACACACACACACACACACAATAGCGCAGGGGGTGGGGGGGCACTAAAAGGCAAAACTGATTGGGCCGGCGATTACCGTATTTTCACGACCATTTGGTGCACCGTGTTGTAGGGCGCAGTCTCAGTAACGGGTGCTATTTCTGTATTTTACACATACACAAAACGCACTGTACTATTGGCTGCAGCCAGGCGTGGCAAAACATACGCCAGTTTAAACGCATGCTAAAAACGCGTTGGCTTGAAGCATAGCGTAGCATGCAAAGGCATGCTAAAAACACGTTAGCTTGAAGCATAGCGTGGCAGCATGCTAAGACATGCTAAAAACACGTTTTTAAAAAGGCAACGGAAGCAAAACCGAGATCGGTTGTGCTTTATTTAGCCATCTTACAATGTACTCACGTTTTTCGATCAATCATCACCCAGAAATCCATCAAAGTCCTCATCTTCTGTATCCGAATTGAACAATTGTGCAGTACCGGTAATCCATCAAAAACGCCGGGTTCCCTCTCGTTGTCAGAGTCACTCTCATTGCCTCACTCACGTCCTCACTCACGGCCACTTACACACCCACCCTCCACCCTTCACTGATTGGTGGACTGCTTTCCCGCATGCCTGACCTCACTCACGGCCACTTACACGCCCACCCTTCACTGATTGGTGGACTGCTTTCCCGCATGCCTGACCTCACTCACTTCCGCCTTTTCTCTATATAAACAGCGTGTTGGCTCTCAGTCAGGCTTTGGAACTCGGCTCATACACTAGACGCTCCGCATTATAAGGCGTCCTGTCCATGTGGGAGAACATGTAAGACTTTTAATGGCGCCTTATGGTCATGAAAATACAGTACATGATAAAACACAGTGTTGCCAAATTGTACAGAATCGCCGCGTGAACACTAACCTCATATGCCTGTCATGCATGGAGATTGTTCCGAATAAATACAAAAAGTTCATCTGAGTGGCCGCCGCTGCTGAGTGCTTGTTTTGCTTCCCCGCTGTTTCTTTTTATTTTCTTTCTTTTTGCACTCCGCCGACTAGTGCTCTTCCTCTCCCGCCGTGTGTGTGCGTGTGTGTGTGTGTGTGTGTGTGTGTGTACACGCTTGAAAATGACGTCGACCCCCAAAGGTTGTCTGAAAAGGGAAAATGTTTTTCAAGCTCCAGGATAAGACAACTTGTTTTTTTTTTTTTTATCAAGCTATTGCTTGAATTAAAGTGTTAAAACAATGGCGACAACTTTGCTGTACAGATGAATGAACTCCACCTTGTTCAAACACGTGACGTTTACGTCGATCTGCGCGAGTCACACCGTTCTAAAACGCCTCTTCAGAATGAAGCACGTAAACAGCGGGGGGACGAGATATCTTCAGTCGGTCTCCACGTCTCACAGGGTTGTCCTGCTTTGAAATAAGTTACACTCGTCTGACAGTTTAAGGTCGCGGGCTGGCTTCTATTATATTTACCACAAATGATTTTAACCCTTTCAGGGAGAGCGGTCATGACAGTGCAGCGTTTATTATGTTAGCAGGTTACAGGGTGCATGAAAGGGTTAATATTGCCATTTCCTACCAACTAAAAGGTGTGAATTGGAGAAATGTTTCCTCGTTAGTGACCTACATAAAGTCATTCAATGCCTTCTTGGTGGTTATTATCGAACAAGTCAACTCTTGAACTGAAATATATCATTTCAACAGTTTCCTCTTGCGGTGTCTTCATTTTTTTTTTTTTTTTTTGGCTTTTCACACTTTGAAAACTTGGACTTCTGAATCTTTAGCTGGCTTTAAGCTGATAAATGCACAGCCGTGTACTAACTGTATGATATTATGTTGCGTGCTAAAGTGCTAGCTGCTCAAGTGTCAAGTCAAGCTTTAGTGTCAAATATGCTCTGTGTGCGACATACAGCACAGAAGAAGTTGCACAAAGGCTTTTAAAGCCGTTTTTGTATGTCGGGCCTTCTGTTTTTTTGTACAAGAAATGCAAAGCTTAAGCAAGTCAAATCTGTTGATTACCGGTACATGTTTTAATGTGGGCACATGCGGCTTATATACGGGTGCGGCTTGTGTATGTACAAAATTGGTTTTCCTCTAAAAATGTAGTGGGTGCGGCTTATAATCAGGTGCGCTCTATAGTGCGGAAATTACGGTATATAAAAAAGGAAGCCACTTGTTTTTTTCATTATCAAGTGAGATGTATTAGGTAAAAATAGCCAACATTCAACCATTACTGTACATCACAGGTGTCAAAGTCAAGGCCCGGGGGCCAGATCTGGCCCGCCACATCATTTTATGTGGCCGGCGAGAGCAAATCAAGCATGTCAAGTTCCATGATGCTTGCTAAAGTCTGAACCAAAATTTCAAATTGTCATATGTAATCCACAATAACAGTCATTATTCTTGACTTCTGATTCGAAAACTAGTTATCCATCGATTTGTCGTGGGCTGTGTATGTAATATGTGGAGTTGATTAAACATTTATACGGTTTCCCAAAATTCATAACGGCCATCGAAGGGAAACCGTAACTACAATGTGGCCCGCGACAAAAATGAGTTTGACATCCCTGCATTACATGTTCAAGAAACACGTTGCTTCAGATTTCTAGGATTAATCAAGAAAAAAAAATCCTCCTTAAAAATCACTGATTTGTACATCCAATGGTGGTCTCGGAAAAGTTCTCTTCCCCTAAAATAAAATAGTCATATGTGGTATGTACACGAAAATACGTGTCAAAACACTCCAGGAGCATTTGGTGATTATTTTTCTATTTTTCTTGTTAGTTCCCCCGTTTGGGAACATCAAGTCAAGTGTCAAGATCTCCTTTGCTCCCGAGACACGCTGCCTGCACAGACACAGGACGTCGGATTAGAGTACAGACAAGCTGACTCTCTCAAATCAGCTCTCTCAGCTCTGCAAGGATTCTGTTTCCAAGGCAGCAGCGTGCACATCAAATCCACTTCAGAAAAGACAACATTAAGTTACGAACCCCCTGTGATTGTGTGTGTGTGTGTGTGATTGTGCTTATTTGGCAATTGTATATGAAACACTGAACACACATACTCAAAAAAGCAGTTTTAAGTATGACACCAATACCAATAAGGTTGTTATTGTTGTACCGTGCATCGTTGTTTTAATTGCATTGCTTTTGCATTGTAGGACTTTGTTCAACAATGACTGCTAACGTTTACAGGGAAATAAAAAAAAAACACTCTCCTCTTGCACCCTCAGCTGTTTACGCTCTACTGCCAAGGCAAGGTCTAATTATGCATTTGAGCGTGAGAGTTTAATTTGCACGTTTCATTTGGAGTGATTGGCACTCGCATAAGTTACGCTGAATGCTGCTTAACTAAAGGAGAGGCAGGCGGTAGACACTAAGCTCTATCACTTTGCCACTCCAAGCTACCCAAGCAGCACAAGTTTTCGCGAGATTTATGTGAATGTCTCACAGGAAACTGAACGTGTCAGAGAAAAAAAAAAAAGCTGATGGATGTTGTTGGTTTGGGTGTGTATAGCTGAAGGGGCTCGAGGATTTCTGCAATACACTCACCTTTTCACGTTCTGCCGGTTTGAAATCATCATTACAAGTCACAATTAGCTTTGGCAGATACATGTCCAATTATTTGTTGATTTATTTTATCTCAGGGAGATGGGGATAAAAAAAAAAAATACCAGCATTGGAGTTGTAAAAGATGGAACCTCTCTTTTGGGTACACATTAACTGTCATGGGATGTTCATTTTTAACAGCGGCAAAGTGTCGATATTCATCCTCACGACCTGGTGTTAAATTAACATTTACTTAAATGTTAAATGTGTGTTGACGGCAATACAGTGATAAGGAGACTACTGAATGTTTAGCTTCAAATGGAGTGTTCATGCCACTGCTATACAGCTTTGGGGATAGCCCATGCACGCATCACTACCTTCACTTAACGTAATTTCCGGACTATAGAGCGCACCTGATTATAAGCCGCACCCACTACATTTTTAAAGGGGAAGACATTTTGCATAAGGTATAAGCCGCACCTGTCTATAAGCCGCAGGTGCCCATATTGTGTAACATATTTACATAGAAAGACGGTACACAGGCGGCCGTGAGAAAAATCTTGATATCGCCTGTGAGAAAAATCTTTATATAAGCCGCTTCATTAAATAAGCCGCAGAGTTGAAAGCGTGTGACAAAAGCCGCGGCTTATAGTCTGGAAATTACGGTATTTAATGTTCCTCGCGTGTTAACTCATTTTTAAAATCCAACCGCTGAGCACCCACCACACACGTTAACTCGAAAATGAACGTTTTTTAATGTGCATTTGGTGCACAGGGGTCTGATGAACTCAATCACGAAATATCACGCTTGGGAAGAACTGTAATGGAGTGCATTTGCCATCAATCGGGCTGTTTATCGGATCATAGCCAATACTGTTTTAAAAGTAGAATAACCCCATGGAGAAGAAACTAACGCGCCTATCCAGGGCAAAGGACTGAGGGAGGATGCGGTCGATCAAAAAATGGAGAAATACAGGCACTTCACTCTGGAAGACACTCCATCCATCCATCCATCCATCCATCTTCTACCTCTTATCCGGGGCCGGGTCGCGGGGGCAGCAGCTTTAGCAGGGAAACCCAGACTTCCACTTCTTCCAGCTCTCCCGAGGCGTTCCCAGGCGTGACAGGACACGCTGGAAGACACTCCTTGGAGTTAAAACTACAAAGACATTGTCATCAGCTAATCAAGATAGCGACGCTGAGAGCATGCATATACCTACAATGCTTTTCTCCTAACCCTCTTTGTTTCGTCGGTGGAGGCACCGTCGATCGACAAGACCCAAGCAGCAAGTCACTGACTACCTCAAACAAGGACACATTCATTCATTCATTCATCTTCCGAACCGCTTGATCCTCATTAGGGTCGCGGGGGGTGCTGGAGCCTGTCCCAGCTGTCTCCGGGCAGTAGGCGGGGGACACCCTGAATCGGTTGCCAGCCAATTGCAGGGCACACACAGACGAACAACCATCCACGCCCACACTCATACCTAGGGAAAATTTTAGAGTGCTCAATCAGCCTGCCATGCATGTTTTTGGAATGTGGGAGGAAACCAGAGCACCCGGAGAAAACCCACACATGCCTGGGGAGAACATGCAAACTCTACACAGGGAGGCCGGAGCTGGAATCGAACCCTGTACCTCTGCACTGTGAAGCCGACGCACTAACCACTGGACTACCGGGCCGCCCACCAAGGACACATCAGACAGTGAATTCATACAACAGCAGTAAGGAACAATGCATGTTCTTCAATCATTTTCATGTGAAAACTGCCTCATGCAAATAATAAAATCAGTCCGACCGCGCCGATAACAGTAAATAAATCCTCCATTCTAAATGCATTCAGGTAATCATCAAAACCCATCGGAAGAATTGACAACCTCCCACGTTGTCAATTAAACAGAGGATATACGGTTCTTTTACTGCCTCATGACAAGCCAGAGGCAGACTTCTGGAACCGCGCCCAGGGATGAGGTCTCAATTGATTTGTGAGCTTTTACGCTCGCGACAAATGCCTCTTATGAGCTGCAGCGTATTATTTACACCTTTAAATGGATCCTTTTTAATTAGGCAGTTGCTTTCAAAAATCAGTTGCACTGACTTTATAGTTTTTAGTTGTACAGACTGGACTGTTAATGCTAGCGTCAATAACTGTCACTTGTCCATAGCTTACAGAGAAGTCCATCCGTTTTCATCCATCCATTTTCCGATCCGCTTTATTCTCACAAGAGTCACGGGGGGTGCTGGAGCCTATCCCAGCCGTCTTCAGGCAGTAGGCGGTGGGCACCCTGAACCGGTTGCCAGCCAATCGCAGGACACACCGAGACGAACAACCATCCGCGCTCACACTCACACCTCGGGACAATTTCAGAGTGCTCAATCAGCCTGCCATGCATGTTTTTGGTACGTGGGAGGAAACCAGAGTACCCGGAGAAAACCCACGCAGAACATGCAAACTCAACAAAGGGAGGCCGGAGCTGGGATTGAACCCTGTACCTCTGCACTGTGAGGTTGACGCGCAAACCATGGTCCACCGGGCCCGCCTTACAGAGAGAGAGGTCTTTCCAGTAAATGTCTGTCGTATTTCATACTCCTCACCTCCCGATCCAGTTGTTGAAACTGTCCCGATTTTGTGGTGAAAACCGTCAAGCTGCAAGCTTGGAATTAATATCCTCTACCAGATCAAGGATACCGGAAAGCTTATGGACACCACTGTCTTTGTGCCTCATACAATCCAGACATGCTGGGTAGTCTAATGTCTAAGCTACAATACGCCGTTCAGCACTCTCCACAAGAGTGACCTGCCACAATCGCAGATGCAGACTCTTCTTCTCTTTACACAACACCAGCTAATATATCCTTCTCACTAGTGCCCCTACAAGCCGTAGCTATTACTACCACCCCCACCGGACAATTTCTCCATTCAAACTGTCACAGACAGATGCTTCCCCTTCCCCCAGACACACACTCAAAGTGGTTTTAACAGTGATAATCTTTTCCATATGAACACTTTGCTTTCTTGTGACCATGGCGCACATTGCACAGAAACATCAACCTGACTGTGCTGAACATACACTCTCTTTGAAACAAAACTGTTTTCCATAATGGCCTGATTTTAGACAATAATCCAGAACTGGGGGTGCCCAATATGTCAATGGCGATCGACCTGTAGCTCGCGGACTGGACCCAAGTCGATCGTGAGGGGTGTAGAGGGAAAATAACCAAGTTGTAAGCGGTCAGCAGTTTGCAATTGCAGCTTGCGATCGGAGCTGTAGCGCTATTTATTCTATTGTTATTAGTATTCTCATTCAGAGTTTGTTTCATGTATAATTAATTCACTGAGGGCACTGGCAAAGACTGATAATCTGGAGCGCCGGGAGAAGGATTTAAAAACTGTAGACATGAGCTACGACCTGCAACACGCTGCAAAACTGTGTCTCGACGAATGTAGGCAGTGATTTTCCTTTTCACTAACCCACAAACTCTTGTGTCTACTTCATTTTTTCTGTTTCATTCACCTTAGGGGTTGTTATGGCCCAAGGCCTGCCCACCAAATGTAAACTTTTTATTTTCTACGGGGGATGGTGAAATAGAAGGTGCGACTCAATTTATAAAATGACCGTATTTTTCGGATTATACGTCGCTCCGGATTATAAATCGCACCAGCCAAAAAAAATGCATAATTAATAAGTAAAAAAACATAAGTAAGTCGCACTGGAGTATAAGTCGCATTTTTGGGGGAAATTTATTTGATAAAATCCAACACCAAAAACATACATGTCATCTTGAAAGGCAATTTAAAATTAAAATAAAATAGAGAACAGGCTGAATAAGTGTACGGTATACTAACGTTACATGACTGACATGCCTGGTAATGTCAGTCACGACGAAACATATTAAGAGTTATTCAGATAACTCTAGCATAAAAGTACATGCTAACAAGTTTACCAAACTATCAGTTTCACTCCAAATCAATAAATCCAATGAAATCTTCATCCTCTGTGTCACTTTTAAACAACTCCCCCGACTCGGGAGGTAGACGATGCGCCGCTTCCTCTTCTACGTCGCTTACGTCAGACTCATCGTCGATTTATCAACACAGGCCGAGAGCGCCCTCTTGTGGTTTAATGTGAAAATAACGTGAAATTACATAATCACGTATTAATAATTTCACATATCCAGTCGCTGCAGAGTATAAGTCGCACCCCCGGGCCAAACTATGAAAAAAACTGACTTATAGTCCGGAAAATACGGTACTCCTATCCCAAAGGAAACATTTTTTAACAAGGATTTATCTTTTGAACACCATGCCTTTTATTTTTACCACTCCTCCTATTTCTCTGTGTCACTGGGCCAGGGGTCTCTGTGATGATGGTGCTCCCTGTGGCTGCGGGCTATCATTCCTCTCAGAGTGGATGAGCTCCCCTCGGGTGCTGTTTCCTCGAATGGTTTCCCTGTACCTTGCCATTTTTTAAAGAGTTTACCAGGTTTTGTGTGTGTGTGAGCGTCGGCGTGCTTGTGGGGATATACGTCTTTGTGTATGTCAGGAGGGGTGAGGTATTTTTATGTTTTTAATGCACCAACACTGAGTTGAATTTTGATGTATGAAATTCACCAAAGCAGCTGATGAATGATGCTCATTAATTGAATGAAAAAAAGTCACGTGCAGCTTGTCACTCTGGCTGCCTATACCCGCTTGAACCAAAATGTTTTGGTTAACATGTGTTTAACGTGTTAAATACTGTGTTAATGAACTCGATGTGGCTATGTGGCACGTGACTATGTGACTCCACGTGAAATACAACTATTGACCCATCAGTTTGAAACAATATGAAATAGTAAAGTAACTGGAAACCAAATTATGAGGCAGTTTCCACCCATCCATCCATCCATCCATTTTGTGATCCGCTTATCCTCACATGGGTCACAGGGCATGCTGGAGCCCATCCCAGTAGTCTTCGGGCAGTAGGTGGGGTCTCCCCTGAACTGGTCGCCAGCAAATTGCAGGGCACACACAACCATCCACGCTCACACTCACACCTATGGACCATTTAGAGTCTTCCATTAACCTGCCACGCATGTTTTGGGAACGTAGGAGGAAACCGTATTACCCGGAGAAAACCCACACAGGCATGGGGAGAACATGCAAACTCCACACAGGAAGGCCGGAGTCGGAATCAATCCATGCACCTCTGCACTGTGAGTCCAACATGCTAACCGGTCGCCCACCGTGCTCCCGGCAGCGAAACAGACAGAGGAATATGGACACAAAACAATTAAGATTACATCCTCCATTTCCTGTAGGCCTACATGGCCAAATGAGTGAATATGAATAAAACGGAAAGCCTTTATTGTAACTGTATGGTGCAGATAATAATAGTGACCAACATATACAGTACTACTAACTACCGGGATGAGGATCCACCTTCCCAAGGGTCTAGAGTTTCTCATTAGGGATGGTCGAATAGATACCAAAATTTCGATGTTACTCAATTTAAGAATCAATGCTCAAGCTAAATTCTCGACATTTGCAGTTCATTTATTATATTTTCTTCATATCTCCTTTTTTGTCTATTTTTTGGCATACAAACTCCTTTTTCCTTCCACCTTCTGCACGCACGTAAGTACCGGCATCTGCTCCCCGCCCACTCTTATTCTTATGACTGTACTGAAAAGTGGAGGGGAGAAGCGCGGGAGAGGGAGGGGGGGGGCGCACAGGGCTTTCACAGCAGGCAGAAGCATTAGCTTTCAGTACGTTTCCGTCTCTTGAGACATTGAGGCAATTATCTATAACATGCGTAATCTTTTATGCCTCACATTAAAAAAAAAAAACTCCCTGCATGTGAGAAAAAATTCTCTCTGCGTACTTGTGTTGTGTATTTGTCATATTTTGGCTGGTTGGTTGTTAAGATGTACAATATGTTCTCCTCAGAAAGCAATACCTTTACATTGCAACATGAATTACCAAAATACATCAAACTATTTCAGTACTGCTTTTAAAAAAAGTGCTAAATACAGATAACTGGAAAAACTTCTAGTTGTGTGATTATTTAGATACATCCATAGAAAGTCGGAGATGAGATTACCGTAAATTCCGGACTAGAAGCCGCTACTATTTTCCCCAAACTTTCAACCCTGCGGCTTATTCAGTGATGCGGCCAATTTGTGTAATTTTTCTAACGGCCGCCAGGGGAGCTCGAGTAGAAAAGGTAAAAGTAAGACCGGTGGAATATATGCGTCGAGGAAGACTGCAACTTCTTGTCTTGTGCATACATTAAATTAGCGTGAACATACCCTCATCATGGAAAATGCAAAAAGAAAGGCATATGACGCAATATGTTGACATGTTTTAATGTGGGCACATGCGGCTTATATACGGGTGCGGCTTGTGTATGTACAAAATTGGTTTTCCTCTAAAAATGTAGTGGTTGCGGCTTATAATCAGGTGCGCTCTATAGTGCGGAAATTACGGTAACCACATTCTTTAATTCATATTATTCGTGAAAGAAAGATAAGTCACTGAATAATGTATACTCTTTGGGGGCATGGAGGAGACGAAAAGATGTTTATTTACTCTCCTCAGCGCTGTGATGGAGACCCGGTACTCCTGCAGAGCTGAGATGGAGCAGGGAGATATGCATTGGATCAAAGTATAGAGAATGCTGGAGTAAGTAAACCATTTTGGAGTGACACTCGTTCCCTCCGCACAGCTGCGTACGCTTGCCGAGTCCTCTGTCAACCTGCCAGGACTCCGTAAAAAAAAAATATTCTGATGATGCTACCATTGTCGTTCTATTTACCTTTTCCAGTTTCAGTTGATCCTTGAACTTGTTTTAGTATTCGGTTTGTGCACACCCTTCCTGTCCAAAGTATTTCCTCTCCCCCCCAAAAAACACCTTAACTGTAAGAGATACTATTGTGTTGACATCTCAAAATGAGTCCATTCAGCACCCTCCACTCTCTTTCCTCTTGACCCTGTTCATACAAATATTCACAGTGTTGTGATAGGTTACGGAGCAGAACAACAGTGAGCAGAGCTACTTCATATGACCCCTCAGAGATCTCCTGGAGTGGGGCTGGTGTTTAATCAATCCCTTGGCTTCAACTCCCAGCAGGCCCACGGCTTCCTGACTCTGCCATCTGTGCCGGCCCTGGGTACACAGTATTCGTGCTCTATTATAAGATACCTGTCCTTGAGTTTTCTCCAGTTTTTCAAGCTATGTGATTTCAGCTGACCTAGCTTCACTGACTTCTTTTACACACGCATCCACAGGCCTGTGCACACCCACACCCACACACACACACACACACACACACACACATCTCTAGCCCAGAGGGAAACAAAATCTCCTGGCGAATTTAAGTGCGCAGGACAGAGAAGACAAAGAAAGCAGTGATCAGCGGCTCTCATCCAAAACTGCTCACGGTTCACTAACTTGACTAAAGAATTATATTTCCACAGAAATGAACCTCGACCACAATTATCTGAAACTTGGCTTGCACAGTAGCAAAATATTCCAAAACCAACACTGCATTTATTTTCATATATATATATATATATATATATATATATATATATATATATATATAGGATTTTATATATATATATATATATATATATATATATTTGTCTGTTCTGGATTGAACTCGCAATGCAGTACTGTACTCTGCCGTTCCAACCAGCAAATACGCCCAATAATACAGTGCGTTTTGTGTATGTGTCAAACACAGAAATAGCTCACGTTACTGAGACTGCGCGCCCAACAATACGGTGCGCCGAATGGTCGTGAAAATACGCTTTCGGGGCTCTAATGAAAATGACAGTGTTAATGTTAGCTCTCAGAAATTTGTATTTAAAAGCCTTTTGATCATTCAAAAATGACAGTGACGATAACAGATTTGCATTGACTAATTTTAGTCAGTAATTTGATAGTTTAACCACAGTTAAGCATTTATTAGATTTAGTACCTCGTCACTATTCATTCTTCACACAGCCACTGGAGACGAAATAAAATTTCGTCCAACTGCCGGCGGACTAGGATCAGGGTTTTCACAACGCTATGCCGTGGTCCTCATCGAGAAGGCTGTCTTCATTCACGCAAAACACTACCGCTTTTGTCCATAGCAGTCACCAACACAATCAACAAAAACTGAAAGTTCTTAAGTTGCTTTAATTAATTATTGAACGTTTTCAGGCTCATTTTATCTGAAACTCATTAAAAGGCACAAGATTAGATAACGATCTCAATCAGTGCCTTGTGAAAAGTCAATATTCGAGATTAGTTCATGGCAGCAAGTGGATTTAAGATTTACTTGACAAATGTCCATCAAGTAAACAACAGATTAATAAGGATACAGTATTATTACCAAGATGAGAGGTATCGTAAAATTAGTGTTGGTTGTGGTTTATTTGTTTGTTAATTAGTAGCATCATTATCATCCATTATCTGATCTGCTTTATCCTCACAAGGATGGCGGGCGTGATGGAACGTATCCCGTTTTCTTTAGGGCAGCAGGCGGGGGACACCCTGAGCTGGTTGCCAGCCAATCACATGGCACACTAAGACAAACAACCATCCACACTCACACTCACACCGAGGGACAATTTCAAGTGTCCAATTAGCCTGTCATGCGTGGTTTCTGAATGTGGGAACAAACTGGAGTACCGGTAAAAACCCACCCAGGCACGGGGAGAACATGCAAACTCCACACAGGAAGGCTGGAGACCGGATTCAAATCCTGAACCTCTTGTACTGTTGCAAAAACTACTCAACCCATTTTCACAACCCATTTTAATAGGGTGACAAAACAGCCCTGGGAAAGAACAAAATGTTGGTGAGGGTGTTGCTACAGGAACTTATCTACGGTACACCTTTAAAGTCACAATAGGGCCGTTCACACGGGCAGATTTATTTCTGACCTATTCCGAAACTGCTCCCCTCGAGCGTTCATACGTGCAACTTTGTTCTGGCGTAGCGCCCGAAAACAGCTTGTTTCGGATTAAATTGAATCCACCTCAGGGAGGTGGTTTAAAAATTTGCTCCAGAACAAATGCTCGTTTGCAAAGCAGCACCGATGCAAATGTGCACGTATGAACGCAACTGGGTTAAATTTTCTCGGAGGAAATGCTCGCTTGCGGGGGAGTGGCCTCGCTACGCGTCAGAGGAGTCCATCCGGATACTTGCCAACATGCATCCTGGGTATTTTGCGTCTGATTATCGACCACATCGTTGATTTCTCCGGAGAAGAAGCCATTTTGTCACAAAGAAGGAGGGGAAATGGTACTTCCTTTTCCCCGCCTTCTTCTTTCTTTCGAGCATGTTTTACTTCCGCAATCCTGTCGTTTTGTTCCGCAACAGGAACTGCCCGTGTAAAAGCAAGTGGAGCTGCGTCGATGCTGCTCTCATGCCGTTACGCTCAGCGGCTTTGTACCTGTGAACGCTCCACAAAATTTGTTCCGGTGCAAAATTATATCGCAACAAAATACTCCGGAGCAGCGCCGAAACAAATCTCACCGTGTGAACAGGGCTAATGGAAGCATGGCGTGGCAACAGTTTTACCCCAAGTTGAGGGAAAAAAATGAATCTCTGGAACATCTTTATTCACCCTCTAGCAATGCTTACTCATGAACAAACAAACTAAATAACACAGTTGCATCGTCTGCTGATTTGTTCCACTTTTCTTTCCTTTCGGATATAACCATGAGGTGTGGCTTCAACTGTGGTTCACATTTATACATTTTGTATTTAAAGTTTAACGTTTTAATACGATTAACTATTGACTTTGTCCACTCTACATTTGCAGTGCATAATTCTTCTAAGTTTGTCAGAAAAGCATTCGTTTTTCACATCACGCTGTTGAGTGTTTGCTCTGTGTGTGTGGCTTCTGTGCTCGAGAAGCTTTTTTCATTACACAGTCTATCAACATGGCAAATAAGAGCTGCGTCCCCTCCTGACCTGACGACTGACACAGATAAGCACCGCAAACACTGTGAAGTGGCTCATGCAATTGCAGTCATACACGACCGACTCGGTGCGCAGAGACACAGTCCCTTTGTATGGACGGACGCCGCATGTGCTCTTGTAATGGGATGAATCTTTGTCTGATGGAACAAGAAAGTAAATAGAATGTTTTGGTGAGCCACTGTGTGTGTACTGTCAGGATGGGAGATACCAGGCAATTTTGATTCAATGCAATACAGTCACTTATTTTTTTTGGAGGGGGGGCATTTTTTTCAACACCAATACTTTTTGTGATTTTTTTTCATTTTTTTAACCTCAATAGTAAAACACATGACAAAATACCGGTAATGGTAATTTCACGATTTTTATGTGTTTTGCTTTAAGTAGTGTAAATTACATTACCGCAATGTCCGCACTATAGAGCGCACCTGATTATAAGCCGCACCCACTACATTTTTAGAGGAAAACCAATTTTGTACATACACAAGCCGCACCCGTATATAAGCCGCATGTGCCCGCATTAAAAAATGTCAACATATTTATAAAGAAAGACGGTACACAGAGAGAGTTTTAATCATATAACTTAACAATAATATAACTTTCTTCCCAAACGGTTCCTGTGACGCGGCAGTCTTAATCTTACCTTTTCTACTCGAGCGCCCCTGGCGGCCGTTAGAAAAATTACATAAATTGGCCGCATCACTGAATATTTCTGAAAATAAATGTCCTCCTTCAAAAGAGATTTTAAACAACCTTTTTCAGATGATCAAGGTTGACATCTGATAGGTTAATCTGACTGAGTGCCAAAGCGCTGCCAGCCAGCCAGCAGCGGGGTGATAAAATTTGCTTTTAGCAACCATCAAGAACTGGCTTGGAAAAAAATAACCAACGCGAAGCAATCTGAGGGGAGTGTAGAGCATAATGAAATTGTATTTTTCTGTCTTAAGATTTTCTCTTGAATTCATCTGGACTTGGACTCATACCTTGTGAACCCGACTTGACTTTGACATTGGAACTTTGTGACTTAAACTTGACTTGGACTCGACAAAGGTGGGCTTGAATCCAGGCCTGCCGTTATGGCAATATAAGTCAGGTAATTTTGTATTTCCTAATCACAACTTTACTTTAACTTTGTTTATGTCACGTTGCGTGGTGGTGGTGGTGGTGGTGGACCCCAAAAAGCAGGCACGAGAGAGGAGCAGGTTGTACTTGATGAATTGTATTAAAACAGGGAAAACTAAATCCTAAACAAACAAAGTCCAAAGTATCAAACAAAACACATGACTGAAGATAAAACACAACAATGACCAAAACCTGACTGAAACAAACATGACAGCAGCCAACGAACAGCCACAAACAATGACCCGACAGTGAGTAGTCGGCCGGGAGTCCTTTTATAGCCAATTACCTAACGATCAACAGGTGTGCAGCTGCAGGGGAAAGCCCCACAGTGCCACCTGGTGGTCACAAACCGAAACAAAACAGTTTATTTATTTTTTATATGGGTTAAACTCTTGAACTTTTCTTAATTCTAACCTCATCCGCATTTTTTAAACACTAATTTGACCTCTTTTTATTATTAACTACCTACTTATCTTAACTCTAAACATAACTTATTTTTCTGCGGCCCTAATCATTTTGCCAATTATGTTTGTTTCACAAGCCACAGTGAAATCGTTCCACGGCATAACTGTGAAATTTTTCTGATAAATACGTGAAGCAAAATGGCTCCTTTACAACTCCTGACGAGCGGCAAGAAATTGGAAACATGTCAGTAATAGATAAAATAATGTTGCAAAGGAATTAAGCAGCACCTTTGGAACAACCGTTCTGCCCACTGCGTGGCACAAGCTGGACCACTTTAACCAGCGCAGAATTTGGATTTGCCGTTCTCAGGCGATTCACGGCAAATGAGTTGGTGGCAAATTACAAAATAACCACTTCGTATTTTAGTTGACTCGCCGCGTTCGCAACTAAAGTCACCCGGAGCCATTGTGTCATGACTTTCTCATGAGCACAAGACGTTTTTAAAATAAAACTGTGCCAAAGTACGACGTCTTTGACATGCAAACATCGAAGAGACATAATAATTGCAAAATAAAGTGTATAATGTATAATTATGCTTGGTATTTTTTTTTCTAAATCTTTCCTGCACCCAAAAAATGCATTGCAAATATTCTGAGACCGATTTCTGCATCCAGACAACAAGATTTAAAAAGAACTCAACCTATTTGATGAAAAACACAGCTGTCTCCACGTTAGGGTGGTCTTTTTGTACTGCCAATCAAACTCCTGCTTCTTTTCAGGGTGCTACTGGGAAACAACCTCAGCGCCGGAGGGAGGTATACCTCCTGGCCATTCTCAAAGGAGGGAAAAAGTTCTACTGCTGTATCCTGCCATTATGGTGTCAACAAGAGTACCGTGCGGGACATTCGTGAATGAAACAGCCACATGGAAGACCATGCAAGCAAACTTTTGTGGTAGTATTGCAACAATTGTCTCAACCCCTGTGTTACAATTTCGACAATTTTTGTAGATTTTTGCAGTGTTGTCATCTTTAAATCAAAGACAATTCGACATATTCAGTAGCATCGGCGCTATACATACATATATAGTTCTTCTTTTTTTCTTTGCATTTTGCCCTCTATGGACAATAAAAGCGGTACCAAAACTTAAAAAAAAAAAAATATATATATATATATATATATATATATATATAAAAAAAAAAATATATATATATATATATATTTTAAGTTTTAGTAAAAATAAAACAAAACAATATATATATATATATATATATATATATATATATATATATATATATATATATTTTTATATATATATATATATATATATATATATATATATATATAAATTTTTCAACATACAATTTTTGTAAAATTGTATGTTATGCTATATAAAATTATTTACATCGACTGCAGCACAAGGGTTTTTAAGGATGCATTCTGTTGTTGTCGTGAGTCGCTTACCCCTGCTAATCGTGAGACCAAGCTTGGCATAATTCTAAAACAGCATCACTATTTTATGTTAAATGTTGACTTTTGATTTGATGTCTTTTCAACCCAGGTGTGCTAGGAGATGAGCCTTTCAGTCATTTTCACATTTTAAATAAAAAAACAAATTAAAAAAAATCCCCATTGTTCATCTTGTCAGACACATTTGGTATGCCAGGATTGCAGCGGTGGATAAAGTGGCTGTCTTGAACCCCCTTCCATTCTTACGTTATACACTAGGTTTATTTGCTGGGGAGCTTGTGCAGTAGATTTTCCGAATTGTAAGAGTGCCATCAAATCTTACACAGAAGATGCTTGAAAACTGCTACACGTCACCTCGATTGATCTTACTATAGCATTTGACATTGTGAAGTTCCATTGAAAATTTCTCCTGACACTTCTGCAAAGAGACAGACACCTGCTCGGGTTTAAAAATAAAAGTGTAAAAAAAAAAAAAACTGCTGCAGACTGAAGGCAGTGATTAAAAAAAAAATAAAAAAAACATGTTTTAACCAGACACGCCTGGGGCAGTAACATGATTCATATTGCGTAATGTGTAATTTCTTCCCAGGTTTGAACAAAGATGCACCTGCTGGATAACGGCCTGTGCAATTGATACTTCTTTGCGTGAATTAACCAAATGCATTTGAGTTCTACAATCTGCAAACATATTTTTACAGATGTACAAAAAAAAAAAAAACAACACCAACGAAACATTATTCAGTAATATTTTGTACTCTGCTTTCGATGATACAGATATGAACACATCATCTCAATCAAACAAACAAGATGTAGGTCACGCCGAATTTTGAGAGCCTTCAGCAGAGCTCTGTTTTGCCGGCAGACAAAAACAACAGAGAAAGGAGAAAGGAAACCCAGGCAGCGAGAGGAACATGTTGTCACACCCTCGCTCCTTCTTTCTGTCACTTTTCAGAGGCTATTGTTCTCTGTGGAATATTTGTTTTCTTTTCCTGTCCAGCGATGATAAAGGAGAGTCAAGTCATATCCCGAGCTCATTTTCGGCATAGCGCAGACAAACTGTGAAAAATGATCCTTGCGCACGTTTCACCTTGCACTCCACTGGACCGTGATTTACATGGCTGGGCTGTAGAATCCATTTGAAGAATTGTCTGCTTTTATTTGATTTCTCGTCCTTTGTTTTGAAAACGCATTCACCTGTCAAGGTTGTGGGTTCCAGTCCCAGATTCCATGCTCTGCTGTGACAGAGTTCTTGATGCCAAAATACCTAACAGCTGCTCCTCATGCTGCCTCCTCAGGAGTTGTATGAGGTGACAGTGTGAAACCGCCTTGAGTACCTTTAAATTACTTTTAAAACCCTGGCAATCAGTTCGATGGGTTCAACAATGTGCAAAGAAAAAAAAGAAATACAGTAATTGAGTTAGCAGCTGCTAAAAGGTGAATACATTTGAATAGATATAGTGGTGGTATGGTGTGTGTGTCTGTGTTATATATTCAGTCATTCATCTTCCGAACCGCTTGATCCTCGCTAGGGTCGCGGGGGGTGCTGGAGCCTATCCCAGCTGTCTCCGGGCAGTAGGCGGGGGACACCCTGAACCGGTTGCCAGCCAATCGCAGGGCACACAGAGACGAACAACCATCCACGCCCACACTCACACCTAGGGACAATTTTAGAGTGTTCACTCAGCCTGCCATGCATGTTTTTGGAATGTGGGAGGAAACCGGAGCACCCGGAGAAAACCCACGCAAGCCCGGGGAGAACATGCAACGAACCCGGTACCTCTGCACTGTGAAGCAGACGTGCTAACCACTGGACTACCGGACCGCCTGTGGTATATATATAAATATAAAATGCAGAGGTACCAGGTTCAATTCCAGCTCGGGCCTCCCTGTGTGGAGTTTGCATGTTCTCCCCGGGCCTGCGTGGGTTTTCTCCGGGTACTCCCGTTTCCTCCCACATTCCAAAAACAAGCGAGGCGGGTTAATGTAACACTCTAAGTACGTACGAGTCAAAAGCAAACACAAGCACTGCGACAGAAGGAGAAGACCAGGGTTAAATAGTTGGTTAAAGTGAGGTAGAGGGAGGGTTGCCAGGAAGACACAAACACTTTCGGGAGTGGACACAAGGAACACGATGCAAGAAAATGGCCGGCGAGGAGTTAACGACATCGAAAACACAGGTATGAGACAGGATGCAGTATAGCAATTAGCAGTGACAAAGGAACAATCTGACATCTTCCTGGTGTGTGCGCAGAGCTTCAGAATGGGACTGATTCCCAAAGGGCATCCAAATACTCCACACGTTCCCGCTAACTGCTGTGCAGCCTCTGGAAAAACAATCACAAACGCAGGAATGAGCATGGGCTGGACTTTGAAAAGAATCAAACTTCCTTTACATTTTCTTTCAAGAATTGCCTTTTTTTTTTTTCTTCAAATAACCAGCCATTGTCTCTCAGAAATTCCCTCTGGATGGTAACCGGATGGCTATGACACATCTATAATGAGATGGCTGTTGCAATTTAGGGAGCCTTTGACAAGATTGTTTTCCCCACAGTGGGCAACATAATGATGGTAAATTCATGCTGCAGCCATGCCTTGTTGTCATTTATGTTATTTCCTGTCACGATTAACAGCCTTTTTAGTTTGCGTTTGGAAAATAAAGCGGACTTCCCTTCTAAACATTCATTAGTTACTCCATGTCCTTTCGGATTTTACATTTCTTCTTGTTTCCGTATAGTTTATTCTCAAAGAAAAGTACCGTAATTTCCGCACTATAGAGCGCACCTGATTATAAGCCGCACCCACTACATTTTTAGAGGAAAACCAATTTTGTACATACATAAGCCGCACCTGTATATAAGCCGCATGTGCCCACATTAAAACATGTCAACATGGTAACAACACGCTAGCAACAGAATAGCAATGCCTCATATGCCTTTCTTTTTGCATTTTCCATGATGAGGGTATGTTCACGCTAATTTAATTTATGCACAAGACAAGAAGTTGCAGTCTTCCTCGACGCATATATTCCAGCGGTCTTAATCTTACCTTTTCTACTCGAGCGCCCCTGGCGGCTGTTAGAAAAATGACACAAATTGGCTGCATCACTGTATAAGCCGCAGGGTTGAAAGTTTGGGAAAAAAGTAGCGCCTTATAGTCCGGAATTTACGGTAATCTCAGTTGTTTCAAGAAAAGACTCCCGATGAAATCAATCAATTATAAACGTATTTACCGTGTCAAATAATTTAAGGCTTGGTCGAAGCTTTGCTCTGGAAATTTTGGACAGTACAATGGTTCCAATATTTTTGAAGCCAGAAGTATAGCAGCTATCGTAGCTGCAAAGGGGAGACACACCTACTTCTTTCTACTTTTTCTCCACATTTACTTGATGTAAATTTATTGGCCATAAATAAGGCCAAACTTGTTTTCTTGGCAGTCAAAACTGGTAAACATGAATATATTAAAAAACTGTTGTTTTATTTTTAGTAATACAGGCGCTCCCCAAGTTACGAACATCCGAGTTACGAACAAACGGTACATACGAACATTTTCACGGGTCTGTCGAAAAAAAAAAAAAAGTTAGATTTTGTATTGCGCGCCTTTTTCCGAGTGCCGAAAGGGGCGGAGGAGGACGGCGGAGGCGACGGCGGAGGCGACGGCGGAGGCGACGGCGGCGGCGACGTTCAAGGCGGCGCGCGAGAGGCGTGGGGCGGGCGTGTGACGGTGGAACGGGCGGGGCGTCTGGCGCGCGGTCGACGACGATCGTCTACTCTCCCCGCTGAAGCCGCTGCTAGTTTAGCGGGCAGCTAACCCTCGAGCCCTGGAGAACGTGACGAAAAGCTCTCTCCCCGTTATATGGATGTCAATATAAGCCTTAAACATACATTCCAGACAAAATATAGCACTGAAGCAACTTACGAACGAATTCACCTTATGAACAATCGTCCGGAACGTAACTCGTTCGTAACCTGGGGAGCGTCTGTAACCTTTACAATATTACACTGCTAGGGGGCAGTGTTGCCTCAACAAAGTGGAATGAGAGCACGGGTTTGGGGGGGGTGGGAGGGGTTGTCGTTCGGCTGGTTAAGGTGAGCGGTCGCGAAACAAAGAGTTCTACGACCATCATACAAGTGGAGTTTTTATTCAAGTTAACATCCACCGTTGCTCATCATGATCTGTAGAAAGAACAATTTGCACATGATCATTGTGGGACGAAAACAGCCCATCCTAATATGTGTTATTGGGAGTTCCCGTGTGAGTCTGTTATTTTTACAAATTATTGACCAGTCAAAAGTGTTGAAAACGGCTTGCTCCCTTTGATGATGCAACGTTAACGACTGACTCAACAAACATGCTGTTTGTTGATTTTGGAGATATGAGGAGTCTGCCCTCTGCCAGCAATCTGTTGTAAATTCTGGAAGGCAACAGCCAGAATGGACCCTAACATGACCGAAAGAGGAAAAATAAGCTAGATCCAAGACAAGACTGACTTTGTAAAAATAAAATCACTGTCTACTGTCTAGCCAGGGTCACACTTTTGTTGAATGTTAAGTGCAAAAATATCACAATCGTGGCTCAATGCTGCTTCTGTGGCTCCAGATTCCCATTCTCTTTGCCAATGACCATCGGTGAATTGCAGATCAAACGTTGACTGAGAATAAACAAAAACAATAACAAAAAAGAAATCAATAGGTGTATCTCAACAGCTCTGATCGCTAGCTGCGATTGCAGACTGCTGAGCGCAAACAGCTTTCTGTGATGCTGGTCATGCACCACTGCGGGTTAATGGTCACTTAGCCTTTATTTTTGATTTTTTTTATACTTTCTTGTGAATGCGAAACTGAAAGGATGCTTATACGTATAAAATATATAATATGCATTATTAATAACATGCACACAGACCATTCCCCCCCCCACACTCCTCGCGGTCGACTTGGGACCATTCCACAGACTACAATAAAAAGGTGTTGTGCAATCAGGGAACACACTTTTTTTCTCTCTCTCTCACACACACATACACACACACAAACACACACACACACACACAGACATACTGTACATCATGTCACTTTCAGTCAAGCGCAAGAGGAAAAATGGCCGATAGATAAAAATGGGCCCGTTTTGCTGATAAATTCATATTCCACAAAGACAATATTAATCACAAAACCACATTTGGATAAGTTGGGGTGCATAGACATTCATCCATCCTTTTTATCATCCATCCATTAGCCCTCAAATGAATGTTTTGGGAATGTGGGAGGAAACCGGAGTACCCCGAGGAAACCCACGTAGGCACGGCGAGAAGGCCGGAGCCGGAATCGTACCCTGCGCCTCTGCACTGTGAGGCCTATGCACTACCCGACGCGGGCCGCCGTACATTAAAATTTTCATTTGACTAGCCCTTTAACTACTCAGCTGCGAATGTGCTTTGTTTGGTTTTTTTTCTCTCTTCTCCTCAAAGCAGCATGACTGCCAGTGGAATGTGAAGCAAGGAGATCGTCACTGTTCTTCAAGGGCCTGTATCGTGTCATTTCAAGCTGTCCTCAATTTACTCTAGGAATACATGAATATATACACTACTACCTTTAGCACGATGGCAATCCTACACCACCCCCACTCAGTCTTTCAAATGTGAAGATTCCTGTTCCTCCTTCCTGTCCCACAGTAGCCGAGCCCACAGTAGCCGAGCTATTGAACTTTCATGACTTTCCCCAGACACCAGGGACTAATCTGCAAAGGTCATAGGTTAAAGGTCAGCCACTGGATCCTGGTCCTGAGGAACTTCCAGCCAGACAGGGTTTGCTTCATTTCCCTCCGCCTCAAAGACTCAGCACTTGTGTGACACTCATTCATTTCAGAAGAATCTCACAGCCACGTTTTCATAATATCTAAACTGAAAAGCACATGCTACCGAAGGGGGCTGTGGATTTTGGGGAAGTGGGCTTTACTCTGGAACACTGGAATAGACATTCCCTGAGCTGACTGACCCAAAGCCTAAGGCATAAGACCTGCACAAACCTGATTTCATCATATTAGCTGGAGTATTGAGAGCCTTTGGCCTTAGCTTTCAAAAGTACTTTGAAAGTAAAGATAAGTAAAGTTTTTTACCAGACCTTGATTTGAAGAAACCCCTTTGGTGGTTTATTATGCCTGACTAATCTCCATCATCATAACTATGTGTTTGACAAGGTCATGTCACTTTAGCTAATGGTTCACACGGGCCCATCTTCTATTTCATATTTCCATCACAACTGCCTTTGTAGTTTGCCTCGCCCGAGGTACGTTTTCTTAACAGCCATCTTTCATTTGGAGAGGCAAGACGTTGGAGATCACACATCTGAGGAAACCATCAAACCCACACCTGTACAAAGACACTCTTGCCTAAAGATGAAACCTTGATTATAGTTAAAAATAACCACACACAGCGGCTGAAATAAGTATTCAACACGAAACTCTCAATTTGTTTCATAGAGAGAAAAAAATACATTCATACCTTGGGACAATTTAGAGTGCTCAATCAGCCTGCCATGCATGTCTTTGGAATGTGGGAGGAAACTGGAGCACCCGAAGAAAACCCACGCAAGCCCGGGGAGAACATGCAAACTCCACACAGGGAGGCCGGAGCTGGAATCGAACCCGGTACCTCTGCACTGTGAAGCCGACGTGCTAACCACTGGCCGCCTCTCTTCATAAGTTATGAAATAATATGAAATAAAAACAGTATAGGCAGTTAAAGGCACGTTGTGTCAAAATGTGCTGATTTTTCATCGATCCATCCATTTTCTAATCCACTTATCCTCACAAGGATTGCGGGCATGCTGGCGGCTATTCCAGCTGTGTTTTGGGCAGTAGGCGGGGGGTGGGGGGGGCACCCTGAATTGGTTACCAGCCAATCGCAGGGCACACATAGACAAACAATCATATGGACCACTATCACACCAAGGGACAATTTGGAGTGCCTAATCAACTTGCCATGCATGTTTTTGGAATGTGGGAGGAAATCGGCGTACCCGGAGAAAACCCATGCAGGCATGGGGAGAGCATATAAACTCCACACAAGAAGATTTCTAGTTTTCTCGCTAATACAGATATGTTATCAAAATTGCATAGAGTGCATTTTCTTTCGCTGCTTATAAATATGCATTAGCAAGCTGCAACACAAATTCAATGGCTTTAAACATCATCATTAAATAGGGCGTATTATACATAAATGCGTCCATGTGTCTTGATATAATGTCTCAGCCAAAACATACAAAGGACAAAGAATCACGCTTCACATTCTTCATGCTTTTTACTTCAAATTGCTTGTTTTGGGGGCGGGGTTCAGAGTCATGCAAATGGACCTCTGTTAACCCACCCCCTGTTATACAGGGCCAATTGACTTTTGTTACCAAGACGACCAGCAGTGAAGCGAGGGGAGTGCAACGAGGCAAGTGCATATTTGTTCATAAACAGTTTGTGGTCTACAGAACAGCAAGCAGAATAAGAACAGAGAAAAACAAACCATTTCTCTCATGTAGCCAACACTTTCACACCATAGATCATACTTTTCAATTAGTGCACAGTAGTGGATCTGTGCATGCGGCACCTGCATTGGACACATTGCCACATTTGCCGAACACGAACAACGGACTCGAACCCTGCACCTCTGCTCTGTGAGTTGCACGTACTAACCAATCGACCACTGTGCCGCCCACAGCACTTAATTTAAATAATATAGCAGTTAATAACTTACATTCTAATGATATTCTTACATAAATTGATCATGTGTGAAATGGAGCAGCACGGTGGTCGACTGGTTAGCATGTGCACCTCACAGTGGAGTTGTTCCCCCCGTGCCTGCATGGATTTTCTCCGGGTACTCTGGTTTCCTCCCACGTTTCAAAAACATGCATGGCAGGTTAATGGAAGATTCTAAATTGTCCCAAAGTGTGGTTTGTGAGCGTGCGTGGTTGTTTGTCGATGTGTGCCCTGCTATTGGCTAAAAACAGTTCAGGGTGCTGAACTGTTTTTTTTTTTAACCCCGCCTACTGCCTGAAGACAGCTGGGATAGGCTCCAGCATGCCCGCGACCCTCATGAGGATAAACAGATTAGAAAATGGATGGATGGATGGATGGATGGATGGATGATTTAAATAAGCATTATCACCCCAGGGTCTTGTTCCTTTACCGATGAAGCTGAGACAAAATATGAAGCTTGAAAATGGGGTTGTATGTATTGGAGGCAGTGTACACATTCATATTGTAGGGGGTACAGGACAAATTCTAAAACATCTGGTCACCCACTGCCTGTATGAGTCCATGCAGTGGTCATCTCAAGCTACCTTCCCATACATTCCCCCCACTCTTGTAGTCTCCCCCTCCTTCATGATTACTATCCTCAGAGGTTTGGAGAGCTTGCCTACTCTCGCAATTTTAGACGAAATGGTTGTCATGGTAATCAAACACAAATTACCAACATGTTAATTACAGTTATTACGGTATGAAGACAGTTCCAGGCAACAGAATGACTACTTTTCTTTTAAAGAAAGAAAAAATGTCAGAGGGTGAGCAGCTTGTACAATAATACATAATACAAAGCCGACTACTGAAATAATGGGCCCTGCAACTAACCAAGATCGTCTCACTGTTTTAGTGAAAACGTGGAGGTCATAACATACTTGCTCATCTCACGAAAAATACTTCTTTTTTCAAAAATGCCGTAGAACCTGCGTTTCTCTTTTCTCAAAAAGAAATGAGCGAGATCAACCTTTCCTCTTCTTGACTGTGAGGATGTGCTTTTATTTGAGTTCCTCATCCAATTTTCGCCATTCCCTCGACACCATTTTTCATTCTGCAACTGAGATTGTTCATTGCCTGCAGTCATCTCACTCACCTTTGTGACTATAAAAACCCCAATGTGCCATCTCAAACTGCACAAAGATACCAAGCCTAATTTCTAAGGCTCTGTTAGGCTTGAGTCCCACTTATTTGTTTGCTCTGCCTTGCATTCTTGCACTACACTTGTTTTATCAGTTCTTCAAGGTAAAGGCTGAATTTGGGAGGAGCTCTCAGCTGTGCACCCCCCACGGCATGTCAACTGTTAACTGTAATGACTCTCTGAACTCATTCCACTTGGACTTTTATGTTTAATGCCGAAGGACTTACCGCTTGAGACCACTGACCAATGCCTGTTGTTTTAATGTGATATTGTTTGAAAAGATCATTGCACCTCAAACACTGAGGTCCCTATTTTCATTCCCAGTGCAAATCTAGCACAGAGTGCAGTCTCAATGTGCACTTTGGGTGGGAGTTCTCGTAGTTTTGGTATTTTTTTTTGGACTGCACAGCTGAAATGGGCGGAGCGTGGAACCTGCGCCTTGGTGTGCTGTCCTGGTATGGAAGTAGTTTTATCACAGGTAATCTGAGCAGCATTCCTCATTTGCATCCAAATCAGGGCAGTGGAGCGCAGTACACTTAACTCATTCACTCCCAAAGACGTTTTTAAACATCTTTTCAGACTTGGTCTAGAATTGGCTGGTACTGAATGAGTTAAGTATATCATGTTTGACATTGCCATAGACAGAGATACATTCACTGGGATCTCTCTCTCTCGCGTATGAGGGCAGCTTTGCGGTGTTAAATGTCCAGACGTTGCAGCCATTGGACAGTGGATTCATTAGGTGCTGTGAGGTGGTCGATGAATGGGACAGTAGTAGATGAGTGGCCTACACTAGTGGACCCTCTAGATCTTGTAATGTACAGCAAAGGCATATCTGAAACTGTCCGATAATCTATCTTCCTGGGGGCACGTAAACATTCGAAAAACACCATTTATTATGTTCCAAATATCTTATAACTTCCATGTTTAGATATTAAACCGCCTGTTTCTTTGGCATCCAGATATTCCAGGCATCGGCAGCTCCTCGTCAGCGTTCTTGCTAATTAGCTCCAATGACGACAGTGTGCGTGTGTATGTGTTGTCCCAGTTGCCACGGCAATAGCCTCCATCTCATACCCAACTAACAGAATGCTAACAACTTGTCACCTTTCACACACCCACAACATGCTGGCAAACGTGTGACTTACTCCAGCCATCTGTATGTAAATGTAAATTGTTAACTGCAGAAATATCTTTGGAGGATTATAAATTACCGTAATTTCCACACTATAAGCCGCACCTGATTATAAGCCGCACCCACTACATTTTTAGAGGAAAACCAATTTTGTACATACACAAGCCGCACCTGTATATAAGCCGCACGTGCCCACATCAAAACATGTAAACATATTTACAAAGAAACACGGTACACAGAGAGAATTTTCAAAGTTTCAATAATATAACTTAACAATAATAATAATATAACTTTCTTCCCAAACGGTGCCTGTGACTCGGCAGTAAAACGGTAGCAACATGGTAACAACATGCTAGCAACAGAATAGCAATGCGTCATATGCCTTTCTTTTTGCATTTTCCATGATGAGGGTATGTTCACGCTAATTAAATTGATGCACAAGACAAGAAGTTACAGTCTTCCTCGACGCATATATTCCACCGCTCTTAATCTTACCTTTTCTACTCGAACGCCCCCTGGCGGCCGTTAGAAAAATTACATAAATAAGCCGCATCACTGTATAAGCCGCAGGGTTGAAAGTTTGGGAAAAAAGTAGCGGCTTATAGTCCGGAATTTACGGTAGCTAGAGACTAAAATATGTTCGTAGCTCCAGGCCGGGTCAAATTTTGGAGGTCTTGTGTTGTATTGTCTCAATTTAATGCAATTTTTGTGGTCGAAACTGACAGTGCTATGTGTCTGAGGAAGTAACACAGACTTGGCGGGAGCCGTGTCACCAGGAAGGTTGAAGATGCTGTCAGTCAATGTCACTCTCTGCTATTTGGATTCCAATTACACCTGTCAGCTCAGTCGGAGTCTTCATCTGTCTCTGTCTCTCCCCATCTACAAAAGCTCTCTCTTCCTTTCTCGTTTCTGCAATACTAGGCAGGCATTCTTTTCTTGACTAATACAGTATGTAGACCTCTCCATGCCACTCAGTATTAGGACTTGTCAGGTCTTTACATTACTTTCTCTGAATATCCACTAAAGCTTTAATCCTGTTCCTTGTGTGTTTACTGACACTATGAGGATGGTGATATTACATCTACATTAAAAAAAAAAAAAAGGATCGGTTACTGGTGGTTACTCTGCTGATTCAAATGATGCAATTCTCTTGTGATGAGTTTATAGGTGAATAGGTAGTTATGTTTTTAATCTGTCTATCGATTCATCTATCTTTATACATTACCTCATTTGAAACACAACTGAACAAAGAACATAAATCTGGGCCAAAATACACAAAACTATGGTTAATGCACTTTGTGAGAGACAGTGACAGCCGGCATTTTTACTTGGCCACAATGTTACGTGTGACTGAATACATTTAATCAGTAAACATTTTATATATTGCATGTCAGAGAAATGTTGCTAAATGGAGTCACTTCCACTGCAGATTGAGCCGTGAGGTAGAGAGGTGATGTGTTATGAACACGTTGCGAGAACTCCCACATCTGGCTGCAAAAAAACAAACAAACAAACAAAAACAGATGTCATTTTGTTCTTGCAGCACCGCCAGCAAGCAAAAAGTATGTACAGAGAAATCTCAGTTCCTGGATACTTTATTTATTTTTATGAACACAACACACCTGATTCAAATGAACCGGTTCAATGTCAGGAGCTTGCTGATGATCTGATCAGTTGAATCAGGTGTGTTGCAGCAACAGGGAGACTTGGAAAACATTCAGGACAGCGGCCCTCCAGGACTGGAGTTTGAGAACCCCTGATTTAGAGTGTTCAATCAGCCTGCCGTGTTTTTGGAAATTGGGAGAAAACCCACACAGGCCCGGGCCAGAGCTGCAATCTGAGGTTGACACGCTAACCAGATCATCAAATGACCAGATCATCAGCAAGCTTGACGGAAGCCTGATATTGAACCTGTTCATTTGAATCAGGTGTGTTGCAACAGGGAGCCTTGCAAAACATGCAGGATAGCGGCCCTCCAGGACTGGGATTGCCCACCCCTGCGCTAACCACTGGACCACTGGGACGCCCAGAGCGATATCTATAAGAGTAAAAGGGGAAAAGTGAGCATGTAGTAGAAAGTGCCTGGCTCTATCACAAGCCAATGAGCATTTTGGAAGGGTGCATCGCACAGATGTGCAGCGAAGCTATCAATATACATCCAACGCATTATATGACTTTACGTACCGTAGCTCAATTATTTATCACACCGCTTTTGAATTGATAGCTCTCATGTTTTGGTCACAATACCCCAAATGTCCAAACCTTGTGCTGCAATCTATTTTACTGCAAACTTGAGGAGTCAGGGGTGGTTGTTGGAGTTCTAGGTCAGATGCTACAAAGTATATCTAGCAGCTTGACAAGAAAATAAATGGGAGTTTAGGAAGAGTCTGCATAGCTGAAGAAATAAATATATGGATGGATATGGAATGGATCTTACTAGATGGCAAGTAAAAGGATGAATAAAAAAGAATTGATTTGTTGGATGTCTCGCAGGATAAATGGTTGAATGCATGTGGAGAGGCCTGAGAGTAGGTTCAAAGGGTCAAAACACATTCATCAGGTCTAGTGACAGTTTGTGAGAGGATACATTGTGACGCACCCTACAGGCAAAAAAAAAGTGGAAATAGCCTGGAAGCATTTGGCCTGAAAATGGTTTAGTGGAGCCTTTGTCAAACTTGGGTCTGGGATCATAACACTGAAAGCTATTTGACTGATGTTCAAGCAGATTCTACAGATGGAATTTGGATAATCGGCTCTATCTTTAGCATTATATTCTTCATTCGTAACAAAATAAAGAGTGACATTCTGAGTGAAGATTTGCTTTTTAAAGCTGAACTTAAATTTTAATGGTTTTCTTTTTATATTTTTCCCACCAATTTTATCTAACTGTTTTATTAATTATATCAACCCTCATGGGCCCTCAAATCCTCTGGCACTGGCCTTTTAATTATTATTATTTGTAATTAATGATTAGGTTACATTCAATCACCTCTGGAACAGCTTCCGCAAAGACCGTCGATTCTTTGAAAAGGAGGCTCAAGATACAACCAGTTTGGTTTTGCTTGTAATGCATTTTGTTTTAATTTATTTCAACATTTACAGATAATGAACACAAAAGTGAGTAGACAATCACTTATTTAATTATCTACTAACCTAATTTTTATCTTTAGCTACGCATTCATTTATTAATTTCAGGGATGAACAATCCTGACTGCACTCTGAGTGGCCCCAAAATTACCGCCCCCATCAAATAGAAAAATGCTTAAAAAAAAGAAAGTTTTAATCTTTATTTTAAGTTCGTGAGCTAAAGCGTTCGTGAGCCGAGGTACCATACTACTGTATCTACCCCTTGGTTGTCCTTTCTTATACTGTTTGTATTGGTCGACATAAATCATATAAAAATCATAATTTTATAATTACGTATCACATTTGTATACTGAAGACAATTTTACCAAATAATATTTGGTATTGGTATGACTCAATTCATCATATCCATAAAGTACATTGAAGCATCTTAACGCAGTTGTCAGAAGAATCGATGTGTTCATTTTGCATGTCCTGTTGCGGAATAGCTAGTCAACACGACTGCTCCTGCTAACAATAATAGTAATTATGAAGATGAGGGTGATGATGATGACGATTACCATCACGCTGTAATGGGCAGCATGGTGGTGAGCACATTTGGCTCACAGCTCTGTGGTTGTGTATTAGAATCCGGGCTCTGACCTTCCGGTGTGGAGCTTGCATGTTCTCCCAATGCTTGCGTGAGTTCTTTCCAATTCGTTCAGAGAAATGGACAGAGATGTCTCGCCCGCTAGAGCAGCTAGTTTGGAGATTCATCTGATTAATGATTAATGATTGATAAGCTTGACCTTTTACAACACATCATGTACCCTACAACACATCATGTACATTTTATTGTTAGGGTTTGGTTTGGTGTTTGGTTTTAGGGTTTGGTTTGGTTTTAGGGTTTGGTGTTTGGTGTTAGGGTTTAGTGTTAGGGTTTGGTTTTGGTTTTAGGGTTTGGTGTTTGGTTTTAGGGTTTGGTGTTAGGGTTTGGTGTTTGGTGTTGGGGTTTGGTTTTAGGGTTTGGTGTTTGGTTTTAGGGTTAGGTGTTAGGGTTTGGTTTGGTTTTAGGGTTTGGTGTTTGGTGTTGGGGTTTGGTTTGGTGTTTGGTGTTTGGTGTTTGGTTTTAGGGTTTGGTGTTTGGTGTTGGGGTTTGGTTTGGTGTTTGGTTTTAGGGTTTGGTGTTTGGTGTTAGGGTTTGGTTTGGTGTTAGGGTTTGGTTTTGGTGTTTGGTTTTAGGGTTTGGTTTTGGTGTTAGGATTTGGTTTGGTGTTAGGGTTTGGTTTTGGTTTTAGGGTTTGGTTTTAGGGTTTGGTTTTGGTGTCTCATGCCAGCCATCCACTCTGTTTCTTAAAATATCTGAAAGGAAGTATATCCTTGATATTATCATTTCATCAGGGCATCCATCACATCCTGCTACATCCTGCTACGACCCTGTCCCGCTCAAAGTGGTTGGGAGCAATTCACTCATAAGGAAAGATGAGAGGGTCTGCTTTATCGACCACATGAGAGAGAGAGAAGCGTGATGCATTCGCTCTCACTCCATACTCTCTTCGAGGGGCCGGCAACAATGAGGTTCCCACACACGAGGCATCGGGTTTGCGTCTCAGCTTCGCGTCCTTGCCTCTCACCATTCATCCTGAACTCTGATAAGGGCACAGGCACAAAGATTGAGTGAAATGTGTGTGTGTGATAGGGGAGCGAAATGGTGAATAGGAAAGAAATTAATGCGAGATGCATGACTGTGAAAGAGTAGTAAGATGAATGACGGAAAAAAAAGGAGGTGCAATAAAGGAGAGAGTACAAATGGGAAGGGATGGAGGAAGACATGTAATGAGAGATTAAATTGAAGGAGAGGAAAGCATGAGAGGAATTAGTGTGAAAAGGGAATCTGCGAGCGATCAGATGAAAGGGAGGACGTCTGTGCGGTGGCGTGCACGCACGTCTGATCTGTCAGCGGGGTTGCCAGAAATTACAGCTTGCTTGTCCCTCCCCAGTGGCGCGAGCGAGACTAGACATGAAGCAACCTGACATAGAACAGACTGCCGTACCTATTTAGCAATTCTCGATCACATCATAGAGTCTGAGGAATTTGTTTTGAGACGATATGATTTTATATCTTCGGATGGCATTTCTTCCCACCTCACCTCACCTCACGTTAGCTGCTTTCTCTCTGCACCTAATGTTCTGTCTTGTGATATGACTTTATGTCATTGAATAAGATAAGATAAGAAAACCTTTATTAGTCTCGCAATGGAGAAATTCCCAATTCACAGCAGCAAAGTTATGAAAGGAAGAAGGAGAACAACAAAATATAGGAGCTGCTGGAAAGGCAGCCATTCTCGCGGCGCCATCATGAAGTCAAAAATAACACAACACAACACATAGGACACAGACAGTCGTGCATTCTTCACCACTTTCCTGCATACACTTTGTTGTCTGAAGCAGTTCTAGATGAAAGAGGAGAGGATCAAAGTGTCCTTTTACCAGTGGATCAGAAACGTCATGCCGAAAATGTGCACACGTCTGCTACAAGCTAAGTTTTGAAAGCAAACACAAAGTTGTAGCGTCCATTGACAAAAAGAGATTAGTTCACTTCTCCTGTCCCATGTAATCCGCTTCAACTCCAAGCCGCGACTCCCGGTTCCAATACAAGCTTTCTATACAGCCGAGGTACAACCTGGAAAGCGCCAAAGGCTAAAATCTCGCCACCCTTTCCCTCATCATGCTGCAGAACTTCATGATTCCAACTTTAACATCCTGGAAGCGTGGAGAAGTAGTTGGGATAAAACTGCAAGACCCAACCAGTTCACGGTCCAACCTAACACCGAACCCCCACCTGGCCCAACGCTACCCCGGAAAGTCTGGGTACGACTCAACCGCCTAAGAACTGGGGTAGGCCGTTTCAACGACAACATGTTCCGTTGGGGTCTCGTCGAATCACCATTCTGCGACTGTGGACCAGAACTCCAAACTGCAGAACATCTCATCTACTACTGTCCCATTCATCGACCACCAGATGGCAACTTGAACCTCACAGCACCTAATGAATCCACTGTCCAATGGCTGCAACGTCTGGACATTTAACACCGCAAAGCTGCCCTCATATGCGAGAGAGAGAGAGAGAAATACAGCCTACAAAAGTTGAATCATTTCTGAATTATGTTAACTCATTCACTCCCAAAGACGTTTTTAAACGTCTTTTCAGACTTGGTCTGGAATTGGCTGGTACTGAATGAGTTAATTATCTCCACAAAAAGAATCCAATGGCACAAAATGACTTGAATGCTAACTGAAGTGTTTTTTTTTCTGGTACAATGTCAAAATAATACACCACACAGATTATAGTTAAACAAAACAAAAAATAAAAGGCATCATCATTGTCTTCCGCTTATCAGAAGTCAGGTTGTGAGGGCAGCAGCTCACGCAGGGAAATCAAGACTTGTTTTTTCTCAGCTTCCTTATCCTGCTCCTCCTCGGGGATCCCATGGTGTTCCTAAGCCAGCCCGTATACATAGTCTCTCAAGGGCATCCACGGTCGTCCTCGGGACCTCCTCCCAGTGGATCATGGCCGGAATACCTCATCCGGGATGCATTCAGGTGGCATTTGAACAATATGCCTGAGCCACCTCAACTGGCTCCTCTCAATGCGAAGGAGCAGCGGCTCGACTCTGACTCCCTCTGAGATGACCAAGCTTCTCGCCTTATCTCTACGGGAGAGTGTGGACACCCTATGGAAGAAATTCATTTCGGCTGCTTGAATCCAGGATCTTATTCTTTTGGTCACGACCTACAGCTCGTGACCATAAGTGAGGGTAGGAACTTAGCTCGACTAGTAAATAGAGTGCTTCACCTTCCGGCTCAAGTCAATCTTTACGACGATGGACCAATACAATGTCTGCATTACTGCACCAATCCCCCTTCGGTCTCCCTAACAAGGAGGCTGGTCCCCCTTCTTAAAAAGAAGCACCACCACCATTGTCTGCCACTCCAGAGATATTGTCCCCGATGTCCTGCAATGTTGTAAGATGTGTCAACCAAGACAGCCCCACATCATCCAAGCCTGTTGGAACTCTGGGATAATTTAATCCACCCCCGGGCTTTTCCACTGAGGGGCTTTTTCCTCCCCAGAGATAAACGAGCCCACCTCAGAGTCCCCAGACTCTGCTTCCTCAAATGAAGGTGCGTCCGTGGCATTGAGCAGGTCTTCAGAGTATTCTCCCTAACGTATCACAACATCTCAAGTCGAGGACGGCAGTGCCCCATCTCCACTATGCAAAGTGTGAATGAATCATCACCCCCCCCCCCCCCCCACCCACCTCCAACCGCCTCCTGAGATGCCGGATGGTGGTCTAGAATTTGCCCAAAGCCAGAACAAACCTTCATACACGCATACATTTTACATTGTAGACTTACTGCCAACTTGTTAACATATGAGAAGGATGTCATAGTTAATTCATACCTGAATATGTTTATTGATTTTCTATCAATATGAAATGATCTGACTTACTGTGTAACATGTTTTGGAAGGTACTTTGTTGTGTTGTGCCGGAGCTGCAGCCTTGACCAACTGGTAGTGGATGAGTGCCCGTGTATGATGTTTCAGTTATTTATGATCAGAATTGTCTGCCATTAATTTGTATCTCACAGTCTGTGATTGGAAATGTTTTACTTAATAGGTTGGCATTTCATGTTGAGTGTACTTCTGTCTTACTGTATGTGCCAAAATGATGACATAGTATACTCAGTGATGGCCTAAGGATGTGACGATGCACTTGTTCAATGGCACCTAGGTTTGACAGTAAAATGTTTAATATGTCTGGTTCTTGTTTGGATGCAATGTTAGTGCATGAAAATAATTAAGTAGACCCTATATTCAATATATTATTCATGTCAGAAACATTTCGTCACTCACATAGCGTTCTCTGAGCATGCGCCTATACATAAAACTCAAACTTTACAAAATCCTGCAGTTATTTTACTTAAGCTGATTAGGCTCCATCATACCATTCTTTATTCCCACTGGAATGCAACTTCTTTTGGAGAGAGAGCACCAGCAAAGAGCTCAGTCGAGGCCTTAAACTATTTTCACTTTTTAAAAACAATATCATCAATCAAGGCGGTGAGGAAGCTGTCAGGGGGTCAGGAATGCCTCACTTGGTCATCACATGGTGGTGATTATGGTGTTCATCACCAGCGGGGGTTCTGGTTATGACAGGGCCCCTCACATAATGTGTCTATTGTCTCCATAGATAAAACAGAGCTGCTATCAAATAAGTCATCTCAAAACAAGATCATGGTGTGTTTTTGGCTTTTGCATGTGCCTAACCTGAAATGGTTGTGTTTATATATTTCACGATGACTGAGTGTGCCATACTCGGAATTCTCAGAAATTTGTAGGATTTATGGGCAATGAACACAAACAGTTTTCTGGGGAAGTTTTTGCAACTGTTTTTTTTTTTATCTGGTTGCTCCCAAACCAAACATTTGATCGCATATATTTCAGACAAATGATTGTTAAATATTCCGTGGCTGAAATTGCCAGCTTTGTATTTATTTATCATTTTTCAAATTGTATTTTTTTTAATGAAAATTATGTCGGTTTTGAGGGTGAAAAGATATTAAATCTAAATCACAAAGAGAGAAGAGAGTATTTTTACATTTTGCTATTAAATGAGTTAAGGTCGCAGTTGTGGTCAGTCTGCTCCAAGTGTTGGTCTGTTACTTGCAAACTTTTTTTTTGTTGTTTTACTTTTGTCAATTTTGTATTTTTGAAAACTTTGCTTGACGCACCCTCTCAGTGGACTTTGTATGCCTTTTGTTCTTTTGAAAAAATATATATATATGTTTTAAATCAATAGTGCTCCCTGCTTCTCTGCACATGTTTACACCTTTTTTGCCTCCAACACCATGAATACGCATTTTGTGACAGAACTGTTGGTAAATGAGCAAATGTGTGTGAAATAATGAGGGGGGGAAAAAAGTCTTAAAGTAAAAGCGCCTGGTGAGTAGGAGGCATTGTTTGCAGTGTGCCAGCTGAAATAATGCCACATTTCCTGTTATGAAAGCATTAAAAAAACAAATCATTGATAATGACTTGCCTGACACTTTGATATCCATGAATTGTGGAGCATGAACAATGCGCACTCCCTTTTCATACTCTGTAAGGTTGACCTGGCCAGTATAACTCTATACCTTCCACTTGTTGCCCCTGATCTCACTCATCTGTCTGGTTGCATCTTCCAACAGCTTGGGAGCCTCCATGCCATATGTTCTATTGGTAATCTACCACTTGGATCCATTGAATAATATTTGGAAATACAAAGGTGCTGTATCTCAACATGGTGAGTCAATTTAAGTATCATGTACCTATTAGCAGTGAAATAATACAACACTACTTTCTATGTAGATTATAGCTCATATTTATAGACAAACAATCCGTAGCCCTGAATTAATTGCACATGTGCAAAGAAAGAAACATGCCAACATGATAAATGAGTATGCGTCTGACTCCTGAGCGTTCATATTGTCTCTGCCTTTTGTGTCGGTCTCTGCGCATGTGTTTCGCTACCACCGGTGTCCATCAGCGGGTGATCAGTGGACCAGATGTACGTGATTTATGGAGTACCAGAAGCAGCAGCAGCAGCAGCAGCAGCAGCGGAGAGGCCTCCAATGTGTTCAACATTATTAGCCACAGATGGAGCAATGTTTGCGCTTAACAGTGTTCACACTCACATCAGGACCGCAACACTCTTTCATCCCTGCAACACAGATTGTATGCGATAAAGTTGGATGTTTTATGAGACTTCAAATAGTGTCTCACCCTGCGCTGACCTTGCCTTTTCGGTGATATCCTCTGCCAGGTGTTTTATGCCATTCGGTTCTAAAATCCTAGTAAGTGTGGTGGATTCGGAAAGGCCGTTCACACCTACCCATGCTTATTGGCGCTCGCACGCACACACACACACACACACACACACACCAGCATTCACTCTAACATTTACTCTTGGGGCCAATTAGTCAAGTTGAAACATCTTCATTTTTCATGTGACTGTTCAATGATCAGTATAATTTGAATTATGAAAGCAATTTGACTTGGCAGTGTTGGAGGTTTTGGCACTTGCTTTAAGCACCCTCTCAGTGGATTCGGGGGGAGCAAACCACAAAACAAGGGCATCATTAACTGTCAATTACAGTTGAAACACCATATTAACATTTTGCTGTCGAGCAGGAGAAAGCTTTTTTCGATGTCGGCGACATTTGGTGTTGGTTGTCATCTTTATCCCGTTTTCTAAGTCGAGCTAACGTTGTGAGGGTGTTGCAGTAATTTGCATATTCATTCATTCATCTTCCGAACCGCTTGATCCTCACTAGGGTCGCGGGGGTGCTGGAGCCTATCCCGGCTGTCTCCGGGCAGTAGGCGGGGACACCCTGAATCGGTTGCCAGCCAATCACAGGGCACACAGAGACGAACAACCATCCACGCCCACACTGATACCTAGGGACAATTTAGAGTGCTCAATTAGCCTACCATGCATGTCTTTGGAATGTGGGAGGAAACCGGAGCACCCGGAGAAAACCCACGCAAGCCCGGGGAGAACATGCAAACTCCACACAGGGAGGCTGGAGCTGGAATCGAACCCGGTACCTCTGCACTGTGAAGTCGACATGCTAACCACTGGACTACCGGGCCGCTAATTTGCATATTTTACGTCCAATTGCTTCAAGGAGTGACGATTAAACTGAACGACATTCAGTGTCGGTGTGGCGATACTGTGCATCAAACTTTGCATCAAACTTTTTTCCTAATCAACAACCAAAGGCTGTTTTAGCAGACCAGTCAAAACAATTTGTGTATATATCACATATCAATATTTTTAATCTTAAATAACTTTTATTGATCATCATACTGCATATTTTTGGGTGTTTTTTCCCCTTTCGAATTTCTTTAATGAAATATCATTTTTGTTTTGTTTCATTAATCTTGCATTTTCAATATTTATGTAATGTATGATTTTTGGGGAATATTAGGTTTTAAATAAGTTATCCAGGTGAGAAGGACAAAAAAAATTAAATTTCCCTTTCATACTTTGCAAACAAATACAGTTACCTTTGCACATTTATTACTTGACACACCACCACACCCCCCAAAAATCTTACCTAGTAAAATATTTGATCACAACGATGAAAGATAATGTATATTTGAGAAGTCGACACAGTGCATCAGATGGATTGCAACGACTCATGAAAGCAGATGACCTGGAGATATAGCCCATGGCTCTCTGGTACATTATGATACATGATGGATTTTGCCACCCACAATGCACAAACGAATTTCACGGCGCAAGCGCCTTGCTCATGTGGGTGGTGTAAACAATGCATGCCAGATATTCAACACCAAGTTGGGGCGTGCATGCAACAAATGAGGAGGTGCATGAAGGGAACGCTCAAATTTCCAAGGCATATTATTGAGGCAATGGCAAGGTCTGAGTTGAAACAAAAAGCAAGAGAAAGAAGGAGAAAATAAGACAGCTAGGCCCGGAAACATACGAGCCTCGTATTCACTACGGTATTTCCGAACATCTTCATATTGACATGAATACATAAAAAAGTAATACATTAACTCATTCAATTCCAGCCAATTCTGGACCAAGTCTGAAAAGACGTTTAAAAACGTCTTTGGGAGGGAATGAGTTAAGTAAATGAATTAAACACTGACTTTAAATTAACAAATGCTGACATTAATTCATATTGAAATAACAATATATATATATATATTGTAATATATAGACAAACAAATATTGTAATGAACAAATACACATTTATTTATTTAACTCTGCATGGATGTGTTTAATTTGAACACTCTTGGTGCTCCGTGCTAATCCAAGAAGAGCGACGGCCAGCGCTTCTGCCAGCATGAGGTCGCCGTCAGCGTGGTGGAATCCGTGTTGTCCGCGATGGAGAAACCAAGCGCGCCAAAACAAGTTGACACCCAAGAGGTTAGCGCCATGATGGAACGCTTTGAAGGCGAACGCAGCAAAGTGCTGGAGCCACAGCACACAGCAAGGTCGCACTGCCCGCTGTGCCGATTATACTGTGACCATATTCAAACAGCTCTTTTACGTCGGCCGTAATCGAGAGCAGGGGAAAAAAAATGTCAAATGTTTTCAGTGCAGACCTGGAGGCTGCAGACTCCAGCAGGAGCGGCAAGCACACGCCAGCCATTTCCACCACTTATATGTTGAATAGTGTTTGTGCTCAACTGCCCGGGAGACCGGAATGAGGGATTTGTTGAAGTGGCACACCCTGAAGAAGTAGTTCATCTTTACACAGTGCTGGTATCATTTTCCAGGGGTCTTGCAGGCAAGTGTGTGTATGGGGTGCCAGGAAGAGCCACACTTTGCACAGGGTCTGCATGCGACAGCCCCCCTGACGTCCCGGTGGAGAGTTGAGCAATTGGAGCGACGGTCTGTGCTAGCAGACAGTAGTGGGAGGTAGATAGATCGGGTTTGCGAGCGGTGTTGCTAACTGTGCAGCATTCTAAAACTGGAACACTTTTTCGGCAGTCTTTGACAGCGAGAGGTCATCAGGTGAAAATAACAGATTCCCCCATAGCTTAACCCTTGTGGCAAATTCGTCCTATTTTTGGACTGTTTGACAAACAGTCCTAAAATAGATCAAAGGCAACGTTATGAAAACGTCATTGAAATGGCTCAAATTGGTCTAACTTGTCCAAAAACAGGTGAAAATTAGTTGTCAAGTTTTTAAAAAAAGTCAAAATATGTTTTTCAGAATGATTTATTTATTTACATTTGAAAATCACCTGGAGGAAAAACAGTCCAATAACGGGTTTTCCCCACACACACCCATTCTAAATGCGACTTTTCCACGTCTTCTTGATGCACTGTACCCCGGATGTTTGACCATGCATTTTTCGCAATTTCGCGCTGAATCTCTTCACAAGCGGTCGAACTACACGCGAAAACAATTTTTGGGGACTTGAGAGTAATCATGCAATAATACAGCAGATGGCGCTATATTTCTTCATGATTTATTTACATGTTGAAGGCTCTAACTTGTCCATACTGAATATTCCAAAGTGAATGTTTTTTATATATACATATATATATATATATATATATATATATATATATATATATATATATATATATATATATATATATATATATATATATATATATATATATATATATATATATATATATATGTATATATATACATATGTATATATATATATATATATATATATATATATATGTATATATAAAAACATTCAAATATTGGAATATTCAATATGAACAAGTTATATATATATATATATATATATATATATATATATATATATATATGCAGATGATAGTTACTTTTACCCAAAGCACAATACTGCTTTTTATTGTCCAAAGAGGGCGTCTAAAAGAAATAAATATATAAAAACTATATATGAATGGATAGGCCTGACGCCACTGAACAGTTTGAGTGGTCGAGAGAAAAAAAATATTCAGAAATGACTTTGATATTGCACTTTAAAGCCAAGATGCCATCATTGAACGTTTTTTCCACTGTGCTCGAAAAATGGGATGACGCACAAGGGTGCTCTGTTACCTGGTCATGAATCATCTCATCTTCTAAGTGGCTGAATGTGCAGAGCCGAGCCCTGCAGGTCGACAACAGAGAGATGTACCAACTTGCCTGTGTGTTGCTGTTGCAACCTCCAATTGGGTCCTAAAGCCGCAGCGACCCGAGTACCTTCAGACCCAGGTGTCGGCTCTTGACTGGGAACTGTTCGTAGCCCGAAGGCACGCCCCATTACCGCTTGGAGGTCTTTCCCGAGTTGGGCTGCTGTTGCTGATGAAAGGTAACCCGCAAGACTGCAACACTCTGTGGAACAGCAAAATCTGTATCAGCCCTTGCTGTCCAAGTTGTGAATGAGCATAGCAGCCAGCTGTGAATTGTTAGCTTCAGCTAGTCCAGTCACTGCTCGATATGTCATAAAAAGAGTAACTTGACTTATGACTCAAGGCAGTGGGTGAGTTGCATGTACTTCTCCCAAAACACGCTAAATTAACTGCATACCCATAATGATAATTTGGCAGACGCAGTGCTGGATGCATACAAACTGTATGCTTCTGCGAGCAGTCGAGATTGTGAATAATATAAGAATTGTGAGAGCAATTTGCACTCCAGTATTGTCATGATCAATCAGATTAATTTTTCTTTTTTTTTTGGTCAGATTTACATTTACAGGAGTGACGATCTGAGATTCCAGTAAAATTTTCAAGACATTTTTTTGTGCTGTTTCCAAACCGGCCCTCATTTTCTTTCGCTAGTACACGAACACACACAGATAAGTAGATCTGATGGTATAGTGGTACACTCGCCCGATTTGTGTACGGGCAGCATGGCGTCGGTTCCCAATCAGTCACTGACTGGGAACTGAACCCAAGCTGCCTGCTTCTGAGTGCATAATTCTCCTTGATATCATTCCATTTTTCGAAATATATTTGTTTTTTGATAATTCAATATCTACCTACTTCTAGATTGTTGTCCTTTATCAGATGAAACCCAAGTGGTTTGGAATTGAAGGCTAAGATCATGCTTTCGATACTCGTTTTCCCACTCGTGGATATTTTATTCTTGTAAGATTAAGATCTGTTTTGCTGGCAATGTGACTTTTCTCCCCCAAAGGATTTCTACGTACCTGAGGGTTTTGCAAAAGATATCTTTAAATAGATGAGGCAAGACCGCATAATACAATGTGACGATTTCACTACAAGATCTTCCCATGCAGCAATTCGGAGTCAGAAACATATCCAGGGAGTTGATGACAGTTGACTGTTGGAACACATATATATATATATATATATATATATATATATATATATATATATATATATATATATATATATATATATATATTTTTTTTTTTTTTTTTTTTTTTTTTAAGTCTTCATTTGTAAATCACAATTGCCTGCTTACCACCAAAGGCCATGATCAAGAAACTCTGCTTCCTTGGTGTCATATATTTTGCCTTTTACATTGCCGTTATCTCTTGGGTACCTGAGCAAATCTTTTAACGGAGTATGAACTAGGACGAAGCATGTCAAATAGATGCAAGTACAATCACGAACAGATGGCTTTGTCTCACTTCTTTCCTCAATATTTCATCACGGGTGGATCCCTTAACTTTGGGAGTGCAGATGTGTGTTGAGTCCTACTGTTATATTGACTTGCATTATAACCTACCTCGAAGTTGCAAAAAAGAAATGAATGCAGTACGATGATAAGTGAGGCACAAGGGAGTTGCTCTTATTTGTTTCTTTTCTAGCCTGCAGCCGCCACAGTGGAAATTCTCTGCTTTACCGCTTGTGTGATCTTTGCCACGAGCCCTTATCATAAAGTCAGATCCGCCGAAGTACAGATCGGGAACTCTGACAGTGAACCGCAACTATGATCACACACCGGTCATACATATAAATGACGGGATTAATAAAATATTAACTCCTCTTCAAGTTCTTAATTATGAATGCAAACAGGTTTGAATGAGCATTATGGGCAAAGTGTGATCCAGTCTGCGGTGTCAATGTAATACGGTTGCCTCACATGAGCTCTCATATTAAATCACGACATTGACGCAGTCCCACTCCAGTGCGGTTGATGACCTCATATACGAAGGGCTTTGATGAGTTTTTATTCATGTGCAAAGTCTTTGGAAAATGAAAGAGCTGAAAGTGCTGCTGAAAGGACTTTTTGAAAGCGGCTGACGCACTGACTGACTGTCTGCTGTTCATGTTTTCATCTAATTCCGTGACATGATAATAAAGACGACGTGTTATGGAATATTGACCTTTTAAATGATTGTACCGAGTCTCCGGAGTGCCTGCCAACCCATCAAGCATGAAAGTCCACAACCCAGTAAAAGTACCTGTTCCACCTATTGCCCAAAATGTGTCTAAAAGAAAGTCATTCTGCATGAGGCAAATTTACATAATACACACCCTCACCCAAACCTAGTGATGGGCATGACAGTTATTTCAAGTGACTGGAATCATTAGAATCATTTCATCAAAAAGAATTGTTCAAAAGAATCAGTCGCCGATTTGTTCAAACCCCGAGACCCCCACCCCCACCCCCCAGCATGGACAGTGGATTTTTAAAAAAATGTCAATAGTGTGGCAGTATAAAGTCCTCCTTCCACCTGACACTGGTTGCTGGGCTCAAATCAATTGAGAAAAGCATGTGATTCGTTCACTCGCGTTAATTGAAAAGATTTGTGCTTTCGGAAACGAAACATTTGCGAAACAACGCAGCGCTACACCACTCGTGAATTGGGGCTCAGGGTGGCCTGAAGCACAACTATGTCGAAGCTAGAAATGTAAACAGCGCTGCAATGCTAACACATACTAGCGTTAACTGACAATGTTACTCGTGTTAGCTTTTGATAACCAAAGGTCACGGATGTCGGAGTGAGATTATTTACGTTTGGCATGCATGGATCCGTTACACAACATGTAATACATCGGGAGGGGATCTCGGTAGAAAATACAGGAATGGTCGAAACCGAGTGATAACGACCAGTCTGATGTGTGTTGGATTGGATATTAAGAGTGCTATCATTCTTTAGCATTGTGTAAGAAGTATGGCAAAAACCTTATACCGTAAATTCCGGACTATAAGCCGCTACTTTTTCCCCAAACTTTCAACCCTGCGGCTTATACAGTGATGCGGCCAATATGTGTACAGTACTTTTCTAACGGCCGCCAGGGGCGCTCGAGTAGAAAAGGTAAGTGTTGCTATTCTGTTGCTAGCGTGTTGTTAACAAGTTGCTAGCGTTTTACTGCCGCGTCACAGGCACCGTTTGGGAAGAAAGTTATATTATTATTATTGTTAAGTTATATGATTAAAACTTTGAAAACTCTCTCTGTGTACCGTCTTTCTTTGTAAATATGTTGACATGTTTTAATGTGGGCACGTGCGGCTTATACACGGGTGCGGCTTGTGTATGTTCAAAATTGGTTTTCCTCTAAAAATGTAGTGGGTGCTACTTATAATCAGGTGCGCTCTATAGTGCGGAAATTACGGTATTTAGACTTAGAAACCTGGGAACTGTGTAAAATCGTGTGTGTGTGTGGGGGGTCATCACTGAGTACTGATTGTTATAGCTCAAAAGAAAAGCATACTGCAGCTACAATATTTAGTTTTACAAGACATTTTGTGACAACATGTAATCTTTTGCTTACCCCTCTGTCAGCTGACTGTGGGTGAGAGGGCGTATACAAACTGGACAAATAAATAACCTGTCACAATGCTTACACAAGGGTATTGTTTTGACAAGACACCCAATTTGAAAAGAAAAAAAAAACAAATGTTTTGACTGCTTATTTATATGACAGCATTTTGGAGACTAAATGCATACCTTTCAAATGCTTTTATCTTTTTTAAGAATTGCATCATTGTTTCGTTTAAAACACTTGTGAAAAATCTTCTGTTTGCAAATCAAACCACAAATAACCCAACAATTTGCAAGTGTGGTGCTCAAGATAATCATTCATCCATTACATGATTTTTTGTGAAGTGTAGGGTTTGAGTCTGTTACAGGTAGTTTATTATTTGTGAGGGATTGCGTTTTGGAGTTGGTTCGGTTTTGTTATATGGTGTTTTGTGTTCCCGTGTTAATGTTTGTGCCCGTCTGCTCATCATGTTTTGGTCTCCACAGGGGTCTAATCTCATTTCTTTATTTGCGACTCCCCAAGTGTTCTGTTCTCGCTCTTCTGTTTACAAGCTCGCACCTCTCAGCAAATATCCCATCGGGTAGGCGGAGGAGAATAACAGAGGAGCCAGGCAGGAGGATCTAAGAAGTATTTGCGGAAATGAGAGGATGGTTCCTTGACAGTGTCATTTCGTGCAACCAGCAAATAATGTGCAGTGCAGCAAATTGTGGAATGGATGGATGGACTTTGAATAATTCGGACCACCGGAGCTCCAGCGAAGGAGTCACTTATGGTCAGTCATTTTCGGATACGCGGTGACGGGCGCAGCCCCTGTTGGTGGACTTGGGAAGAATAAGTATGTCAACTAACCTCGATAGAGAGAACTGAAGATATAACGACCTCCGTACAATTGATCTTACGGAAAGCCTCTTGGAACGCACAGTGTGCAGATGTTACGGACTTCAAATGAGAGAAACTGCATTTTATGCTCATCTCTTAAGTGAGCCATGGAGAGGCTAATCGTTGTGAGAAGTTCACATTCAATTACACAAGAGAAAAACTGAACACACTCAGACCCCCAAAAAAATGCTGTACTGTTAAAAAAAAACATGAATGATTTTTATTGAGATAGTTATGCAACAACCAGAAAACTAGCATCAATTTATTTACTTCACAAGGCTTTTCTATTCAATATGGTGAGAAAACATGAAAATCATATTTAGGGTGTTGTTGATCCCCAAAGTTTCAACCATTACACCAATTAGATTTCGGCATATCCATCAAGGAATGAAAGAGGTGTGCAGTGAAAGTTTGATTTATTTATTTTTTAAAACTCAAATTCTTCGTGTCAGCAACAGATTTGGGATGTGATAATGAGCACGAACACTGTAATCCCACCAATTAAGGGGTTTTAGATTGCCTGTGTGATCTTGATAATTGGGAGCGAGATGGATTCTTACACCAGATTGTCAGCACGCTTGAGAATGTGAGAGCGCCTCTCACTTGCGTCACCCACGGTCCATTTTCGTTTGTTTGATTGGATATAACTGATATCCAAGAGTCACAATACTGTTTGAATTTGAATGTGTTTAGATTATGTTTGCCTTTTACTTTTGCTCAAGCAGAATCATTTTTGTTTCAATTATTATTTCTATCTTCATACACTGAGAAGCACCCCTATTTTTAGAGCCACTTCTCATGCTCATGCCCACATTAAAAATGGAATTTAAAAATAAAAAATGTATTTTAGCGTCACCCATCTGTCTTGGAAACTTGCTCTGAACCATGTACCGTAAATTCCGGACTATAAGCCGCTACTTTTTTCCCAAACTTTCAACCCTGCGGTTTATTCAGTGGTGCGGACAATATGTGTAATTTTTCAAACGGCCGCCAGGGGCGCTCAAGTAGAAAAGGTAAGATTAAGACCGGTGGAATATATGCGTCGAGGAAGGGGCACCTCAAAGTTTTGTTTTTTTTTTTCAGATGGTACCCTAAAATACATATATTTTCACCCGGATACACACACTTGCAAAAATTGCCGAGTTCTCAGGAACATTTTGATCCCCCAAATGGCAATTAATTTGTCAATAAGCATCCATTCCAAGAGAGCATTCACACAGCCTGGTGCACCGGCCTTTGTGAATGAATCTGCGTGATATAGTTTTTGGAGCTGTTGAGTAAACAAGCTCAAAACAAATTCTCGAGTAATTAATTCATTAATGCAGATTAACACATTGTTTGGCTGACTCTTTGATTCAGTTGGATGACGTGTACAGTAATGCGCAGTATTTTGCAACGTCTACTGTAAGAATCAGACACGATAAGCTGGCTGTGTAATTGCTTTTTCTATTGTTTTTGATGAATAATTAAGCAGGAAGATATACAGCTCTCTGTTACAGTCACACAGATGGACGTTCACAGGCAGAAGGAAGCAAAAACAAACAGCCTGGCAAGGTTGACACTACTCCGAAACATATGAATGAATGAATCCAATGAATGAAAACACAAACCCCCAAAATAAATTCACGAGATAAGGGATGAAACAGGTTTTAAAATATTTGTAGATATATTTTCAAATGCACGATATTATTTGGATTTGTCCATGTTTGCATTGAAAAGTCTGAAGCATTTAAGCATGTGAAGAAACAGTTTCTCAATAAAAGAAAAATAATTTAAAGCTAAAAAATTATATTGATTTTTGTCACGGCCATGTCAAAAGCACATTCGGTAATACAATAATCAAATAAATGTCAACAATGCAGTCACAAAACGACTGGTCTCAACTGATTTTACTCAATCGTTCTGAACCATTGAAGCAGAACATGAACAAATATAGCGCACGACCCGCCACTCACCCAATGAGACTGAAGCACGCGTCTCAAGATCATTTAATGCCTGGTGGCTAAAAGACAAAAACTGTACAACATTACCGCTGATAGGAATCATATTGCGCACAAAACGGAAATGATCTATTCTTTGAAAATATGCATTTCAAGAGTCCAAATCTGATTTTCACTCAAATGTGATCATTTCCTTCGACAACTGCAAACCAACCAAAGTCACGTGAAAGCGAACAAATTAGCTTTTGTGTTTTAAGTGAAACAACACATTTCATCACTTGTTCCACACATACAGTCAGTGTTGAGAAAGTTCATCTTCCACCACTTCGCAGTGCAGCTCACACGTCTTCAAATGAAATAGTCCATTCAAACGAAAGTTCATAATTGATTTTTTTTTCACTAATTTCATGCTTCCAAAGATCTCATACTTCTTCCCACCACCTCCCTACCCCACCCACCCCAAGAACCACACTGTATCGCTGTTGGGCAGACGTGCATTTGCCGATTGCTGGCAGCCATTCAGTCCACACTAGTAAGCAGGTGCGGCTAGCAAACTACAAGCTAAAAAAAAAAAAAAAAAGGAAAAACATTGCTTGGATTCTTGCGCTTCAAATGAATTTTGAAAAAAAAAAACACACAAAAAAAACGAGTTTCCGGTCCTGGATGTGCAAACGCGAAAATAATCCGCATTAGGAACCAAGCTGCTCTATCTTCCAAGTGGGGCTGGGAGATGATTTCTCTGAGACAGCCACATAGGCCTCTCCTGTATTTGTCAATTAATAAGACTTATTGATTGATGTGCTAAAATGTATCAGCCAATGTTTAAATATAAAACTGTGATTGTGATTTTAAGAGCATCTTTGTCGGTGCACAGTGGCTGGGCTTCACATAATAACACAGAAGACTGAAGAAGAGGGTGACTTTTACCCACGGTGCTCTATCTATTGCAATGCCTGTGTCGGGAGGAGCATTACAGCACACGGATGCAACCAGATGAAATTGCTTCTCGCGCACGGCGACCAATTGGTCGCAGCCTCGAGCCCCGATTAGCCATTAATGATGACATTTTATTGGTCATAAATTGTCGACATTGTCAATGTGTCATCGTTTGTGTCAACTTCCATGCTTTGTTTGTTGAATATTAGATCAGCTCTGCCCCCCACGGCCGGCACGGCACAATGTGCACTGTAACAGCTCCTGCATGGGCCATAGTGAATGAATGCTTGCAAATGTGTGTCATGTTTGAAAATGTATTCTTTTATTGGCTGTAAAAGTGTGTGTAAACAGTGTGTATGGGAAGTAAATAAGAAGGCAACTGCCTAATTTGCCTGCACTTTAATGGCACTTCTGACTTGTTGTATGGTTTTATCTTATCCTCTGTTTTTGGCTGAGTTACTCTACATTTTTACCATTGAGGGGTCAATACCAAGCTTTCACATACATACTGTACATGCAAAAAAAAAAAAAACATGATGCTAGAGCACCAAACAGCCCCACCAAACTAACATCCTTCACTCGCCTTCTGCACTTCCCTGTTTGTTGTGTTGAAATGAAAAGTTATTATTTGCTCCGGTCAGTATTTAATTGATCTGATTGTCACTGGGCGGCCGGGTGGTCGACTGGTTAGCGCGTCGGCCTCATGGTGCAGAGGTGGAATGTTCAATTCCGGCTCCGGCCACCCTGTGTGTAGTTTGCATGTTCTCCCCAAGCCTGCGTGGGTTTTCTACGGGTACTCTGGTTTCCTCCCACATTCCAAAAACGTGCATGGCAGGCTGATTGAACACTCAAAATGTGTCCCTAGGTGTGAGTGTGAGCACGGTTGTTTGTTTGTCTGTGTGTGCTCTGCGATTGGCTGGCAACCAGTTCAGGGTGTCCCCTGCCTACTGCCCGAAGACAGCTGAGATCGGCTCCAACATGCCCCGTCACCCTTGTGAGGATAAGATCAAAAAATGGATGGATGGATGGATGATTGTCATTGTAGCCTCTGTTGCTGGTTGAGGGTAACAAAGACAATGATGTGTGTGATGCTAATGTGCTACTTATTAGTGGTTGCAAATCACTGCTTTTCGGTGTATTAACTCCCATTAATTCACCGTAATTCTGAAGGTAAATATGAGTGCGACTGGTTGTACGTGAGTGACCGGCGACCAGTGCAGGGCGTACTCCACCTCTTACCCAAAGTCAGCTGACACGGGCGCTAAACTCACCCATGTTGCTATTGAGGATGAGTAGTAAAGAAACTGGATAGATGGATGGATGTTGGTCAGGTCTTTGGACACGTCTCCAAGTGAGGTTGAAAACCTGTACAGAAAAGTACCGTAAATTCCGCACTATAGAGCGCACCTGATTATAAGCCGCACCCACTCCATTTTTAGAGGAAAACCAATTTTGTACATACACAAGCCGCACCTGTATATAAGCTGCACGTGCCCACATTAAAACATGTCAACATATTTACAAAGAAAGACGGTACACAGAGAGTGCTGTTGCTGTGCCCTGCAATTACTATGCAGATCAGAATCAGAATCAGAATCAGAATCGCCTTTATTGTCATTGTATAGCATACAACGAAATTTGGGTGCTACTCCTTAGTGCATTTTATAAATAAAAAGAGAATAAAATAGGATAAAATCAATAAATAAATAAAATAAAATGACGGTTTTATAAATACAATATTCAAACAACAACAACAACAACAGCAACAGTAGAAGTAGTGTGGACTGAGGCTTCAGTTGCAGACAAAATGACCAATCGCCGTGCCACTGCAAGGATTTACAGTTGAGACATTCCAGTACGTAATTGTGCAAGCTTCTTCAGGGGATGTTGAAAGACGTCTGTGACCTAAAAGGTTTTGGAAAGGCTGCCTGCAGTTATTGGTTGTGTTGTAAAGCAAAAGGAGATTTCTAACACCTCAGAAACATACCGTAATTTCCGCACTATAGAGCGCACCTGACTATAAGCCGCACCCACTACATTTTTAGAGGAAAACCAATTTTGTACATATTTACAAAGATGGTACACAGAGAGAGTTTTCAAAGTTTTAATCATATATTATTATTATTATTATTATTGTTAAGTTATAACTTTCTTCCCAAACGGTGCCTGTGACGCGGCAGTAAAACAGTAGCAAAATGGTAACAACACGCTAGCAACAGAATAGCAATGCGTCATCTGCCTTTCTTTTTGCATTTTCCATGATGAGGGTATGTTCACGCTCATTTAATTGATGCACAAGACAAGAAGTTGCAGTCTTCCTCGACGCATATATTCCACCGGTCTTAATCTTACCGTTTCTACTCGAGCGCCCCTGGCGGCCGTTAGAAAAATTACACAAATGGGCCGCATCGCTGTATAAGCCGCAAGGTTGAAAGTTTGGGAAAAAAGTAGCGGCTTATAGTCCGGAATTTACGGTATATAATATATTACATGAAACTAACTCTGAATATCATTGAATGAATGACTGTCTGACACTTCACAGTAAATCTTCAATCTTTTGCTTGCTGTTGCTGTTCGATCTTTGCCAAGTCGTCACAAATGTGATTTGTTTGCCTCAGGTGCTCTTTCTCGTCCTAGTGGTTGTATTTTATTATTTTTTTAATTATATATATTTTTTGCGCCTCCTCCTGTTTCATTCCTGTACTCCTCTCTGTTTCATTACATTTGACTCCTGCCTCGTAAAACCTGTGTGACAGTGATTTAAATGCAATACCATTGAAACTGTCACCATTTGTCACAGTTGAGGTCTAAATCTAGACATCATCCCAGAAAAAAGTGGGGAGAGGCATTAGCTGGATGTGTTAGAATGTATTTTCTTTCCATTTATTTATTTAAAACGGGACAATGCACAGTCAATCAGTATTATAAAATGTAAATGTGCAAATCTCTTGTCTGTGCCTACGTTTGCGCAATCTAATTCTCTCCGGAGCATTCCGGACACCTGACAGTACGATTGATAACGCTCACGACTCCGTATCACTTAGTGAGAGCAAATTTGGCCCAACTTCTGCCACTGTTCCAGTTTTATGTCATTACGAGTCATGGTAGGAATTTGTGCTCTAAATATTGGAGACAAAAAATCTCTTTGCTATATAGTGGAGCTGAGTTCATCCTAATTCACAGAATTAAAAGCCTCCTTTAGTTCTCTGCTGATTGTCAGAAGAAGGGACTGAAGGAATTAGAGACTTTTTGCATATAAAAAATGTGGCAATTTCCGATAGGGATTTATTGCAAAATGGGGTTTTTTCCCCTTCTATTCTTATTCTTTGTTTCCGAGACAATTAAAAAAAAAAAAAATAATAATATTGTTATGTAATATAATATTGTTCTCTGCCAAAATCCTCTCGACTATCAATCATAATCCTGCATACCTTTGCGAAAAGACAATACAAAATGCATAATGCCCATTATATTTCTGCCACGTGCCGAGTGTATGCTAATCCCCACTGTTGCACAGACTGGCTAAATCATTATGGTGGTGTGTGCTGGCAAAGAACCAAATACACACACACACACACACATGCTCACGTCTTTTAATAAGCTGTCTCTGGTCTCTTGTCGGTTCTGTTTCCTTGCACATCATATGTTAATTCCTGTGTCCTAGGTTTTGGAAAAAAATCACACATTTTTTGGGTACAATTTATCACATCTATCTTTTAGTTTTATGAGGAAGAAATATTTCAAACATAAGTCTCATCTCAAGTTCTGTGTAGTCAGGTGTTAACTGACAATTGGTTTCAAGATGCTATTCATACGGTCGTTTTTGAAATAACGCTGGAGAAATATCGGTCTAATGTGAGAATTTTTGTAAAATGCCCGTGTTGTTATTCCTGCACGATGCGCACATGCAAGTACAGTATATGATTGGGCTTGTGCTCCCATCAATGCAACACAGGCTTGCTAATGCTTCTCCAGCATTACTGTACTCCCATAGCTAAAATTCTTAACCCAAATCGAAGCAGAGAAGAATATACCGTAATTTCCGGACTATAAGCCGCGGCTTTTATCACACGCTTTCAACTCTGCGGCTTATTTAATGAAGCGGCTTATATAAAGATTTTTCTCACAGGCGATATCAAGATTTTTCTCACGGCCGCCTGTGTACCGTCTTTCTATGTAAATATGTTACACAATATGGGCACCCGCGGCTTATAGACAGGTGCGGCTTATACCTTGTACACAATGTTTTTCCCTTTAAAAATATAGTGGGCGCGGCTTATACTCAGGTGCGCTCTAGAGTCTGGAAATTATGGTAATTTTTTTTTTTTTAAATCATGCGTGATATGGTTATGGGGGGGCACGTTGGGTTTAGTGAGGTGAAGTCAAAGCAGGCAGGGAAATGTCAAGTTGATATTTTCAAAAAGGAAAGATATGGTACTTCACAGCAGGATCAACAATAATGATTCAAAGTCCACATCCAAAAAATCAGCTACAATGCACACAAAGAACAAGGGAGACAGACTAGCCAACAAAAATAACAGGACGTTACATCCGACGTGGGACAACAATAGGAGACATACTACACCGAAACCGGGAACTAAATGCGGACGGAATGATAAGACACCAGCTGATTGGATTATACAAGAGGAGCAAGCATTAGGGGCTCGTCAAGGCCATTTGGGTGGACAGCCGGAACACTGGGCCTCACGGAGCTGCTAAGGCCCTTCAATGGGTACGGGCGGTACACTGGACCCACTGGAGCTGCCCGGTCTAGACAGGAGGTCTCGGCCAATGAATAGAGATGAAAGGCGGCCGCGAGACACGTGCTCCAGCGTGAAAGTTTGATGATGACAGGGGGGTCATGCTCTGCGTGAACAGCGTGGGATTGTGACCTCAGGACTTGCCATCAGGCCTTGGGCTTCAGGGAAGTTGGAACCGGGCTTGAATTGGTGCTACATTAAGCCTGAACAACCATGGAGATTCGGGGACAGGAAAAAAACTTATGTATATTCCACAAACACAATATTTATCAGACTGCTGTGTTTCGACGAGTAGGGGTCCATAAAACATATTATTGTTAAGATATTTTTTCGCTGCCTTTTTCGGGTAAAGTTCTGGCTGACCTGATACGGCAGCCAAATAGTTGATTTTCAATTTTAGACTTACGTCTTGGAAAACAGCCTGATTAACATGTGTAAATACATGCACTGAGAATAAGAGCTATCCTGTTTGTCGTGTTTTTTTGAAGCGTGTGGGAGGTCCTCTCTGCTCCTTCAAGCCACCAGATTTCACGTGTGACAGAAGTATGCCTCGTCCTCAGGGGGCTTCTTGTCATTCCTGTAAGTAACTTGGATTTTTCTCTCTCTAGTTCCCCCATTGACTGCCTTTCACACACCCACACCCACACACACACCCGCACAAACGCTTTTTTTTGGTCGCACCATTCTGATGTGACAATGCCCTGTTCCTTTGTTTCAGGACGTAGATGACGAGGAATGTTTGTACGATGATGTGCCAGTGGGGATCCTCTGCTGTGATCAGTAGAACATCACTTTGCATTCTCAATGCCTTCTTTTGTTGGAATGGAATAGTGTATTATTGTAGTTGTGTTTTACATGCATCCGATGGTTTGAATGACGTTTTGAGATCCAGGAACTAACAAAGAACTTGAGTTTTTTGTAGTTGTAATGGATTAAAACAAAGATGGGCATCATCAGTCCGTTGAATGTGTCCATCTGTGTTTCAGGCCGGCCCAGTGTATAGGCTAAAAACAATCCCTTTCAGTAGTCACAACACTAAGCATGGTGGAGTTACATAACTGTCCAAAAACCACACCCATAGGCACCTCTGACCAAATTATTTTTTGATGTGTGGAACCAGCGAGTAGGTCAGGCCAAAGTGCTTATTTTGCCACTTGAGAACATAATGCCCTCAGCTCATTTCTGACCATAAATCTGTCAGAAGTGGCGGAAATTAATCAACCCTGTGAATGCGAACTGTGCTGAATCCTGTGAAGAGAATGTGGGGGAGTGATTCGAGGGGGAATGGAGAGGGAAAAGGCAGAGAAGATGAGAAGAAACAGTAGGAATACGATGGGACAAGAGTAAGTCTGAGAATAGGGCCTGACGTTCTTGAGAGAGGGTTTGAAGAGAAGAAAATGAAATCAGTGACAATCATGGTCCAAGTTAGTTTTGACCATCCCATCCGGTCCAGAGACCAAAAGATTGAGAGCTTTGGTCCAGAATAAACATGCCCAATCTTCCAAAATTAAAACACAGGTTTGTTGAAAATATATGCAACTCAACCTTATTGTGACAGTCAACTATTTCATCTCGATGTAAATGCTAACATGCTAAGAGTTGGGCTCTCTCTTCATCCCCCAGTCTCTCTCTCCTAAGGATTTCACAATTTTGTCCTGGTGATATTCAAGACATCAGTGGAAATTGTTTTAAAGGGGAAACTGTGTTTTAGTTTAAGTTTCATAGGGAAACAGTACTGCAGATCATCTGCAGGAACTTGAGCTTTGGAAGCGATTTGAGTCCCAGTCCACCAGCGGGCCGCCCCATAAACAACATCTAAAATATTTTCAGGGGATACAATAGTTGCTGCACAAGGTACCGTATTTTCACGACCACAAGGCGCCATTAAAAGTCTTAAATTTTCTCCAAAATGGACAGGATGCCTTATAATGCGGAGCGCCTAGCGTATGAGCCGAGTTCCAAAGCCTGACTGAGAGCCGACACGCTGTTTAATATAGAGAAAAGGCGGAAGTGAGTGAGGTCAGGCATGCGGGAAAGCAGTCCACCAATCAGTGAAGGGTGGGCGTGTAAGTGGCCGTGAGTGAGGACGTGAGTGAGGCAATGAGAGTGACTCTGACAACGAGAGGGAACTCTGCGTTTTTGATGTATTACCGGTACTTGCACAATTGTTCAATTCGGAAACAGAAGATGAGGAATTTGATGGATTTCTGGGTGATGATTGATCGAAAAACGTGACTACATTGTAAGATGGCTAAATAAAGTACAACCGATCTCTGTTTTGCTTCCGTTGCCTTTTTAAAAACGTGTTTTTAGCATGTCTTAGCATGCTGCTACGATATGCTTCAAGCTAAAGTGTTTTTAGCATCTCTTACCATGCTACGCTATGCTTCAAGCTAACGCATTTTTAGCGTGCGTGCATGCATGCCGTATGTTTAAACTGCCGTATGTTTAAGATGGCGCATGTTTTGCCACGCCTGGCTGCGGCCAATAATACAGTGCGTTTTGTGTATGTGTCCAACACAGAAATAGCACCCGTTACTGAGACTGCGCCCTAAAACACGGTGCGCCGAATGGTCGTGAAAATACGGTATTCACTTTCTTTCTCTACTTAAGTACGGAGTCTTTTCTATTAATACAATTCAAGTGAAATAATACTTTCAATACTATCTACAGTTGGAGCTCCCATATGGTTACAATGGAAAAAGACCACCATATAATTACTCGAGACGAAGTAGCTGTTAAAAAAGGGAGAAAAGAATAGCAAAGCTGAAACAATTGAAATGAGGTGACTTAATGAGGGATTTAGTGGTTTTCTTCCTGAGGACACACACATACACACAATCCATGCGGATATGAGCTTAGCCTCACACCCTCATTTAGGCCGAGACAAGGTGATAATTAAAGTCGCAGCCTTGGGTTCTGCTTGCATCTGTTGTGTGTGAGTGTGTGTCGGTATGCACCCATGCGTGTGCGCTTCTGTGTACGTGCAAGTGTGGTGCTTTGTGAGATAAATGTGTCATCCATCTGTTGTATGTGGACAGAAAGCTTCAGTTACACGCACACACTGTAGAAAAATCCCCACGTTAACAAATTATTGAAAGACTGAGATATTTATAAACCCCAATATCCATTTAACTTTGCATAAGTGTGTGCATCGTTTCAGAGTTTGATTGAATTTGCAGTCAGCTTTTTAATGTACTGTAATTGAGTTTGTCGGTTAGTGAATATGTCCTCATACTTTGCCAGCAGTGGGTTTTGTGAATGGAATTTAAAAAAGCACGCGGTTGTGGCTCTGGAATTAGGAAAACACGCAATCTTAACATGACAACGAATGAATACCATATTTTCACGACTATAAGGCGCCATTAAAAGTCTGACATTTTCTCGAGAATGGACAGGACGCCTTATAATGCAGAGCGTCTAGTGAGTACATTGTAAAACGGCTAAATAAAGTACAACCGAACTCAGTTTTGCTTTCGTTGCCTTTTTAAAAATGTGTTTTTAGCGTGCGTGCATGCATGCCGTATGTTTAAGCTGGCGTATGTTTTACCATGCCTGGTAGTGTTTTACCATGGCAGATGTAGTTGTTGTGCTTTTCAGAAATTTTAATCAATAGAATAACCAACAAATAAAAAGGTTCACACTCTACTTTTTAAAAATCAATAGTGCATTTTTTTTAATCACTTCTATCAATAAAAAACATTGAATTTATTTGTATTGCGCTGATACAAAACACAGCTACATATTACCAAATTAGTACATGTTGCACTCTACCAAATTTGTACACGTTGCCCTCTAGTCATTTCTCGTCACCAACCTTTCTCTTCACGGCAGGTTGTTGAAAAAAGGCTGTCAGTCCAGATTACATTTGCCCAAAAGCAGTCAAGAATAGCCCATAACTAATTTAAAAATATAATAAACATTAAACCGGCCACAAAAGGTTTGAGTAGTATTATATATTTGTGTATAAAAAGGACGGCTAGTCACGCTCGGAAGGCATACTCTCTTTACGCTGCAGAATTTCACAGAAAATTACCACATTGAAAGTAACAAGAAAAGATAAACAGGTGTTATTGACGTTTGAGAAAAACTAGCCAACGGTGAGGAAAATGTGAGAGGCTGTTGACATTGATTACTGCTTGTACAAAGACCTCGAGCAATGCAGCAAAACGTGGACTCCAAATGCTGTCAATTGTTCTCATGGGCTTTTTTTTTCTCTTCCCCCCTCGGCTTTTCATCTGGTGCTACCATCAAATTCAAATGCTAATGCTCATCCACATTGCGGATCACGACTTATGTAAAGGAACGAAAGAAAGTTCTTCATGATTAACTTCAGTTTTCATCTCTTTGTGTGGACCGACTTTCTTGATGCCGGTCTTGTAATGGTTCTTTACAAGTGATTGGCACTACTTAGCCACTCTCACACTTTGCATTATCACTGCCTGGCACACGACCTGTCTTGCCCTTATCCCTTCCGATGACCTAGCCTGAACTATTCCTATTCGATTTGCTACTCATTGTCTGCCTTCCTCATAGTGTGTGTATTTCCTTCCTCCTCCACATACAGTACAGTATAGATCAAATCCAACTCCTATGAAATGTAATTATTGTCATATACAATGTTATTGTGGTTATATTGCCTGTGTTCTCCCCACCCTCCCTTCCTCCCCCTTCCCCTTGCTCAACCCTCATTCTGTCTTACTGCATTTTCAACAAATATCCATCACAATAAAAATAACAATAAAGGAGGGGAGTAGTGTATATCATACTCCCCTGTTGCACAGCCAAAAAAACATTCCAGAATAAAAAAGGCATACACATCCACCAAGGCATGCGTGACGAAGCGGCAAAGGGACGGCGGGCAGATCCTGAAGGTAGAAAAAAAACAAAATCCAAATTAAAAACGAGAACAATACTGAAAATTCTGCGTGTAACTTGAGGTTTGCCTGTATAGGACTTGGAAACTGTGATTTCAAAATGTGGTTTTTACAACTCTCGCAACACCGACTGTGGTGCAGGTGCTGATGTCGTTTTTCACAGGAAATGACCACAAAAACAAAAACAAAAAAATCAAGAGTAACACATTTATAGGAGGCAATTTGCACTCACCTCCTGCACAAAATGACATGGCACATCTAAAAATGCAAATCACATCTATTTTCTGATATATTGAGGATCGAGCACTGAAGTTATTGGATTTCTCCGTGCTTGCAGAATTGCCTTGGTGAGGGAGCGGGCTCTCAACAAGTCACCGTTATAAACTTGTGTGCATCTATTTCTCAAAAGGCTCTGTCGTCCAATCTGCATTCTGTGTTTTGCTTCAAGAAGTTAGTGGGCCCGCCTTTCTGCAAAGCTTGTCGCATTTTAATGAGACTCCTATTCCCTTCAATTTCAATCCGAGATTTCAAACTCATCCATCATATAGTCTGAATCATTTGACATTTTATTTTTGCTCACAGAGCAATAAAAGGACACGCACACACAAGCACGCATGCATACGGACACGCACATACATGCATAGCATCTCTCTCTCTCTCTCTCGTTCAGCATCATGTACGGTAATTGTTCCTGCCCTGAATATGGAAAAAAGTACGGGGATAGGAATTTCTCCAACTCAGACTGTGACTGGATTTGATTATTACAATGCATCTTGAAATGATATTTCCTCTCTATGATTATATACTGTAGCTCATTTAATGTTATTTATTGCATAATAATGTTTTTTTTTTCATACAGACGTTACTATTTCAAGTAATTTATGCCTTTCTCTCCTGCGTTAAGTCAGTCATTGAGCTTGTGTGCAGTCGCTGAATAATTTAATGCGAAACACATTTGTTAAATAAGCATAGAGAGTATGAAGAAAGGCTTGATAAATAAACCATAAACTGCATTATAATCTTCCCACAGTTCCACAGAGCCAATGTGTTCCAGCCAACATTCTGATAGTATTGACTCTGATGGGTCATAAACCAATCACCAGTAATAATCTAATTGCAGTGTGATATACTGTATCAAGGGGCATTAATGCGGAGAGGAAGCAGCAGCAATTCTTGGGTCTGTTGGTTCCCAGAGCAGAAATAAACTGGGGGCCGCACTCTAATCAGCGTTTGTCTTCATTTAGAAATAAACAAAAACAAAGTGAACACAAAACATTTTTAGTTCACTTTAACAACACGAACACATTTGCTGCCAGTAATATATGGATCAATATTCTGATTAATTGGATGTAGTATTTTAAATGTTTAATAAAGCGCTTTGTGACAGCTGCAGCGTTTGTGAACGCTCTATATAAATAAATCTGTATTGTATTGTATTGTATTGCCTTTAAGGCGCGTTCCCACGTTGCAATTTGTGTTATGCAACGTGTTGCATAACACAAATTGCAAATATGATGTTGCAAACCGAATGTGTTCCCACGTTGCAACAGTTGCAAACAATTTCAAATCTCGCGAGAATATTTTTCCGAATGCGCGTTTAATGTTGCTAACATATTTCGTTCTGCGACTATGGTGGCTAATTGTCAATACGACAGCGACGATGATCTTCTCGAACTGGCAGCTATCGGTCTACTAGCCGAGCTACAGGAGCCAAAAGTGTGTCGACGCCATTATACTTCCGCGTTCCGTGTTTACATAACGACGCGATGGTTTTTGTCACGTGATAGCGCAACGCATTCTGATTGGTCGGGTTCATGCAACACGTTGCAAGAAAATAGAGCAAGTCCTATTTCATGCAACACGCATCCAACACGTTGCATGCCACAAAAGTCTGTCCAACTTCGGGGTTCACACGTTGCAATGTGTTGCATGCCACAAAACTTAGGCCACAAATTGCAACGTGGGAACGCGCCTTTAGCGGCCCGGTGGTCCATTGGTTAGCACATCAATCTCACAGTGCAGAGGTTCAATTCTCCCTGTGTGGAGTTTGCATGTTCTCCCCGGGCTTGGGTGGGTTTTCTCCAGGTGCTCCGGTTTCCTCCCACATTCCAAAGACATGCATGGCAGGCTGATTGAGCACTCTAAATTGTCCCTTGGTGTGAGTGTGGATGGTTGTTCGTCTCTGTGTGCCCTGCGAATGGCTGGCGACTGATTCAGGGTGTCCCCCGCCTTCTGCCCGGAGACAGCTGGGGTAGGCTCCAGCACCCCCCACAACCCTAGTGAGGATCAAGCGGTTCGGAAAATGGATGTTTGCACTGTGGTTGAGAGAGGAAAGTCATTTCAAGTTCAACCTACCAAACAGCGTCCATCAGCACAGCTCACCCCCTCAAAGTGTTCCGGGGTAGGTACACATCCAACCCGAGTGACTTGGGTGCATAGGGATGTCCTGGAATTGCTTCCTGCGGTCCGAAAGCCACTATCAACATCGCAGAAAGTGGAATGCTGAAGGAGAACGTAACCACAGACTCTGACCCGGCCGCTGAGAATGACAACTTCCAGTAAAAGAACACTGAATGCATCCAAGGCATGGAATCCTCAGGATTTATTGTTGGGAAGGAACGTGGGAGGGTAGTTTATTCTGATTGACGACCGCTCCACTTGCGGTGGTCCAGCTGTAACATACCCTAGATTTTCACACTGAACTGGAAACACATCCATCGTTTTTTTTTTTTCATTTTAATTTGTGTTGAAAAGATTGTAGGCATCCAACTGTTACATACGCTTGTCACACAGATTGTAGCAAATTGAGCTTATATGACAAATGTTGTAGTTGCATGGACAAAGAGAATATGCCTCAAGACAATGGCATTCGTACTAAGAAAGGTCAGCTGCCAAAAAGAGCAAGCACTAAAGGGCAAATGAGATGGAAAAACATCTTTACATAGTGTCAGTAATAACCACAACAAACCTTAGCTTGCAGATCAGATATGCACAATGGTCAGGCGGAATTTAGAATCCTTCATTTTTTCAGCGATAGTATTGGGATGTTTGGTGTGAATCACTCGCATGAGGTAATGCCACAGCATTTGGATCAATTTGAGGTCAGGGTTCTGAATGGGCCACTCCATAAGTCAGTTATTGATTTACTTCTGTCCTCTGGGTCTTGGCTCTTCTGTCTCCCATCATCAATGAAGCTTCAATTGGCAGACAGATGTTGATCATTTCTACAAAATACAAACTTGAGACTCACATTCAGTGGCATCCTCGACAAAGCATCTGCGTTACTGCAGTATGTTTTTGATGATAGCAATGTGTCCAGGCTCTGAGGTAGCAGGAGTCCCAAACCATGCCCCCTCCCACCGCATTCCACAATTGAGATGAGCTTTTGATGGTGTTCCGTCCTGCCATCGTGTTGTGTGTCCTTTCAGACAACTCCATTTTGGTTGGACCTGTCCAAACAAGATGTCGCTCGTACACACAGGACGGCCTCAATTTTTTTATTTTTTTACTGCAAGTACCACCGAAGATATGTCGTTTTACAAGTACCACCATAATGATCACAATTGATAGACAGTGACCGAACATTTCATTAAAAAAATGAAGCGGAGGTTTGAACCGTAAAGGATACCTTGATTTCTAATTGTTGCTATTGTGCCATTATAAATAGTCCAAGTATTACCACTGTGCTTGAATGCAAAATACTAAATAAGAATGCAGTAATGAGTAGATTTAAACGTGTTGGAAAAAAAGAATTAAAAATGAGCAGATCTAAAAAGTAATTCAAATTGATAGACATTTTTAATTAAATGTTGAATGCCGTTGTTTCCACAAATATCCTAAATTCATTCTAAAAATGTATAACTGTCTTTTGTTCGGACTTCCTCAACAAGGAAAGATTTTTTTTTCCTTTTTTATCAAAGTTGCACAGTTAAAGGAGCGTGCCTTATTGATTTTCATTATCCAGTTCCATCGCTGTCATTTGTAATTAACACTAATGGTATCAAAGCTCATTAGCATTGGCTCCAACATGCTGCAATGTGGCACAGATCAGAGAGAGATGGAGAGAGAGTGTGTGTGTGTTTGTGTGTGTGTGTGTGTGTTTCTTAAACCCCTTTCTGCGATGCTAGAAACTGTTAATCGCTGTGGTAATAACGATAAATTACAGCACTACTGAAGTCTCAGCTCGAGTTTCTTGGCTGCTCTCTGAGCAAATTACACACGACTGACAGTTATTTTTAATTAGGCATATACGTATGTCGGCATTATTATCTAGTTGTTGACTCTAATTACGATGATGGTTACGTCTATTTTTTTTCTTGCTTGTGTCCATCCTCTGAGGACATTATTGGCTGCAGTGGTGTGGATGCATGTAGACAATGAGGTGATGTCAAATGACAGCAAGCCTCTTGTAATCGGCCATGTTAGTGAAGTCTGCGGTGTTGTGGATAAAGTGTTGCTTTTGGTCCAATTAACGAGCAGAGTAATAATGGTGTGTAGGTCATCTGACATTTTGTAGGTGGGACAGTTTATACTAAGTACACAATTGTCCTGGGGCTGTTCTGTCTCTGTTTTTGGTAGGTGGTTGTTTGCCTCTGGCTTACGAGTTCATAAACTGGGGAGCGTCTGTACTGTATTAGATTCCCAATGAGAAATAAACGAGAGGGTGAGCGGGGAGATCCGTGGGTGACGTGCAGACAACTGAAACCGAACACTTCTCCTCATTTCCCCCTCGAGTGATTTGGGACCAGAATCAAGTGTCTCCTCCCCTCAATGGGTCTTTATTATGAGTGTCTAATAATTGATAACGCTGACAATTTTGTGGAGTTGTGTGCTTTTCGAAGGTGCTGCACTGTGTAGCTTTAAATTTGTATTGTGGAAAACAGTAAGAAGTATTCAAAGTTCAACTATCAACCGTTGAAAATTGTTTTGTACCTAATGTATTTTGGACAATTATGCAAAGTGAATGAAGAGGCATCTTTTAGAAAAAAACAGTTTATTTATTTTATTTATTTATTCATAATTTAGATTTCATTTTGGAATAAAAAGTAACAAAAAAAAAAAAGAAATCCGAAGAACGCCAGAGCGAAAGCGCCATTATTCGCATTACTACGATCCGTATCTGTAAAGTAATATATAACATGCATTTACACTATATGGCATGTCTGAGATTATTAATCCTGAGTGAAGAGGAAGACAGGGTATTCAAACAAGATAAGAAGTGTTTGGACTTTTGTTCCACCCCCCCCCCCCCCACACACACACACACAAAGGTTAAACGGTCAAGCAGAACACTTTGTCTCAGGAATTCAGGTTGAGTGAAATCACAAATCCCAGCACATTCCATTTCCACTATCGGATAACCAAGAGAACCAGATGGGGGAGGCTTGCTCAGTGCAATCAAATAAATGAACAAGATTTCAGGAAAACCGTTTGGCCGGATCTTTGTGGGGCAAATGATGTAAACATCCAATCTGTGATTATCAGGCGATACACCGCATTGGTCAAATGGTGTTACGTATATCTTTTTAATGAAGGGCAAAGTCACATAATTTCTTGTAGTTTACGAAACCTAATCGACTTCAAACCATCCTTATGTATCGTATTTTTTTTTCTCTGTTGCTCAGGTGTTTATGGAGAGAGAACAAGAATTCAGAGCTCAAGTAGTCTTAAGCAAGGGCATGAAGGCCTCATGCAGCAGACGCACATTTAGAGTCCATCTCAGCGTGTAGGACGGACAGAACGGATTACCTTGAATTCATCCCCTACCGAGAGGCGCCAGAGATGGATTCAACCGGTCCGGTCTCTGTCTCTGAAGGATAAATTGACAATGGACTTGACTGAATATAACCTGACAAATGTGATCAACTTTCAAAATCTATGGGAAGCAGTGGGGAACATGTGGACCCTTTTCAGCCGATGTGATCCCTCATTTTCACCATGATATATGGGGAGGAGCCAACATAAATGATTGTATCTTATGGTGAATCATCAGATGATCACTGATTTCTCTTGAATCAATCTTTGGCGATGTAGATTAAAAGGTAAAGAGGAGCCCCAGGGACCACATGCTGGGGAGACGATGTCTCTCGGCTGGCCAGGGAATGCCTCAGTGCCCCCCTGGAGGAGTGGGACGAAGCCAATAGGGCGAGGTAAATGTGGGCTTTTCTGCTAAACCTGCTCCCCCCGTCACCCAACCATGGATAATTGGTAGAAAATTGATGAATGGATGGTAAAGAGAATATAGCTGTGGGGAGCACCATAAAAAAAAAAATAAATACAAGAAATAAAAAATAAAAAAGGCAAAATAAGATGTTGCCCTTTGCCGACCAAGGACGTCCAACACCATATTGATGTAAGATTGATGTAAAATCATACGATTATATTTCCATCTGAGGTGTCTCTTAACAGTGGATTTGCATTCAATAACACGGTAAGAAACGGGGTTCAAAGGAGGGTGGCCACACCCCTTTTTGGCAAAACATGTCCCAATTTGGCAAGATGTAGCTCCCAAACTCCTGCTCCGGCTGATCTAAAATTTGAGATTTTGTGTTGTTTTGTGTTCATTTAAATCAAAATCTGTTTGGTTAAAATGTTCAAAATTTTGGGTGATTTGGCATGTACAGACCCCTGACTGTCTATGATTTTGAAATTTTCAAACACCGTTGCCCTGGTGATGCACTGGTTTGGATTTGGACATTCTCCACACACATAAAAAAAAAAATCCATATGTAAGAGGTTTATTGTATCGTTTTCAACAAAATCAAATATGCCAGTACCCCAAAGTGGCTTGGGCTGTAACGGTGTGCCATAGCTGCTCACAGCTTGAGTTATTTCTTAATTTGTGTATTTATTTATTGTGTGAGCTTTGTCAAATATTAAAAATAAATAAATAAAATTAGAACCCTTTAAAATTCGAAATGTGAATATCAGGCTTAGCAATCGACGCTCTGGCCAAGGTGAGAGAGACAAAAAAAAAAGGTGGTGTGACAATTCCAAAAGGGCCCATGACTGACAGGACCCAAGAAAATATTTGGAATTTGTGTCATTCAAGATGTCAGTCTCAAAGTGATATTTTTCAAAGGTCCTGACGAGGGTTCTTCAAATATGCAGGGAGTACAATATAGTATCGTGGTCAAATATGTCACTGGGTGGGCAGAAAGGATGACGTTATTGTTCTCAGAGGAAGATATTTGTGAGGACATCAGTGCACATTTCCGTTATAATGCTCCAGCGATATCCGAACCAATCGCTCATCTCACTCACCTAAGTAGTCATGAAATTAAAAGAAGAGGAAAATCAGAGCAAACCTGACACATTCGATACACACTGGCGAAAGGCTGCCGACATTTGACCAGCTCCAAATATCCTCGCTGGCTTGCATGTCATTTCGCCCTCACAGTGATTTTTCACATTCACACCGATACTTGCTGTTGAGCTGTTGACTTTATCAACAGGCAAGACGTTGGAAATGCCATGTTGCAACAAAGCCAAACACACACACACACACACACTCACAAGCCCAGAATTATCTGGACATCAACAAGACATTTGGAGTCAAGGCCTATCTGGGGAAAGAGCAGACACTTGACCTTTTCCACCAGACATGTGTAAAGCTGAATACAAAGCTTGGATGTATGCAAATCTGCTTCTTGAGGTGATGAGTTAAGATATACAGTTTGTATATACAGTAAGGATAGCTGGATAGTTGGATCACGAAGTATGGCAACCAAATAATGTACTGTAAATTCCGGACTATATGTCGCTCCTTTTTTCCCAAACTTTCAACCCTGCGGCTTATACAGTGATGCAGCCAATTTATGTAATTTTTCTAACGGCCATTAGGGGCGCTCGAGTAGAAAAGGTAAGATTAAGACCGGTGGAATATATGCGTCGAGGAAGACTGCAACTTCTTGTCTTGTGCATCAATTAAATGAGCGTGAACATACCCTCATCATGGAAAATACAAAAAGAAAGGCAGATGACGCATTGCTATTCTGTTGCTAGCGTGTTGTTACCATTTTGCTACTGTTTTACTGCCGCGTCACAGGCACCGTTTGGGAAGAAAGTTATATTATTATTATTATTATTATTGTTAAGTTATATGATTAAAACTTTGAAAACTCTTTCTGTGTACCGTCTTTGTAAATATGTTGACATGTTTTAATGTGGGCACATGCGGCTTATATACAGGTGCAGCTTGTGTATGTACAAAATTGGTTTTCCTCTAAAAATGTAGTGGGTGCGGCTTATAGTCAGGTGCGCTCTATAGTGCGGAAATTACGGTATGTTTCTGAGGTGTTAGAAATCTCCTTTTGCTTTACAACACAACCAATAACTGCAGGCAGCCTTTCCAAAACCTTTTAGGTCACAGACGTCTTTCAACATCCCCTGAAGAAGCTTGCACAATTACGTACTGGAATGTCTCAACTGTAAATCCTTGCAGTGGCACGGCGATTGGTCATTTTGTCTGCAACTGAAGCAGATCTGCATAGTAATTGCAGGGCACAGCTACAGCACTCTCTGTCGCCGTTCTCCAAGTCTAGTCCTCGGGGAGCCCCTATCCAGCCTGTTTTGGATATTTCCCTAGGTCCAACACACCTGATTACATAACTGTATTTTCTTCTCTGAAAACCGGAAGTGAGTATCGGACGATACTTAGTAGTTTTGGATAAGCCTGGTATGTTAAAAATGGATCGGTCGGAACTTCAAGTATTTCATGTTGTCAGAGATAGTGTGCAGATTCATTTTCGCCTCTTAAACCGCCATTGAGCGGCAGAGCTCGCTTAGCGGCTAGCCACTAGACGCTAACGCCTGCAAAAGGCGCCATATGTCAATGTCAGTGTGATTGTTATTATTTTTTAGTATCCTTAATAAGCAATTGAACATGATTATGTTTTCTTTTTGTTTTTTTGGTTTTGTTTATTTCCATAATTTTGCATCCAGAAATAAAACCAAAATGCTGAGCAAGCCATTTGCATTGTGAATAATGGACTCCCTCTGAAGCTCGAAGCTCATAAAGAGAGGCCCAGCACACCACCACCTAACAATTCTTTTAGCATTGCACCGACGCAACCTGGTTCATTTACATACCACTTACGAAAAGCCTGTAGCGTGAGACAGTCACCTCGCAGTTGACAAGGAGGAGGCATGCAAGTCATCATTTTTCATGTTCACATAAATTTTATGTTGTATTATAACCTTTGTAGTCTCAGTGATTGTTGTAAAACAAAACAGTCTCAACCGCAGCGTAAATAGGCCATAAAACCATCAGTTGCATAACTCACCGGCAGCTTGGGCTTTAGATTTCTTTTAAATTTGGAAAATGAGACCGATTATTTGATATCATGACACTTTCGATATTGGCGAACCCCTAAAACAAACTAAAACAAGTGCATTTGAATTTCATATACCGTAAATTCCGGACTATAAGCCGCTACTTTTTTCCCAAACTTTCAACCCTGCGGCTTATTCAGTGATGCGGCCATTTTAAAGTGGACCAAGAGAAATTTGGACTCAGTTGTTTCCCATTCACATTTCAAGTTCATTGGAAAGACAACCTTATCTGGTGCAATTCAGGTCTCAAGGAGGGGGGGGGGTCCTGACTAATCAGTACTGTAAGTTCGTTTGCATGACTGAAATAAAACACGTGCAGAAATTGTATTTATATTGAAAAACATGCTGTTTGTTCAAGTATTGCTGTTATTTCTTCTCCCTGAATGTGAATGTGTGGAATTTCCGTTTTCAAGACCAGACTAAAAGCCTTTAGCTTCAATGTTATGGAGGCCTCCATCTGTCACGGGTCATTAATTTGATCTTCCACACCATAATAAGGTCAGCATCACCTTAGCCTTTCATAATTCTCTAATTACTCTGTGGACTCTCATTAGAATGAACCGGGGGAGATGAGGATGTGCTTCACAGAGTGATTCATGGATACACTTGAATGACAGTGTATATTTCTTTAACATTCTTGAACAGTCACATACCAGAGCCGAGCACTCTGGTGATTTTTCACGTCAAACTCAATTTAACTGTGACTAATTGAACTGACGATTGTCATATAATGTCTTCTCCTCAACAATTTTCTAACTTGATGGATAGATAGATAGATAGATAGATAGATAGATAGATAGATAGATAGATAGATAGATAGATAGATAGATAGATAGATAGATAGATAGATAGATAGATAGATAGATAGATAGATATAGTGTACCAAAATACACACACACACTCACACACACAAGCAATTCACTATTAAAGAAATGCAGTCGAGAATCAACCACTAAGTCCAAATGATTGAAGATGTTTTTGATTATTGGCAACAAGGCCTGCTTCTCATTTCACCTGATAATCAAACCTGTTTTATTTTTTCTTTGTTTTTTGTTTTAATTCAAAAACACTCGTTGCCTCTCCTTGGCTTTTTGTTCCAACATCTCACTGTGGCCCAACAATTATTTCTTAGAAATCCGAACTGCTCTATGATGCTGCATTGATGCTTTTCACAGATTGCATGCATTTTTGTATCTCTAAATCTTTGTTCTTTTGTATTGATGAGATCAATTTGAAAATGTTGGTGCATGTCTTATTCATTCAAGTTCATTGGTCCTGTCCTGCATCACACTCTTGTGCCTGCCGACTTGTCTCATGAGTGAGTCTGTCTCTCCTGACTGTCAACCTCCTTGTGTTGTCGAAATGGGGAAGCATCATGGCAAACTGACCATTAGGTAAACACATGCTGGAGCACCTGGAGCCAAGAACCCCCCCCCCCCCCCCCATGGAGTATGTGAGTGAAAGGTCTGTAACTAGGACAGTGTGGAACAATGAGGTCAGAGATCATATACATGAGGGCCGTCTAAATGCTGAGATCGGGTGACCGCTTCTGGTGACCTGGCATGGCATCCCAGATCGCAACTAACATAGAGAACTGTATGAGCAGAGGAGAGCACGAAACAAAGAGCCTCTAATGATAACTCCTTTTTCTAATAGGCTGTGGAAGAAAACCGGCATGGATCTATGTGAACACGGGGAAGAGTTACCTCAAAGCCATATTTATTAGGCACGGGACAGTTGGAGAGGTAGTCAGTGACGACAAGCCACAGTTCAGCAGTGACAGAAAGTGTGCTCATGAGATGGACTTAATACACACAACCTCGACCTTCTCAAGGACATGGCTATGCTGAACGCACAGTGCCCACAATCTGTGTAAGAGTAAGCGGCTCAGTTAAAAATGGTTGGATGGATGGATGAGCGTGCAGTTCAAACAGCCAAAAGGATCCCTGACCAATTGGACCCTCTCCTGGCTTTTATGGCTTACAGATCCTCTCCACACAGCAGCATGTTGACATTTCATCTGTTGAAGTTAAATAAAGGCTATTTCAGATCACGTCAGTATGTTCTTTGAACTACAATTCATCCCAAAAGTTCAGAGTGTGTGTGTATAAAGTGTGGGTATGTGTGTGCGGCACGGTGGTCGACTAATTAGCACGCCCACCTCACAATGCAGAGGTTGTTGGAGTTAGAATCCGGCTCCAGCCTTCCTGTGTGGAGTTTGCATGTTCTCCCCGTGCCTGTGTGGGTTTTCTCCAGGTACTTCGGTTTCCTCCCACATTCCAAAAACGTGCATGGCAAGTTGATTGGACTCTCCAAATTGTCCCTGGGTGTGATTGTAAGCACAAATGGTTGTTTGTCTATGTGTGCCCTGCGATTGGCTGGCAACCGGTTCTGCCCTGCGATTGGCTGGCAGCTATTTCAGGGAGTCCCTCGCCTACTGCCCATAGACATCTGGGATAATGTCCAACCTGTTTGGCGACTTCGTATGCAAAATGAGGGGCATCGTTACGAGAAAATAGAAATCGACCACATATCAACCATTAACAGACAGTGTCTTTTCCCAAAAGAGTCAAATGAAATCCATCATGAGGTGTTCAAATGGCCGTGTACGTGGTGGATGTGCAGCTAACCCAACCTGCATTTTGTGTGGCACAAATAAAACAGGCCTCACAGTGTTCTTGTGCTACTGTGGTGAAACCCTTCACGAACCAGTGTGTGTTAATAGCAGATAACAGACCCCTTTTGGCACAAGGTCCAACACGTGTCAATTTTGCAAATACGCAACGCGAAAAATGCTTTGGCAGGCAAGGATTGTCGTTTGGGCCGAGCCATTATTTTTGTAGTTACGTCAAAGCAAGTCACTGAAGATTTCTACAGATCCCTCTTGCTGGATGTGGAAAACTGTTGCATTTCATGCAGCGACACAATCAAAACAGATGTGTCAGTGGACGCGGGCAAAAAGGTGTGTGTATGCTTGTGTGTGGTTGAGTGGTTTAAATAACTGCAGCTTTGGCAGCTACACTTGGAGCAACGCTTGCCAATGACACGGGCTTTGGAAAAATTGGTGTGGGTGGAACATTTCCAAACCGCAATAGAGGATGGCAACAAGATGACTTTCAGGTGCTCAGCAATCAGAGAGAGTGGTTGAGGACCAGCTTCCCATTGGACATCAGGAAATTTCTACATTTTCACAAAGCCCCGAAATTGTGCACCACCCCAAATGCATGCCTTGAATCTGTGCAAATGGTCACAGACTTGTCCTTAGCTAAACGTCACTGGCTTTCTGCCATATTTCTGCAGTAGGACTGATATCATGCAACCCAATGCGCTCATCGATGGTCTGAGTGAATGGTTGAGAGGAGTCAGGAAGACCTGGTGTAGGAGCTGACTGCAAGGCTGTTTTCTTTTCTGTGAATGCCCGCTTAGCCTCAGTTATCAACGTGAGATGGGATGAGGGTCCAAAGACATGATTTGGGAATAATTTGGAACAAAACAGCGGCAATACAAACAAATGCCCAAAAAAGACATCACTTGCTTTATTAGGCAATGACACAATGTACTGGAGACGTTCAGGAGAAACGGCCTTTCCATGACCAGAAATAACATGTCCCCAAAAAATGTGACCATCTCTTAAATACCGTAATTTCCACACTATAGAGCGCACCAGATTATAAGCCGCACCCACTACATTTTTAGAGGAAAACCAATTTTGTACATACATAAGCCGCACCTGTATATAAGCCGCATGCGCCCACATTAAAACATGTCAACATATTGCGTCATATGCCTTTCTTTCTGCATTTTCCATGCTGAGGGTATGTTCATGCTAATTTAATTTATGCACAAGACAAGAAGTTGCAGTCTTCCTCGACGCATATATTCCACCGGTCTTAATCTTACCTTTTCTACTCGAGCGCCCCTGGCGGCTGTTAGAAGAATTACACATATTGGCCGCACCACTGTATAAGCCGCAGGGTTGAAAGTTTGGGAAAAAAGTAGCGGCTTATAGTCCGGAATTTACGGTAAACTGGCATTTGAATAGACTAGCGTTGTGACCTTCCTCAGCAAGGAGAGCCATGGTGCCACTTCCAGTTTTTTTTATTTTTTAGCAAGCCATCCACATAATGTATGAGTGCAGTACCTGGAGAGAACTGCAGATGTGCCGAGCTAGAACACCGAGTTCAAGTTGAAATGGTTGGGGACTCACAATAGCTTTAAAACAAATGTGAATGGTTTCCCTGTTAAAGGTGAAGGCGAACCAGAATTGGCTGTCAGTGTGTGCAGGGACGCTGAAAAAGGCATTGGACAGGTCAATCACACGAAACCACGTAGCATCGGATAGAACTTGAGACAAAAGTGTCTACGGGTTAGGCACTGTAGGTGCACTAGCGTGAACGGTAGCATTAACAATACGGAGATCTCGAATGAACTGGGCGGGCGCAGAACGACTCTTCTTGATTGGAAACCTGGGTGTCCTCACCGTAGAAGGTCATGGAAGAATGACTTCTGCTTTCAGCAAAGAATCTAAAACAGGTCTGATGCCTACGATGGCTTTAGTTTCGAGTCGGCACTCGGGCAGATTTCGCTGAATGTCAGATTTGGGATGAATCCAAATGGTTTCAGCCCCTGAATTTATCCAACATCATATTTATGAGAGACCCAGCCTAGTGGCAGGCCCCTCAGCCAGAGAATGAGGAGGTTGGTACAAATATGTGTAGTGTGTCTGTATAGAAAAAGGGAGTGGTGGTGTGTGAGCAGTTAGGATCCTCTTTTAGATAGAGAGACCTGAAAGCAGGTGTGTACATGCTGCTTGATATTTTGAAAACATCATGTGTGGGTGGCTGCATGTGTGTAGGTGTTCAATTTGTAACGGCTTCACATTGTTTGGTCCAAGCACCAAAATCCCAGCCATTGATAAGTGTGTGTGTGTGTTGACAGTGAAATATGTGGAACTTGATCAAATTCAAGTTGTGTGGGTGTTGTGAGTGAGACAGCGATGACACTCTGTAAAGAATTCCAATCAAGGGTGCACAGCGTGAGATGATCAACAGCGGAAAACAAAAACAAAAAAAAATCCCAGACTCTCGGTGGTTGCACACAAAACACAGTACATCGTATTTCTCTATCAATCCATTTTCTGATCCGCTTATCCTCACGTGTCACATGGTGTGCTGGAGCCTATCCCAGCTGTCTTTGGGCATGTACATATATATATACATATACTCGAGCTGTCAGTTTAGCGCGTTTATATCGGCATTAATTTAAATGAATTTTATCGGGATCAAAATTTTTCTCGCGAGATTAATGCGGCAGACGTCACAGCGGATGTTACGTTGCTCTATAAATAAACCAGAAACAAAACATCAAGCGCGCTGCGCGGGTCCACGCACGTTTGTTTTGCCAGCCACGGCAGCGCGAGACACTGAAAACGGATACTTAAATAGCTCATGAATGGAAAGTTTACTTTTAAAAAGTTGCCAGATTGTTCCACTGACAAGACCAAAGTTACCTGTATGTTTTGCAGTCGTAAACCGAGCTATCATCATAGCACGTCAAGTCTGAAAAACCACTTAATGACCAAGCGCACAGCTGACGTTCTACTCCGCCCCCTTGTCTCAGACAGACAGCTATGGATCATTTCAAAACGAAGAAAATGGATGACACGACGAAGAACAAATTTGCTGAACGACTCCTGTTGGATTGACCTGGCGCTTTAAGAGGGGCGGGGCTGCCACTGACAGGTGACGTTCGCGCGATGTATAAATAGCGTTTTGTTTCGTGAGTGAATACACTCGCTTCGTCGTCGGCATGGCTCAATGTTAAGCCACGCGAGTGCTTCTTATCAAGTCAGATGTGTAAAGTTAGCTTTTAGATTCGGTCATGATCGGTTGCTTTGTTTGCCGCATCGCTATGCAATCACAGTCAGTTACCGTTCGCAATCGGCAATTTAAACAGCGTGGGCTAAAATGTCGCTAGAACAGGGCTGTCTTTATTTAGCTCATTTTTGCATAGTTGTCATGTTTGTCCGTCTGCAATCTGACGTTTAAACGAAGTAAATTGCGTTGCAGCTGGGGTAAATCATGCCGGCGCTCCACTTCCGGGTTGGACCTTTGGGACTTGTAGTTCTTTTGTTCGATTCGACTTGATATGTTTGTGTTGTATGCTTTCTTACGTTTAAAACAATGAATAATGATGACGATCATGATACATAGTGAAATCAGGGTTGATTAAATTATTTATTAAACGTATTGTTAAATAAATAATTAAATAATGTCAATTATATACATATTTACATTGTGATGCAGAAAGATAGATATATTAATGTTTTACTGCATGTATGTGTAATTTAGGTTATTACCTGCTTCTGATACTTCTGTTACAACTACTACTACTTCTGCTGCAAAGTGCTCCAATAAATGATCAAAAAAGTACAGAACGAGAGATCCTTCCATGCTGACCGACGTCCTTATTCAGGGGGCCGTGAAAAACGGAATTAACTGAACAACTCCATTACGGATTGCCAGCGAGAGCCTCCATTACGAGTACTAGTTTACCTTAGATGTGCACTTTATAATGTTATATTCCATAAAAAGAGCTGTTCAAGCAGCTGTTGTGTATATATACATATATATATGCATATATATATATATATATATATATATATATATATATATATATATATATATATATATATATATATATATATATATATATATATATATATATATATATATATATATATATATATATATATATATATATATATATATATATATATATATATATATATATATATATATATATATATATATATATATATATATATATATATATATATATATATATATATATATATATATATATATATATATATATATATATATATATATATATATATATATATATATATATATATATATATATATATATATATATATATATATATATATATATATATATATATATATATATATATATATATATATATATATATATATATATATATATATATATATATATATATATATATATATATATATATATATATATATATATATATATATATATATATATATATATATATATATATATATATATATATATATATATATATATATATATATATATATATATATATATATATATATATATATATATATATATATATATATATATATATATATATATATATATATATATATATATATATATATATATATATATATATATATATATATATATATATATATATATATATATATATATATATATATATATATATATATATATATATATATATATATATATATATATATATATATATATATATATATATATATATATATATATATATATATATATATATATATATATATATATATATACATATATATATATATATTTAATTGCTTTTAAACAGTGAATTGCGTTATGCATCCTGATTGGTTAAGGCACTGACCGATGTGAACAGTCTCCGCACCTCGTCTTTGTACTTACATACCCCACAATGTCGACGAAACGTTCTGCACCGACGCGCTCAAGCAATATTATTTTACAGTACAAGTATTTCCAAAACTATTATAGTTATTTGTTGAAAACGTTTGGTTTTTTTTTTTTGTGCTTGGGCCTGAAAACGGGTTTTGGTCTCTGGTTTCATTGTAATTGTTGATTCACCAGCCTTTTAATGGTGATTTAAGAGAAAATGTACCACTGCAATACATAATCACAATGAATATCTTTTTTTTTTTCAAATTGAAATAAATAGATAAAAAACAAACAAACACAAGAAAAATACTAGTCCCAAAGTCTCAGAGTACAAACGAAGAAGGAGCCACTTAGCCTGGGGTTGGCCTTCAGGAGAAATAAAAACATTGAGACACAATATGGGTTTGGAACGTCTGTTGACATATGTCATGGCAAGACCATGAAAAGATTTAAACCCAAATAGAATTTGAAACAAAGGTAAGAATGTGCACTTATTGTCATTGCCAATAGCCCCAAACCCATCCCCTTCATTAAACCACCCACCCTTGTGGATTATTTTGCCCACTCGCTCTCTCTCTTTCTTTTGAGCAGAGTATCTTTCCCTGGGGAGGGATGCCAAGAGTTTAATTGCCGCCAGGTGACAAGGAGCAAGGAAAAACAGAATTAACCTTGTCAGCTCAGAGGCATCCCTGAGTTCGTTCCTTATCCCTTGCTTTATCCAATGCATCAATTAAAGTTAAGCCACTGCAGCCTCTGGTTTGAGCAGGCTCAGGGGCAGGTAGACAAAGAGGACAGACAAAAAGGTACAGTAGACTGAGCAATACGCGGGATTTTAGGGGAGGGGAGAAAAAATGGAGAAACTGACAGATCGGGGAGATGATGAAGAAGAGAATGAAACGAGACAATGATACAAAGGAAGATCGACAGACATTCTTGGCAGATAGAATGGAGAGGGGGATCAAGTGGGATCGAGCCATTGCGGGATTAGGATGAGAGGATAATGGCTGAGGCAGATGCAGCAATAGATTTGAAGCAACCACCAATATGGAATGTGAGAAGAGCTTGGAGGGGATATAGATAGAAACTTGAGGGGAAAGAACGATTTGGGGAATATACAGAGTACAGAGTAAGTTGGAATATGCGGTGGAAGAGTCAGGAAGTATAATGTACAATAAGATAAGGAGGGGAATGACAGTGAGGAAGGAAAGAAAGAGTTGGCCATAAATGTTAAGATTGAGATACAATTACCGTCTTGTATTTTCTCGTTTAGGAAGTGTAAAATAGAAGGAGTTATTAGTGTCAGTTCCAGAGTACTCCTCAACAGAATCGGATTCCAAAAGCGATAAGAGTGACAAAATGTTTATTTACAAAAAGGCAAAACCGGCAAAGTACCGTATTTTCACGACTATAAGGCGCCAGTAAAAGTCTAAAATTTTCTCCAAAAATGGACAGGACGCCTTATAATGCGGAGCGTCTAGTGTATGAGCCGAGTTCCAAAGCCTGACTGAGAGCGCTTCTGGCCGACACGCTGTTTATATAGAGAAAAGGCGGACATGAGTGACGACGGGCATGCGGAAGTCCGCCAATGAGTGAAGGGTGTGCGTGTAAGAGGATGCTAAAGGCACGCCGCTAGCAGGTACCAGTCGCCAATGAGTGTCACAAGGTCTTTTACTTAACTTAACTTACTTAACTTAAGGCAGGAAGTAAATGGCGGAGCATGTGATTAACTTGTCGACCTCACAATGTTTCGGGTGGGAAGCAGATTTGAATCTCTTTCAGTTAGCGTTTTCATGTCACACTGAGAGCTGCACAAGTTCTCGATACATTGAATTGCAGTGCTTGCATGATTACAGATGGTTGGATTAAAACTGTGATGCAAGCAACAACAACAAAATCCGTGTTGACAGTGACAACCCAAGACAAAAATAAATAAATATCATAGCATGAATATCAAACAGGGTGTCGTCTATGCATCAGTTCGTTGAATGTGCATCCATTACTGAATACATAAGGCCAATTATCTTGTTATATGTGACTGCTGACAACTGATCCAACATTTATTGTCACTCCGATATGCTCATGACAACCTTCTGCAACAGCAAACAGCAGGAGGTTGCAAAGTAGACTCGACCGGATTTAAATATCAACGACGAAAGGCTACTAATGAGTATATCATTACTGTATATCACTGTCCCACTCTCAATTCCCATTCCATGTTGTTCAAACCTGTCCGCTCCTTTCTTTGATCCCGAATCTTTCATTCTGAAAAATGGGAGATATGTAAACAGCCACCATTGAGACCGTGCAAGAAAGCAGCATACCTTGTGTACATTTGGGGCTGTTGTAATTAGCAAAGGGGAAAGGAATGCACTCAGCTATATATTTCTGCTTGAATCACATACTTGTGAAAGTGTTCACCCCGCACCCTTGGACTTTTCGGCCTTCTGACAGATTTCAGGCTTGAAACATGTGAAACCGGAACTTTGGGAAGAATCAACCACAAAAGGGACACACTTGTGAAATGGAATGAAATTCAAACTACTGTATATTTTGAACTTTTTATTTATTTATTTATTTAAATAACAGAAGAAATTAGACATGTGATATTCGGCCCCGTTACAGTCAGTGTGGCTATCTGACCGAAGAAGTTCCCTGATGATTTCTGAATGATCCAATGTTGATCTAAATGACCGATGGAGATACATAGAGTCCAACTGTGTGTAATCTACTTTGTCGTCTGAGCGTAAATACATCTGCTCTGCGATGGTCTCAAGGTCTCTTAAAAGAATATTGGTGAGCAAAAAGCATCATGAAAACTCAGGAACACAGCGGGCAGGTCTGAGATAAAGTTGTGGAGAAGTTCAGGCTTTGAAAAGATTTCACGAGCTTTCAACATCTGGTCGAGCATTGTTCAATCAATCATGTTGAAATGCAGAGAGTTTAAAACCACTGCAAACCTCTAAACTTTCAACACAACAAGGAGAACGCTGATAAGAAATGTAGCCAAGATGCCTAAAAATCACTCTGGATGACCTGAAGAGATCCACAAGGTCACGGAATCTGCCCATAGGACAAACTATTAGTGGCAAAAATCAGGCCTTTATGGAAGAATGGAAAGAAGAAAGACATTTATTAAAAACAACCGTTTTATGAAATTGACTCTTTCAGGGACAGCGGTTACTACAGAGGGCAGCTTATCATGTTATCAGGTTACAGGGGGCATGAAAGGGTTCATTTTTCCAGTTCCGAAGAGTGACGCTGCTCACGAAAAATATGTCACAGGAAATAAACAAATTTGATTGCGTGGTTTGGTTTGAATCTGGTCGAGTCGCTGTTGAGAGCAGGGTGTGCAGACCCATTTCTTTCATGCAGAAAGAAAGTGGGTTTGGCTTGTCATCTAGGGGCTTTGTTTCTTCAGTAGGGACAGTGTAAGAAGCTGGAGTTGATGGGTACATTGATAGCGCCAAACAGAGGTCAATTTTAGAAGAAAACCTGCTGGAATTAAAAACAAAAACAAAAAACAGATGTGTATGGAGGTTTTCCTCCCAACAAGACAATGATCTAAAACATAAAGCAACATCTACGATGGAATGGTTCAAAATTAAACATATCTAGATGTTAAAAATGGCCTAATCGGAGTCTAGACCTGAATCCAATTGAGAATGTATGGAAAGATGTGAAAACATTTCTCTCTAATCTCCCTGACCTTGACCTGTTTTGCAATAAAGGACGCGCAAAAATGTCAGTCTGTCGATGTACAAAATTTATCGAGACAAACCCCAAAAGACTTGCAGCTGTCATCGCAGCAAAAGGTGGTTCAAGGGGGCATTAACTTCGCGGGGGATTTTGAATTGCCCACTTTTCAGTTTATTTGCCCAAAAAGAGTGAAATATCGTATACATTTCGGTCTACTTCACGATTGTGTCTTCTTGGTTTTGATTCTTCACACAAAAAAATAATTTAAAAATCACATTTTCTATCTTCACGTTTGAAACCTGAAACGTGCCACACGTTAAAACTGCCACATTGCAAGCGAAGCGAGAAGGTCATGCTTCGTTCGCAGCAAATGATATTTTTTGGATCCCCAAAATAGCAGACCCCAACAAGAACAAAAATTGTACTGTAAGTAATAGAAAACAGAAATCGCTGGTCAAAAGTGAGGACCAGGAAAATACACAAAAAAACCCGATAACAAAAAGCGCTTGCACGAAAGGCAAGGATGAAAATAAACTTGATACTATCAAAACGAAAACTGCACTATACAAAAGACAACAGACGTCTCGAACAGGATCAATAATCACGATAACGAGTGCGAAAATAAATGACACACAGGCAAGAGCAGTGGCACGGCATACAATTCTCCAACAAAGAAGAGCCAGGAGGACGCTCCTAATATACCAGGTGCATATAAATGACAGATTGGCAACAGGTGTGCAGCCAGCAAGAATGTTCAGCCCGCCACCTGCTGCCGAAACCGGAGCATGACAAAAACATTCAAAGGGGCCGCATATTTTCGCAACCCACTTATTTCCAGTTTTGAATGCAATTTAGCTATTGAACCTACTACAAGATGAACACGCAGAAACTGATTCAAAATATCTATAATTTGGAAAATAATCTAATTCATGGGTCAGCAACCTTTTTTAAAGCGAGCGCTACACCACTTGTTGCATGGGGATTGATTAATGCAAAGGGCTCCGGTTTTCACACACACTTACGAAATAACAAATTTGCTCAAATTGCCCTGGAATACATGTTAATCATTCATATGTGTGCAGTTATATGTGTGAAGATTTAACATGGCAGGAGAATAGGAAACATCAATGCAACACTTTACGTCCATAAATCGCAAATTTTCAAATTACTGCTGAACTGTTTTTAGAACGAGTCTGCGGGCTACTCATGGGGTTCTTTGGGGGGGGCTACTTGGTGCCTGTGGGGACCATGTTGGCGACGCTTGGTGTAGTGGTTGGCTCTCTCTCTCTCTCTCTCTCTCTCTCTCTCTCTCTCTCTCTCTATATATATATATATATATATATATATATATATTTTTTTTTTTTTTTTTTTTTTGGTAACAAATTTTGGAGGAATGTCCAATTCTTGGTAATGTAGGTTACTGTCACTGTTGTGCTTTAGTTCCTCCACTTGATGACGACTGCCTTCACTCTATTCCATGGTATATGTATTGCTTTGGAAATGGTTTTGTACCCTTTGCCATTCTGAAACGATGACATAACTCAATATGCTGTGGAAGAGATGACGACAAAAATGACATGGAATGATTTTGTTTGTTTAGATGATGTTTTGCTTTTGTCTTCCTCATCTTGTGTCCAGCTGTTGTCATTCAGGTCCCTTGCGTCAACCAATCAGATCCTTCAAAAGCTTTGTGTCTTGTCTTGTCCAGGTGTTCCTCGTTGTCTCATCAGTTTGCTTGTATTTAGTTTCCTGGGTTCTGTCAGTCTTTGTCGGATCGTTCGTGGGTTTTTGTTTTTGTTGCCGTCGCGTTGTTTTGTTTAACTGTCATGGGTTTCTGTTTGCTTCTTAACTTTGTTTTGTTTGAGTTTTTCAGGACTTTGTGGTTTGGATTTATTTATTTTTCCTGTGGACCGCGCCCTGCAAGTGTTTTTCGTCAATCCATTTTGTTGACTCCACCCTGCTCCTGCCGCCACCCTGCTTTTTAGGTCCACGACCATCAAAAAGCCTCCAAAACAGATTATTTGGGGTGAAGCAACAGCACTTTAAATAATGTCAGTGCCCTGGCTCCAATTTAACATGAGTTTGAATGTGACTGGTTTAGGGCTGCAACAACAAATCGATAATATCAATACAAAAAAATATAACATGTAAAAAATATAACATGGACAACGATATACATATATATAACTATTTCTGCATCGGTCTGATGAAGTGACGCTCGTTTTCCCACCGAGCACACAGGTGCCAGTCTCCCAAAATAGGGCCCGAGGTCTCAAACCTTTCAGACAGAAGGTTGGAATGAGCTGCTCAATGATGAGGAATGAATATGCAAATTACTTTTTTTTTTTAAACAGTGAATAATTTACATCAACTTCCCCGGTTGCCAAACCCAATTCAAAAGCTTATGAAGTAACACATCAGACCTTCACGAGTAGGTCGAAAATCGTTTGGGGAAATGGGATCATTATTATTTTTCTTATTATTACGTACTTTAACAACAACATTCATTAATAAAAAGTGATATGATATCCAACCATGCATCGTCTATACCAGGGGTGTCAAACTCATTTTTGTCGCGGGCCATGTTGTAGTTACGGTTTGCCTTGGAGGGCCATTACGAATTTTGGGAAAACATATCGATGTTTAATCCCCTCTACATATTACACATACAGACCACAACAAATTGATGAATAAATAGTTTTGAAATCAGAAGTCAAGAATAATGACTGTTATCGTGGATTGCATATGACAATTTGAAATTTTGGTTCAGACTTTAGCAAGCATCGTGCAACTTGACGTGCTTGATTTGCTTTCGCGGGCCACACAAAATGATGTGGCGGGCCAGATCTGGCCCCCGGGCCTCGACTTTGTTATCCGTGGTCTATACCTTACTCTGTCCAGGTTTGCAGTGAGCTGGAGCCTATCGCAGGCTGACCTCAGGAGGAAGGTCGCCCCCAAACTGGAATGTAAAAAAATAATTACGTGAAAGCGAAAAGCAACACTAACACTGATAAAGGGCTTCAAGAGTTATAGCCTCTTTTTTATTATTCCAATTTGGCTCGCATAAAATTGATGAATTAGAGGCAGCGCCAAAATTCGAAGAATTCAATAACAAAGAAAAATGGGAAAAGTATCTCCTTCAGGTTTCAAAGGTATTTTGGGTTTAAAAATGAAACTTTGTTGAGAGAAGAGCAGTTGGCAGGGCATGAGTATTATCTGTGTAATTTAATCAATTTAAGATGTTTTGCATTACCTAAATTACATTTTCGGTGAGAAGCAGGGAACATGCATTGCTCTCAAGCAGATCTGCATGAACGGAAACAGATTCTTAGATTATTATTATTATTACAGTTATTTGACTGCTTAAACAATTCCTCCACGATGGGTTTAATAATCTTTTGTTTACAACTCTAATTGCACAGAAGAATTTGAGGTCTCTCCTGAAAATGCTGCCACATACACAAGTGACATTTGTGACGTGAATCGTAACTCTAATAATTAACTGAATACCCTAACACTAGGGTGGCCCGGTAGTCCAGTGGTTAGCACGTCGGCTTCACAGTGCAGCGGTACCGGGTTCGAGTCCTGCTCCGGCCTCCCTGTGTGGAGTTTGCATGTTCTCCCCGGGCTTGCGTGGGTTTTCTCCGGGTGCTCCGGTTTCCTCCCACATTCCAAAGACATGCATGGCAGGCTGATTGAGCGCTCTAAATTGTCCCTAGGTATGAGTGTGAGCGCGGATGGTTGTTCGTCTCTGTGTGCCCTGCGATTGGCTGGCAACCGATTCAGGGTGTCCCCCACCTACTGCCCGGAGACAGCTGGGATGGGCTCCAGCACCCCCCGCGACCCTAGTGAGGATCAAGCGGTTCGGAAGATGTACCCTAATACTACTACAGTACTACTTCGAGTGTAGTCGCATCTTTGTGGTTTTAGTGTCCTTTGCCTTGTGTGGTCGATCCAGTGTCAGTGACGTGTCTGGCACGGGTTGTGTTTTTGAAGACATAAAACAAAAGTGTTTACACAAATCTCCACTTCTCGAGTCTGGCCTTCCCATGTGAAATCCAAGACCTTAAATGTTTTCATTTCATTTATTTGGCTCTGCATTAGCTTTGGCAAACGACAACACGCCTCGGAGTCGACTTCCACCATTATCTTTACAATGCAATACACAATTACAAAAACACACACACAAGAAAAGCAACAACAATTACAGTACCTTTCAACAATCACAACAAACACGTACATATAGTACAGGACCAGAATCAACCATCCGCAGACAGACTGGCTTGATATGAGATAATCTTTCGATAGTATCTTAAATCAATGTTTATTTTCCTGAATGTGTGCCCGTTTATGTTATTATTATATATTTTTATTATTATTTTTATTTAACCAGGTTGGTTCAACTTAGGTGAAGAACCACTTTTTCAAGAGATCCGGCCAAGACAGGCAGCAGCAATAACTAATTTTAAAAACGTATGGCAATAAAACGAGAAACAAAGTACAATTCCCCAAACACGATGTTTCATCAGAACAGAAAGACAGATGTTCATGTAGCACCCTGGGCAATTGAGTCATTGATATTTTCCTTTTGAAACTAAGCAATGAGGCAGAAAACCTGTTTTCTGCCTTCACTCAACTGAGACAATCATGCATCGTATTAACATTTGCGTATGGACAACAGAGCGACAATACAAAACAGTACATATTTATTTATATCACGCTTTGACAACAGCTGCAGCGGTAACAAAGCACTTTTCAGAACATTTAACATAAAATTGTGACAAATTGAAAAGTAGTGCACACATAGGGACGAGGATGAGAGTTAAGGAATAAACAGCTTTATTCTGAGCTATCTGTAATTTCTTTATATTGTCACACTAGTGAAACGTTCCAAAATCATAACAATTATGTTGCAATGCAGTACAATTCTGCATAGTGATGCCGATTAAATTGTTCCAAGGTGATGCAATGGCCTAGGCCCGATGGTAGTTTTGGGTCCATTTACCCACCTGCGGTATTCTTGTGAAGAAAGTGGTCATTCATAGCTCAACTCTCTCAAATGGACTGCTGTTTTTTTGTTTTCTTGTTTGTTAAAATCCATTTGCTAGTGTGCAAGAGAATGCTACTGCAAGATCACCACGTCACCCTAACTCAAATTCTTATCCAGACCCGCAACAAATTTAGGGTGTGGCAGTTCAATCATATTTGATAATTTGTACATTTGACTCAGCATGAATGAAGTGCTCTGTGGTGAGCGATGGTGTTTGCGTAAGCAATCTCGTGGCGTCATTTAACACATTACAGATGTTGCGGCTATGACGGTCTGATAGTATTTTGTTTTATTGCAATTTACCTCCATTACTTCATTCCTCTGAAGTACAGACTGCGGCAGATTTGTTTTTACAGTGTCTCACTTAAAATGTTGAAAATGTCTGTAATTACGTCTCTCTATGTAAATGGTTCATGACTGGCAACTTTTTTCGTCGTGACAAATAGATTTTTTTTCTTGTTTTTTCTTGGTCGCTTGTAAACACACACACACACACACACACACACACACACACACACACACACACACACATATCTGCAGCTCCACGTCGCTGTCGCTTCAAAACCATTGACATTTATGTGGTTTGTGGCCGTTCTTTTAATGCAACTCTGCAACACGGCATGGCGGGAGCAATGGTGAAGTCGCATTGGGTCTCGGATTTTTCAATGCAACTTCCTCGCAGCTCTGCCTTCTCACAGCCCCCTGACGTTCACACGGCAGTTTCTGCGGACGTGCAATGCGAAATAAAACATGCGCATGTTCTCCCTGTGCCTGCATGGGTTTTCTCTAGGACTCCGGTTGCCTCCCACATTCAAAGAACATGCAGACTATGAGTTAATTGACCACTGTACATTGTGCTGAGGTGTGAGTGTGAATGGTTTGGTTGTCTATGTGTGCCTTGCGATTGGCTGGCGACCACTTCATGCCCGAAGACAGCTGGGACAGGCTCCAACATGCCTGCGACCCTCGTGAGGATAAGCGGATCGGATAATTCATGTATAATAGAGTGTGTGTGTGTGTGTGGGTGTGGGGGGACAAATGCCAGAGAATTGGAAATTGGGGCGGTGATAATTCCAATTAGAAAACCAGGAGAGGATCCGACAAAACCTGGGAATTACAGGCCGATAGCTTTGACATCTAATTTATGCAAAGTTATGGAAAGGATGATAAATGGATAGGCTGATGTATTCTTTTTTTTTTTAATAAAAAGAATGGGTTGATGCGGAATTAATTGTTTGGATTCAAACATAGGCTTGCAGTATGAAGAAAGGCACAAGTGAACAGATTGACTGCAGTGGCCGTATTTTTGGGATATTGCGAAAGCTTATGACAATGACACGGGGAGGTTTAAATTAAGTGAATTGTGGTTGACAGGGGGTGGCCCGGTGGTTCAGTGGTTAGCACATTGACCTCACAGTGCAGAGGTACCGGGTCCCATTCCAGCTCTAGCCTCCCTGTGTGGAGTTTGCATGTTCTCCCCGGGCCTGCGTGGGTTTTCTCCGGGTACTCATGTTTCCTCGGTGTCCCGTGCCTACTGCACGAAGAGAGCTGGGATAGGCTCCAGCACCCCCAGCGACCCTTGTGAGGATAAGCGGATCGGAAAATGGATGGATGGGTAGATTGGAAAATGTCAAGTATTTATCGTAAAGATAATGGAACACCACAGGGAAGTATCATAAATCCTCTGTTATTTTCAATAATGATAATTTGTGTGTTTTGGAGTGATGAAAAGAAAAAGTAATCTAGTGTTTGTTCGGGTTTGGATGTGACCCCAATAGCACGACAACAGGCAGGTGGAGTTGAAGCCAACACTTGGCGTAGTTTATTAAAGAGTCTGAGCAAAGTCACTCATGAAGAAGCACAAAGAAGCCACAGGGAAAGTGTCCACAGGAAACGAAACCCTTGCTCAGGGGGAAGCAGGAGGAGTCCACAAGGGAATGCCCACACATGTAACAAGAAACTGCAGGTGGTGCCAACAGAGCTAACTGAGGTGGTGACGGCACAAACTCCCCATAGAATTTATTTCGTGATTTTCTGTTTGGCACATTATGTTTGCTTTTCTGAGTGTCATTGAAGTCATCGTTGGTTTACGTTTTCAGGGACGGTCATTGAACGCCTCTCGAGCGGAAGGTACGGAGACGAAGAAGGAAAAGAACGTGCCCGTAGTTGCTTGAGTTAAACAAATTAATAAAGTGTATGTTTTAAAAAGAACCAACACGACAGCTCTCTTTCTTTCGGAGCTGCAAAACTTTCTCTCTCATCCTTTTAGGGTGTCTTATCGACCACAGCGTTGATTTGTCCGGTACAGTATAAACCAGATATGGGCAAACTACGGCCCGCGGGCCGGATCCGGCCCGTTGGGCTTTTTAATCCGGCCCGCCGAAGGTTGGTGCACAACACAATTAAGGTTCGATATAAATGATTGCATTCATTTCATTTGGACTTGTAATGACAGGCATTTCAACGCCAGATGGCGCAGTTACTTGAAGTTGCAGAGCACAGGGAGGGAGGGGGAGACGATACGGAAGCCAGCAGTAGCGCCAACTCAAGCAACTCCCGCTCGATACGACGGAATAAGTGTGTCCGTGCCGCTATTTTCTATCATTGGATCCAAAACAGCGACATGCAAGTGACTCTTTGTTGCAGTGAGTTTTACTGCAATTGCGAACATTTTCACGTCCTGTCGATCATGGCATCTAAACGAAGAGGAAGAGTAATGGCCACGGTAGAGAAAGTGAAGTGTATCTGATTAAACGAAGCGGGTTACAAAATACGAAACATTCAGGAGATGCTTGGAGTCTGAAAGACTGAAATCTACAAGACTTTGAAAAACGAGGAAGTGATTTGTGCTCAGTCCGATTCTGGCTATTTCCATGCCCAGAGTGAATTGTGTTACGGGGAGTGAACACCCCTCTTTTGGAATGGTTTGCCCCAGCAGCACGGGGAAGGGCGTGCGCTTGTTTGTACGGGGCAGTATTGAATACAGCGGCACATAAACAACACTCTGATGTCCGGTGTCTTTCTTATGCACAAACCATACAGAAACAAATTGCTTGCGGCTCGACGGACAGTCGAGTAAATAAACGTTTCCTTGAATGGTTTGACTGCTATCATGCTAAAAACTTGAAAGAGAGGAAGCGAGTCCCAGAGCGCTAACTATGAGCATAGAAGACTTCGAAGCGTCCCGTGTCTGGCTTCAAAAGTTCGCTACGCGACATCAGCTGAGCAACGCTGTCATGTGTGGTGATCGAGGGGAGGTCAAGTCAGAGACAATGAGTGAGTCGAAAGAAAAGCAACCAGGTCTCTTACACGTCTCATTTTGGAGCAAATAGTCCTAACTTTGTTATATTTTGTCATATACCTGTACTGCTTGCTGCAGTTTTTGGCCAACATATTGTTGCACTTTGTTGCTTGTGTTGTCACATGTATGTTGCTCACATACTTGAACCTTCATACAGGACATATACCATAGTTGTTTCACTGTTCACATTAAAAAAAAAGTATGGTAATACTTTCATGCTTTTGTTCTGTTGATGTTTGGTATGGACTGTCAACATATAATTTTTTTTATATGTACCGTATCTTGTCCTGACACGGCCCACCTGTCAAATTTAGAAATCAATGTGGCCCCCGAGCCAAAAAGTTTGCCCACCCCTGGTATAAACCATGGTTTTCCCATATGTCACAAACAAGGCGGGGGGGTGGGAGGAACTACACTTTCCGCATGTTTTATTTCCGTATTGCACGGCCGCATAAACTGCCGTGTGCACACTGCACGTGCACGATTGGGTTGATCGTGGGAGGTTGGTGGCTCCAAAAGTCGATTTTATTTATTTATTTATTTGTTTATTTTAACAGGTTAGATTCATGATTGATTTTGGGGCAATCGCAATGTAAGGTATGATACCTACTTGAAGAACATAGTGGCGTTTGGGAACTCGAGCAAGGTGACTATCCCCCCCCCCCTCCCCCAATTTCCTGAAAAGGTGTCATTTTGGAGATGTGAACATTTGGCCTGAAAGAAACAATATATATTTTTCAATTCCTTACACTATACATACATACAGAAATCGCTCGAGCTCTTACCTTTATGCGTTGTGTGTAGACTTTACTTAAATAAAACTGTGTCTTTCTTTAAGCTTCTTTGCTCAAAACACAAGACATACGTATCAGCGGACCCCGGCATGCTCACATCTCCCTTTACAATAGCTAGGCAATACCTTGAGCTCGGGAGCATTTAATCCATTCTGCACCACAGCGAGAGCACTGTTGTAATCCATAGAGATAAGAGCAAAGTCATTTAAAATGCACACTGATGTGATTGGAAAAGCCCCATCCTCATACATATGTAATGTTGTGAGTTTGAAAAGATACAGCTACATCAAAATATTAATGCTATGCTCACTGACTGTGTTGATCCTTACCTTGTGTGTATGAGGACGCAACGACGCCAATATCCACGAGAGCCAAGGAGAACCATAAAGCCGTAGAGATGTCAAAGAACCAGGAACGGAATGGACGAATGTTGATTCTGAGTGCGTCATTCAAGTGTTACACGTACTCTGTTTTTGTATTTACAGCACACATTTTTGTTGTCGTTATGAAATGATATGAAACAGAATATCAATTCAATTGTATGATACCCATTCATACAACAGAGTAACATTACAATTGGTATTTTAGCTACTCTTTTAATAACTTTATTCACAAAACAGCCCTACTCTATTCGGACCATTCGATTGCAAAGGGGGGTCTTATAACTTCGCCACTTCATTGTAATCTTTTCTGGCACATTGGTATGCACCATCCACATCGAGTCCCCTGCCAAATATATTGAGTTATAACTCTAACCATGTGTGCACGGCTGTGGCAATTATAATATTCCAGATGTGAGTGAAGGATAGAGCTGACTCAATCACCCCCCCCTTTTCTTCATCTCCTTTTTTTTTCGTGAGTTGTAACAGAAAGAAAATTCCTTGAGACAGACACCAACGCTCCGCCCATACACATGTTCACATCAGATTGAACCTGATCTGAGCAGGTAAAAGGTGGTGACTCAGATGTCGGGGAACTACAGTTAAAAGGAAATCCATGTGCAGGTTATGTGACTACAGACACAAGAAGCACACACGATGGAACCCGCGTTCAAATCTGTGTTCGTTGAGAAATAAAATTGACCTTTAAAACAAATGGGAGGGGGTAAACACGGATAATTATAAATGTTTTGATAAAAAACGAATTTTCACAAGTGCATGTGAAGGCATCGTTTCCCCGACCAATCAGAAGCACTGCAGGTCACGTTCAGCCTATGGTTGGGAGGTCAGTTTAGGCAGGTCAGTTTATCTATCTATCTATATATATAATTTCATATCACACAATTTTTATGCTTTGTCTTTGATTTAAATCAACAGATGTTAGGCGGTTATGCCTCACAGCAATTGAATGAACCTTTGGTATCATCAGGTTCATAAGATGACGACTATAAAGAAGATTTCAACTAAAACTGACAACTAGAACCACCTGTGATATGGCGGAATGGTTTATTTTTAAAAATTCACACCGTTCAATCACGCGCTGTACAGTACAATTTCAACCCACAAACTCTGAACTGAGTGGCTGGATGTGCTAACCTGTCATCCACCATGCCGCTGGGGTAAAGCGACATTAAAAAAAAATTAAATAATAATAAAATAAAATAATGGTCTTTCTAGACTGCATATTTTCACATATAACGTGTACATCGGTGATAATTTTACAGTTTACCCCCCCGCCCCCCGCGAGTCCCTAGGACTTAAATGTCGTAATTAGTAGACCTTTGTGTGTTGTTTTCGCCGCCATCTCAAACGTTCATCCGTGCGATTCCTCAGTTTACGGACTAAAATAGCAACCCGCGTACGCATATAACGTTATTAGAAGAAACACACTCGCACACAACACCCAAAACACACATACAGGCACAGTGAAATCGCGTTGATCACACAGTAGAGATTTGATCGCGTACAGTCAACTCATGTGCAGTGACTTTATGGTTGAACGATTTTTCGGGACCGTCAAAATGACGCCACGGAAACGACACGCTACCGGTAACGATCGTTACCGTGAAATCCTCAGGCCTGCCGTAGTTTTTTTTGGTGTTTGTTTGTTTGATTGTTTTGACTGCTAAATATCCTTGAGTCCCAAAAACGCACAGTATTTGGAATTGTGCGTCACGCGAGAAAATTATGCGTCTAGGACGCGGGACGCAGAGGTAACGAGATGGCCGGTACATCTGGAATGTGTCTCCCGCAATAAAGGGGGATTCAACGTACGACATGTTTTCCTCATCTTGACACCACAATCCTTAATCGACTCTGTGGGTTCTCTGTGTCATTGTTTAACCTTTCCTGTATTTCAAAAAGAGACTGAAAAAATGACTTCAGGGCGGCCTTATAGCTCATTCATAACAAATGAAGACTTAGTTTAATGACTATCCGTCCCTCATTGCTCTTCTCTTCCTCTGTGCCCTTACTCATGCCTTTGATGGGTGACAAATTATTGGGGCCTCTGTCCTCAAGAGTCCACACATCGCTCACTCTAATGCGTATCGAGAATTTGGATACTGGCATACTGCTCTCCCATTCCTGAGCAAAGGATAAGAAAGAAACAGTGAAAGAAATAATAAGAGAAGACGCAATCCGAAGTTCAGACTGAACATGAAATATTGTTTCGTTTGTTCGTGTGGGAACAACTGTAAATTTCTCAACTACACGAAGAAGAGTGGTGAAACCTCTTCCTCCTCTGACAGAAAAAAAAAATGAACATCACTTGTCAATCAGGTGGCCTGTGGTTGTGTTGAAACGGCTGAATACGATCGCGTTTCAGTTAAACGGCTGTAAAAAAACAAAATCAATACACTCACCGGATACACTAACTTACCATTCTCCAAGGCTGCCCACAGACCGTGATGATGTGGGTGTGAGAGACATTGTAATTCTTGATGCCGATTGGCTGTTGCAACGCGATGTTGTTTTGAGTTAAAATTTTGAAGTGCAAGTGAATGACTGAAGAAGTGAATTCGTGAGTGTTTGCCCCCAGTCGCATTTTATCAAATGTGTCTTTCGCGTTGCTCAGAACAGAGTCGAGCCTATTCGCACAAACTGCCTTGACTTAATATAAGTTTCAGACATGCTCAATTCGTGTTCAGTCTGTACGCAGCATAAACTTTATAGATATCTTTTTAACTTGTATTTATTTATTTATTTCCTCCCTCCCTCCCTCGTCTCACCCCTCGGGTGGTGTCCGTCCCCCATTCAGCTTGGTTCCTCTACCAGAGGCCAGGAATCTTGAGGGTTCTGCGCAGTATCCTTGCTGTTCCCAGCACTGCACATTTCTGGACCGAGATGTCCGATGTTGTTCCCGGGATCTGTTGCAACCACTCATCTAGTTTGGAGGTCACTGCCCGGAGTGCTCCGACCACCACAGGCACGACTGTCACCTTTATGTTCCAGGCTCTCTCCAGCTCCTCTCTGAGCCCTTGGTATTTCTCGAGTTTCTCGCGTTTCTTCTTTCTAATGTTTCCATCACTTGGGACCGCTACATCCACTACCACGGCTTTCCTCTGCCCTTTATCTATGATCACGATATCCGGTTAGTTCGCCATTACCATCTTGTCATTCTGGATCTGGAAGTCCCACAGGATCTTCGCTTGGTCATTCTCCACCACCTTCGGAGGTGTTTCCCATTTTGACCTTGGGGTTTCCAGTCCATACTCACATACGCACAGATGTTTCGTTAGACTATGCCAGCCACCTGGTTATGGCGTTTCATGTAGGCTTTCCCTGCCAGCGTCTTATACCCTGCAGTTATGTGTTGGATCGTCTCGGGTGCCTCTTTGCACAACCTACACCTTGGGTCTTGTCTGGTGTGGTATATCTGGGCCTCAATGGCTCTGGTGCTCAGGGCCTGCTCCTGAGCAGCCAGGATGAGTGCCTCTGTGCTGTCCTTCAGGCCAGCCCTCTCTAGCCACTGATAGAGAGGACCTCTTTGGATCAGCCACTTCAGTTATGGTTCCGTGGTATGTACTCCCATGATGGTCCCTCTTCCAGCACCTCAACCTATATGTGCGTGTAATATACAGTATATATAACACTTTCGGTTTCCACAGAGATCTTCAGATTGACAGAGTGTGGACAGGGTAACTAATACACAAAGATGTAGAGAGGGCAAGTCCATCACTGTAATGATCCCCACAGCTTTCCCTGACCTTTCGAGGACAGACCAGCACATTGACTTGTGTTTGCTGGTAGCATCAAGTAGGCAGATGAGGTATCAGTTGAAGTCGTGCAGAAAAGTCTCAATGTTAATTTTGACCCAGAAGACAACTGAATGGTAAGGACCTCAGCAGGCTGTCTGCGATATACGGTCTGTACGGTAAGCATTGGGAAATGGGCTTTTCGCTTTTAGTGACTGGCAAAAGACGAGAGAGATGAGAGATGTCAGAAATGGGAGAGCTGTGTATTACAGTGCAACAATGATCAAACCCTTGGATCTGTTCCAGAATTCTGTTTGATATTTCATTTACCAGGAAATAATGGAATTGCGAATGGAACTAAAACAATGTAAGAGAGCATTTAGTATAGGCTATTTCATGTAAGTGCAAACAGTCTCTGTGTTCACTTTCGATTATTTCTTCGCTGCCTTGCAATACAGAGGTAAACAACTGGAATTGTTTGATACACTTTCGTAATGGATTACTAAACAACATAATGCTGGTGGAATGCAAAGAAGTACAGCGCCGAACACGTGCACGTGAAAGAGCACAGTGTAAACATAATGAGCCATAACAAAAAGAACTCTCACCAATCTGAACTTTGGGTCAGGAAAGAAAAAAAATGTTGTGATTGAAACCAGAGATGGGCATTCTGTCCTTGGGACGGTGTTGTATGAATCTCATTCCAATTTACGATTGTGTCCCACCTGGTGTTGATTCTTCACCAAAAATTCACATTTGAAATATTTCACAATACACTGTACAGTATGTATTAGTGTATATACATCATACGCTGGTTGCCTAAAGAACGTGACAAAAGCCTCCCATTCACTTATTTGCAAACATAATCGATTGAACTGGACAAGACAGTGGCAGGCTGCCACCAGTGTTTGTCCAGTGGTGGCTGCCTGGCATTGTTTTAACTCCTAAAATGTCAAAAACCTTTACTTTACGGGTTAAAATGGCTTACTTTCGAGCCTGGGTCTCAAACTCCGGTCCTGGGGGGGACGCTGTCCTGCATGTTTTCCAAGTCTCCCTGTTGCAACACACCTGATTGAAATGATCAGATCATCAGCAAGCTCTGCGGAAGGCTGACATTGAGCCTGTTCATTTGAATCAGGTGTGTTGCAGCAACAGGGAGACTTGCAAAACATGCAGGACAGCGGCCCTCCAGGACCGGAGTTTGAGACCCCTGCTTTAGAGGAAAGGCTTGAAATAATCAGTTTTGCAAGATAAAATATGTATTTTGCCCCCTCAAATTAATCGAGTGAAATGCAAAACTGTGAATAGCCGGGCATTTTTGTGAAAAAACTCAGAGCTCCCAAATGTTACATACCGTAATTTCCGGACTTTTGTCACATGCTTTCAACCCTTCAGCTTATTTAATGATGCGGCCTGTTTAAAGATTTTTCCAACGGCCGCCAGGGAGCGAGCGAGCAGAAAAAATTACAGTGAGACGCTAAGAATTTTTATTTCTCCGCTCCCGCTGTGGGGGCGGACTCCTGGACCGTTCTAACCAGTCGACTACCGTACCGCCCCATAATAACATCATCTGAAATATTGAGATAAAAATGATTCAAACCAGGGGCACCGTGTCCATCGGGACTTTCATGGAAATATTTTTCATTATTCGCAGGTCGGCCTGGTCCCTATACCTTCTAAATAATGGGAGTCCTCCATATACAAATATATACCGTAAATTCCGGACTATAAGCCACTACTTTTTTCCCAAACTTTCCCAAACTTTAAAGTTATATTATTATTATTGTTAAGTTATATTATTAAAACTTTGAAAACGCTCTCTGTGTACCGTCTTTCTTTGTAAATATGTTTACATGTTTTAACGTGGGCACATGCGGCTTATATACAGGTGCGGCTTGTGTATGTACAACATTGGTTTTCCTCTAAAAATGTAGTGGGTGCGGCTTATAATCAGGTGCGCTCTATAGTGCGGAAATTACGGTATTGTAGCACTATTTTTATGTATTTATTCATTTATTTGTCGTCGTTAGCATATTTGGTATTGGAGTAATCCTAAAGTAATTCCAAGTAATCAAATTACATTACCTTACTATTATGGTGTTTGGATCACAAACTACATTTTTAAACAGGTAACTAGTGCCTGTATCAGAATACATTTCGAAAGTACTGTAACTCCCAATCCCCGAATGGTGAGGCAATGACCAAACGCCGGTACATGTGTTGCGTTACTCCGCAAGCCTGGTTATAGGTGGTGTTGTGAGATGACAACCACCCATACCAGGAATACGCCAAATTTTAAAACTCGTGTGCGCCAATTTCCATCTGCATCCTGTCTTGGTCCTGGTTCTGATTTGTTCCTTGTTGGACATATTTTCTTTCTGCTCTTTATTCAGTTTGTGGCACACGACTTGCAGCCATCATCATGCCGCGATTCGACAGTGCACATGCAGAAGCTGCCATTTTTGGCCAGATGGTTGGCTAACGTGGCCCCTGCAATTCCATGGGGTCCAGCGTCTTGGCCATCTGCCTGAGAGGCCTCAACTCGCCTCATATGCTTGGCATTTTGGCCATCCAACAAATTGGCACTACAAAACAAATGCTTGCTGTCCCATACGGCCACCAGATGTGAACTGATGGATCTCTTTATGTGGTTCTGATCGGCCTCCAGGTACTTGTACTTTTGCTTAAGTAGCAACTGCCTTCCGCCCACCCTGTTTTGTACTTTTTTTTTGGTCTTCTGGCTCCTTCCTGTGTTCTTTGGTGGCACGGCGAACTGGTTGGATGCACCTGAGAGCGATTGGTAAATCAGCTCCCAGTCTTCCAAGATGACCAAAACGTTTTGTTTGATCTTTTGTGTGAGCCGATTGCATCCTGTCCTGCTCCCGGTCATGATTTGCTCGTTGTTGGCCTTTTTTTTTCTTCTTCTGCTTCTTGTTCCGTGGACCTTGGCATCTCCCCGGCAACCCTCTTTTGCTTCCTCTTCCCATCATCGTGAGCCAGATGTTTACTCCATCTTCCCCTTTCGTTGTGGTGCTTTTATTTCTTTCACCTTGTACCACCTAAATTTCAGTTGTTTTTTCCCCAACCTTTCTGCAGCATTTTTTTGTGCTTTGGTACTTACCGTAATTTCTTGGAAAATAACACACACACACACACACACACACACACACACATTCATCTCCCCACTGACACCCCTTTCCCAGAATCAGCCTTAAGAAACAATGTTTCTTTTGTCTTCGATGTACTAATGCATATTACACTCTGCGATTTGCTGTTTGTTTTTTTCTCTGTCTATACTTACGACTCTCGACCATCGTATGGGGCAAACTGACCAATCCATTTGGCTTGTTCAGCACACAACTTGCTTCTCTTAAGGCGCGTTGCCACGTTGCAATTTGTGGCCTAAGTTTTGTGGCATGCAACACATTGCAACGTGTGAACCCCGAAGTCGGACAGACTTTTGTGGCATGCAACGTGTTGGACGCGTGTTGCATGAAATAGGACTTGCTCTATTTTCTTGCAACGTGTTGCATGAACCCGACCAATCAGAACGCGTTGCGCTATCACGTGACAAAAAAATCGCGTCGTTATGTAAACACGGAACGCGGAAGTATAATGGCGTCGACACAGAAATCCAAAAAAATCGAGCTCTCCCCGGGGCGACACCGAAAGGTTCATTAATTATTAAAAGTTGGTGCGATCCATTGGAAGGAAATTTCTGAAATGCCAACTCCTGCATCAGAGCGTTGTAAGCGCCGAGTTCTTGCCGTCTCCTGATACCCAAAATGAGCGTTTGGGTTTTGGCTCCTCTAGCTCGGCTAGTAGACCGATAGCTGCCAGTTCGAGGAGATCATCGTCGCTGTTGTATTGACAATTAGCCGCCATAGTCGCAGAACGAAATAACGTTAAACGCGCATTCGGAAAAATATTCTCGCGAGATTTGAAATTGTTTGCAACTGTTGCAACGTGGGAACACATTCGGTTTACAACATCAGATTTGCAATTTGTTTTATGCAACACGTTGCATAACACAAATTGCAAGGTGGGAACGCGCCTTTAGTCAGGTGACTTCCAAGGGTTGAAAGTGTTAACTTTAAAATACTTGGGATGTTCTTACACTCATTAAACCGGAGGCTTTATTTCATCTTTCTGCATAATGCAGGTGAAAGTTGCATTTTACAAACACAAGCGTTTCCCCGAGGCCATTATAAAGCATTAGAAGTCATTTCATGGATTTTGTGAAAATGAAGGCCTTATTAAAAAACATTACATTTGATGTTCATAGACATTAGAAATTTAAATACCACTAATAGAAAGTCAGTGTTGTTCACTATTTATTTTGAATATATCAATATTTAACCAATTTGATCGGTAGTACAAAGTTATGATCTATAGGCAAAACCCTTCAAATTGGCTACTTGGTCTAGTTCCAGTGCATAAAGCCAGGACGCAGGATGACTGGAATACTATGGCCTGTGGGCACATGCTGTGTCCAATGCAAAAAAAAGGAATACTGTACATGTCGGGAGAATGGGGAAATGAAACTTCAGCAGAAATGGCTGGCTTAGGCACATTTTAAAACCTATTTAAAGCCTGTCTACAGTCAACCTGGAGAGGCTTTGTGCAGCGTGTGCAAACTTTGCTCAGTGGATGTCAATGTGCTGAATAATGGCAGGCAGCAGTTTGGCGTGACTTCAAAACTATATTGTGTCAAATTGTAAAATGTAATCCTGCAAAATAATCTCTATTTTCCTTGAATGTATCTTTTAATCTGATCAGGTTTTAAAAAATGTATTATTGTTATTTTGTTTTTTTTTTTTACTGTGACTGATACTAATACTGTTAAACAACTGCAAACTGTAATACAGAATAGATCTGGAGAACTATACATATGAGTTTGTATGTGTGTGTGTGTGTGTGTGTATCTCCATCCATTCTCTGATACACTTATACCGTAATTTCCACACTATAGAGCGCACCTGATTATAAGCCGCACCCACTGCATTTTAGAGGAAAACCAATTTTGTACATACACAAGCCGCACCCGTATATAAGCCGCCTGTGCCCACATTAAAACATGTCAACATATTGCGTCATATGCCTTTCTTTTTGCATTTTCCATGATGAGGGTATGTTCACGCTAATTTCATTTCTGCACAAGACAAGAAGTTGCAGTCTTCCTCGACGCATATATTCCACCGGTCTTACTCTTACCTTTTCTACTCGAGCGCTGCTGGCGGCCGTTAGAAAAATTACATAAATTGGCCGCATCACTGAATAAGCCGCAGGGTTGAAAGTTTGGGAAAAAAGTAGCGGCTTATAGTCCGCAATTTACGGTACTCATAAGGGTCGTGCTGGAGCCTATCCCAGCTATCTCCGGGGTACACCCCGAACCGATTGCCAGCCAATCGCAGGGCACACAAAGATGAACAACCACCCGCACTCACACTCACACCCCTAGGGACAATTTCGGGTGTTTCATTAACCTGCCACGCATGTTTTTGTCATATGGGAGTATACGAGAGTACCCCGAGAAAACCCACGCAGACACGGGGAGAACATGAAAACTTTGCAGGTATTGCAAGATTTTGGGCTTTTACAATGCAATGTGTTCCCACACTGTTTTCTGGTTGACTGAGGTCCCAATTGCCTTCAGATCATTGACAAATTATTGCTGTGTACTTTAAGACTGGCCCTTTAACTTTCTTAAAGTCATCCTCACTGCAAGAAAGGCTCTTGCATGGAGCTCCAGACGGTGGGTCGTTTTGAAAATGTGTTGAATGTGCACAGCTGTGTGCCACATGGGCACCGGGCAATCTGAGGGAGATAGACTTTTGGTTGAATCGTATGGGATTAAATAGTTATTTAAATCAATTGTCATTGTTAGTTATTTAACTCAATTGCACACAACTTTGTAACTTTTATATTTTGACGCCCAACAATACGGTGCACCGAATGGTTGGGAAAATGCGGTAACTGTTTTCGCCAGGCACAAGTTCCACCTATGTACAATATATTCACCCATAGGTGGTTTTGCAGCATAGCAAGGGGTGGTTGCCATCACCGTTACCAAATTCCTTGCCACACCTGTTGGCAATGAATATATTCTGATCCCCCCTTTCGTCTTTCGAGGCCGTGGTGGGGCAGGCGAGCTTGTGGTGTTTAGTTTTCAGTTCCCCAACTCAGGGAGTCATTCCCGGAGGCGCCAGAAGTCTCAGAGTTCTGTGCAGGACTGAACTGAACATTTCCAAAGTCCCACCGATAAATGCCACGTAAAAATCAGTTCAAGTGTTTATTTTAGTGATCTTTAGCGCGGTGCTTTTTCCAAATTTTACTCATCCAACTTCACTGCCTTCCTCATTCAAAAAAGAGTGAAACCTGAGAAGAGCATGACTATCTGCATTTTTCCCCATTGCGTTTTATAACCAGGCTACCTAATTTTGGGGCCGAAACGGATTAATTGCATTTCCATTCATTTCAGTGGGAAGTATTGCCTCGATTTGTGAATTTGTCGAGTTACAAATGGGTTCACAAAACCAATGTCAAGGTCATAAGTAGAGGTTCCACGGTACATCGTTTTGTATTTATAAATAGTATAGTAGTAGTTATGTAACCAGGTTCTGAATCACTCAAGGCAAGCTAGGCATTGGCCGATATGGTAATCCAATTATTAATGAAAAGAAACATTCAAAACTTTAGTTTCCAATGTTGTTATTTTTAACCACACATTGGGTTAAAAAAAAAGTAATTATAACTTGTTTTCGGGTGGATTAATTGTATTTCATATCATTTGAATGGGCAACATTACCCCGACTTATGAATGTTTCAAGTTACAAATAGCCTCACAGAACCAATTAAGTTCGTTATTTCAGGTCTCACTATACTTTATTAGTGTGACAAAAAACATGAATATCACGTTTTTTATCGACGGTTGACGGCAAGGAATGGAAACGATGTCTACTTGCATCATGACGTTTGTGCATCGCGGTTAAGATGGAAAGATTCCATCCATCCATGATTTGATCCCGCTTATTCCTCACAAGGGTCGCAGGCAGGCTGGAGCCTATCAATGGCAGTCATCGGGCAGCAGACCCTAAACTGGTTGGGAAATATTCCAATCGATCATTATTGCCATGTACACAGGCGTAACCATGGCAGAATATGGCCCCTCACTGGCGCACTCGTTTTTTTTTTTTTTTTTTTGCTAACTCACAATTTCATGACCTGTGATGAGATTGTTCTCTGCATTGTTCTTGAACTTTACCGAACGATGCTAGTGGTAGAGACTGCTGCGCTCGAAGACAAGTACCTGCCCACACAACAGCAGGACAGGATTGGCCAACCAACGCAAAGCTGACCTTGCTGTGCTGTTTAATGAGCTGGGAAAATGAAGGCTTTTTTGGCCGATGCTTGTCAGACATGATCGACTGCCAGCCCGTGCGCCTTTCTGAGGCCGATGTCTATGCGATGCTTACAGTGTATGTGCTGTCTTTAGAGTGTTTCATTAGCCTGCCACGCATTTTTTTTGCAATGTGGGAGGAAACCGGAGCACCCGGAGAAAACCCACGCAGGCACGGGGAGAACATGCAAATTCCACACGGAAAGATTGGAGCTGGAATCGAACCCGGTACCTCCGCACTGTGAAATCAATGTGCTAACCACTCGCCAACCGGGCCACCTATCTTGTCAAATAATTATCTTGTTCTTTTCAAATCCACATGATTGGCAAAAAATAAAGGAGCTCCGCTCATGATTTTGTTCTGACAGGTACTTACAGTTTTCTAAAAAAGGCATGAGGAAGTATATACCATTGCTATCGAGAATCACGTGAATGTGACAGTTACAATCCATATCTTTTTGCCATTGAGCTTCTTTCTATGGACATTCTGCAGGTGTGAAGAGAGAATTTGTTACCCTGAGGTCAAAATATTGACACCATGTCAATCAGAAAGAAGGAGAAGAAAAGGCTGTTGAATTATTGAAAGCGCAAGAATAAAGAGACGAGAATAAAAGAGCCCCTTAGATAAATGGCAACTTGACCTGCCGTCCCCCTTGGGATTTATGTCAGTCAGCTCTCTTACAATCACTCGGATAAACACAAGCTATATACAGATACTCAGAAAGAGATCATCAAATATGTCAACAACAACAAAAAAAAGAAAATTCACTCTGTGTCAGCAACCTTCAAATGTTTCCACAGTTCCGTTTGTGGTCAATGAAGTGACATTTTATTTACCTCACACTGTTAATTAGGGATGTTCTGACCAGGGTTTTATATCGCCGATACGATCATCTGAGTGTGATCGGCTGATCCTGATACCTAACGTGGATTCGGTGTAAAATGTTCAGTTTTAGAGCTACTACGATTTTTCTTCGATAATCGATTCATTACTCGATTTTTTTTTTTTTTTTAATGAATCAAATTATTATTTGTTCAATTTTTATCCCGGTATTATTAAAAAAATAGAATAGTGCTTCAAGTAGACTTTGCAGAAAATGCACAGATTTTGATTGAGTTCCTATGTCGGTCTGTAACATGTCACAAAATAGGGAATCCCCCCCCACCCCCAACTCCCCAAGTAAAAGCAGCTGTTTGCAAATGTCCTTAATTAAACGGTTACATATTCCTGTAGCTGTAGCGCGAATATGAAATGAATTTTGTTTGAACAGGTTCGATATCGGGCTTCTGCAGAGCTGGCTGGTGATCGGATCATTTGAATGTTGTTGAGTTGCAACAGGGAGAGATGGAAAACATGCAGGCTAGTGCTCCTCCAGGACTGGAATCCCCCTCCACCCCACTTTAGAGGCTTTGATCGAATTTACGGATCACCTTTTCACGATTATCGGCCACCGATCAATCGGAGCACTCCTCTTAAGGAATGATATATTAGAAATAAAAACCTGAACATCTCATGGAAAGATGAGCAACCATAAAACACATTTTTCACAATGTTATATACCTTCTGTATATTTAAGAATTGAATTGCAGAAAAAAAAATGAATTCAGTGTAGTGCCCAGCACGAAAGCGGAAGAGTGTAGAAAGCAAAAGGAGGATGAAGTCCCTTCTCATGTTCAACCGCTTCCTTCATTTGCTGTTTTCCAAATGCCCCACCTGCTTTTATGTCTTGCTTTGGCTTATCTTCACAGGCTACGGTGGGGTCGAGGACCTAGCGGGGGGGTCAGTGGGGGTTAGCGGAGACCACAGACGGACCCTGTGGCCTGATTTTGCCTCCCGCAGTTTTGTGCTTTGCCCTTTAGATTCCCCCCTCACTTCCTGTCTCCTCCCCAGTGAGTTTCCTGTGCATAATTATCGCCAGCTGTTTCACTGGGGATAAATAGGGCCATGGGGACAACAGTTTTGTCATTTGGGAGTGATGGTAAAAAAAGGAGACAATTGCCACAATTGGTAGCAGGCTACAGAAATTAGCATTCTTTGGCGTTTAAGAGAACATTCAACTTGAAATAGTTACGTCCCTTTGGTATCGGGGTCTGAGGGACATTGAAATTGTGTGAGTGAGGGATGAGGAATTATGCAAGCTATGGAAGAGCGATCAGATACTTCGCTACAGATGTTTTGCTTTTTGCGTCTTTTTCAGGCCTGAAAAGATGGAAAAAGATCCGTTACACTGGTCTTCATTTTGCCCCATATGCTCCAATTTTTTCTGTTCGCGCTATGAGCTTTCCAAGAGTAGTTGTTGTTGTTATGTTATTACTTATTTTCTTAGCATTAGCGGCTGTTTGGCAACTGTATTGACCTCCAATCCATCAAGTCATTTCTTAAAAACATTCCTGTTCTGCAATGCTTTGAACATCTTTTAATCGCTTTGACCCGTTTTGTGCTTTGTTGATCTTTTTTGATGTTTTCGGTTTAAAGTGTACGTTTTTATCGTGTGTTGCTCGATTCTTGTTGTTAAGTGTCTATGAGGACTATGAAAAGCCATTCTTGAATGAATTTCCGTAATTTCCGCACTATAGAGCGCACCTGATTATAAGCCGCACCCACTACATTTTTAGAGGAAAACCAAGTTTGTACATACACAAGCCGCACCCGTATATAAGCCGCATGTGCCCACATTAAAACATGTAAACGTATTGCGTCATATGCCTTTCTTTTTGCATTTTCCATGATGAGGGTATGTTCACGCTAATTTAATTGATGCACAAGACAAGAAGTTGCAGTCTTCCTCGACGCATATATTCCACCGCTCTTAATCAGAATCAGAATCAGAATCAGAATCATCTTTATTGGCCAAGTATGTAGAACACACAAGGAATTTGTCTCCGGTATACACGCTGCATTAGTATCATCATAAACAAGAACATGACAAATTGGTATGGAAGGACATTTCATAATGTAAGTGAACCATAGTTTCAAGCAGAGCTAAAGTGATCAGTGGTAGAATACAATACTATTACAGTTTGTACAGTTGGTGCAGAAAATCATTGAACCATTTTAGAGAGATACAATATTTGTTGCACAAGAAGAGTGACTACATCAGTGACTGTTTAGGGAGTTAATGGCTAGAGGGAAGAAGCTGTTCAAGTGTCTGCTGGATTTGGTGCGCATGGATCTGTAGCGCCTGCCTGAGGGGAGTAACTGGAAAGGTGGTGGGCAGGATGCGGGGATCCAGGAGGATTTTCCGTGCCCTTGTCTTGATTCTTGCGGTGTGCAAGTCCTCAAGAGTGGGTAGGGCGGTGCCAATGATTTTTCCGCCGTCCTAATTGTCCGTTGAAGTCGGATTTTGTCCTTCTTTGTGGCGGCCCCAAACCAAACCGTGATGGAAGAACACAGGATTGATTCGATGACTGCCGTGTAGAACTGACGTAGCACCTCCTGTGGCAGGCCGTGCTTCCTCAGCAGCCTCAGGAAGTACATCCTCTGCTGGGCCCTTTTCAGGATGGAGATGGTGTTGACTTCCCACTTCATGTCCTGGGAGACTGTGATTCCCAGGAACTTGAAGGTCTCGACGGTTGACACAGGGCAGTTGGATAGTGTGAGGGGCAACTCTGGAGAAGGATGTTTCCTGAAGTCCACGATCATCTCTACCGTCTTGAGCGTGTTCAGCCCGAGGTTGTGTCGGCTGCACCAAAGCTCCAGCTGCTCCACTTGTTGTCGATACGCAGACTCGTCGCCGTCTTTGATGAGACCGATGACCGTGGTGTCGTCTGCGAACTTTATGAGTTTGACAGCTGGACTTGTTGAGGTGCAGTCGTTTGTGTAGAGGGAGAAGAGCAGTGGAGAGAGGACACATCCCTGTGGGGCTCCAGTGCTAGTGGTGCGTATTGATGATGTTGTCGCTCCCAGTCTCACCTGTTGTGTCCGTCCCGTCAGGAAGCTGAGGATCCACTGGCAGATCGTAGGGGACACACCGAGGTGGAGGAGTTTGGGGGTGAGGAGTTCCGGTGTGATGGTGTTGAACGCAGAGCTGAAATCCACAAACAGGATCCTTGCGTAGGTCCCTGTGCTGTCGAGGTGCTCGAGGATGTAGTGCAGACCTATGTTGACTGCGTCCTCCACAGACCTGTTTGCCCGGTAGGCAAACTGAAGAGGGTCCAGCAGGGGTCCGGTGACGTTCTTTAGGTGGTTCAGCACAAGGCGTTCAAAGGACTTCATGACCACAGACGTCAGAGCGACAGGCCTGTAGTCGTTCAGTTCCGATGTTGCCGATTTCTTGGGAACTGGGATGATGGTAGACTGTTTGAAGCAGGATGGGACCTCACACAGCTCTTACCTTTTCTACTCCAGCGCCCCTGGCGGCCGTTAGAAGAATTACACAAATTGGCCGCATCACTGAATAAGCCGCAGGGTTGAAAGTTTGGGAAAAAAGTAGCGGCTTATAGTCCGGAATTTACGGTATTATTATTATCATTATTAGATCGAGATGTGTATGTGTGTGTGTGTGTGTGTGTGTGTGTGTGTGTGTGTGTGTGTGTGTGTGTGTGTGTGTGTGTGCATATTGTAAAAATATATATATTTTTTTTTTGAGGGGGGGGGGTAATTCCCATATCCACTTCAGAGCATTCAAGGGCCATTGACAGCTTCAAGAGAGACCCCAGACAAGATTGCTTGAGGATCTCTCCTGATAGAGTGTTCATGGAGACGGGAAATGAATGTGACAGGCCCATGAGTGGGGGGCCAGCCTAATCAGCCCTGTGGATTGACGATCATGTGCCAAGCATCCATACATGTTGCCTGCTGTCATTCAGGAATTAAACTGGTATCTTACGAGACTTACTTTTTTAAAAAAAGGAATCCAAAAGCAAAATGTATTGTAACACAGCACTATTATGAACACAACTTTAAAACGTTATCTGCTATAAGAGCAAACGTAACGGCAATTGGCAACATCTAATGAGTGTTTCTATAAAATCACACATGACCTTCTCATACAAAAAAAACAGATAGTGTTGTTTATTGATGAAATATAAAGCCGTTGGTGTCACCGCACCTCTGGTGGCATGTGTCGATCTGCGTCACCTTGTGTCACCTTCTCTCCGTAACCGTTGAAGATACGACCCAATTTATAAGATCCGAAAGTGATTGATTTTAAGTCTTTTAGCAAAAAGAACTTGACTACAAAATCCCATTAAATTAATGTTTATTACATTATTCCACAAATATGCAATATGCGCACGAACACGTCTGTCAGGTGGCTGCTTTGAAAATTCTGTCGGAAATCGCTGATGAACACATTTCCTCGACTCGTTCTTATCAAACTGTAAGAAATAAAACACATTGCCCTTTCAAGCGAACGCCATTATCAGGAAATCCCAGTGAAATCGGTGCAGACCCTGTTTTACACAAAAAAGTAAAAACTTTTGATTAGGATGCAACAAATGGCCCGGCAAGATTTCACCTTTTAAGGTTTAATCTTGCTACCCTACCCTGGGCACACAGCAGTGGTAGCTCATTGTCCTATCCTCTTTACTCTGGAAAGAAAATGTGGTCCCTCTTGATGTCACAACGAATACACGCAATCAATTGGGGACCCACCCGCTCCCTGGCCCCCTAAAACAAAAAAAAAACATGTATATTGAATAGAAAAACTGACAGAAGTTGTCAAAAGTAAAAACTGCTTCAAACCACACTGGCGCCCGACAGTACCGGAACTGACGGCACCTTACGACATTTTACTGAAAATACGTCACACCATTCGGTGCAGCATATAGTCCGTATTCGGTTATTGGTCCGATACTGATTATTTTTATTAATTAACGTCATAAATTTTGTGAAATCTCGATTCATTTTCATGACCTTTCAACACGGCTGTCACCTGTTTGGCGAAAACTTCAGTGACACACAAGAGCAAAACTGAAACGATTGCGTTTGAGTCGCCCACCACGACTTTTTTGGACAGATTTAAATGACATTTCTGGGTTTAGGGGGGGAAAAAAAATTGTCTCTGATTTGAAATCAGCTTCAGCTGTCAGTGACTTGCACCTTGTAGGTGTTTCCGTGTTCATTCCCTACTTGGATGCATGGTGGGTGTGTCAGAATTTTTGACGGGGAATGTGTACTATGATTTTCGGAAACCTATTCCTTCTCATTTTATTGCAATTGATAAAATATTTGTAAAAAAAAAAAAAAAGTGAATTGAAAATAAACAACTACTTTATCACAGCCCGATTTATTGTGCTCAATTTGATCCAGTTGTTCACAAGATCATAACAGGCGGGTATGAAAACAGATGTGAAAATAACGTGACTAGTTATTTTTATTTTAACTGTTAAATCATAAAGATATAAGTCTTTGACAGAAGTTACATCTCAGTGTAATGCTGTTAAACAAGAAATTCAAAGATAACCACATTTGCTGTCTTAGTCATGCAGATAAGCCAATATCTGTTTTTTTTTAAAGCAAATTCCATTAAATGAGTTTACAATAGCAACACAAGTACCCTCATCCTGCCACATTCAGTTCACAGATTCTTTTCTCTTCATTTTAATTTTGCCCTTTTCGTCTAAAACTTCACTGAGTGAAACTTCAGCCCTTGGGGAATAAAGAGAGGTTGAAAAGTAGCCTAGCTGCTCCACTACTCGCAGCCTATTCCCACACAATGCTGTGAGACTTTTCCAGAGTCTCTCAGGTTGTTATAAATCATCACAGCTTTCATCGGAGTCACAGAGATTTTTTTTGTTTTTGTTTTTATGAGGGTTTTACCGATAAAAAGAATGGATAGTTGCCAAAAGAGTAGCTCCCTGGCCTCATAAGCACCCATCCATTCATCTGGAGCCTATTCCAGCTGTCTTCGGGCAATAGGCGGGGGGACAGTGGCCCCTGAGGACCGAGTTTGGACACTCCTGATTTAGAGTGTTCCATTAACCACCTGCCACGCATGTTTTTGGAACGTGGGAGGAAATCGGAATACCCGGAGAAAACCCACGCAGGCACGGGGAGACCATGCAAACTAAACACAAGTTATTGTCATTAAATTACTTTACAGGCACTAAGTAGCTAGCTAGGCAAATAAGGAACGGCTGCGACCGCGAACATCCCTATAACGGTGTAAAATTAACAGTCACACGAGTTCAAGTAAAACCCGAATTCTTTCCACTCAAAATAGTCACATATAGCGGTACTATCATTACTCTATGAAAATAAACTTTGGTGCAGGGTCATAGTTGCAGTAACAGCTCAGAACATTTGCATCAAGCTCCATGAAATTAACAGTCAAGCTACTACGAATAAAAAAAGGCAGTAATGTGACACCAGAATATTAGAAAGCTCAAAAATAACGAAAAATATAGCACCTCTGCAACATGTATATGAATACATAAATTCCCGCCAAGTAGGACGGGGGCATGTGCAAAAAAATGTAAACAATGGTTCCCAAGTAGAACAAACATCCTTTCAAATGAGAAATGGCATCTCAACTTTACGAGCTGACAGCCCGCTTCCTTGATCAGCCAGAATGTCGGATACATTGAATAGACAGATCCTGTTCACATTTATACAGGGTGCAGAGAGGTTAGCTCTTGCAGCAGTGGCGCAGGCTCCAGTAAACCGGTGCATCAGCCTCCCGAACGAGGACTACTCTGACAGGTACATGTTCAACTGCGACACTGGTGTAGTAACCTGCCGATGTCTCTGTTCTTGCATGATTCCCACCCAAACTCAATGACAAGGAACCGGGCCTGGGTATCTTTTGGTATATTGTACGCGTACATTATTTCTGCACTTTCTCACAAGCTATTCAGCTGTTTCCAAACATGATGCTAGCGTGGTATAGCTACAGCAATCTTAATGCTAACATAAACAGACAGGGAGTAACTTAAAATAGGTTGGCGTAAATGTACCAATGGAGCGCAAATGAAAAGCATGACTGACGCAACAAGTCACACGTCATCATGGCACATGTCAAACAGTGTTAAACTGAAACAGGAGACTTGTGGAGTCACTTCAAATTCCTCGTAGTTATAAACTTAGATGTCGGACACCCCCCTGAGGTCCACTCCTGTAACTAATACTGCCTGGCTGTAGTTCACTGCTGTACTATACTGAGTAAACAATAGCGGGCCGACTGAGGTCACATCCACACGGAAATGGGGTCAATCTTTACCTCATTTAAAAAAAAAAAAATCTATACCGTATTTTCACGACCATTCGGCGCACCGTGTTGTTGGGCGCAGTCTCAGTAACGGGTGCTATTTCTGTGTTTGACACATACACAAAACGCACTGTATTATTGGGCGCAGCCAGGCATGGTAAAACATACGCCAGCTTAAACATACGGCATGCATGCACGCACGCTAAAAACACGTTTTTAAAAAGGCAACGGAAGCAAAACTGAGTTCGGTTGTACTTTATTTAGCCATTTAACAATGCACTCACGTTTTTCTCTTCACCTCTTACACGCTCACTGACTGGTACAAGCTAGGGACGTGCCTTTAGCATCCTCTTATACGCCCACTCTTCACTCATTGGCAGACTACCGCATGCCTGTCGTCACTCATGCCCGCCTTTTCTCTATATAAACAGCGTGTCGACCTTAAGCGCTCTCAGTCAGGCTTTGGAACTCGGCTCATACACTTAGATGCTCCGCATTATAAGGCGTCCTGTCCATTTGGGAGAAAATTTAAGACTTTTAATGGCGCCTTATGGTCGTGAAAATCCAGTATATGTTTGCGTAAACATGGAATTGTTTCAAGAAATTTGCATGTGTCCATGCCAAAATACTTCAACTTACCTGAACCGCCCTTGTGGTTGTTACAACAGTTGAATTTAAGAACATGGGCTGCATAGAATGTCTTGTTTAAGACCGACCTTAAAGGCCAAGTGTGAAGTAATTTCATTCATTCATTCATCTTCCGAACCGCTTGATCCTCACTAGGGTCGCGGGGGATGCTGGAGCCTATCCGAGCTGTCTCCGGGCAGTAGGCGGGGGACACCCTGAACCGGTTGCCAGCCAATCGCAGAGCACACATAGATGAACAACGGTACGGTTCCTTATACCAGAACAATGGTTCTGGTATAAGGAAGCCCCAACTATCAATGCATCTATTTTCTACAGCAAAGGATTCCTCATTGGGCATGCCAGTGTTCTTATTCCAAAGAGACAGCAAAGATTTTTAGTTTCCTAGCAACTGAACGTGTTGACGAGTTGTTTTGTATAAATCAAGATGTATTATTTATCCTTTTTTTTTTTCCTGCATTATACCATTATTTGTGAGCTATCCCCACATCTGTTGTGTTTGTCATCGTCCCGGTAATTTTACGCTTGACAAATTCACTGCTAATAATTTCGATACCAACGGCGTGATCATGGAAACGATATCAATCAGCGTCAGTTTACAAGTGGGTTTTTAGCATTTCCTGTGGAGAGATGTCATTTTTTTTCTCAACTGTCTGAAGGAGAATGCTTTTTAGCAGCAATCTAATTTATTTGGCTTCAAGATGACAATGCTGCAGCGCGGTGGAAGAGTCGATAGCACCGCTGCCGCACCTCCGAAATGTCTTGAATAGCACATGCATCATTTCCCTGTGCTGTGTGCATTCTTTGTATATACGTGAGGGACACCAAAAGCCTTATAGGTGAAAGCAGAGCCGCGCGTGCTATCGTGCGTATGTCAAGCATGCATGCATTTTTACATGTGTGGCAGTAAATCAGTACCTTCGGGTCTTGAGAATCCTTTTAAGCAAACAGAGGGATAGTCGTGGGTGCGCATTTAATTTCAGAGTACTCAACACGCATATTGAACAGATCAACCTTCATTTGGAATCTTTATTCGATACGCAAAATAATGTCAGTAAGGACGTGTGATGACTAAAACAAATACTAGGCCAACATTGCCTTGAATTTTGTCTAATTTGTTCGGTTCTTTACATGCATGCGTGCATACATACAAACATACATAAATTAAAGAGCTATCTTGATAATGGTCATGAAGACTGTCAAAAAAACTGTTCTACATTGTTAACATCACTAAGCCGCAATGAGTGTATTCTTATGAATTAGTAAGACTTTGTGAAATGCACAGTCTTACGTAATGCAGGGTTGGGAGGGTTACTACCTACCAAGAAGCTGTTTAGAGATGCGTCTCGTAACCATCCACGCTCACATCCGCATACACACCTATAGACAATTTATAATGTTCAATCCAACTACTATGCGCGTTTTTTGTAATGTGGGAGGAAACCGGAGTACCCTTAGAAAACCCATGCAGGTACTGAGAAAAGATGCAAACTCTACACAGGACGTCCGGAGGTTGGATATGCACCCATGACCTCTGCACAGTGAGGTGGATGTGCTAACCAGTCGGCCACCGCGCCTGTGTGGAACTAAAGTACACATATTATAAATGCACAAAAAAAAAAAATATGCCGGGAAATATTAAAAAATGATTCATTGAAAGGAGAGGAGAAAAGGTACCACAACTTGAGCGAGTATAACGGCCCGTTCGGTTTGCTGGCCCCAGTAACCCACTCAAAGTTACCGATACATTTCAAAATGAGCCAATGTTTTTTTTCTTTGATTTGTTGAAAAAAATGAAGATGATGTGAACAAAAGAAATGAAGTCCTCTCTCCATCGGGATCTTTAAAATGCCCTCGGCTCACCACCTACTAACGCATCGCGCACTGAAGAAAGAGGAAGAAAATCACTACGTAATTATCACAACATTGTTCTGCTAAAATTGAAAGACAAGAGAATAGTTTCAGTCCCCAAGCACATACGTGGTGTGGAAAGGCCTCTAAAATGTGAAACCCTTTTAGTGCCTATCCCTCATCCTTATGATCAAGCTGATGGAGAGGAATGTATTAATTACTTACAACAACCGCTACCAGTTATGTGGAAAAACACGAGGGTGATTACAGTAAATCACATCACAAGTTGTAAGACCCGTAGACATGATTGATCATACTGATCAAATAAAACCAGAAATAGATTTGGTTTTTTTTACTTTTCTGTGATGAGAATAGATGATACCAGTGATTATTCTGCCGATGCTTTTTTAACATCAAATACTTTTTCTCTTTCTCTTGTAGTCATGTAGCTGCTTGACTGTTTCACATCACAGAGACATCATTAAGGCACCAGTTTGTCAACACAGTGAGAAACGTTAGTTTAACAAATAGAACACTAATTGCATGCCTCTGACTCACCATAAAAAGACAAAACAAATAAGCAATAAATTTGCCTTAGCTCACATTTGCTTAACATTCAAACGGAACCGCTTCATTCCGTTTGATACTAAAGCAGAGCAAACACATACCAGATTTCTAATATTGTAAAATATTTTTAAGACGTGAAGAGACCCCACACATGACGAGTAAGCAACGTTGATGTGTCTCCTTACATAGTGTGTAGGGCACTCTGGCCACCAACATTGCACACCACTCGCATAATGAAATCAGCCAGATTATCAGTACTGAGCTGTGAGAGGTAGCATGGTGGCTCAGGTCATTCAGACTGAAAGAGTACCGTATTTTCGCGACTATAAGGAGCCATTAAAAGTCTTAAATTTTCTCCAAAATGGACAGGACGCCTTATAATGCGGAGCGTCTAGTGTATGAGCCGAGTTCCAAAGCCTGACTGAGAGCCGACACGCTGTTTATATAGAGAAAAGGCGGAAGTGAGTGAGAACAGGCATGCGGGAAAGCAGTCCGCCAATCAGTGAAGGGTGGGCGTGTAAGTGGCCGTGAGTGAGGACGTGAGTGAGGCAATGAGAGTGACTCTGACAACGAGAGGGAACCCGGCGTTTTTGATGGATTACCGGTACTTGCACAATTGTTCAATTCGGATACAGAAGATGAGGACTTTGATGGATTTCTGGTTGATGATTGATCGAAAAACGTGAGTACATTGTAAGATGGCTAAATAAAGTACAACCGATCTCAGTTTTGCTTCCGTTGCCTTTTTAAAAATGTGTTTTTAGCATGTCTTAGCATGCTAAGCTATGCTTCAAGCTAACGCGTTTTTAAGCGTGCGTGCATGTATGTTTAAACTGGCGTATGTTTAAGCTGGCGTATGTTTTACCACGCCTGGCTGCGCCCAATAATACAGTGCGTTTTGTGTATGTGTAAAATACAGAAATAGCACCCGTTACTGAGACTGCGCCCTGCAACACGGTGCGCCGAATGGTCGTGAAAATACGGTATACAAAGATGTGAAAAAAGAGTAAATAGAAGGAAAAAAAGAAGAAGCTCGGCTAAGTACTGTACTGTACTTTCCGCGCTATAAGGCGCTTCGGAGTTTAATGCCCACCTTCAATGCATAGCCCATTTTAAAACTGGTTTCATACATAGGGAGCACTGCGTTATTAGGCGCATAGAATAGAAGCCACAATAGTGGCTCCGGGTGCGTAATGCATCCACTAGAGGGAGCTACGCTAAAGGGAATACAATACAATACAGCTTTATTTATATATAGCACTTTCACAACCACTGCATATGTAACAAAGCACTTTGCAGTTCATTTAAAATACTAACCCCCAAGAAATTAGAATAGTGATCCATATATAAGGCGCATTGGATTATAAAACGCACAGTCAGCTTTTGAGAAAATGTAATGCTTGCCTTATAGTGCAAAAAAATATGGAATTAGGTTGTCTCTTAATGACTTTTGTGGTTGCAAGTTTACAGTGGCAAATTATTATACAATTATATAATCACTCAACATAAGCAGTTGCTGCGCTATTTGTGTAAATATCGGAAGTATTTCATGTGTGTTAGTTGTATGTTAGGCAAAGCAACAAGGCAAATGCCTTAAAAATATACAAAAGAAGCTGGAGATCGAAAACAACTGAAAGCAGCCTTGGCTGCAAAAGAAATAAAACACGTGGCAAAGAAGAACTGATCAACCAAGTTCCATCCATCCATCCATTGGCAATCATGGCCATCTGAAATTTCTGGAGATTCCTGAGCCATTTCAGGGTCGGTCGATCCAGCAGATAGGACTGCACCCTCCAAAATATTATGGCTACTGGTTGTAAATGTGTTTTTCTCGGCAAGGCAGACAGCAAAAAAAGGAAGTAAACATTATTGAACCAATCTCAGTGAAAGCACGGGGTGTGATTTTTGTCCATAAGTAATCCCATCAATCCCATCTTGACATTCACTACAGCTCTAAATGTTCATTAAACAGTGCATTACCCTCTTCAATTTTTTTCCAGCAAGTCTCACAATTAGCTTTGTGGTCATTAAAGTGAATTTGACTTGACTGACTTTACAAATAAACAGGCCCTGTGAATTAATTAAAGGTTTTCTATGCTCGCACTCATAGACTATTTTCATAACTTTTCTTGATGGCATTTTTTAATGAACACCATTTATTTTATTATTATTATTTAACACGTTTGCTATCTTAGTTTGATGATCAAACACACAATGTCCTGATTCAATATTCAAGGTTAGCAAATTTGAATTAAAAGATGAGAGATGGTATAGCAAAGAAGGCAGTTTTCGTCATATTTCATAGACGAGGCAACTCATTGCGCATCACACAAACACAGCACAGCACCTACAAGCATTTAAAAAGGCAACTGGAAATGACATTCAAAAGCAAAACAGACAAAACAAAAGGAGCTTACAAAAATGACTAGTCTGTACTTTGATACTTTGACGGGAAACTTTAATCACAGAAAGAAATAAAAGTGAGTTTCTCAAATATCTAAAAGAAATAAAAGTGTTTTTAAATCGTTGAGAGAGCCTTAATCAATGATATGTTTAACCTGGATTTGAAAGCATTAACTTCCATTGGCAGCTTATTCCATTTGTGTCCTGATGTCACATATGCCTTTGACAGGCTACAAACAGGTGCAACTGTTATGTGTATGATGGGAAAACGACCCCCCCCCTATAAAATAAACATATAAATCGCTGCCTGTAAGACTCTGTGAATCTAGGATGGCATTGCAACTGGGAATCAATCTTCAACTAAGGATTAATATGGACTTAAAGTTTGCCAGGTGGCAGTCATTGCATTTTAAAAATCGCCACCTGCCCGTTTAAGGGGAAGTCAACCCCAATTGTTTTTCTTTACAATACTGTAATATGTTCTATGCAGCGCCCCACGGGTAAAACCTGGTTAATATCGCATTTGGAATATGAGCAAAGCAGTCAAATCTACCCTTTTTTTTTGTCCTCTCAGAGGGCGGCCATTTAAACACTTGCTGTCGACTGAAAACGACCTCCCAGTTCAGGTCACGACCAATCATGGCTCAGCTTCGGACAACAGATTAGCCATGATTGGTCGTTACCTGAGCCCTGAGCAACTGTGAGGTCATTTTCATCTGAGAGAAAGTGGTACAATGGCCACCTCCTGAGGTGGTTAAAAGTGGGCGGATTTTGCTGCTGAACTCATATTGCACAAATGCAATATGAATCAGAATGCTGTTTTTTAGCAAGGTGACTTATTTGTAACATTTTTTGTTCCATCTATTTGCTGGTCAAGAGCATTGCTCATCGCAGTGTGACACGCCTGTTCGTTGAAATGGATCTTCCTCCTTTGCATCTTGCAGCAACCGCAACACCTTCCAATGGACCCGCTGCCTTAACCTTCATCCCAGCAAGTCGATGAAACGTCACTGTTAATCTTGATTGTACATATGTGACCTTTTACAAGCTTCACCTCCCTTGTTCCCAAGTCATTTATACAAGTTGGGTTAATTGGATGTTAATTGGAGAGACTATTGTCCATGCTCCTTAGAAGACAGTGAATGGGTGGATTGCTGTCGTATCTGATATCCCTGAACATGCCAACATACCTTTAATGCATTGATTAATGGGCATTGGTTATTTTCTGCAGCCGGATTGATATTGTCCTCTTCACTTTACATGTCAAAAAAACCAACTCAATAGTTTTTAATTTGCAGGTTTTGGATCCCTTACATTTTTATGATTGCATGAGCTTGCAGTCCTCGTAGTATTTTAGAATCTATGTTGATTTTGACAATACATTGAGAGATTGATTTTTCCAGATTTTTATTATTACGATAAACAAGTAGAAACAAAATGTCAATTAGACATTCATAATAAAGACCCAATGAGGAGACGAGACACTGGATTCTGGTACCAAATCACTCGAGGGCGAAAACGAGGAGAAGCGCTAGGTTTCAGTTCTCTGCACGTCACCCATGTATCTCCCGCTCGCCCTCTTATTTATTTCTCATTGGGAATCTAATAGATGGGTGTGTCCAACCTAAAGGGTGAGGGCTGTTGAAGACACACTGAACTTGTTTGACTATGTGAGTGAAAATACGTACATGTGTGCAATCATGACAGAAACACCAAGTAAGTTGCAGCTGGTGTTGGCAGATACATCCACGTCCGACCTTGCTCTTATTTGATCTTAATACTTATCTCTTTTCAACCACTTTCTCAGAAAGCTGGTTGTGTCCCTCAACTGTCAAACAGTGCACTAAGCATTCTTTACTATAAATGTGAGCATATCTTTATTAAAGCATTTTGTCTTTATTATAAGCGTAAGTTTACTTCATTTGCAGTCAAATAATTTATCATTGCAGGCATAAGCATTCTTCATTATTCAAATGTGATGAACAATGACAAAGGAAAAAAAAAATCATTGCAGGAAGTCTATAGGGGGAATGTAATTGCTGCCTTAAAGTGCCGGAAATACAATTGAAATGTCATGCTGCACACAGTGGTTGGCTTTCCATCCCTCCTTCCATTTGCCCTCTTTGAATGCTTTCCCCATCATTCAAAACACAGGGAGGCCTTTTCAGAAGCTTGGAATAGTTTGCATGGCAGAATAGCAAGCTAATTAGACCCCCTCTCGTGATAGATGACAGCGAGGGTACAGAATGTGGGCATAAGGGCAATATGACACACCAATCGCGTCACAACCATCTGCCCAACTTAGATGGCTTAATTGGAAGAGCGATGGGGGATGATTTGGGACTCGGCCTAATGCTTGAGCTGACCCAGTGTAGATGGCTAATTCCATTTGGTTCAGACTTGCCGACCATGAATCAGACCCACCCTGTTTTAAGGCCCTGTCACACCTTGACGATTCAGCCAGCGTATGCCGACGTTCAGATTTTCCCTAAAACGCTGGCATACGCTGAATTATCGATTTTTTTTTTCAATTTTGGGCGTATACATAGCGCATTCATAACGGGCTGGACGTATACATAACGTATCAGTAAATTATATAGAACGTTTCGATAACTTATAGATAACTTATTCCAACGAATGCCTAGCGTGTTGCCGGCGTACACAACTTATGCCCAACGATAGTCTAATTTATGCATAGCGTGCAGCAGCGTATTGCCGACGATCACGTGGCGTAGTCTATAAAAGGCTGGCGCTCGACGTTTCAAGCCCTGTCACACCTTGACGATTTAGCCAGCGTATGCCGGCGTGGAAAAATTTGGCAAATACGCTGGCGTCGTCGAATAAGTTATGGGTAAGTTTTGTATCGTAACAGCACGCTGAAGCACGTTGGTATCACGTCGAAATGCGTCGAGTCGTCGAGAAATTTTAAGCATGCTTAAAATTTCTCGTCAGATATCAGCGTATGGCTATACGTCCCGTATCATGAGCCATAAGTAATAGGTAAGTTATGCGATCGTTGCACACGTTCAAACACGTTAAGTGTAGGTTACTCATAAGTCCAAATACGTCGAGAATACCTACTAGCTGTTCTCCAACATCCGTGCCTTTCGGAACTTGCGCTTGGACATGCTGACCAGGCTGTCACGCACGTAGTTGGCGAAGGCTGCAGTGGCTGTGATGGGCTGAGGCTGTGCGAGACCTTTGATGAGCTCCCCAGACTTTTCTTTGCCATGACGCTGATGTTGTTTGGTTTATTAATGACACAAGTCATAATGGCGTTTGATTGCTGCTTTAATAGCGTGAATAGCAACTCACAGTAACGATGGCAAGCCGCACCTTGCCTCTTGGGTTATACCATTTTAACTAGACCGGGGGGGGGGGATAGTCCCCAAACAGATGTTGGTACTGCAATGTCTAGTGCAGTTATGATTTGAAACGTCGAGCGCCAGCCTTTTTATAGACTACGTCACGTGATCGTCGGCAATACGCTGCTGCACGCTATGCAGCAGCGTATTGCAGTTCCGAAAGGCACGGATGTTGGAGAACAGCTAGTAGGTATTCTCGACGTATTTGGACTTATGAGTAACCTACACTTAACGTGTTTGAACGTGTGCAACGATCGCATAACTTACCTATTACTTATGGCCTGCGTGATACGGGACGTATAGCCATACGCTGACATCTGACGAGAAATTTTAAGCATGCTTAAAATTTCTCGACGATTCTCGACGCATTCGACGTATACCAACGTGCTTCAGCGTGCTGTTCGTATACAAAACTTACCCATAACTTATTCGACGTACGCCAGCGTATTTGCCAAATTTTTCCTACGTCGGCATACGCTGGCTAAATCGTCAAGGTGTGACAGGGGCTTTACTCCTCTGGGTGTGATTGGATTGTTAAGGTCAACAGGGGTCAATTGTTTGCCTCGGGATCCCACCTTGGTGTTCGTTCTAAATGAAGGATAAGGTGAGTTTCAAGTTGAAGTTGAATTTACTGAAACTCAAATACCAAGTAGATCAGTTGGTGTCCTTGGGTGAGCATGATTGGGAAAGGTCTCGTTTTCCACTAAATCAGGGCTCGGCAACCCAAAATGTTGAAAAAGCCATATTGGACCCCCCCTAAAAAAACAAAAAACAAATATGTCTGGAGCCGCAATATAGTAAAAGCCTGATAATGAAGGCAACGCATGCTGTCTGTATCTGTATGAGCTATATTAGCCTACTGTCAACATGACTAAGTTGGCTAGAAATACATAACGAGCATCCATGATTCAACATTTTTTCCTCCTTGCAGTTCATCCTGTAGAGCATGGGTGCCCAAATTACGGAAGATCTACTTTTCGATTGACGAACCTCCCGCATACGCGCATCTGCACACACTTACACACTCATGCCGTAATGAGCAAAAACCATAATGGCCGCTAAAATGAACGAGGCATGGGACGCACTTTTGCAGCGTGCTAACTATCGTAGCTCACGTGTACCGTTTAAAAATGCTTCTCTCGGCCGCCCAGATTCCCATTCTTTGCAAGTACCCTCGAAATCCATGAAAGGCTGTTTTTATTTTATTTTATTTTTACAACAGCCCCCTGACTGACATCCTGCCCTGCTAATAGAAATGTATGTCGCAGGCTATGACGCAAATCCTCGTTGACAATATATTGACACTTAATATTTATTCGACACATTTTTACAGCATTGGAAAACGTTAATAATTATATTAAAACAAAAAATACATATTTCCCGCCCCCATCTTTTTCCATTTTGTATTTTCCATTTTTGAAAAAGTTCCATGGAGCCACTAGGGGCACTCTTGAGCCGCGGGTTGCTGACCCCCCCGGCACTGAATCAATCAGCCGCTAGTGGGTGATCAGACATAAATACATATGAAATAACTAATCCGTACCATAAAGCAAGGCAAGGCAGCCTTATGCTGTATTTATCAGTGTCTCCGAAGGACAACCGTTCAATTAACGTATTGTATCACTATCTAGACCAGTGGTAGGGAACTCCAGTTCCTTGAGAGCCATATCTTGTCTGTTTTGGATCTCTCTCTACTTCAACACACATGTTCATGATTCAGCTCATCAGCAAACTCTGTATACAAGCCTGAAACGATCATGATCAATTGAATCAATTGCTGCAGGTGTGTTGGAGTAGGCAGGATAGGGCTCTCGAGGAACCAGAGTTCCCTACCCCTGCTCTAGATAGTGATACAATATGTTAATTGAACTGTTGTCCTTTGGAGACACTGATAAATACAGCTATGTGTCATAACCATGGTAGCAAACATTAGTGTCATGTCCCGTTTTCGGCAGTAGGTGGCAGGCGGTGCATTCTGGCTGGCTGCACACCTGCTACCTATTTGCCATTAAGCACCTGCTTTCTTAGGGCTGTCTTTCTGTATCTTTTCAGCCAGACAATTGCTTTCCATGCCACTGCTTTGCCCGTGTGTTGATCTTTGCCTCTCGTTGTATTTAGTGCGCTAGTTAGAATCGCCAGCTGTTTTGGTGTAGTCCTTCCTTCGTTTATATCGTATTCGAGTTTATTTGTTCCTTGTCGTTTGTGCGAGCGTTTTTTGTTATTGAGTTTTTGCATGTTCTCCTGGTACTCGTTTTGACCAGCGTTTTTTGTTATCTATTTTCGGCGGTGCGGTTTTTGTTAATAAATATCATTTTTGTACGGAGTTCTTGTCTTGTCTGCTGTTTCGGGAATCCCATATTTCCAATTTGTTGCGAATGAAGCGCGTTCTTTTCAGCTTCGCTCGCAACATAACAATTAGGATTCTTCTGGAGCATTTGGCCCAAAGGTAACATACAGACTGAACAAATGGGCTCCAAGGACTGACTCTTGAGGGACCCCACATCATTGCCATTCCATCAGATTGAAAACTTCCCATGGTCACAAAGTACTGGAACTCCTTTCATCCAAGTAGGACCTGAACCATTTTAGAACTATTCCATTTAATCCCTCCCAAAATTGTACATTTACTGAAAATTTGACAGCAGTGTATTTCAGCTTCAAGAGAAGAAAACAGCCAAACGTGTTGAATGCCAAATGTTAAATTCACAATGAGTGTTTTGGCCACACAAATGAAAGCTGTTTATATGAAAAAAAAAATAAAAACAATTGCCATTATGGGCTTCAATTCTCTACACTATAATGTTTCATTTGATATTAACACATGACACATGGAAACAGAAAAATTTTGCATGTATGTTGCAGGCGCGATACAAATTTGTCAGGTTTTCCATGTCTGATTCTTTCCACTGTGTTTTATAACATTTCTCCAGAACTAATGCATGTTCCACCCATTTCATACAAATGTCCCTTTTTATCCAGTATTTAGCTACTTAATAGTTGCTGAGCCTACAACTCTCCCTTGCCACTGTATAACCTCTTAAAAGCTACATTATTTGTCTGGCCCCTCATATTTTGCCCATTTAGATGACACATCTGATACGTGAGGCCTGAATGAGATGAAGATATTTCCGTAAACCCATTAGGCATCACTGCAGGAGAGATCTTGTAGCAAGATATTCATCAATGATTTGAGAGCCAACACAGCATTTGGCCTCAAATACCAATTTTCTGTTTTGTATTTTTGTCTTGTTATGTTCCGGGCGGATGAAAAAACAGCAGCTGAATAAAAACACAACAACTTTACATGACTCACTTTCTCTTGGTAACATCGACATTCGGTTTCAGTCACGCTACTAAATCAGGCCCATCACTGCTCATCCATTTTCTGATCCGCTTTATCCTCACAAGGGTCGTGCGGCGCGCTGGCACCTATCCCAGCCGTCTTCGGGCAGTGGGCGGGGGACACCCTGAACCGGTTGCCAGCCAATCACAGGGCACACAGAGACAAACGATGATCCACGATCACAGTAACCGCTCGGGACAATTTTGAGTGTTCAATCAGCCTGTCTTGCATGATTTTGGAATGTGGGAGGAAACCGGAGTACCCGGAGAAAACCCACGCAGGCATGGGGAGAACATCCATCTACGCACAGGAAGGCTGGAGCTGAAATCGAACCCAGTACCTCTGCGCTAACCACTCGCCCACCGGGCTGCCCCATCACAATTCACAGACAAGTAATTGATTAACTGAGTGTAATACTCCGCAGGATTGCGCTGCTCTCATTTCTATATGAAATACAACAGAAGAGATTTATTAGTTTTGTGGTCCAGAATGTTACAAAAGACCACCGATCAAGCAATGTTTCAAAAGCCTTTAGGTCTTAGCCGTTAAGTTCAAACGGTGCTAATAGATGCATTCCTTTCTGGTTTCGTCACTGCTAACCAAGGTTGTAACTGCAATCAATATGACTGCGATGAATTAGCACATTATACACATTACAAGGAATCCTTCCCCTTCTCAGAGGAAGGAAAAGTCAGAAGAACAAAAGAGCGTTGCGCTCGCCAAAAGGCCATTGCTTTATTATGAGACTGATTTACAATGTCACATCTCAACTGGAGCAATAGTCAGAGCCAGGCTGGTCTTCATTAGTGCATGTTTGGCTTCAGGTAAACGTCAGATCCATAACTATTGTTGCAGGGTATCACATAGCCTGTGTAAATACATTTAATTAAAGGAGGGTGTCTGCTCAGCGCTGCTTGCAAACACAAAGTGGCAGCCAAGGTCTGTTTTATAGTAACCACTAGCCCACCATAACATTCCCTCCTAATGTAGCCGTCATATGCACTTGCCTCAAGATATAACAGTAAACCGATGCAAAGGGTCATCGTGAAAAGGCATCTGCACATCATAACACACGGGGATGTTCATTTTCTTGAGGTCAGATGGAACAATGCCAGCCACCCACAGACAACAGATTGCCTTTGACTCTTCCTCTTCGGTGGACTCCATCGCTAAACATCCTACAGAAATTTGACATTTATTTTTGCCAAAACAGCAATGCAACCTTCCTGTGTGACGCTACAGGGAAAGCAAACAAAGAGAAAACAGAGCAAAGTGGTTGTTGCCGAGGGTGAAATGCATTGCTGATGATTTGAACAGATAGATACGAGCTGTGAAACAGTCGTTTAGAGTGCATTGTAGTAATTTGGTCTGTGAAGTGGACGGATGATTTTAGGGGTGTGGCGTCAGAAACTGGATTGATGGATAGGTGTATTGGCTGTGGATGGAACATAGGACCAATAGTGTTTGTGAATACAAAGAGCTATGAAAATGAGATACTTCATGGAAGTATAATGTATATTCCAGTGTGCATTAAATACGAGTTATATCATGGAGTCATTCGCATTCGCACACACTTCTATTTTGATATATTTCACTTTCATAGTAATTTATTCAACACACTGGTATGGTCATGATGGGTCCAACGAGATCTAATACTTGTAATTTACTCCTGGACAAAAGAAGGAGGACACCAAGGAGAAAACAATGCCATAATGCATAACAATTGGCAATGATAGCAGAAACAGGAAACGAGGCGCACACTGGCATGTTAGTCCGCAATGTTTACTAAAAGTGTACTTACGAGGGTTTTGTCCCACTGTGTACAACGACACAACAGGCAGGTCGAATCGTGTGTGCAGTGAACTTTTTTGAGACATGGATTGACAGGTGGAGAGGAGACGTGGCACATTGGTGACACTAAAATCAAAACCCTGACAAGTACCGTATTTTCACGACCATAAGGCGCCATTAAAAGTCTTAAATTGTCTCCCAAATGGACAGGACGCCTTATAATGCGGAGCGTCTAGTGTATGAGCCGAGTTCCAAAGCCTGACCGAGAGCGCTTCTGGCCGACACGCTGTTTATAAAGGGACAAGGCGGGCGTGAGTGACGACAGGCATGCGGAAGTCCGCCAATGAGTGAAGGGTGGGCGTGTTAGAGGATGCTAAAGGCACGCCCCTAGCAGGTACCAGTCGCCAATGAGTGAAGGGTGGGCGTGTCCCTAGCATGTCCCTAGCAGGTACCAGTCGCCAATGAGTGAAGGGTGGGCGTGTAAGAGGATGCTAAAGGCACGCCTCTAGCAGGTACCAGTCGCCAATGAGTGAAGGGTGGGCGTGTCCCTAGCATGTGCCTAGCAGGTACCAGTCGCCAATGAGTGAAGGGTGGGCGTGTAAGAGGACGCTAAAGGCACGCCGCTAGCAGGTACCAGTCGCCAATGATTGAAGGGTGGGCGTGTAAATGGACGCTAAAGGCACGTCCCTAGCTTGTACCAGTCGGTGAGTGTAAGAGGTGAAGAGAAAACGTGAGTACATTGTAAAATGGCTAAATAAAGTACAACCGAACTCAGTTTTGCTTCTGTGGCCTTTTTAAAAACGTGTTTTTAGCGTGCGTGCATGCATGCCGTATGTTTAAGCTGGCGTATGTTTTAGCATGCCTGGCTGCGCCCAATAATACAGTGCGTTTTGTGTATGTGTCAAACACAGAAATAGCACCCGTTACTGAGACTGCGCCCAACAATACGGTGCGCTGAACGGTCGTGAAAATACGGTACTTTTAATTCACAGCAACACATTAAATGAATATGTGAGCAACTCAAATTCCCAGGTTGTAACTGTATGCAGTGTTTGTTCCAATACCTTAAAACGACGAGCTGATTGCATCCATTAATTATGGTGATGATGGTCACAAGTGCAATGTTAGAGGAAGGAACCAGCTGTGAATAGCAGGAAGGGGCTGTGCAGTGAGAAAGATATGCCAGGCTCAATACACTGGCAGCCCAGACCATGGGAAAGCTCCCTACACCCAACAGAGTTCCACACATCAACAATACAGCGGAGAGGTTAACAATGACAAAGACCCTCCCAAAAAGCAGCCTTTGCGAACAATTTACACAAATGCAGAGTGCCAGGCCGGTCCTGTTTACACTCAGGCTCACCCACTCCTCTATCTCAGTGTGTGTCCGCATTTTTCAAACGCCAGGTCAGATCAAACTTCCCGCACAGTATTTATTTGGGCTATGACTCAACAGTGCCCCCATGGGAAGAATTTCAAAACTTCAGCTCAGATTTGACTTGATAAAGTTGTACTATGTACGACGTGGTCTGATTTGAAACATGTAATGGCACATAAAGGAATTGAAATGTGCAATTCTAAGATCAGAAATCTTGAGTGCTGAGCTACACGCAAGACAAATTTCATTATTTGTGCATTCTAATGCAATTGAATTCCAATATTTATAAAGGAGAAGCATAACACTTTTTGGGAAAGTCTGTGATTAAACCTCTCAAATCTCAGCAATTTTATTGAAATGATAAGTTAGAGCAAAAGAGGAAGGGATTGGATTTGTAAAATATTTTGTAACCCTACTACCAAGTCACGTGTGTTAGTGTATGTGTCTTAGGTTGTTACATTATTATTTTTCAGCCATATGTGTGTGCGAGTGTGTTGTCCATGTCAGCAAGTGGTTGGAGGATTGATTTGAATTGCCAAAATCATGTAAAGCCCTTTGAGCTGTATCTTATGTATGAAAAGTGCAAAACAAATCAAGTCGAATTGGTTACTTGATATTTTTCTGTGAGAAGACAGATAATTTTGATACAACATTTTCATTAACTGTTTGCATTTTTTTAAGGGTAAACAGGCCAGGCATTGAAGAAATGTCGTTTTTGCAGAGTGCTTGCAAAATGAGATTTTTATAGCTCCAATGTCACTCAACTCCGCTCGTAAAACACTCGCTAGAAAATGTGTACTTTCCTTTTTTGGTTCATTTTTGCCCAACTCTTTGCTGTAAGTGTCAGCGAAAATAACCCTTCGTTCTAGTTAGCGATCTAGCTATGCCTGCAAATAAAAGTAAGTGTCTTGTAGTGGAGTCGAATACTTCTCAAAAGCCACAAATCTCAAAGTCCAAGAGAAAAAAGGCAAATCAGGGTTTTTTTTTGTCAACAAGAATGGACAGAGGGCTTTGTAAGTTTGTAAGTACATATAAAAAATGGAGAAAAAAAAAGGCCCATATGACACCAGGTGTCTCCTGAATGGTTTTGCTGTACATTCATCTAACCTTCGAAATAGTATTAAGCACAGAATTTATTGCACTTAAAATTCTGTGGACTGCTATACAATACCTGCATTTGATTTTGGAGGGCTGTTCATCTGTTAGTAAATAACAAATAAATACATAACTAAATAAATGTTGGATGCTGGATAATGTACACTCGCCCGACTTGCGAGCGGGCAGCATGGAATCGGTTCCTATTCATTGACGGAGTGGATGTGGGTGTGAATGTTTGCTTGCCTCTAAATGCGCCCTTGCGACTGACTGGTGACCGGTTCAGGGTGAAGTCTGCCTTCCTTCCAAAGTCGGCTGGGATAGGCTGCAGCAGCCCCGCAACCCTGTTCGGGATAAGCTGCGTTGAAAATGGACAGATGGATAAATACATGTTTTTTTATATGTTTTTTTTTTTTAATCCTACACTTGAAAAATAATGCTGTCTTAAAAAAACGAACATTAAAATCAATGAAACATGAAAGTAGAAGCATGTTTTGAATTAAAACTAACAAACCCACTCAGAAATGAATCAAACTGTTGTGAATTTAAAAAACAAGTCAAAATGAAATGAATGAAGAAATTCCAAACCTATTAGAACCCCGCTACTTACACCATGACTGTATATCACTGAAACACAGTGTTTTGCTATGCACATTGTGCAGACAGCATGTTCAAAGCCCAGTCAGGGAGGACAATTATACAGGACCATTTTATTTATACAGTATGTATAGTATAATTGTATTTATACAGCTGCTGTTGTAACAAAGCACAAGTAACAATAAAACAACGAAAGCAAGTGCAAACAGTAGAAAATGTAAACACAAATAAATGATAACTAATATACAGTAGATACCAGAAAACAAGAGAACAGTGTCAGTATCATGTTGAGTCGAAAGCCGAGGAATAAAAATGTGTCTTAAAAATGTCCAGAGGAGGGGGCTTGCCTAACATTTAACGGAAGGTCATTTCAGAGGGAAGGACCGCCAACAGAAAAGCCTCGATCCCCCTGATGCTCTGCTTAGTCATTGGCACCTCTTTTAGCATCTGATCTGCAGACCTGGAGCACTGTACGCATCTCGGAGCCCAGAGAGGTAACCTGTAGCGAGGCCATTTAAAGATTTGAAAACAAATCAAGTATCTTAACAAGAACTCTAGAATGTACTGGGAGGCAGTGAAGAGAAGCTAGATTTGGGGTTATGTCCTCCCTCTTACGGGCTCCAGTTAGGGGGTAACGCCATTTTGGACCAACTGGAGACGCTTGAGGGAGGAGTGGCTGACTCCAAAATAAAGTGCATAACGGTAATCTAGCGGCGAAGTGATGCTGTGTGTTTGTTGTTGAAATATTACACTTCAACCAGGTCCTGTTTGGTTATACACTTTTCTAGCATGTTAAAGGACATGCAATAAAAATAAATCAAGACATCATTTCTCAAATTTTAAGGGTGTTGGGATTCAACTGAGTGGTTTGAGCAGCCGCCAAAATGGGCTGAAACACTGCAGGGAAGGCTGACACTCACACACCCCATGACATCATAAACTAGAACATACAAACATCTGTCAAACCACACTTACAATTTTCCACACATGTCTACAGTATGTAAGTGCAACTTCCCTGAGAAGAAAAAGGATGCATAAACTCACTACAAACGGATCGTTTAGAATTAGCATTGAAGTATAACCCCTTCCAACCTCTCTCAGCATACAATAGACCGTATTGTTTAATAACCATAGCTCTGTCATAATGTGTATATATTTATCGTAAATGTCGGTCCATTGCTCTCTTTTCATAACTCCCCGCATAGCTTCAAAGTGTAGTAACCTGAACTCATTCAAAAACGCTCCTTTAACCTTCGGGCAGTCTATTTAGAGCTGCAACAACATCCAGAATTTGACCCGTCGTTCTGCCAATCATTTTCCACTGGGTGTAAATCCGGATAGGGTTGTGCGGTTGGTTGGCAGATTTACAATAGTGCAACTGACTCTTGAACTAGATCCGTGATTTATTTCCAAGAACACGCTCAAAGGACTTATTTATATAAAATATCTGAAATAGTTCACTATTTGGGGAAGTATGGTTTTGGTGTAGGAATAAATGAGGACAGATACGTTTAGAATGGGGTCAAACACAACTGGAAAGTTTTATTAAATGTATTTAAATTATCAAATGAATGATGTATATTTCTCCTGAGTCTTTTAATAAGGAAAAAAAAAGGACTTTAGTACCTCTTTCCCACTGAAATTAGTGGGTAGTAGTGATCCGTGGCGACACGCAACCAATTGGCATATCGTCCCTTTCCCATTGCCAACAGAAGGCGATTCCGCGATCACAACCCGCCTCCCATGGCGTGCTGGTGGTCACGGATCGACACTGGCCAGCGAGCCTTCCCCACTGCCCAAAAAAGCGTGTTTACCCGTGGTTTTGCCGCAGTGGGAAAGGGGTACAGTATAGGTAAGTTCACAATCTTTTGGATGGTCGATGGAATAAGAAATCACACACCTCTCCAGGGTGTACGCTGCATTTCACCCTAAGTCCGCTGGGACCAGCTGCAACAAAACTTGTGGTTTTGAGCGGTAAATATAAAATAGATGTCAATCGGAGTCGCCGATCGTGTAGTTGTACACTTGCCTGACTTGTGTGCGGGCAGCATGGGATCATTCCCTCTCAGTGACGGTGTGGATGCTGGTGCGAATGGTTGCTCGTCTCGATGTGTGCCCTGTGACTAACTGATGATCAGTTCACGATGTAGTCTGCCTTCCGCCCAAAAGTCAGCTGGGATAGGCTGCACCACCCCACCGCGACCCTCTTCCGTATAAGTGGTGTTGAAAATGGATCGATGGATATCATTAAAGTGGAACCTCTGAAGTCAAATGTGTGTTGTCATACAATTTGAGGTTCACACTTGTTTCTCTTCTCATCATATTTATGCCACAATGCTCCGACGGAGGTGTATCACGTTTGTCAGGAAAAAAATGTAACTGCTTTAACAAACAAAGTACCATATTTTCACGACCATAAGGCGCCATTAAAAGTCTTCAATTTTCTCCAAAATGGACAGGACGCCTTATAATGCGGAGCGTCTAGTGTATGAGCCGAGTTCCAAAGCCTGACCGAGAGCGCTTCTGGCCGACACGCTGTTTATAAAGGGACAAGGCGGGCGTGAGTGACGACAGGCATGCAGAACTCTTTGCGATGCTGGAAAGCATTAGAGTTCTCCCTTGGGAGCTCTGAGCTGTGCTGCATGAGTAAGGTTTACAACAGGTATCAGTGACATGGATGCTTATTCATTGAAGAAAAAAGAAAGAATATTTTCCTAAATAAATTCCAGAGCTGTGGTTCTTAACCTTGTTAGAGGCACCGAACCCAACCAGTTCATATGCGCATCCACTGAACCCTTCGTGAAAAATAAAAATATGATTCGCAAAGTGTTCCTTCAGTTTTGCCAGTGCAAGAGGAGAGTTGCTCAACGTGGCGTGACAAAACGTGCAGATATGTGATTCCGTGATGTATATGAATCTATGTTGTACATATTCGTCCGACGGGATCATGTCTACCGAGATTGAAGTGCCAACTCGCTCGTTGTGTTGCAGTTACAGATTCGTTAGTTTTGTTAAACGTTTGCACAATGGAAGCGCGATGCTCACCAGTCCAAGTCATGGCAGCAACTGAAAAACAAACGAAAAACAATGGCATGATAAAGAAACAAAACAAAATGGCCTTATATGAAAATAAAAATGGCATTATATGTACTTTTCAAAAATAAAAATACTTTTTTTTGTTTCTTTACTTTATTTGCCTTTTATTTATTTGCTTCATGGGGTTTTTTTTCCCCAAAATACTATACTCATAAAAAAAAAAATGTCCTGGGTGTGTGCTGCAAGGGGCTGGCTCGCAGCCAAGACAGGAAGCCTTATTTTGGAGTTTTCTGGACTGTGTGTGTTTTTTTTAGACACGTCACAAGGAAGCAGTAACAGCTCAGACAAAGTCTGAAGTGACAGCCGAAAAAATGTCAGCTAGGTAAGAGTTTCTTCCTTCACAAAAACAACGTCCATTGTCTGAATCTTTAAACCTACTTCAACGAATAAGAAGACAAGATGCGCTACCCATCACCATGTTTTTCGTACTGGGAACAAAATTTGGCCCAGGAATAGTCGTCAATAGCGGTGGCCGTCACCTGCCGAAATTTTTTTCGACAGGGGCGTGGGGTGTGGCATGGTGTCATGCATCGAAAAGTTTTCGGCGACGGGACGTCATGTGATGAAACATAGTCATGCTGAAAAAATGAGTGTCGACGGCAGTTGGGGGTGGTGGTTTTCTGCCGACCGTGAAGCCCAGGACCGGCCTGAAATACACTGGCCGTTCAGGAAAATGAACACATTTCCTCGATATTCCCAATGGCCACCCCGCCCCAATGATACTGTTTACGACCAATGGCGATAGCTCATCCATTTTATTTGACAGAGAGTAGACGTTTGCCAATGGTAACATATTTCCCCACTATTCCCGATGGCCACCCCGCCGCTGGATGCAGATGGTACTGATAACGATCAATTGCAATAGCTCATCCATTTTATTTGACAGAGAGTAGACGTTTGCCGTGGTAATAGTCGTTTGACATTTTTTATATCTCCGCACTATCTCTCGGTCGCTTGACAACTACGCTGAAGCCTCTTCTTTTCCTCCTTATCTCCCCTGGGATCTCAGGCGTGGTGAAGTCGAATCTGTCTGAGAACCAGTAAATGATCCTGAGAGTAGATAAAGGAGCCAGTGTTGAAGCTGAGGGCGGCTTGGTGCTCGACTGGTTAGTGCATCGGCTTCACGGTGCAGAGCTGCAGTGTTCGATTCCGGCTCCGGCCTTCCCGTGTGAAGTTTGAATGTTCTCCTCGTGCCTGTGTCGGTTTTCTCTGGGTAATCCGGTTTCCTCCCACATTCCAAAACATGCGTGGCAGGTAAATGTAACACTCAAAATTGCCCGTGGTTGTGACTGTGATCGTGAATGGTTGTTTGTCTATGTGTGCCCAGCTGCGATTGGCTGGCAACCAGTTCAGGGTGTACACAGCCTGCTGCCTGGAGTCAGCTGGGAAAGGTTCCAGCATATCCGCGACCCTTGTCTGGATAAGTGGATCAGATAATGGATGGATTGATGGACGGATGTCAAAGTTGAAGGCCTCACCCAGGGCAGATTCAAAAAGTCCAGTAAGCAGTGTGAAAAGTATGGCAAGAGCTAGCAGATTTCAACGCCTTGCACCACAATTATGTTTGTGGGTCAACTAGGCAATCATGTACACAAATAAGACACAGATAATTACTAAAAACATAAAAGACAGCTGCGGCAGCCTGCTGCCACCCCGGTGGCGCCATTGTGATTCAAAAAGGATTGTGACATTTTCTTTCATGTACATTGTGGCGGTGTGTTAAGGCAAAATCCTACAAATTCTACCATTGTCCAAAACACTCTTGTCCCGTAATATAGACAGTATTCATTTTACCCCTACCACGATACAGAAACGGACATAGCACACTCTGCTGGTATCGCTCACCGCTTTCAAACTCCACTCAGGCCCTCGCATGTCTTAAACACACGTTATTCTCATCAGTATGTGTGATGTCAACCACAGTCACCCCGTATCTCTGTATGCTTTTGTACCTTTTCAATTTCCTGGTAAGCTAATCCTTACTGTTTTCCATTCCTCATCATGGCCTGGGGGGGAAAACAAGGCTGGGAGAACACATAAGACGGGAAAGGGTAATAAATTGTGCCTTTTGATATCAAAAGGATTATGGAAATGGTACACCCATGTGTATGCTGCTGGGTGGAAATGTGTATGAAACACAATGCCCTTTTAAGATATCATGATACAGCAACATAATGTCGTTACTTTAATAAGTACTTGAATTTAGATTGAGAACAATGTAAATATGTTGTTCCGCCCATATTCCAAAAGCCCGCACGTAAAACTCAATTGAGTCAAATGGTTGTTTGCTGATATGCCGCCTTTTAATTAACCGCTGGCCCTTTTCCACCGCGCTTGTGCTCGTGATAGTTCCGCGCAAGTACCCAGGTTAGCACCGGTTCTTTCATTTCCCACCACTTTTGTGCCAGATTCTGCCGCCAAATACGTCAGGGGGCAGGATGAGGGGTGTCATGACAATCGTGAAGTGACAAGCCGTTTGCAGGTTTTGCACAAACTGTTTGGCAGTGAAATTCCAGTACAGTTGTGTCCCACCAGAAGAGCGATCGCAGATGCGTCCAGATAGCACACGATCGCAGACTCGCAGCCAGTCGCGTGATCATCGACAATGTTTAAGGAAGATATAAACATTTGCTGATTGCATGACTGTTATACACGAGCAACAAATATAATCAATGCTTTGCTAAGTTGCCTAGAAGATGCTAACATTAGCACACTCATTACTAGGAATGGAAATGTGTACAAATCTCTGATAATTACCCCTGTTACACATCGTTGCGGTTCCCTGTACCCGTGACAACGATGGAGAGCCCTTAGTAGCATCATATTTTGTTGACGCCGCTTCCTGTAGGCTTGCAAAATACAAAGTAGCCTACATTGGACCTTCACATGAAAGCTAAATAGCGCTGGCGATCTTGGGTAAACATCAACGAAAGCGGTGGCTAAAACCAAACATGTTCTGCCTTGTTGTTGTCGTCATACTCCCGGTGGACCATTCCCTCGAAATCTTACATAAGGGTCATGAGTTTTCTGGTTATTTGAAATCATGAACATTCAACTCGAAGGATCATATCTCTCAAATCGTAAATGAAAGTTAATATGAAAGGCACCCCCCATATAGCCTCTGTGTTATGCATCTTTGTGAATGAAGCTATTTTCCAAATCTCGAGTTATTAAAGCACGGTCTCGATTGAACCCCAGAGATGTGGTCAGTCAGTGTCAAGGAGTTCAGTGGAGGTCAAGATGTGTGTGCGTGTGTCCATTCTATTCACCCCGCTCATGATTCGTGACGTCACGTTCTGTCGGCCCTCATTGGCTGCAATGATTGTTCCAACATTTTGCGATGTTGCGACTTTGCCAGGCATCCTTCTCGCGGACGGTCAACATAAAAACGAAGGAAAAGAAGGCTTTGTTGTGGCAATGATATGAGAGTGGATCTTGACAAATTGAAGCGACACATTTATGACCTCGTCGCTGCAAGGCAACATCAAAAGGCATGTCGACTGGCAGTAAAGTGTGAGTTGGCTTTTTTGTTTTTAATCTTTGAACACCGTCATTTTGTGTTCAACCGACGTGTGCTTTATTTTGTGCAGGAACAATAAAAAAAGGAATACCTGTGTTTAGAATTAAAACAAAAAACACTTTTTCTTTCAATTGCAAATATTTTGGTGAATGTACATCTGAAACTGCGGGATTTAGTCCCTGAAAGGTTAAGAACCACTGCATGAAATTCAAATGGTGAGTCAGAGTCTAAACCTGCTGCGCTTTAGAAAGGAAAGCTTTATGCCACAGGTGTCAAAGTCAAGGCCGGGGCCAAATCTGGCCCGCCACATCATTTGATGTGGCCCGCGAAACCAAATCAAGCATGTCAAGTTCCATGATGCTTGCTAAAGTTTGAACCAAACTTTCAAATTGTCATATGTAATCCACAATATCAGTCATTTTTCTGGACTTCTGATTATAAAACTAGTTTTTCATCAATTTGTTGTGCAATACGTGGAGGGGATTAAATATTTCTATGGTTTCTCAAAACTCATAACGGCCCTCCAAGGGAAACCGGAACTACAATATGGCCCGCGACCAAAATGAGTTTGACACCCCTGCTCTATGCTGTTCACTTTTGGCACTCCATGAAGAGAATTCTTAAAAAAATGTTTGTAAAACTGCAAGTAATGATGGATGGAACTCCACTGAAAACACATTGTCTCGTAATTGATGGCTCTCGGTGTTGGGAAGGAACAGCAATAAAATCAAAGCGTTTGTCGGCTGTGATTTCATGCGCAGACCCCTGTTATCAAATCGGCGGTCTCTCGCGCGCAAACAGCCAAGGGAGGAATGATGGTCGTCAATCACATGATCCTATCGTAGATCAGCTTGTGATACAGCTGCAGCTGCACATCCAATCGATTCCATTTTGGGGAGTATGAAGATTTCTTGAATGCATATAAAGCAAATCTGTCCCAGACAATACGGGATTTGGCAGTGAAGCACTCAGAATCTGTCGGTAGGCTTTTCTCAGATTTTCAGTGTTTGGGTTTCATTCCCAGGCCTGTTGCCCAAAGCCTTCAAGTTGAAGATTTCCTTTTTCTTCTTCGTGTGTTTGATGTGACAGTCATCTCTCAGGAATGTACACACACACACACACACACACACCACAAATATACACATGCTGGATGCAACGGGTGAGGAAATAAATCAGCTTTTCAACTTTTTGTGTCTATTGTGCTCGTTAAACTAATGTACAGCACAGATAGTTTTTTGATGTATGTGTAGCTATTCCCCCACACATCACTTGTGTGTCTGATTGGGTTTTTCTTTCAGGTTAAATGCTGCTTGCCCTCTAATGGCTTCCTTCTTTCGTCCAGCGGAAGAAGCGGAGGAAGGAATTTACGCGTGAGTGATTTGTCATCACCTGCCAGGGTGTTGGGGCCCCAAGCTGACACTTAAATACTTAATGATAGGCATTTTGGAGAAAAACTGTTCTCGATAGCGATTTCCTATTCTCAACACATGACCTTGTTTGTTCCGTGTGGGCTCATTCTGTGAAACTAGTTTCTGACAATGCATACAATGTGTTGCTCTTTCCAACTATTGCTAATATCTTGCTTTGACAGGAACATGCTAATGGAAAATGGGTTGTTATTGTACCAGTCTGTGATCATGACAAACTTGCCTATTGTTTGCGATTGAATCCTTTTCTTGGTGTTTGATCATCAAGAGTAACACACTTCTTTAAATAGTGGTCTCTGCTCTAACAAATGCAGGACATTAAGTCATCGCTGGGCCGCTTTGTCCAATAAAACTCGAGGTGTCAAAGATTTTTCGACCAATTGCTGGGAGGAGTAAAATGTATGGATGGGGGGAGGGTGACATTTGTTTGTTTCTGCAGCACTTTACCAACAACCTAGTTCTAAAAAATGCTGTACATTTAACAGAACAGACCATTGCTTAAAAGAAAAAAATAGACACGATGAATATGTAATTAAAATGTTTTCTCATTAAAATACAAAAGTGCTCAATTTTCATTCAAATTTAGCATACAGGAGGTGCAGAGTTGTATTCCCTCTTGAACATAACAGTAGTTATACATGCTGTGTGAAGCTATTAGCAGATGAGAGAGAGAGGAGCAAGATTTATGTCTCAAACAACCCACGTGAATGCTCCGTTTTCATCGGCAAAGTCGATACGCCCCCATTTTTTTTGCATGACATCAGCGAAGTCATTGGAGAAAAAAAATTAAGACATAATAAAAAGAACAACTTACATGGCGCATTGAAACTGTGATCAATTGTCACCAAAATGGACGTGGACATCTCAACTAATGTCCAATTTAACCTTTGAAAATATTAAAATAATAAACCTCTCTGTGCACTCACTAGAAGGGAATGATGAACTGAGCAGTGTATCTTCGTCTACTCTTGCACTGCATTTTTCTATATTTTTTGGGTCATATTAATAAATTTGATTCATGTAAACAAGACACCCAAAGATCATCATTACACATTGAAAGAAGGAAACACAAAGGCTCCAGCTGGGGAAACACTGCTATGTTCACTTTACAGCGCTTGTTGGTCAGCTGGGAAAATGGCTCCATCCCACCCGATAGGAACTGAGTCACGCATGGTTTTAGGACATTCAGCAACATTATTATTATTATTATTAATATTATTATTATTTTTACACTACAGTCAGTGGTCAATTCAAGTCAAATTTATTGATATCGCCCTTAAACCCATAAACGTCTCAAAGCCCACAGTTGACAAATAATTACATCCCCTGAGGACTGGTAAACCCCCCCCCACCCCACCCCCCAAAAAAAAAAAAACATCTGTGGAAAAATGAGAAACCTTGAGAAGGTACCGCAGATGGGGAAATCCTCCTTCCAGGATGACCAGGCTGCAATGGCTGGGCAACATTTTACACCCAACATGATGCTCCACAATGTTAGTTGAGCCAGTGTGAAAGTCAATTGAATCAGATGAAGCACTGCAGGAAGAGGTGAAGTGGGTCCTCGCCCAGTTGGTCTGATTTGTGGCGGTCCTCTGTGGGAGACTCATTGGCCCCAGCGGGACAGGGGTCAAATCCATGCCCCGTGTACTGCTGAAACAATGTCCTATGTGGAAAGAGGCATCCAGTAGCCAAGACGAACGGGCCGGCCGCAAGGATGTCAAAGGCAGACCCGCAATCGAAGCCAAATTGTTCCAAAGGGCGACTGCCAAGGATGTAGCCATTAAGCCATTTCATTCCAAACTCCGACCAAAACCCATCATCTTCCAAGTTAAATAATTGGAATGATTGCTCAAAATTACACAATGACACTCCTCTTGCTTGGTCCATCCCATTTGCTTTTGTTTTGCTTAATTCTTCAACTTTCTGAAGGAAAGAACCAGCAACCAATAAAACAGGAGCAAAGAACAATCCTCAGATTACTATTACGTCTTTTTTTTTGTGGTTCTGATTTTTGCTGCAGATATATTTTTAAATATAGTAGGGCGTCACAGTCTCGACTGGTTAGCAGGTCAGCTTCACAGTGCAGAGGTGCAGGGTTCGATTCCGGCTCCGGCCTTCCTGTGTGGAGTTTGCATGTTCCCCCCGTGCCTGCGTGGAGTTTCTCCAGCCACTCCGGTTTCCTCGCGCATTCCAAAAAAGGAGGGTGACGAAAATTGTCCTGAAGTGTGATTGTGAGTGTGAATGGTTGTTTGTCTGTGTGCTTTGCGACTGGGTTCAAGGCGACCAGTTCAAGGTTGAGCCCCCTACAGCCCGAAGACAGCTGGGATAGGCTTCAGCACGCCTTGCAACCCCTTGTGAGGATGAGCGGATTAGAAAATGGATGGATGGCTTGATTGATGGATGGATGGATGGAATATAAAGTAAGTGACAAAATTCATGCCATTACAGGGGCCCCTTAAAAAGGCAATTTAAGCTGGAAACCCCTCAGTCTGACTGAATAAAAACAGTTCTTCAAACGAGAATCGGCCACAGAAATGTGCAAACCCTTGATTTCAGTTGTTCCTGCTGCCGCTGCAATGCTCTGCATTGGCCTGCCGTGCTAAAGAATGATTTTAGCTGAAGGCGAAGCTCCTGATTGACTTCTTGATCTTTGTTCCCACCATTAGCTTTGGTAATGAGCTGTGGATAGTGAATGACAGAAGAAGATACAAGATACAAACAACCAATATAAGTTTCATCCGCAGGGTGTCTCAGCTTTCCCTTTGAGATCCAGTGAGAAGCACGGTCGTCTTGGAGGGGTGCAGAGTAGCAAGACGACTGGCTGCATAACCCCCCCCACCCCCCCATTCTCGGCCCCTCTTCCAGACACCCATGCAGACCACAACCTTGCACCACTTCCACGTGCCCCTGCCAAAATCAAATGTACTTTTTATATGAATATAATGGGCGGCCAGTGGTTAGCGCATCGACCTCACAGTGCGGAGGTGCAGGGTTTGATTCCGACTCTGGCCTCCCTGTGTGGAGTTTGCATGTTTTCCCCTGGCCTGCGTGGGCTTTCTTCGGGTCTTCCGGTTTCCTCCCATGTTCCAAAAACGTGCACAGCGGGAACACTCTAAATTGTCCCTCGGGGTGAGTGTGATTGCGGATAAGGCGGATCGGAAAATGGATGGATATAAATATCACATATAGAACTGTGATTCTATGTGGATCGGATAATGGATGAATAATACAGATTAAAAACAAAAAAGGCAACCATGTCTTCTGTTTTTCTGTCTTTCAAAATTACACACACATACATATATATATATATATATATATATATATATATATATATATATATATATATATATATATATATATACTTATATATATAAGCATATGTCTTACTTAATAGTTTAAAAATAAAAAAATGAAAATATTTGCTCTAGGAACCTCAATTCGGTAGCACAAAAGCTTTTGAGATATGAGCAGGCGGCTGGTTCTGTTCGTGTGATATTCAAAATAATGCGTTGGCCGTACATGAAATGTTACAAGGACAATCTTGATCTACATTTTCCATGCATGAAAATTGTAGATGTGTATCAAAAACAAAAACATCTCACTGAACAATGAACGGGGGTGTACAGAATGGCCGTTTCGGGCAGCTCGCCACATAGGCAATGTCCGGGGACTGAATGCGCCTTCACCAATGCTCCCGCAATACTGTGTTGCCGCACTAAAAGAAAAGCCACAAAATCCACCTCGGCGTCAGCGTTTTTGAGGCGAGAGCGACGTGGCGCTGGGGACGGCCACAGTCCGTAGCGGCGCCCGTCACATATCTATCGGTGCGATGGTTCTGTCCTTCGCAGTGGTTGCTAACGGCTAATTAGATAAAGGGGGTTGAGGTCACGTTCGCCGAACGGAAAATCGTTGGCGCAGCGTCTGGTTTCAGCCTGGGTCAAACTACATTTGTGTATACCTGATGCTCTCTGCTAAATGTTTGCTGAAGCAAGTGGGTTGAAAATAATCAGCACAGAGCTTGGAGTACTTGCTCGGCGACCACAGTTGACCACTACGCTTCCGACCCGATGGCCACACATTTCTTCATCGTTTGGAAAGCTGAAAAAAAACAACTTTTGCCACTCCCTTCACCATTACTGCAACCAACTGCCACACAATGAATGATATACTGTTGAAGTGTTGAACCACATGGAGAGCAACTAAATTTGAAGAGCACACGACCGCATTCCGCAGTGGCCGCGAGATAGTTTGTCCTTTGTGACGTCTCGGCTCCAGAAATACTCGGAAGACGAGAGGCGCGAGATTCAAACCGTAGACGACAAATTCTCAATTGTATTTTTGTGATTAAACTGCTACTCTACCAACGATCGAATCAGTTTTAAAAGGGGTTTGAGGGAACTCAAGAAAAAAACGTTTCAATCTTTGGTCTCTGACCTTTTCAGGATTTTGAAACCAAGATATAAATACATTTTTGAAATGCCTGACCTTTCGCAGCCTGAAATTATGAATGAGGAGGCTTATTTTTCAATGTCCTAAACAATGAAACAAGAAATGGGTTCAAAATCAGCACCGTCTGAATTTAAAAAAAAAAAGATGCTTTATTTCAAAAAGCAATTCCACACAATTTAGAGTTTTCTCTGGGAATGCAATGATATTCCTGAGGAAAAGGACTTGCAATTTCAATACAGCACACTGCAGACTGAAATAGCGTTTATTTTTTTAACGAATATTTTTGAAAAATCCGCGATGCACTGAATCCGCAATAAGTGAACCGCGAAGTAGCGAGGGATCACTTGGCCAATAAAAATATTTCTGATCGTGATTCCTGTTTGATCTCACATGGAATCAAGAATGAAACCGCTTTTAGCAAACCTCAGACGAGCTATATCTTGATTACAGGCGCTCCCCAGGTTACGAACGAGTTACGTTCCGGACGATTGTTCATAAGGTGAATTCGTTCGTAAGTTGCTTCAGTGCTCTATTTTGTCTGGAAGGTATGTTTAAGGCTTATATTGACATCCATATAACGGGGAGAGAGCGTTTCGTCACGTTCTTCAGGGCTCGAGGGTTAGCTGCCCGCTAAACTAGCAGCGGCTTCAGCGGGGGAGAGTAGACGACGGTCGTCGACGCGCGCCGACGCCTCCCGCCCGTCCCACCGTCACACACCAGCCCCACGCCTCTCCCCGCGGCCGCCTTCGAACGTCGCCGCCGCCGTCGCCTCCGCCGTCCTCCTCCGCCCCGTTCGGCACTCGGAAAAAGGCGCGCAATACAAAATCTAACTTTTTCTTTTTTTTTCGACATACCCGTGAAAATGTTCGTATGTACCGTTTGTTCGTAACTCGGATGTTCGTAACTCGGGAGTGTCTGTATTATTTTTTTTCTCAACTCGGTAGTCTGACAATTGTATTATATGATAGCTCAATATCTTGAGGACCAGGAGAGCACCCCGGATATGTCTTGACAATGACAGAGGAAACGAAACAGCGAGGCGCCCTGAGGATCTGTTTTGGGCTCTTGTCGATCCCGAGACTAATGGTAACAAATGTAGTAACAGAAAGAGCCAAATAACATTGCATTGTGGGGGAAGAAAAAAAAAAAAAGATAGAATGACATTTTGGAAGTGTTGCACTTGGGTATTGTTTTATAGCTTGCCAGACATGTGTAATATCTATCTTGACTGAATGTGGGTATAATAAAACTTGTCATGTCCTTGGTGAGTTTCCTTTCAGTTCTTGTGATTAATTAACTGGCATCAGGGAACACACCAGAGTGATATATTGAAAGAACAAATGAAATGATACCTCGGTAGATTTTATGTCAGTAAATGGTTAGGGACCATCAAATCAATTGAAATACATTGGAAGCAGAACATAGCTTTTTGCATGAAATGTATATTCAGGCCCGGCAGTGTTTTCTCGATGCATCATGAATCAAATTTATGCACAAGATGCCATTCGAGTCTTAAAATTGAAACAACTATTTTCTTCACTACTATTTCTTCTATTTCTATTCTGAATTTACACTGCAGATCCATGTGCTCGAGTAAAATTCAATGCCTCTATCCCTACATTTCAAGTGACACCTACAGTCATACTTCAATGACGGTGACAGAATATAATATATATATATATATATATATATACATCCATCCATCCATTTTCTACCGCTTATCCGGGGTCGGATCGCGGGGGCAGAAGCTTTAGGAGGGAAGCCCAGACTTCCTTCTCCCCAGCCACTTCTTCGAGCTCTTCCTGGCGGATCCCGAGGCGTTCCCAGGCCAGCTGGGTCGTCCCCGGGGTCTCCTGCCGGTGGGACATGCCCGGTACACCTCACCAGGGAGGCGTCCAGGAGGCATCCTAATTAGATGCCCGAGCCACCTCATCTGGCTCCTCTCGATGTGGAGGAGAAGTGGCTCTACTCTGAGCCCCTCCCGGATGACCGAGCTTCTCACCTTATCTCTAAGGGAGAGCCCGGACACGCTGCAGAGAAAACTCATTTCATTATATATATATATATATATATGCTTTTTATACATATTTTGAACAGGCCTGTTTTTGATCTAAGGATATCCGACTGGCAATCTGCCCCAAAATTGTTGGATTTGTGTCACTTGAACCATGAGGTGGAAATCCAGCCTGAGAGTGCAGGGATGCTTTGTGTTTGGCTGGTTGCTAAGGGAACCTTATGAGCCTCCACTTTTATGAATAGGTCAATGAATGATATGATTAAATGATTACAATTTTCATTGAACACTTCTTATCAGGCATCGCTCTTACTAGAATAACAGTGATTGTGTCTCGTAAGAGTGGGACGTATCTTACCGGTTACATGATAAGCTGTCCACTGTAGTAACCTCTGTCCCTGAAGGGGTTAAAAAACATTGAGGCTGGATACAAATTCATTAAAAAATATTGTGAACCAAACTTTTAGCTAGTTGGCGTAGAAAATGAACTTTCCCAACGCTGTTTACTCCCATGTTAATGTTGCAATGTTTGCAATGTCTCTGTCAATTTGTATTCATGTCTGTGACACCTTTGCCCGTTCAGGATTTCTCCTAATCTATACTCCGTGCAGTAATCGCTCTCTGCCGGGACACGATTGTTAAAATTAAGCTTTTCATGACATTTGTGCAGCGAGGGGAATTTGTGCGTTACATTGAGGCCAGAGGATGACACCGGTAGGAGATTTGTGGTCATTTGCTTTGCCCCAGTGCATGGGAATTTTAATGGATACTGTTTTAAATTGTGTTTGTAGCGCACCAACCTTAGTTTCATGTGATATGTTGCATTACTTAGTCGCTGAGAAAATTAATGTTTCTTCGAAATCGCTAGGTTTATCATGTTTGGTTTAAAATTGTACATATTTGGGGACAGGGGATTTATTAAATGGGTTTCAAGTTAAAAAAACTAACAAACAAAGAAACAATAGTATTCCCTTTACCATGACAGTTGGAGTAAAATTTTTGTTTTTTTAAATTTTATTTTTAAATACATGACAAAAACACAGTCTGTATAAAACTATGCATCCATCCATCCATCTTCATCTGCGGTGTGGTCGTGGGTGCTGCAGCTTTAGCAGAGAAGCCCTGACTTCCCTCTCCCCAGGCACTTCTTCATATTCTGTCGTTGCGGGGAGGGTGGTTTGGGTTGGAGGTGGGCGGGTGGAATGGGTGGGTGTGGTGGTTGGGGAACCCAAGACATTCCCTTGATAACAGGGAGACATACAGACCTGCCAGCATATCCTGGGTGGTCCCCATGGCCTCTTCCCAGTTGAATCTGTCTTGAATATTCCCCGGGAGACATCCTAACCAGGTGGCTGAGTCATCTCATATGGCTCTTTTTAGGAAGTGCTTAAATGCTTGACATGGCGGTAGAGTGCTTTTGGTGAATTTGCGGCCAACTAAAAAAAAAAAAAAAAAGACTTATTTATTTCCGATACAAAGTGTGATCTCAATTGTGTCTTAGGATACATTTGTATGTATTTGTATGACCCTGAGGTACTTTCATATCAATGGGAACATTTGCATCATAACTTTAAGTCAAAGTCCAATTTTTTTTTGGGGGGGGGCTAGGCCTCTCTACAATGAGGAAGGAGCACGCCATGGATGATGTTATATTCGGCATCCTTGGCACATAAGTAGATAGATGTCTTAAGATAGGTCGTCGTGTCGCCGTGACCTTTTCTCCTGGCTCGGCATCTTCCTATCGCAATGACACCCTTGGCAGACGTACTGTATCTAGATAGAACAAATTAAGACCGCAGAGTCACACATCATCGCATGGGATAGGGAGCGTCCTCCCCCATGTGGGTTGATGGCCAAGAAAATACAATACAAAGAATAGGAAACAGTTTGGACAGATTAGATCTTCTTCCCCATTTACAGAATAAAGCTCATTAAATTGTTCCACTGAGAAAATACAGGCTTCTGGTAGGGTGTGTGTGTGTGTGTCCACCTCCTCCCCATCACCCTCTCAGCAGCATGATTGGGGAATTGCATACACCTGGGAGTGAGAGGCGGCGCTTGTAGGGATCCCCGGAGGGTAGGAGTGGAGGCCAAAGGAAGAGCTCGGAAACGACAGGGAGAGCGGCTGGGTGTCGAGAAGAGAAGTACGACCGAGGACGAGAGGTTGGCAACATCAGGAGCGATCTGGTGAGTCGGGGACGGAGAGCAAGAGAACCGCGGCCCCAGGAGAGACACCCATGATGTCTGGTGGATCGCAGCTGCTGAGAGGGTGAAAGAGGAGTGAGGGCACCTTGCAGATCACGAGAGAGGTTGAAGTGACACCGGTGTATGCAAGTGACACCGGAATTGCAATTATGTTAAAGGCCATTCAGGAAAACTGGAGTAAAAAAAACAGAAGTCCCTGTTTTCCAAACTACTTTTTGAGAGTGAGAACAATGTCCAAAAATCAGGAGCACAAAAGAGAGGAAATACCAAAAAATATGAAGCTTAGCCTTACATGCCTGGATCACTTCCTGCTTTTATGTGGCTGTCATTTCAGTCATGCATTGCTCAAACACAACGCCACTTTTCATTGTGCAGCCAAACCTCAATTCCATATCTGGTCTTTCTAAAATGTGCCCATCTATTGCACACCACATCATCTTGCACACCACAACTGCTTTGAAAGGACTGTTAAATCATTGCAAATGCATTCGTTGTCGCCCAATCACTCACATTTGACTGCCTTCATTTTATACATTATTAGTGTAAGACAAATACATCAGCAAAACAATTTATTGATAGGGAAACACAAATTGCCGATACATTGTATTATTCAAACTGAACATACTGTGTGGGCAATGTAGCGATTTGGTGACGACGACTCTAACATATGGAATTCAATGTAGCAGGAAAGAAACTGAGGGGGAATGAAAATGACTGTAATTGAAGTGTGATTGCAATCCCTCTAGGGGGATACAGTTTATTAATGTGTCACTTCCAATAAAGCTCTCTGTGTTCAGATTTGGGTTGTCATGGAGATTTCGGTCACTCCTGAAATGGAGGCAAAGGTTAGAGTATCGCTACATAATTGCGCAAAGACGGAGGGCAATAATGTTTCTGCAACTCGGAATAGATGCAATAAACTGAGATGGTTTTAATTCCTAGTGATGATAATAATATATTTCCAAACTTGAATGATCATCAAGCATGAAAAGTAATTTTCAACAGATGGGTTTTTGAGTTCTTTTTTTTAAGGCGAGGAGGTCAGAGTAGCCACGAAGTGATTGGGGCAACAAGTTCCAGAGCGTGGGGGCAGCAATGGAGAAGAGACTGTGTCTCCCCGGATTCGGAGCTTGGTCCTACAGGGGAGGGAGCGAGATGGAACGCGATGATGGGGCAGATCTGTGAGGTATGAGGAGGCCAGGTTGTGGACATTTTTGGATGAAATGAGAAGGGTTTTGAACTGTTGAGGGACAGGGAGACAATGGAGCTTCGGACATGGGAGCGCGTGCTTGTGAGGAGGCGGCCGGCAGAGTTTTTTGATGTATTGCAGTTTACTGAGGGTTTTTGAGGGTGTGCCCAAGAGTCAATTTCACATTAAATGATACCATGCATGAGGGTTTCAGCAGTAGAGGTGAGAGATGAGAGGACTCCAGTTATGTTTTTGAGATGAAAGAATACAGTCCTGTTTATTGGTTTGATGTGTGTTTCAAATGAAAGAGTGGGATCAAGAAGAATGCCGAGATTATTGATGAGCGGGGATGGAGTGAGGGTTATCAAAATTGAGGCAGAAGCGGTGAATTTATTTTTTTGATGCTTTTGAGACCAATCAGGATTATGTCTCTGTCACTGTTGAGCGTGAGAAAGTTATGTTGCATCCAGGCTTTGGTGTCACTTAGGCAATGTGTGTGTGTGTGTGTTCGGGGGTGGGTGGGGGTTATTGGAGCTTATGAATGTAGTGGAAATGTACAGCTGAATGTCAATGTAAAAGTCAAAATGAAAGCCATGTTAATGGAAAGATGTTGCCAAGAAGGAGGACGTAGAGGATGAAGAGGAGAGGACCGAGTACCGGACTTTGGGGAACACCCTGAGTCAGAGAGGCTGCTGTGTAGGAGCAGCGGTTGATGTGGATGAACTGTTGTCCGCTCGTTAGGGAGAACTGAAACTAGGACAAAGCGCAGCCGATGATGTTGATGATCTTGAGGTGGGACTGAAGAACGAAGTGGCTGTTGTGTCAAATAAATCGGTATGGTCAAGGGTGAGAATGCTGAGATGGCCAGAGTCAGAGGTGAGAAAATCGTTTGTGGCTGTGTTTTGGGTGGAATCCAGACTGGAATGGTTCCAAGAGACTATTGGAGTTGAGGTGGGTTTGAAGTTGTGCAGCTACGACACGGTCATAAATAGAAAGGGGAGGTTGGATATAGGCTCGAAGTTTGCGTGGTTGTCGGGTAAGACCTTTTTTTTAGGAGTGTGGTGATCGCTGAGACTGTGTGACAGTCAAAGTTGATGATTTTTGTGACCAGAGGAGAGATTATGGGGAGCCAAGTGGTTTTGGGTGGAGAGGGAATGGGATCCAGGGAGCAAGTGGCAGTTTTAATGCCTGATAGAAGTTTCGAGAGATCTACAGGTTATTTAGGCATGAAGTGAGAGAGCTGCTGAGTAGCCCAGCAAGCCATATTTTGCAGGCTTGCTGGGCACGTACTGGTGGAACATGCACCTGCCTTGTAATGGCACAAGCTGCACATCTATGGTGACACAGTCACTGCGGGTGAACCGGCTTCTGCACTTGGCCAGGAAACAGTCCCACACATACCTAATTGCCGCCATGTGGTCAATTTCCAGTCGCAGAGCCCAGGTCCTCTTGTCTTCAAATTGTATGACACGCTGGATATCTTCATATCTCCGAAGCTCCAAGGTAGCCTTGTAAATTGGATTTTGCAGTATATTCACAAACAGCACCTGCCAAGGCCATGTCCCAGACCCCTGCAATGTCGATTTTGCAGTCGACGGGGTACACATAGACGCTAATCACAGGGCACACATAGACGAACAACCATTCACACTCACAATCACACCTAGGGACATTTTAGAGTGCTCCACTAGCCTGCCACGCATGTTTTTGGAATGTGGGAGGAAACCGGAGTACCCGGAGAAAACTCACGCAGGCATGGGGAGAACATGCAAACTCCACACAGGAAGGCCAGAGCTGGAATGTGAATATTTATGTTCATGTAATTTGTTTATTTTTAACACATTTCTCACAGAGTGTCATTGTGGAGTGTTCTGTGTCGAATTTGATGACACATACGGAATGTTGTCATTTTTTTAGATCAGTCTTGGTCTCAAGACAACTTTTGAAGGATCTCGATCTCGTCTTGGAATCAAAGGCCTTTTTACTTGGTCTTGTCTCCTGTCTCGGCCAGGGCGGACTTGAGATTTTTGATCAATGCCGGTCAAGACCAGTCCCGTACTACCCATGCACATACGGGTGAAAGAAGCCTCGCATCTTTTGCTCCTCTCTCATCTATGAACAAATGCAGCAGCTTCAAACATTTGCAACAAGATGGAATTGAACTCTTCACCTTAATGTGAAGGGAGTGCTGGTGTAATTTAATGGGAAAATAAAATTTTGTCTGGTTATTAATGTATGATTACACAACTTGTATGTACCGGATGTAAATATTAACGTTTTATCCATCCATCCATCCATCCATCCATCCATCCATTTATCCTCAAAAGGGTTGCGGGGGGGTGTTTTATTTGTTTATTTATTTAATTTATTTTTTGTTTTTTAAATATTGCCTTCTTTGACTCTGCTTTATTCATCCAGTTCGGCATTGCAAAAAGAAAATATTTTGTTTATAGCTTTATGTCGATAATTAAAAGGGAAAAGAAAATGCCTGAATGTGGAATTTACCTCACATTCTCTATTTGATGCTTAAGCTAAGCCCTTAAACAATTGAGTGAGTTGGCTAAATGTGTGTGGAACGTGGCTTTTGAGTTTGCTTTTGAGGTGAAGTCATTTCCTTGTTCTGCCAGCAGCCCACCCAGCTAACAGCAGTGATGCCTTTTTTTATTTGAGCCCCCCCCCCCACCCCTCCTCAAGGAAGTGGCACAATGACCAAAGTCATTTGCTTTCACAGGCGGTTTCAGTCATCTCTCAAACGGGAAAAAAATAGCCTGACATTGTTCAATTCAGGTCACTTTTAGCTCTTCCATTGTGACATTTCCCTCCATTAGGCACAGTATCCGTTACATCACCCACTAAAAAGTCATCCATGGGTCTTTGTCTTTAATTCTTACTGTCTTCGGGTAACATGTAAACGTTGGAATTAAAAATAAATTATGATAATGTATTTGCTGGTTTCTCTTTCAATGCAGTGATGATGCTAAATTTAATATAATATGGGGAGTAAAAAAAAATACATTTATGACTGTGGGTCTATAGAAAATTGCTAAAACTTGTTCAAAGCTGCAATAGAAGTGTTCCTCATATGCCCAAATTGCACAATAACACATTTAGATTTGGGTCAGAGCAGCTTTAAGAAGGAAAAACACAAGAGTTATAGTGTCAAAACAGAATCAGACCTCCTCAAGATGCGGAAAAAAATCCAATATAGATCTATCTGCAAATGGTGTGCGTTTGTGTGTTTGTGTGGCTCGGTGGGGAGTACAGCCGGCCCTTTGGGTGTCCCTCATAACAAATCAGGGTCGTGTCTGAGACTTGTCTTTGCGCCTTTCTGAAGAATATTACCGTGGTGTGAGCCGCAAAACATATTGAGGCTATGTTAGCCAATTTGTATGGCTGCGTCCAGTTTGGGCATCTGCTATCTTGACGTAGATGCATAGTGACATTCTCGTTAATCACCCGCAAATAACGGCATACTACCTTAGCTTGTCTGTGATGGGAGGACTCGTTTCAAACTACCGTATTTTCACGACTATAAGGCGCCATTAAAAGTCTTACATTTTCTCCCAAATGGACAGGATGCCTTATAATGTGGAGCGTTTAGTGTATGAGCCGAGTTCCAAAGCCTGACTGAAAGCGCTTCTGGCCGACACGCTGTTTATATAGAGAAAGGGCGGACGTGAGTGACGGCAGGCATGCGGAGGGCCGCCAATGAGTGAAGGGTGGGCGTGTAAGAGGACGCTAAAGGCACGCCCTTAGCAGGTACCAGTCGCCAATGAGTGAAGGGTGAGCGTGTAAGAGGTGAAGAGAAAAACGTGAGTACATTGTAAAATGGCTAAATAAAGTACAAGCGAACTCAGTTTTGCTTCAGTTGCCTTTTTAAAAACCTGTTTTTAGCGTGCATGCCGTATGTTTAAGCTGGCGTATGTTTTACCATGCCTGGCTGCGCCCAATAATACAGTGTGTTTTGTGTATGTGTCAAACACAGAAATAGCACCCGTTACTGAGACCGCGCCCTACAATACGGTGTGCCGAATGGTCGTGAAAATACGGTACTATTTTTCGCACTATAAGGTGCTTCGGAGTATAAGGTGCACTTTCAATGAATGGCCTTTTTAAAACTTTAAATTCCAGCTCTAGCATTATTACTGTGTGGCGTTTGGATGTCCTCCCCGTGACTGCGTGGGTTTTCACGGGTTTCCTCCGACATTCCAAAAACATGCATTGCAGGTTTATTGAACACTCCAAATGTTCCCTTGATGTGATTGTGAGCGTGAATGCTTGTTTGTGTATGTGTGCAACCTGTCCAGGGTGTATCTGTCTACTGCCCGAAGACAGCCGGGATAGGCTCCAGCACGCCTGCGAATTAGAAAATGTATGGATGTATGGATGACGTGCTCCGTATGTTGTACAGAGTGAACCACGGCATTATGCCAGCACATCATCCTCAGTCATGAATGAAACTTTCCTTTTTCCTTTGTCCTTCCGAGACACCTGACCTTTACCAGACATTTCCTTGAAGATATTGCCCCATGACAACTTAAAAGATGATCGAGATATATTTGAAAGAATGACCTATTGTAAATTGCATTACAAAGTTTGACCTATATCTACAATCACCAATGACACAGTGATGGCAACATTACTTTACAGAGCAAGCACCGTCGCAAACTGCCGGGCAGCATTTGGTGGTGGGGCAAACTGCTATAAATGAGGTATTAAAAGATACCTCTCAGCTTTGCTTGGATCTTTTATTTAGTTATTTATTTTTAAATAACAAATTACATTTTAACATGGTAATGCAATCCACAAAAAAAAACTACAAATAAATCTCAGTGAAAATCATTGAGACAATATCTAAATTAGTAACTTTTTTTTTCCCAGGCTGCTTCTCTGAAATAAGGTAAATGACTGACATGTTCCTTGTCCCTACAAACATGTTTTGGTGCTCAAAACGTTCTGGGAACATTAGCTATAAATGTTAGGAATGTTTTATGGTGGTTATGTTTGGTTGGAATTTCATTGGCTGGCTCCTTTCCGGCCAGGGAGGATGACAATCCATGTCCCAGGAGCCAGCTTCTGTAGCGAGCATCGGACCACCGAGGTCTCTGCCTTCGGTTGCCACTCAGCTTTCTACAGACCCGACCTCATTGACTCCGCCCACTGGTGGTAAGCCAATGGGAAGTGGGACCCACTTGGCCTGTTCTGAAAGCTGTGCCCAGCCGAGCCCGATGGGAGCAGGCCCGGCCACCAAGGGCTAGCCAACAAGCCCCGCCTCCAGGTCTGGCTACAAATGAGGTCCCATGTGACCCGCCTCCGGGTAAGCGAAATGGAGGTCCAAATATTTAATTCATCATAGTAGGTCTATGAGCCATACTTTGTCTAGTTCCTCACCTCGGATGGGTGACCCTGCCAGGGGCATAAAGCCCTAGACAACTGATCCCCTAGGATCATTGGGACACACCGCTCCCTGAGCTATCGCTTTATTGTGGTATAGAGGTTTGTAACGACGAATAACCAGGTTACTTTTACAGTCTCACTGCAGATTATAAATAAGACAAAGCCAACACACAGCATGAAGCTGAGGAGAGAGAGGTGAGAAAGCTTACACTGATTTAATTTAAGGGGGAACTGTCATATTTGATCACTGATGGTATTCTTCGAGGGTTACTGGCGTTCCAGATGCTGATCATGCTTCTCCTAGCCGACTACTTGATTTTTTTGTTTCCCTGCCACTGTAAAGTGCGAGTGTTTTTACTCTGTAAACAGGCAACCCAAGATGAACTTGTGGGAGGGCAAGATAAACAAGTGAAAACAGAGTGGTGCAAAATGGGCGGGGTTACATGAGTGTTTTTGTCTACATTGTTAAAATCAATCAAATGATGAAGAAAAACAGTACCGTACACAGTGCAACAGTACACAGGACACAATGTAAAATACTCCACTATATTTCTCAGCGCTAGCTCCACTTAGGTTGCTAGCTTGCGAAATATTATTTTACAACCGTTAGCATTTAAACAATCCTTTTTCGCAATACGACCTGACCTCAGGGCATAAAATTAAATCTCAATAATCTGGCTTTGTGTTTTCTGTCCTGCTGTATGTTTGCATACCAGTCGCTGTTCAAAATTCTACAATGGTAAGACTTTCTATTTTACTGAGTTTAATATAGTACTCTAAGGCTAGCCCAATTTACAATAAAACATTCCCAAAAATGGGTTTTGGTCCTGCAGCAGCTGGCAGGCCCTTTCAAAATGTCCATCGGAGTTTTTTTAAACTCCTACTTCACTGTCGGTAAAGGAAATGCATTTAACAATGGCCCGTGTGCGGTTGAAACTGTGTTTCAGGCATTGACTTATGTCCCCCCTCAAAATGCACATCCCCTTAACTCAATTCATTTGACACCCCCGTGAGGAGGCTGACAACACATTTTGAGCTTCACTGCACTAGATATCAAAAGGGCGTCAAGGAACTTCATGATGGTGATTGTTTGTTTAATTTTGTTGCTGCGATTGTTCATCAAATCCTGGTTGTGAATTGGACGTGAGAATTGCAGTCATGTGTTTGTATTTTTATCCTAATTAAGCCAGTTCAATATCTCAATACCTTGCCTTGGATGACCTTAATATAACCTGAGGTAAGCCCATATATGTCCTTTTTCTCCAGTTACCCTTCCCTGTGGAGCTACTGGTCATGTGTTTGCACTGTCCTGCTGTGAACTGACCCCCGTGAGCTTTTACATAAAAGAAATGTCACTGTATCTCCTGCCCTGAAGCCAGACAGTAGTATTTTTCACCATGAGACAACTTCTTGAGACCATGCTGCTTCTTAGTCTCCTTATTTATGCCTGCAAAGTGGAGTAATCTTTTGCTTGACAGTGCAATAAAGGGTAGGCAGGGAGTCGGACTTTGCTTGGAATTGCTTGGGGTAGCAAGTCCTCCCCCTTCTCTGGCTAATGTTTTCTTCAAGTAAAATGAACAGAAAATCCCAAATAAAATGTCCTGTTGTTGTGACGAGTAGATCTATCACGTGAAGGTCAGCAGTGTCATCTCTTTACACTTGAAAAAAATGTTCAACCTTCATAAAGTTAATCTGAAAAGCCAGATATATGGTCCGAGTGTCACACAGAGAGGATTAAGACCTTCAATTGTGGGAAAAATGTCAACACCAGAAAACACCATGCCATTCTGTATTTTAAAAAAGCAAAGCATTCCTGGAGAAAACACAGTTGTCATCGGCCAGCAATGATTGCAAGGTGGAAAAGCTTTCTCCTTTAAAAAAATATATATATATATTTTTTTTAATCTTGACACTTGATATTCAGTATTGCTGAGAGTTATTTTGGGAAAAAAAAATAAACCAACTGAAGCAAGTCTGCAAGCCGACCGATGCCATGGTAACAGAGAACACAGAGTGATTGTTTTTTTTGGCTTTCAAGTGAAGTGACAATAATCAGTCGACACAAGGCAGCAGCCTTTGAAAGACCTGAGAAACAGAGAAAATGCTTTCTTCGCCTTTGAATTTGACGCAGAGCGGGAGCAAATGGGACAGCATCTGCACTCTCTTTTTTGTTGTGTATTAGAGTGAAGTCTTCCCCCCCTGGTGGTTTTATTGCCAACATATCACTTGTTCAGTAACCAATAATTCCGAGGGGAGCTGCAGTTTCATCTTATGGGTGAGAAATAAGGGCCTCGACCTTCTCAGACAATTGTAACTTGGGTGTGGAAAGCACAAGGTCAAGTCTTATCTCTGCTGGGTTCTGTTCAGAGGTTTTATTTACAGCTAATAGACTGATGTCGTTTGCCAAAATGTTGGGAGCCATACAATCAGAGGCATGGCAGCAAATACAAGGTTGAAACATTCACCTGATGTGTTTATATGCCATATTCAATCTCTTGGGAACAACCTGGACTGATTCAAAAGGAAACAACACTGTTTCTGATCATGAATTAATAACTCTGTTGAAAACGGTGGCAGAGTGCTTTGAAACACCCGATGACCAAGCAACTACATCGATGTAATTGAATTTGAAAGACCTTCCATTCATCTATTTTCCGATTCACTTTATCCCCACACGGGTCGCGGGGGGGTGCTGGAGCCTATCCCAGCCATCTTCGGGCAGTAGACGGGGGACACCCTGAACCGGTTGCCGGCCAATCGCAGGGCACACAGAGACGAACAACCCTCCGTGCAAACACACACAATTTTGAGTGTTCAATCAATCTGCCATGCGTGTTCCTGAAATGTGGGAGGAGACCGTAGTACCCGGAGAAAATCCACGCCAGCATGGGGAGGACATGCAAACTCTACACAGAAATGCCAGACCGGGATCAAACCCACGACCTCCGCACTGTGAGGTCGACGTGCGAACCACTCGTCCAACGAGCTTCCCCAGTTCCAGACAGACCTCTGTAAAAAGTTTACTGGATCACTCAAGCACTGCATTCTAGTGTTTCATGATTACACTGTATAGTACAACAGCCTAGCAAGGAGCATGGGTTCTATATAATTATACTTAAAATTTTTATGGAGCGCTATTTTTGGCTGACTTGCTGTCAAGTTACATATTTCACATCTGGTTTCGGTGCTGTTTGGTGGCAATATTGCATATAATTTTCTCTCGAGACACTACTTAATTTGTCTGCTATTTTGCTGTTCAGAGTTGGAGAATCAAACCTTTAACACGGTTCCTGTGCGACTTTGTTGAAAAGTGTACTGGATCACTCAAGCACTTAATTCTGATGTTTCATCATTCGGAAGATCTGTCAATCTGTCACCGTGGACACCCATTTTGTTGACAAAGATGGCAAATTTCAACACAATGACAGACTAAGCACAGATGGGAGTGGGTTTTCGATCGTCAATGTGCCCTGGGGTGGCCACTAAATTCAGATTCAAATGATGTTCATCCATACATCCATCCATCTTCTACCGCTTATCCGGGGCCGGGTCGCGGGAGGAGCAGCTTTAGCAGGGAAACCCAGACTTCCCTCTCCCCGGCCACTTCTTCCAGCTCTCCCCGGGGGATCCCGAGGCGTTCCCAGGCCAGCTGCGTGACATAGTCTCTCCAGCGTGTCCTGGGTCGTCCTCGGGGTCTCCGCCCGGTGGGACATGCCCGGAACACCTCACTAGGGAGGCGCTCAGGAGGCATCCGGATCAGATGCCCGAGCCACCTCCTCTGGCTCCTCTCGATGTGGAGGAGAAGCGGCTCTACTCTGAGCCCCTCCCGGATGACCGAGCTTCTCACCTTATCTCTAAGGGAGAGCCCGGACACCCTGCGGAGAAAACTCATTTCGGCCGCTTGTATCCGGGATCTCGTTCTTTCGGTCACGACCCATAGCTCATGACCATAGATGAGGGTTGGAACGTAGATCGACCGGTAAATTGAGAGCTTCGCCCTTTGGCTCAGCTCCGTCTTTACCACGACAGACCAATACAATGTCCGCATCACAGCAGATGCTGCACCGATCCGCCTGTCGATCTCTCGCTCCCTTCTGCCCTCACTCGTGAACAAGACCCCAAGATACTTAAACTCCTCCACTTGGGGCAAGATCTCCTCCCCGACCCGGAGAGGGCACTCCACCCTTTTCCGACTTAGGACCATGGTTTCAGATTTGGAGGTGCTGTTGCGTTGCGATAATCAACCGGCAGCGTCAGAATATTTGACAAGTCTCGGGCATCCAACAACAATGCTAAAGAAATGATCAGTGCTGATCGGAAACCTTTTGATAACTCCCACTAACAATACAGAGCCCAAGTTATATAGCGAGGGGAGCCTCACTAGATCTTATAGGAACCTCTCAACCTTGCCCCAAATATCAGGTTCTTTCCCTGGAGGGAGACATGTAGAGTTAGCTTCTGCAGCCACTCTTCGCCACGCCAGGATCCTCGCCTTCGGCAGGTACCCATCTCACAATGCACCTGACCCCCTTAGCCCCTTCCTCACGAGGTGGGCCGATGGGAAAGGGGTCTCACACTGTGTCTTTGAGCTGTGCTCGACCAGGCCCCATGAGTGCAGGCCCGGCCACCAGCCCCTCCTCCGGCCCTGACTCCAAAGGGGGGCCCCGGTGACCGGCATCTGTGCAAGAGAAAACATTTTCCAATGTTACTGTTTGTCTGGGCCATGCTTTGTCTGAGGCCCGTTTTACAAAGGATGTTCGATAAACTCTGTGTCTTATGCTGAACTCTGAGTTGATCGACTGCGAAATCCGAAACCTTGAGTTTCCGATTCCAAAATGGCGGATTTGAATCCGTTTAATCAACTTAGATTGTCTTCAACTGGAGTTCAACGCGTGCACCACAACTATGAAAAGACACCATAAGCTGTATCTGTAGATTGTGGATGTCGAATGGTTCCGCTCAAAAAGATAATTGACTGGAAGTGCTCAAACTTCTCTGCACAGTCTGATAACCATCTTTCGATGAATAATAAATTCTCTATACAGTAATGTAGCACCTTCATACATTATCCATTATTATATTAAGGACATGCCATGTTTGTCTGAGTTAACAGGGAAACCTGCTTTCTGCAATGGACGCCTAATCTCTCACCTATGCAGTACCTGTTGGGCTTTGATGAACCTTACAGAGGCAGGAATCTCATTTTACAAACCATAAATATTGTACCAAGCAAATCGGCATTTCCAGTCTTGACATTTTTTCAAATGCCTGACTTTGTGTCACATCTGAAAACGATTGGGATTCTTTCTGGAATAGGTACTCACCCAGATCTGTGGAGACTGAATACATTAAATTGGAGTTCGTGTTCAGGCGTGTTTGAAATGCAAATAACCCTGAAATGAAATCATTTTCATACTTACAGAACCAAAAAGGGATTTTGTTCCCCCGCCTTATTCAAGCAGCACACAGGTAGTTGCCTGCAGCAACAAGAAGGAGCAACCTCAATGTACCTTTTACACCTCGGTGAATTGTCAAACTTTTAAAAGTTAAGTGTATTTCTGAGACAGAAAAAGATCTTTCATCAGTGAAGAACATTCTACTATGAAGGTACTCAAAGCTTGCAAAGCACCAACAGTCAAGCCTGGCACAGAACCCTCTCCAAAAGTAGTTTTTAGTAACAGTGAGCATCTCACTGAGTGATATAGGTACCAGTACACCTATGCAGAGTTTAGTTTCATATCATCTTGCAAGGGTAGTACAGGAGTCGACTGGTTATCATGTCTGTCTTACAGTGCAGAGGTGCAGGGTTTGATTCCGGTTCTGGGCTTGCTGTGGGGAGTTTTCATGTTCTCCCCGTATCTGCATGGGTTTTCTCCGGGTGCTCCGGTTTTCTCCCGCAGACATAAATGACAGGTTAATGGAATGCTCTAAATTGTCCCTAAGTGTGATTGTGAGTGCAAATAGTTGTTTGTCAACGTGTGCCCGAAGACAACTGGGACAGGCTGCAGCATGACCGCACCTCTTGTGAGGATAAGCGGATGAGAAGATAGATGGATGGATAGATACTTTTGCATGCCTTTACTCACTGTGGAGATCTGCGGCATGACTTTTGAATCAAAATAAACCAGCTACAAGTCAATAACACGAATCATGACCTTCACAAAGGCTCTCTGGAAAGCTAATTGCCTCAACTCTGTAATACGACCTTAGTTACTGGAAGAGGGCCACATCAAACCAAGAAATACAAATCAAACATATGTCAGAGAGTGGAACCGAGCAGGGTATAAGCATGCAGGCATCTTAAAAAAGTGTACCTTCTGAGTTCTTGTTTGTTCTACATCATTTGGATTGGATAAATGTCATGTTTCGGTTTGTGACCAACAGGTGGCACTGTGGGGCTTTTCCCTGCAGCTGCACACCTGTTGGTCGTTTGGCAATTAGTGGCTTTAAAAGGACTCCCACCTGCACACATTCAGTGTCGGGTCATTGTTTGCTACTGTCATGTGTGTTTGTTTTCTGCCATCAGGTTTGTCATGTTTCGGTTACTGTTCTGTTTTATCTTCAGTCATGATTTTTGTTTGATACTTTGGACTTTGTTTTGGACTTAGTTTTCTGTGTTTTATTAAATACAATTTGTCAAGTACACCCTGCTCCTCTCTCCTGCCTGCTTCGTGGGGTCCACCACCACCTCGCACCGTGACAATAAATGTATCTCTCTGATTTTTGACCTTATCCCAGCAACCTACAGTATGGATGTGTGGCAACTCCATCAAACAGAATTGACTGCAGCAGCTATACTATAACATGAAGGGTTGATTGCCGAATTAAAGTCAGGTAAAATAATTGCTCAAGTGGCTTCTTCACAATTAGATAATCTGGTGCAGTCAGTGTTACACCTGATAGGACTGAATCCATATCTCTAGTAATTTTATTCCCCTTTCAGGCTTTTTTTCTAACATTGATTGTTACACAAGGGAATATGAATGATAGAGCACATTTTAGAGGCACAATTCTTTTTATAATTATTGTAATCATAATACCTTCTTAAATTCTCTCTTGAAAAAAAAAACAAACGAAGCAGTTTTTAAGTGTGAAGATTCATTCAAAATTTGGTTCTACGATGTTTGTGTCATCTGCAAACAACACAAACTTGAATGGCTGGGACACATTACGTCGTAGGATCTACGACGTAGATCCTTAAGAAATAGAATTAACAAGTTTGGCCCCAACACTGACCCCTGGGGGACACCATGCACAATGTCCAAGCATGTAGCGTTACACTCCCCCAGCTTCACAAACGACTGCCATTTGTTTAAATAACTCGTCATTCATTTCATGGTGATTCCATAATGTTCCAATTTCCACAACAATCTGTCATGATTTATATTTTGTCGTATTACAGAACTACTGTAATCTTTTGTGAAGGCCATTGAAGCTGACTGGTTCTAAATTGATAGTGACAATTGCAGAGTAATTTATGTTTTTTTTTCCTATTAAGTGATCTTACCTGTTATTGAAGAGTTTTTTGTCCCCCACCCAAAAATGTGGGAGAATTGAGGTAAGAGAGAAACGGGCCTGAAATGTGTGAAGCTGTGTTTGTCACCAGTTTTGTACGTGTAAGATTTTTTTGGTCAATTTCCTAACAAAATTAAGATTGCAGTCTGAAATGATGAATAGCAAATGTGTGTAAGTGGTTTGGAGATAATAATAATAATAATACATTTCATTTGTAAGCGTCTTTCAAAACACTCAAGGACACTTTCCAATCAAAACAAGAACAATAAAACCATAGATAAAATTATAAATAATAAAAGGAACTGGAGACTTCTTCTGGAGACCTCCAGAGTGACCTTTCTCAGTTTCCATGCCAATTTGTTCGCAGTTCAACGATGTTTTATTTTTCAATCTATGAACAATGCTTCCTTCTCACCAACAATTTTTAAATTTGTTGACGTCTACGATGGATGTCTACGTATGTATATATGTATGTATGTATGTATCAGTGGTGGATGCTGGTCTGTCAAGGAGGGGAAGCTCAATTTTGGCCGACAACATAAAATGTGTCTGTTTATACGCGAATTCTACTCTCCGTTCCTTTTCCAGAAAATGATCTGTGACCCTGTCATACCAATAAGGCGTCTTTTCGAGGGACTTAACTAGTGTCCTACAACTACAGCAACTACAATAAAACCCACCAGAAATAAAAGATTCATTTGCCGCCCGTCGGACGCTCAGCGTCTCTGGGAGTCTATGGACAGTGGGCGTGTATCGGCCCGCCCGGACGCTGATCTTTTCTGCATGATGATTGGATGATCTCTCTGAGGCTGAATCTCTTTTTGATTGACAGCGAAATGAGCCAACCACCGATCCAAAATTGAGCTTCCCCCTTCTTGACAGACCAGCATCCGCCACTGGTACACGCATGTATTTGATCACTTATTTTTTTGACATTTTAGGGGAAGCTGAGCTTCCCTTGCAGTCTTAGAGCAGTCGCCTGTGGTATGTCTGTATACACGTATGCATGTACATAGGTACGTATGAATATATTTATGTATTCACCGATTGATTATTCCAATGTTCCATATACGTATTTATTGAAATAGGCACGCCTGTTTTCCTGTGCGCCATGAAATAATTGTATCCTTCATTCTCTCCCATCAAACTCAGTAGACGGTGAGACGGGCATTGGGCAGGATTAGCACTGATCCAGCACCAACCATTTGCTTGTTCCCACATGAGCTCTTCGGTGAGTTTGTCATAAACATGATAGGCAAATCCATGGATTTAACAGTGACTAATTAGGTCAGTATGTTTCACAGAGAGGAGGCAGGGTGTGGTGGTGGACTGGTTAGCATTTCCGCCTCACAGTGCAAAGGTGCAGGGTTCAATTCCGGCTCCGGCCTTTCTGTGTGGAGTTTGCATGTTCTCCTCTATTCTGCGTGGGTACTCCTGTTTCCTCCCACATTCCCAAAACATGCATGGCAGGTTAATTGAGCACTCCAATGTTGTCCCAAAGTGTGATTGTGGGCATGAATGGAGGATAAGCGGATTAGAAAATGGATGGATGGGTGAATGGATGTTTCACATAAGTGAGTTAATCAACAAACATTTAGTCCCTGCAGAAAATATAGATGCAGCAAGTTTGGAATCTGTGCAAATGGCTTGCTTTATGAAAGTTATTGTGAGTTATTTCCTACCTATCTGTCTATGATATTGACTGAATAGTGTTTGCCTATTTAGAGATTGTTCTACCGAAGCACACATGGACACCTGACTTTTGACATTACCCACTGCTATTGTAGGGCAGGGCCGCCCGGTAGACCAGTGGTTAGCACGTCGGCTTCACAGTGCAGAGGTACCGGGTTTGATTCCAGCCCGGCCTCCCTGTGTGGAGTTTGCATGTTCTCCCCGGGCTTGCGTGGGTTTTCTCCGGGTGCTCCGGTTTCCTCCCACATTCCGAAAACATGCATGGCAGGCTGATTGAGCACTCTAAATTGTCCCTAGGTGTGAGTGTGAGTGTGGATGGTTGTTCGTCTCTGTGTGCCCTGCGATTGGCTGGCAACCGATTCAGGGTGTCCACCGCCTACTGCCCGAAGACGGCTGGGATAGGCTCCAGCACCCCCCGCGACCCTAGTGAGGATCAAGCGGTTCGGAAGATGAATGAATATATATATATTAGAGCTGTCAAACGATTAAAATGTTTAATCTAATTAAAAACTCAACTGTCATAATTAATTCAAATTAACTACAAATTAATCATGATTGCTCACTCATTTTTTATTGTTTCTGAATTTTCTTTTGTATTTTTTTGTCCTATTTTCCCCCATTTTAATGCTCTCATCAACATGGAATCATGAATCAGTTTTCTATGTGCAAAATGCAAATATTTACTGAAATAACAATTTTGATTTTCAATTTTACATGAACATTTTTCACTTGGAGCAGTTATTCACACATTATCTCTCACACAATATTACTGTCCATCAACAACAGTGAAAACAATATTTTGTCACACAACAGCTGCTTGAACAGCTTTATTTAGGGAATCAAAACAGCGCAATATAACATTATAAAGTGCACATCTAAGGTAAACTAGTACTCAGCCTATAATGGATTTAAGCCATGGTTGCATACTTCGTTTTTCTCAAATTTGCTTTGAACACAGCAGTCAGGCTATGCTGATTCTGTTGGTCCTTCTTGCTCGGAAGTCTCTCTACGGTTTTGTGTCGACATCATTTCGGATTCTTGTAATGGAGGCTCTCGCTGGCAATCAGTAATGGTTGTTCAGTTAGGGATTGTCGGTCAGCATGGAAGGATCTCTCGTTCTGTACTTTTGGATCATTTATTGGAGCACTTTGCAGCAGAAGTAGGAGTAGTAGTAGTTGTAACAGAAGTATCAGAAGCAGGTAATAACCTAAACTACACATAAATGCAGTAAAAATTAATATATCTATCTTTCTGCATCGCAATGTAAATATGTATATAATTGACATTAATGAATACCTTTTTTAACAATAACCCTGATTTCACTATGTATCATTATCGTCATCATTATTCATTGTTTTAAACGTAAGAAACCATTCAACACAAACATAAAGTCAAATCGAACAAAAGAACTACAAGTCCCAATACTCAATCCCGGAAGTGGAGCGCCGGCATGAACATATCAAGTCGAATCGAACAAAAGAACTACAAGTCCCAAAGGTCCAACCCGAAGTGGAGCGCCGGCTGCAACGCAATTTACTTCTTTAAACGTCAGATTGCAGACGGACAAACATGACAACTATGCACAAATGAGCTAAATAAAGACACCCCTGTTCTAGCAACATTTTAGCCCACGCTGTTTAAATTGCCGATTGCTTCAGCAACTTTGTTCTTTGTCGTGTCATCCATTTTCTTCGCTTTGAAATGATCCATAGCCGTCTGTCTGAGACGAGGGGGGCGGACTACTGACGTCAGCGGTGTGCTTGGCCATTAATTAAGTGGTATTTCAGACTCGACGTGCTATGATGATAGCTCAGTTTACGACTGCAAAACATCCAGGTCATTTTGGTCTTGTCAGTGGAACAATCTGGCAACTTTTTAAAAGTAAACTTTCCATTCATAAACTATTTAAATATCCGTTTTCGGTGTCTCGCGCTGCCGTGGCTGGCAAAACAAACGCGCTTGATGTTTTGTTTCTGGTTTATTTATAGAGCAACGTCACATCCGCTGTGACGTCTGCCGCGTTAATCTCGCGAGAAAATTTTTGATCCCGATAAAATTCATTTAAATTAATGTCGATAAAAGCAGCTAAACTGACAGCTCTAATATATATATATATATATATATATATATATATATATACGACCTCTGCACTGTGAGGCGACGTGCTAACTAGTCACCCACCGTTCTGTCCTTATTTTTGAAAGAAAATATATTTTTTCCCCTTTTTTTTTTTTCAATGAAGATCACTTTTAAAACTAATCAGAAATATACATAACAATGTGTCTTGATAATGTGGTAAATCGTTATTCCAGCTGCAAATGTCTGCTTTTTGGTGCAATATCTACAAAAGGTGTATGGAAGACCATTTCCAGCAACTGTCAGGCCAGTGTTCTCGAGGTACAAGTACAAGGTGTTTGATCATTGTGTCAGAAGACTAATGGATGTGAGGCAACCCCTGTATGATCATGTTAGCGCAACTGAATATCGTTTGCCTCCTTACAGAAGCCATGAAACTGACCTTCCTCTGAGCAGGTTCGCTTTCTGGAGCATCACATTGGTGGGGTCGTATTAAAAGCTCAAAACGCTCCATGTGAAAATCGACATTCTATTCCTGTTCTTAGAAACGGAGGCTCTTCCATGTGAGAAATTGCCAAGAAACTGAAGATTTCCTACAACAGCGTGTACGACTCCTTTCAGAGAACAACACCAACTGGCTCTAACCAGAGTAGAAAGAGAAGTGGGAAGCCCCGCTGCACAACTCAGCGAGAAGATAAGTGCATTTAGAGTTGCTAGTTTGAGAAATAGAGGCCCCAGAGGTCCTCAACTGGCAGCTTTATTAAATGGTACTCGGAAAAGGGAAGCGTCAACATCTTCAGTGAAGAGATGACTCCAGGATGTTGGCCTAAGGGCAGAATGGCAAAAGAAAAAGCCATATCTGAGACCGGCCAATAAAAGAAAAAGATTCATATGGGCAAATAACTCTCTCTTGCTCTCTCTAAATATAGAGATGGATGTAAGAGTCAAAACGTTTTTTGTCAAACGAACTTTTGTGGGATGTAGAACAGCTGAAAAGATGCTGCAGGAGTGTCTGACACCATCTGTCAACTAAACAAGGTGGGGGTAATTTGATGCTTTGGGGTTGCTTTGGTGCTGGTAAGGTGGGAGATTTGTTCCCGGTAAAAGCAAATTTGCAACGCTATGTCATACCCCGTGGAGAGCGTTTGATTGAAGTCACTTTCATCCAGCACCAGGAAAATGACCATAAAGCACACTTCCAAATTGTGAAGAACAGAGAAGAAGCAGGCAGCAGAATATTCTTTCTGTCATGGAGTGGCCAATGCAGTCACAAGATTTCAAGCCCACTGAGCTGTTGTGGGAGCAGTTTGGCCGTATGGTACGCAAGAAGTGCCCATCCAAGTCAATCCAAATTGTGGGAGGGGCTTCTACAACCTTGGGGGGGACATTTCTCCAGATTACTTCAACAAATTAACAGCTAGAATGCCAAAGGTTGTTTATATTTACTTTGTTTCAGTGGTTCCTCCCTAGGCCCTGGGGGCCTGTCAGCTGGGGAGTCAGGGTGGGCTCTGGCCTCACAGGCTACTATCGGACTCTCTTTGGTCGGGAGCACATGGCCTCTGTTTTCCTGGGATTCTGACTCCTCCGTCGGGCTGGAGCAGGGCAGTCCTTGTCAGGCTCTGTCGCTGTTTCTTAGAGCTGCTCGCAGCTTCTGTTGCCGACGGCTCTCCGGGACGATGGTTCTTTTTCGTCCGTCACTCTGTGCTCGGCCTTGCCTCGGCAGCCATTATATGTATTTAACGACCTTTAACTGCACCTATTTTAACCCGCAGGTGTTGGGTATCCCAGGTGTCAACAAACTGTGGCTAGGTGGTGTTACGTTCCAGAACAATCCTGAGAGGTGTAGATCCCACAAACATAGACAGGGAGAAATGGTCTTTACAAAAAGCTTCTAGAAAGGGCAAGTCAGGCAAAGTACAAAATAGCTCGCTGCTACACAGAAGCAGGTAAAGATGTAACAAACAAAAAGTGCTCGCAAAAGAAAATATAAGATAAATCGCTTCTCATTAAAGGCAAGGAAAATCAAATTATGAGAAAAACACAAAAGTACACTCCGAATCAAAATAACAGACACTACCTACAAAACGAGATAAACGATGGCATGGACGACAACAACGGCATGAACAAGATTCAAGAATCGAGAGAATAGGCACTTGGTACAATCTGAGGGCTAGTGATCGGCTTGGCAGTCCTTTAGTAGTCCACTGATGATAATGCGTGACGGTTGAGGTGCCGGAGGCAACGCCCTCCACTCCTGCTGGAGACTGAAACCAAAACCCACAGAAACATAACAGGTGGTAGACTCATGTGTTTGTGTTTATTATCATTTGTTTTGTGAGGCATTTTGTGTTGCTTTTAAAGTATGAAAGGTGCTGTATGAATAAAGCTTTAATTGATTTATTGATTGCTCGATTGAGGTGAAACAGGACAAGCTCCAAGTTTCTTCCCAAATTAAAAAAGACTGCTGGTACCCCGACCAGAGCACCGTTCTCGAAGCCAAAAAAGAACTCGGCTTGTTTAGACAAATTACAACCGATTCCTGCATGTTTTCTTTGATCAGGTTGCTCCTGCTCGGCCTTCTCAGTTGACCCCTCTGGTCCTGTTCCTTGATCGGCAGTGTTCAATTCATTTCACCTGTTGTCTGATGTTTTGAGAAGAGTTGGTTGTCCAGATTAAACAATCGCGTTCTCTTCATGACTCTGTCCATCCTCATATTTTTTTTGTTTTCAGTTAGTTTTCCACTGTATAGAGAAGTCGGTTTGGCTATGATGGTTTCCGGTAGATCTTCTGGTGTTGTTCAGTAGAATTTTTTTAAATGCTGCGTTGCAAGCCCCTGCTAAAGAAACCTGGCTCTTAGCACATTGTGCTGGCAAATTGTAGACCCAATCAAAGTTACCTCTCATCAAAATTCCTGGGAAAATATTGCAGTTAATGTGTTGCATAAGACAAATTGCAAATATGATGTTGCAAACCGAATGTGTTCCCACGTTGCAATGTGTTGCAAACAATTTCAAATCTGGCGGGAATAGTTTTCCGAATGCGCGTTTAACGTTATTTCGTTCTGCGACTATGGCGGCTAATTGTCAATACGACAGCGACGATGATCTCCTCGAACTGGCAGCTATCGGTCTACTCGCCGAGCTAGAGGAGCCAAAACCCAAACGGTGGTTTTGGGTACGACCGTGGATCGGGAGACGGCAAGAACTCGGAGCTTACAACACTCTGATGCAGGAGTTGGCGGCCGAGGACCCCGATCATTTCAGAAATTTCCTTCCAATGGATCGCACCAATTTTTAACTTTTGTTGGAGCGAGTGAGGCCGCAGCTATCAAAATGTGACACCCCCGATTTTTGGGATTTCTGTGTCGACGCCATTATACTTCCACGTTCCGTGTTTACATAACGACGCGATATTTTTTGTCACGTGATAGCGCAACGCGTTCTGATTGGTCGGGTTCATGCAACACGTTGCAAGAAAATAGAGCAAGTCCTATTTCATGCAACACGCATCCAACACGTTGCATGCCACAAAAGTCTGTCCAATTTTGGGTTCAAACGTTGCAATGTGTTGCATGCCACAAAACTTGGGCCACAAATTGCAACGTGGGAACGCGCCTTTAGAGACATTCATGGATGAAAATGATGTCCTGGAGATCTTCCGGTCTGGTACAATTTGCTTAGGACAGACTCATCTTTACATACATTCAATGCAAAACTTCATTCTGTCCTCGCGATGCTCCACTTTTACACCTGTTGCCAACAGCGCACGCAATCTGTGAGTGTGAGTAAAAACACAATTGGGATCTTGTTAATGTTTGAAAAAAGATCGAGGTTGTTTGACATGCCTACCATCAGTGTGCAGACTTTATTAGTGCAAAAATGTGCTCTGGTGCCTTTCATTTGGGATCTTATTGAATCAGGCCCTTTCTGTCTCAATTTAAAAAGGGGAGAAAAAAAAACATTGCTACAAAAACAGGATACTGAGGGGGAGGGTTAATTTATTTGGATAAACCAAATTAGATGGCTGGATGAAGGTCGGCATGCGAGCAGTCTCATTTGACAATTTGTTTTCTTTGTGTGTATATACAGGGATGTGGTTCACTGTGGCTCACGAAATCCACTTTCTTCTTTGGGTTATGTTCCCATTTCTTGATTACCATGTGTCGGAGAGACTGGGGGGGGGGAGCCACTTGTGTCAGAAGGTACCATTTCTTAGATTATGCTTTTGGCACATTTGCTCTAAATTTGCACGGTTTGTTTCTCTTGCCTCGCTTGGTCAAGCTGAAAATATGCAGGTAATGCAGGTGCGGCTTGTGGTAAAATTCAAGATAAAAAATACTGACACACACGGTCATCTCAATGGAAAAGATGAGAGCAAACAATGTTGATAATGGGCATCTCGTATCCACCATTTGTGAATTATTTATATGCCTGGGTGGTTCATTATAAAGCTAGCTTATCAGGAAGTGTCACTGTGGGTATGTGGATTTCAGTGCGATGTTGGGTTGATCCCAGCACGAGCAGGATATCAGGTGGTCTTTTAATTACTCCTTCGGTATGAGTGGAAATCACAAAAGTGCCAGATGGATACTTCGGTTGTCAAGTTCCAATGATCCAGAGTACCCCGAATGTCATTCAAACTATAGACGGCATTCTACCTGTGATTCTACAAAGCCAGAAGGAATGTGAATATGAAAATCCTACGCCGCACTTTCACGCACCAGTGCACCCCTTGACCTGTATGCCATTTCTTGCAAAACATAGCCTCAGTTTCCTCCTCAATGACGCCCTACCTCCCCGGGCTCACAAGCCCAAAGCAGCTGGCTATCCATCTGGGGCTCATCAGATGCCTTGGAGAATTAAAACGGTCCCATTCGTGACGGACTGGGCATAGATTCTACATTGTCCCAATCCAATCACCACCCCAACAGTCAAATGCATTGGTAAAGTCAAGCATTTCCCTTGAGGATGCTTTTTAAAAAAAAAATTTTAAACACCTATCTTCTGAAATCTTGATGTCGATACATGTGAGAAGGCGTCACTCAGAAACATGGGCAAAATGGTCAATCTCTAGAATGGCAGTACGTCAAATGTCATGTGTAACTTCATTAAAAAAGAGATACAACCCCACTGTTTGGGATTTGTGCTTGAATTTAATCAAGTAAAACAACAACAACAAAAATAATTTCCTTGAATTGTGTCTTGTCACAGCAACTGAAATTCATCACTTCATTGCGGTGGCATGTTGGTTGGAATATTGAATGTATTTAAGCCAGACAGAAAATGTGGAACTTCACATATTAAAGTTCAAAAATTGATGAACTAAGAAAAAGTGTTCAAAGAAATGTGAAGGAAGTACATTGTCAGTGGGCTTATCCATATAACTAAATATGTATTTTCGTTAAAAGTAAACCAATCTGAATCCAAGCACAAGGGTCTGACAATCATACAGGCTTTATAGAGGCTTTTTTTGGGCGCAGTTCACCTCATTAAGGCCCAGGAATGTGCTATACCCCCTTATTCCGAATAGAGTCGGAAATTGTAAAACATTTATTCTAAAGTTTGAAAAAAAAAAACTTCTAACACTGCTGTACATCTAAGGACAAAAGAAGCTGCCTTCACTAATGATTGACAGGTTATACATGTAACAGCCAGCCATTTCATCAATGACTATATTTTGGAATGCAATCAATGTCAAAATGCTGTTTCTGAAGTTTCACAGCCATAAATTATCCAGGCCTGGGAAGATTTCAGGGATAGTCCAAAGTGCTTCATTTATACACTTAGTTGTGGAGCAAATCAGGCTAAGTGAGGTTATTGACCCAAATGGCCCGAGGATTGTTGTGTGCTGTGGCCACAGCATGAATTGCAATAGGATTAATCAAGGACTGAGAATCTACCCTCAACTTGCTCTGATTAGAGCTGCCTCCAAGGTAACATTTGCTCTTGTGCAAGCTAATATGCAAGGCAAGCATGACAATGGACAAAAGGAAAGGCTATCTCCTTTGTACCTGCCGGCATGTAAATATATATATATATATATATATATATATATATATATATATATATATATATATATATATATATATATATATATATATATATATATATATATATATATATATATATATATATATTATATAATGCACGCAGTACGCAGGACATTATCTGGTAAGAGTGTCATCTGTTTTTGCAGGACAGAAAACGTATTAAAGGGCACACATTGAAATCAAACTTTAATTATTTGTATACAAAATGTTCTCTGGAACGCCGGTCCACTGATCAAGTGTACATTTAACCCTTTCACCCTGTAACCTGGTCACATGATCATTTCGCCACTGTAGTAACTGCTGTGCCCGAAAGGGTTAATTAAACAAGTACAAATGTAGTTATCCGCCTATCTGTCTGTGAGATTGGTACCAACAGTAGGAAAAAAAAGGCTTTGGTTTTGTGGTCTTCCTTGGTGCGCAGCTAACTTCGTGTTACAAAAAAGACCCAAAAAAAATGCTGTTTTACAGAAAAATGCAAAAAAATAATTGAAATATTACTTTATAAACTAACCATTTTTGAAAAAGAAAGAGTCTACATTGAGGACAGGACGAGGCCTCAACCTGCAAGTGCCTCGGCACGCCGCCCATCTAGCCCATCCTGCCTTCCTTGTGAGCAGCCTCCTCCATCTGCTTTCTCACAAGATAAATCACTGTCACTCAAAAAAAAAAAAATCACCCCCAAAAAATGGCAATAATTGTCTAAAGTTCATGTTTTTCACTGTTAAATTACGATGATGTCCAACATGAGCTTACACTTCGATATGTATAAAAGGTTTGCGCTAAGCCGAGCAAAATACCTTGCCCGAAGACGGCACCACTCGAGGTTCATATGCACCCTGGATGCGCAATTCTGAAAATCTCCTTCTCATACTCACTCATTCCTTGCTCGTTGTTAAATGGGCTGTAAAAGTGAATAACCACTTCGTCACTCCCTTCTCTCCATGCCCGAGATCTGCCAGAGTTGTCATGGTAACAGAAGCCAAACTGCATTTACATTAGACAGAATTGGCCCTTCAAAATGACATGATCGCAGTGTGAAAAGCTGACATTAAGTGTGCTGTAATTAGTCATCCGCTGTGTATTCTGGGAATGAAATGTCAGAGAGTCACCCAGGAAATTTAAATGGGGGGGGGAATACATCGGTACACCGGTATCTAACTGATTGACAAAGAGTATGGAGTTTCCATGTTTTCCCTGTGCCCGCGTGGGTTTTCTCCGGGTACTTCGGTTTCCTCCGACATTACAGAAACATGCATGGCAGGTGAATGGATCACTCTAAATTGTCCTTCGGTGTAAATGTGAGAGTGAATTTTGGGTTTGTTTATGTGTGCCCTGTGATTGACTGCAACCCCGCCTACTGCCCGAAGACATTTGGAATAGTCTCCAGAACGCCCACAACCTTCATGAGGATCAACGGTTCGGATAATGGACTGTGGATTACGGTCCTGAGCTGATGCAGTCGGCTTCTTGAAATGGTGTTACCTCATCTGGTTGTTGTGTGTCCAGTCTCAGGCTCCTGTTTGGTCAATACGGTATTGGTTTGTGAGTGCGTGTCTCTTCGGTTTTTAACCTTCATGTGTCTCTGACCTTGTGGACAAGTGGTTGGAAGGGTTGAATTATATAAAGCACTTTGAGTTGAATTTAAGCGGTATAAAAATACAATTTGCTTGATTGATCGAAGGATAGATGATGCATTTTCCTGCTGGTCCACCTCTGCTTCGCTGCAGAATCTCTGAACGTGTTCCAGTCTGTGTAAGCGAAGCAATAATTATGGTGCGGCACAGTGATGGTCTCTGGTCTGATGTTCTTATCTGATGGACGGAAGGACAGGACAGGATAAACATGACCGAGATATGATCTGAGTAACCGAGGTACGCCCCTGGCTTGGTGCGTGGACACGACGGTAAAAATGTGGTTAACTGCCTGTCAGAGTTACATTGTTGAAGTACCCAGCAACCATGTGAAAAGAACTCGGTCGGGTGCTTGTTTTGGCATGAGCTGATCTTATCATTGTTAGCCTTACCATCTGGCAGAATGTGAAGAGGTACAATGAACATGACCACAAATTCGGGAGCATTATGATCTGGGAGAAAGTAAACAACTATGATGAACTTGGCCGTAAATCGAGTTGCTTGGTCATTAGCGGTTGAATTGCCTCGGAGTAGTAGCAACTTTTTTTGTACACCTGTCCTAGACTCATCCATTTTCATTTCGAGTGCATGGATGTTTCCTCGGAAGAGAGCCGGAATCAGTGGCCTGTGAGTTTTATCTTAGCAAATAAGCTTACCTGCCTTTTCTCACAGCATGCAATGATTCTGCATGCTTGCGCTGTGCTCAACCAGTTCACTGTTTTTTAATTTAACAGTTGCATGGCTCATTAGTACAGAATAGCTCAGCTAGCCGGCCTACTTGCAGTATGTATCCTGCGACCAGCCATCTCGCTTGTTTTCTAGCAGTTATCTCGGTTCCGCTGGCCTGTGTACACTCTTTATTTGCGCCATAGACTGCTTTCGCATAAGGACACATTTTGACTGACCGTCAAAGCTACAGCGCAGTGACATGGAAATGCGTTCATCCACCGTCTCCCCGCGAATGTTGGCGCCATTAGCGACGTGCCGGCCGAGTCAAGTCAGGCGACTATGCAATGCCACGCAAAGGGGTCAACTGCAAGTTCTAGTGGCATTGCGATGGACCAAGAAGAACCAAGGTTGAGGTCATTTCTAACATTTTGAAAGCGCATCCCATGGAAGAAGATAGCAGTACACCAGGGGTGCCGAATACGTCGATTTTGATCGACCGGTAGCTCGCAGACTGGTCCCAAGTCGATCACGAGAGGTGTAGAGGGGAACCTCTGCACCCTGAGCAGACTATCAGTCTAACTTTCACAAAAAGTATTACAAGTACATAGCAGGTCACCTCTAACGTGTGGTGGCGCATGAGGTGCATCACTGGAAGTTGTTAGTGGTCAGCAGTCTACAGCTTGCGATCAGAGATGTTGCGCTATATCTTTTATTGGTATGATTATTTTCATCCCCTCCGTGAGCCGTCACCTTACCGTGGTGGAGGGGTTTGTGCGTCCCAATGATCCTAGGAGCTAAGTTGCCTGGGGCTTTATGCCCCTGGCAGGGTCACCCATGGCAAACAGGTCTTAGGTGAGGGACCAGACAAAGCACGGCTCAAAAACCCCTTATGATGGACAAAATAAATGGAACCCAGTTTCCCTTGCCCGGACGTGGGTCACCGGGGCCTCCCTCTGGAGCCAGGCCTGGGGGTGGGGCTCGTTGGCGTGCGCCTGGTGGCCGGGCCTGCACCCATGGGGCCCGGCCGGGCTCAGCCCGAAGAGGCAACGTGGGTCCCCCTTCTCATGGGCTCACCACCCATGGGAGGGGCCAAAGGGTCGGGTGCGATGTGAGCTGGGCGGCAGCCAAGGCGGGGACCCTGGCGGTCCGATCCTCGGCTGCAGAAGCTAGCTCTGGGGACATGGAATGTCACCTCTCTTGCAGGAAGGAGCCCGAGCTGGTGTGTGAGGTTGAAAAGTTTCGACTGGATATAGTCGGACTTACCTCCACACACAGCCTGGGTTCTGGTACCAGCTCTCTCGAGAGGGGTTGGACTCTATTCCACTCTGGAGTTGCCCACGGTGAGAGGCGCAGAGCAGGTGTGGGCATACTCATTGCCCCGGCTCAGTGCCTGTACATTGGGGTTCACACCGGTAGACGAGAGGGTAGCCTCCCTCCGCCTTCGGGTGGGGGACGGGTCCTGACTGTTGTTTGTGCATACGCACCCAACAGCAGTTCATACCCACCCTTTTGGAGTCCTTGGAGGGTGTGCTAGAGAGTACTCCTGCTGGGGACTCCCTCGTTCTGCTGGGGGACTTCAATGCTCATGTGGGCAACGACAGTGAGACCTGGAGGGGCGTGATTGGGAGGAACGGCCCCCGATCAGAACTCGAGTGGTGTTTTGTTATTGGACTTCTGTGCTCGTCACGGATTGTCCATAACGAACACCTTGTTCAAGCATAAGGGTGTCCATATGTGCACTTGGCACCAGGACACCCTAGGCCGCAGTTCGATGATTGACTTTGTGGTTGTATCATCGGTTTGCGGCCGCATGTTTTGAACACTCGGGTGAAGAGAGGGGCGGAGCTGTCAACTGATCACCACCTGGTGGTGAGTGGGCTCGATGGTGGGGAAGATGCCGGTCCGTCCTGGCAGACCCAAACGTATTGTGAGGTTTGTTGGGAGCGTCTGGCGGAATCCCCTGTCAGAAGGAGTTTCAACTCCCACCTCCGACAGAGCTTTTCCCATGTTCGGGGAGGCGGGGACATTGAGTCCGAATGGACCACGTTCCGTGCCTCTATTGTTGAGGCGGCCAATCTGAGTTGTGGCCGTAAGGTAGTTGGTGCCTGTCGTGGCGGCAATCCCGTGCTCGCTGGTGGACACCAGCAGTAAGGATGCCGTCAAGCTGAAGAAGGAGTCCTATCGGGCCTTTATGGCCTGTGGGACCCCAGAGGCAGCTGACGGTATCGACTGGCCAAGCGGAATGCGGCCGATGGTCGCCGAGGCAAAACTCGGACATGGGAGGAGTTCGGTGAGGCCATGGAAGCCGACTTCCGGACGGCCGAGAAATTCTGGTCCACCATCCGACGTCTCAGGAGGGGGAAACAGTGCACCACTAACACTGTGTACAGTGGGGATGGGGCGCTGTTGACCTCGACTCGGGACGTTGTGAGCCGGTGGGCGGAGTACTTCGAAGACCTCCTCAACTCCACCAGCACGCCTTCCTTGGAGGAAGCAGAGTCTGGGGACTCTGAGGTGGGCTCTCCTATCTCTGTGGTCGAAGTCACCGATGTGGTTAAAAAGCTCCTCGGTGGCAGGGCCCCAGGGGTGGATGAGATCCGCCCGGAGTTCCTCAAGGCTCTGGATGTTGTGGGGCTGTCCTGGTTGACATGCCTCTGCAACATCGCGTGGTCAGCGGGGAGAGTGCCTCTGGATTGGCAGACCGGGGTGGTGGTCCCTCTTTTTAAAAAGGGGGACCGGAGGGTGTGTTCCAACTACAGAGGGATCACACTCCTCAGCCTCCCTGGTAAGGTCTATTCAGGGGTGCTGGAGAGGAGGGTCCGTCAGGAAGTCAAGCCTCGGATTGAGGAGGAGCAGTGTGGTTTTCGTCCCGGCCGTGGAACAGTGGACCAGCTCTCCACCCTTAGCAGGGTCCTCGAGGGTATGTGGGAATTCGCCCAACCAGTCTACATGTGTTTTGTGGATTTGGAGAAGGCGTTTGACCGTGTCCCTCGGGGAGTTCTGTGGGGTGCCAGTGCGTATGGGGTACCGAACCCTTGTTACGGGCTGTTCGGTCGCTATACCACCGATGTCAGAGTTTGGTCTGCATTGCCGGCAGTAAGTCGGAATCGTTTCCAGTGAGAGTGGGACTACGCCAAGGCTGCCCTTTGTCGCGATTCTGTTCATAACTTTTATGGACAGAATTTCTAGGCGCAGCCGAAGCGTTGAGGGGTCCGTTTTGGTGGCCTCAGTATTGCATCTCTGCTTTTGCAGATGATGTGGTACTGCTGGCTCCTTCAAGCGGGTCTCTCCAGCTCTCACTGGAGCGTTTCGCAGCCGAGTGTGAAGCGGTTGGGATGAGGATCAGCACCTCCAAATCTGAAACCATGGTCCTCAGTCGGAAAAGGGTGGAGTGCCCTCTCCGGTCGGGAAGAGATCTTGCCCCAAGTGGAGGAGTTTAAGTATCTTGGGGTCTTGTTCACGAGTGAGGGCAGAAGGGAGCGAGAGATCGACAGGCGGATCGGTGCAGCGTCTGCTGTGATGCGGACGTTATATCGGTCTGTCGTGGTAAAGAAGGAGCTGAGCCAAAGGGCGAAGCTCTCAATTTACCGGTCGATCTACGTCCCAACCCTCACCTATGGTCACGAGCTATGGGTCGTGACCGAAGAACGAGATCCCGGATACAAGCGGCCGAAATGAGTTTTCTCCGCAGGGTGTCCGGGCTATCCCTTAGAGATAAGGTGAGAAGCTCGGTCATCCGGGAGGGACTCAAAGTAGAGCCGCTTCTCCTCCACATCGAGAGGAGCCAGATGAGGTGGCTGGGGCATCTGATTCGGATGCCCCTGAGCGCCTCCTAGTGAGGTGTTCGGGCATGTCCCACTGGAAGAGACCCGAGGACGACCCAGGACACGCTGGAAAGACTATGTCACGCAGCTGGCCTGGGAACGCCTCGGGATCCCCGGGAGAGCTGGAAGAAGTAGCTAGGGAGAGGGAAGTCTGGGCTTCCCTGCTTGCTGCTGCCCCCGCGACCCGGCCCCGGATAAGCGGTAGAAGATGGATGGATGGATGGATGGATTATTTTCATTCAGAGTTTGTTTCATGTACAATTCACCGAAGGCACTGGCCAAGAATGGGAATCTGGAGGGAAGCATTTTTAAATGGTGCACGTGAGCTACCATTGTTACCATGCTGCAAAAGTGCATCCCATGCCTCCGGATCAGGTCTTGACGAAGGTAGGCAGTGATTTCCTTTTCACAAACTCTCGTTTTCCATTTCGTTCATCTTAGGAACCGTTATGGCTGTTAGTCATCATGGGATGTGTGTGTAAGTGTGTGTGTAGGCGCACGTGTGCAGTAACGGGTCGATCGGGGGGGATGTTGGTTGATCGTAAAGTAGATCTTCGGTCAAACAAGGTTGGGCACCCCTGCAGTGCACCATTAGCAAGAAGGATCAAATCCTCGTTGGGGATTGTACAGTATAACACCACCAACAGGGCGGCCGTTAGTCCAGTGGTTAGCATGTCAGCTTCACAGTGCAGAGGTACCGGGTTGGATTCCAGCTCCGGCCTCCCTGTATGGAGTTTGCATGTTGCCGGGCTTGCGTGGGTTTTCTCCGGGTGCTCCGGTTTCCTCCCAAATTCCAAAGACATGCATGGCAGGCTGATTGAGCACTCTTAATTGTCCCTAGGTGTGAGTGTGAGCGTGGATGGTTGTTCGTCTCTGTGTGCCCTGCGATTGGCTGGCAACCGGTTCAGGGTGTCCCCCGCCTACTGCCCTAACACAGCTTGGATAGGCTCCAGCACCCCCCGCGACCCTAGTGAGGATCAAGCGGTTCGGAAGATGAATGAATGAATGAATGATAACACCACCAACACTTTTCAATCCCCTCTCTGGCTTTATTTGTCCTCACTGCTGGCCAGAAGAAGTGTGGTGAGTCAGACCGAGTTCTCATGCTAATCTAATAATTCTAATATTGAAATCTAAGCCTACTGACTGGACTGATGAATGTGAAGCAGCTTTGTACAACTTGAAAGAGAGCATCTTTAGCAGCATCATTATTTCACATCCAGTTGTCCCGCTGCCACTCATCCTTTCTGTTGATGCTTCATTAGGTGGGCTTGAGAGCTGTTTCGTCCTCGGTACCAAATGGTGAAGAAAAAGGATGCTCCATTGCTTTTGTGAGCAAGACATTGAGTAGCTCCCAGAAAGAAAGAAAAAAATATCCGGCACGCAGATGTGAGGTTTTAGTCTTGAAGTGGAATGTGTGTGAGTGTTAAGAGATCATATATCCCAGGGGTGGCCAACCCGCAGCTCGCGAGCCTCATGCGGCTCTTTGGCTGGTTCCATGCGGCTCCCGGGCTTTCGTGTGACAATTGTCGAAAAAGCCTCGTCGATAGCGCTGCCTATTCAAACAACGGTGCTTCATGCACAGAACGTACTGCATCAGCCTATCATCAGTCCCGTTACTTGATTGACATAGAGGGTAACCAATCAGATGACTGAATCACCGCTCATGCTCAGACAACGGTTCTAAGTGCTAAGCTAGTGTGTGTGGGTGTGTGTGCGCTCTTAGTCTCTGACTGGTTGGCCACCCTGATCTATCCATTCACAGGATGGACCAACAATAACCCCCCTCACCCAAGTTAGATGCACGTGAGCAGGACTGTGTCGGCCCTGAAGCATATTCCCGGCCCCAAAAACACAGTGGCTGATTCTTTCAGCAGAGACACCGTTGCAAAATCAGTCAGTCCGATGCAATATCACAGGGCAACACAGTCACTTTCTGGCTGAGTCTGAGGATGTGATTCAAGATGATATCCATGACACATTTCGACTCAAGGTCCAGTGTCACAGAGTGAAAGGAACTGCTCCCGATGGTGCCAAATCTGTATGAGGACCCCTCAAATGACGTTCCACTGTCGCTGGTCAAAGCTTTGCTGGAAGCTCATGACTGTAATTGATACAAGGGGTGTGGAGTTGATTCAGGCGGTTCAAAATCACCTGTCGCTAGGGTTAGACACCTTCTCTTCGTTTATGCTGGAGGAACTCCAGAGAAAGACTTTAGTGCTGGTCAAACATTTGGAGGGATTCAGAGTACAGATTTGTCTTCTTTGCCGCGTCTCAAAAGGATCACATCAGTAATCGACAAAAAATGTTGTTATATTCTGTGTGACACCCTGAAAAACAGAGTGTTACACGTCATCCATGACGTCGCTGGACACCAAGGGACAAGCAAGGATGCTGCACCTGCCATTTCTTCTGCCCCAATATGGAGTCTGATGTGAAAAAATACTTCAAATGCTGTTATATTTGACCTCATCCCTCCTCAGTAGAATTTCTGGTGGGAGGTGCTCGCATGTAAACAGAGGACAGAGATGCTAGGAACGTGTAATCAGAGGAATGAATGAATGAATTACATTTCGATGTCAGAGCAATCAATGGATTTCAATGTTTGCATTTTTTTCACGAAATATATAGTGTTTATTCATGTATTACAGGATTAATTAACATAGGATAGATTTTCTTAAATATACTTAGCGATTTTATATTCATTATCTGGATCAGGGATTCATTTTGCTAACTTATAACCAACATGCATCAAACACATTCAATTCATGAGCTATACCTTGATTTTTTTTCAATAACTGCATCTTTATCTTTCATGAGTATTTTGGATATTCCATTTTTTTGGCCATTTTTAATGATACTATTGAATTTTCTCCTTATTTCTTGTGTTCATTGTGTTTTTTCTGCTTCAGTAATGTGCGCTAATGTGATTTCTTGTTCTTAATTTACTCATTTATTTCTATAGGTTTTGTACTTTATGCTGTCATGTTTTTGTCCTTGACTTGACTTTGAGAGAGAGAAGCCTCTCTCCATCAATGTTTTTGATCCATAACAGAATTTGAAGATGCAATTGCTGAAAAACTGGTTTCCTGACGCCATGAACTCAATTTTGCCGACATTTTGAAGAACCCTATTTTATCCTAACCTGTTTAGACAAGTCATTTCCATTGGAGTGAGATAGGGTGGACTCCAAAAATGTGTTGATCCATATTCAGTGAGCATTTCACCTTGATTCATCTGTCACGTGCACTTGTGTAAATGGGCTTCACGATGGCAAAATAAAAAAATAAAAAACTCCTGAAATGTTGAGACTGATTTCCCTGTTACTCTGTCACAATCAAACCTCCCTGGAATGCTATCACTCAGTCCTGCTGCAATTTCAACAATTACAATCAAGACCAATTGGACCACTTTGGTTTTCAAGTTCCAAATCAACTCCGTGGTCTTGGTTCTGGACTACTTTTGACTACACGTATCCTCCTTTACAGAAATGCATAGAAAGCCAAAAATAGACTATATGTTTCTAAAGGTTTCTGAAAAGAATTATACACTTTAAGTGACTTTTGGGCTCATTATTTTTATCTTAATAGCCCAGACCCTTGAGTCAAGTTCCTGTTTTTTTGTTTTCTTTCGGGGTTCAAGACAACTTTATTGTCAAATGTGCTCTATATGCAACATACAGCACAGATGAAAGGTGAAATGTATTTCTTATATCATGCAAATTTCTTAGATCAATCTTGAGACATGTTTTTTATACACACACACACAAAACATGACACATTCACAGGTCCTCATTTTTCAACTGGTGAGGAAAGTCCAATGTCTCTGTCCATTTGGTATACAGAGCTCATTAAATCAAATGTCCCGACAGGTTGATCTATATCTGAGATCGCAGACTCAGCAGATACATAAGTGAGCGAGCGAGCGAGAGTGACACTCCTCAAGCTGTCTGCCATCCATCAGGGGCTCTATGACAGCTTGCTCCACTTGATGTTTGTTCAACAGCTGATGAACAGCAATAGCAAGCCGCTCGAAAAGCACTTGACTTCACCCCTCGACGGGCAGCAATATGGTATAGTTCATTTTTAAATGGTAATAAGAGTGGTGGTGGGGGGGTGATATATGTGTGTGTGTGTATATATATATATATATATATATATATATATATATATATATATATATATATATATCGATAACATGGCTATGAGACACGTTACCCACCATGGAAAAGACGGTTGGAGGCTAAGATCAAGGCGGCTCGGAAAGATGTGAGTCAATTGACGGAGGCCCAGAGAGGTGTGATGAAAAGGCCGATACCTGAGAGGTACACCCAGATGACCATACCTGAAGCACTCGAAACTGCCAAACAAAGGCTCCAAGCCTTGTCCAGTCGCCTAAAGAGGTACACGAAAGAGAATGAGGCCAGGCGAATAAACAGGCTGTTCGCAACACAACCTGCAAAGTGTACGCTCAGTGGCAGGGTCCTAACAGCAGAGCTGACCCACCAAGACTGGAAACTGAAAGGTACTGGAAAGGAATATGGGAGAGGGAGGCTGCACATAACAGCAGTGCACAATGGCTGGTGACCCTGAGAGAGGAGCACAGCAACCTCCTGAGCAGAACCCAGTTACCATAACAGTGGCAGACATACAGGAAAGAGTCTCAGATATGAAAAACTGGACAGCACCAGGCCCGGACATGCATCCATCCATCCATCCATTTTCCAAACCGCTTGATCCTCACTAGGTCCATCAAATGTGGCATATACCAAGGTGATGCACTCTCCCCACTGCTGTTCTGCATAGGACTGAACCCCTAAGCCAAGTAATCACCAAGACAGGCTATGAATACCGCCTCAAAAATGGAGCTACGATCAGTCACCTCCTCTACATGGATGACATAAAGCTGTATGCTAAGAGCGAAAGGGACATAGACTCCTGGGATCTACAGCAGCGACATCGGGATGTCATTCGGCTTGAGAAATGTAGTCGGATGGTGACTAAGAGAGGAAAGGTAGTCCGCACTGAAGGGTCTCACTCCCTGAAGGAACAATAGCAGACATTGAGGACAGCTAGCCTCGGTATACCACAAGCCAATATCGAACTGGCAACAAGGAAAGCGGCTACGGCCAAATACCTCCAGCGGGTGAGGCAAGTCCTAAGAAGCCAGCTCAATGGCAAGAATAAGACCGGGCAATAAACAGCTATGCCCTGCCAGTGATCAGATACCCTGCAGGAATAATCAGGTGGCCAAAGGAAGAGATTCAGACCACGGATGTTAAGACCCAAAGCTCCTAACCATGCATGGAGGGTTCCATCCCAAATCCAGCACCCTGAGACTGTATGCAAGCCGAAAGGAAGGAGGCCGGGACTAGTGAGTGTGAGAGCCACTGTCCAGGATGAAACATCCAAGCTCCATGAATACATCAAGGAGAAGGCTCCAACGGATGATGTACTCAGAGAATGTCTCAGACAATGGGGAACAGCTGGAAGAGGGACCATCATGGGAGGACAAGCCCCTACACGGGATGTACCACCGGACCATAAGTGAAGTGGCTGATCTCAAGAAGTCCTATCAGTGGCTAGAGAGGGCTGGCCTGAAGGACAGCACAGAGGCACTCATCCTGGCTGCTCAGGAGCAGGCCCTGAGCACCAGAGCCATTGAGGCTATACCACACCAGGACCCAGGTGTAGGTTGTGCAAAGAGGCACCGAGACGATCCAACACATAACTGCAGGGTGTAAAATCTGGCAGGGAAAGCCTACATGGAACCAGCTGGCATAGTCTACCGAAACATCTGTGCCGAGTATGGACTGGAAACCCCAAGGTCAAAATGGGATACACCTCCCAAGGTGGTGGAGAATGACCGAGCGAAGATCCTGTGGGACTTCCAGATCCAGACTGACAAGATGGTAATGGCGAACCAACCGGATATTGTGATCATTGATAAAGGGCAGAAGAAAGCTGTTGTAGTGGATGTAGCGGTCCCAAGTGATGGAAACATCAGAAAGAAGGAACACGAGAAACTCGAGAAATACCAAGGGCTCAGAGAGGAGCTGGAGAGAGCCTGGAAGGTAAAGGTGACAGTCGTGCCTGTGGTGGTCGGAGCGCTCGGGGCAGTGACCTCCAAACTAGATGAGTGGTTGCAACAGATCCCGGGAACAACATCGGACATCTCAGTCCAGAAATGTGCAGTGCTGGGAACAGCAAGGATACTGCGCAGAACCCTCAAGCTTCCTGGCCTCTGGTAGAGGACCCGAGCTGAATGGGGGACGGACACCACCCGAGGGGTGAGATGAGGATTATTTTTTTTTTTTTTTTTATATATATATCCATCCATCCATCCATCCATTTTCCAAACCGCTTGATCCTCACTAGGGTCGCGGGGGGTGCTGGAGCCTATCCCAGCTGTCTTCGGGCAGTAGGCGGGGGACACCCTGAATCGGTTGCCAGCCAATATATATATATATATATATATATATATATATATACTGTAAATTACGGACTATAAGCCGCTACTTTTTTCCCAAACTTTCAACCCTGCGGCTTATTCAGTGATGCGGCCAATTTATGTAATTCTTCTAATGGCCGCCAGGGGCGCTCGAGTAGAAAAGGTAAGATTAAGACCGGTGGAATATATGCGTCGAGGAAGACTGCAACTTCTTGTCTTGTGCATAAATTAAATGAGCGTGAACATACCCTCATCATGGAAAATGCAAAAAGAAAGGCAGATGACGCAACTTTCAAACTAAAAGCAATCCAGCTGTCCGATAAAGAAGGAAACAGAGCTGCCTCACGTAAACTTGGCATCAACGACGGCTCACCGTGATTTTTACAAGTATGTTCTTTTACCAGACCTGTTATACTGTGTTGCTATTCTGTTGCTAGCGTGTTGTTACCATGTTGCTACCGTTTTACTGCCGCGTCACAGGCACCGTTTGGGAAGAAAGTTATATTATTATTATTGTTAAGTTATATGATTCAAACTTTGAAAACTCTCTCTGTGTACCGTCTTTCTTTGCAAATATGTTGACATGTTTTAATGAGGGCACATGCGACTTATATACAGGTGCGGCTTGTGTATGTACAAAATTGGTTTTCCTCTAAAAATGTAGTGGGTGCGGCTTATAATCAGGTGCGCTCTATAGTGCGGAAATTACGGTGTGTATATATTAGAGCTGTCAAACGATTAAAATATTTAATCTAATTAAAAACTCAACTGTCATAATTAACTCAAATTAAATAAAAATTAATCATGATTACTCACGCATTTTTTTATCGTTTCTGAATTTCCTTTTATATTTTTTGTCCTATTTTCGCCCATTTTAATGCTCTCATCAACATGGAATCATGAATCAGTTTTCTATGTGCAAAATGCAAATACAGTATTTACTGAAATAACAATTTTGATTTTCAATTTTACATTAACATTTTTCACTTGGAGCAGTTATTCACACATTATCTCTCACACAATATTACTGTCCATCAACAACAGTGAAAAAAATATTTTGTCACACAACAGCTGCTTGAACAGCTCTTTTTATGGAATCAAAACAGCGCAATATAACATTATAAAGTGCACATCTAAGGTAAACTAGTACTCAGCCTATAGTGGATTTAAGCAATGGTTGCATACTTCGTTTTTCTCAAATTTGCTTTGAACACAGCAGTCAGGCTATGCTGATTCTGTTGGTCCTTCTTGCTCGGAAGTCTCTCTACGGTTTTGTGTCGACATCATTTCGGATTCTTGTAATGGAGGCTCTCGCTGGCAATCAGTAATGGTTGTTCAGTTAGGGATTGTCGGTCAGCATGGAAGGATCTCTCGTTCTGTACTTTTTGGATCATTTATTGGAGCACTTTGCAGCAGAAGTAGGAGTAGTAGTAGTTGTAACAGAAGTATCAGAAGCAGGTAATAACCTAAACTACACATAAATGCAGTAAAAAATTAATATATCTATCTTTCTGCATCACAATGTAAATATGTATATAATTTACATTAATTAATACCTTTATTTAACAATACATTTAATAAATAATGTCATCAACCCTGATTTCACTATGTATCATTTTCGTCATCATTATTCATTGTTTTAAACATAAGAAACCATACAACACAAACATATCAAGTCGAATCGAAAAAAAGAACTACAAGTCCCAAAAGTCAATCCCGGAAGTGGAGCGCCGGCTTGATTAACCCCAGCTGCAACGCAATTTACTTCGTTTAAACGTCAGATTGCAGACGGACAAACATGACAACTATGCACAAATGAGCTAAATAAAGACACCCCTGTTCTAGCAACATTTTAGCCCACGCTGTTTAAATTGCCGATTGCTTCAGCAACTTTGTTCTTTGTCGTGTCATCCATTTTCTTCGCTTTGAAATGATCCATAGCTGTCTGTCTGAGAGGGGGCGGAGTACTCACGTCAGCTGTTCGCTTGGCCATTAAGTGGTATTTCAGACTCAACGTGCTATGATGATAGCTCAGTTTACGACTGCAAAACATACAGGTAACTTTGGTCTTGTCAGTGGAACAAACTGGCAACTTTTTAAAAGCAAACTTTCCATTCATAAACTATTTAAGTATCCGTTTTCGGTGTCTCGCGCTGCCATGGCTGGCAAAACAAACGTGCGTGGACCTGTGCAGCGCGCTTGATGTTTTGATTCTGGTTTATTTATAAAGCAACGTAACATCCGCTGTGACGTCTGCCGCGTTAATCTCACAAGAAAATTTTTGATCCCGATAAAATTCATTTAAATTAATGCCAATAAAAACGCGCTAAACTGACAGCTCTAGTATATATATATATATTCTCATCCGCTTTATCCTCACAAGGGTCGCGTGGCGTGCCGGAGCCAATCCCAGCTGTCGAATAGGCGGAATACACCCTGACTAGTTGACAGCCAATCGCAGGGCACACACACATAGACCAGCGAGTGATTCCAGACCTTAATTGAGCCAAGAGTCATTTTTATGTTCCAAAAATCGCACAGCACATCACCAAACAAAGTTGTCACAAAACGAGGAGAAATATGTCAATTTCATACTGTTTGCCATTGAATAGAAGATTATTTATTTGTTCTGTCTCTATAAGTTGTCGGCAGAGATAAATGGACAAAGATACCTTATTTGTTAGTAATAAATCATTTTCTCACCATTCATTCATCTTCCGAACCGCTTGATCCTCACTAGGGTCGCGGGGGGTGCTGGAGCCTATCCCAGCTAGCTGTTTTCGGGGAGTAGGCGGGGGACACCCTGATTGGTTGCCAGCCAATCACAGGGCACAAATTTCTCACCAGTTAAGTGAAATTTGATCAGTTCCCACAGTCCACCGTTCGAGCTCTCACAGCACACTAATGTGTCCCCCCACCACTGACAGAGACAAAAAAACATTTGCGCTCACAATCACACCTGGGTGCAATTCATCCATCCATCCATTTTCTGAACCGCTTTATCCTCACAAAGGTTGCTGTCATGATTCGGTTTGTGACCAACAGGTGGCAGTGCAGGGCTCCCCCTGCAGCTGCACACCTGTTGGTCGTTTGGCAATTAGTGGCTTTAAAAGGACTCCCTCCTCCCGACCGACCGACCGATCACTCAGTGTCGGTCGGCTCATTGTTGTTGCTTGCAACTGTCATGCTTGTTCCTGTCATGTTTTGTTCCTGTTAACTTTTGCCACATGTCATGGTTTGGTTTTGCTACTTTGGATTCGTTTTGTTCTTTGGACTTTGTTTGTTTGTGATTTAGTTTTCTGTTTTAATACAATTCATCAAGTACACCCTGCTCCTCTCTCCTGCCTGCTTCTTGGGCTCCACCCTCACCACATAACGTGACAGACACGAATATATATATATATATATATATATATATATATATATATATATATATATATATATATATATATATATACACACACACACTGTAATTTCACTATAGAGCGCACCTGATTATAAGCCGCACCCACTCCATTTTCCAATTTTGTACATACACAAGCCGCACCCGTATATAAGCCCACACACACACCCTCACACACTGTCAAACCTCACGTTATGAACGACCCTTTTTACAAACTTTTCATGTTCCGTACAAAACGTTTTGTCGAAAATGTGCCTCTAGGAACATACACGTTACTTTATGCAAACCTTCTCAACACGGATGCGCGGACAGATCCGTGCTGTGCTTGTAATTTTTTTTTTATCTTATTTAGATCCTACAATGATTTAAAGATGACAGTTGGCTGTAAACTCCCCCAAAACTTGACCTAAAACTAATAGAAAGTTATATGCAGAAGTTCCGCTCAGACACACAAATGCTTTTTCCAATCGTAATTTTCACAGCAGCCGACTGCACATTTCTGATTAACATAGTTAATGTTTGTCTTCATGTATTATACATACAGTATTAATTGTATCAGAGTGTCGCTTAATAATGAATAGGATTTGACGTCTGTGAGCAAGCTGCGTGCTGCAGCCGCAAGTTGCCCCTCCAAAAATATTTCTTCCAATCACAATTCTCTCAGTGGCCGTCTCGATTTCAGTTTAATGAATCCAAACGTTTTGCTCTGTTTGTATACACAGCATTTATTGTATGGGAGCATCTTTTAAACAGAAAAAAAAAAAAGACACAAAACTCAATGTCTTCTCCCCGGGGCAACACGTTGTGTGTGCAACTGGGTGGTCCAAAAGACAAGTTTCCTTTCAAAAATAGACCAAAAAAACAATATATGAAGAAGATCGTAACGGTATTTTGGAAGGGGGCTCTTTTTCAGCGGAGGAGCTGTTTGTCCTCCCCTTCTCAAATAAATTTAAAGCACTTGTTTGTTTAGTGTGTTATTTCTTCACGGTGAAATACATTTTCATGTATTCACGTGTTGGATTTTTTTTTTTAATTTTCAACCACACACCGATTGAAATTAGGATTCGTGAATCGCATTTGCCTTTAGTTCAATGGGAAAAGTTACGATGATTTACGAACGTCTCCAGTTGCAAACAGGGTCACCGGACCAATTGAGTTCCTAAGTTGAGATGCACATATTTTAAGATTCAATTGATGACCTAACTTTCCCCCTCGAGAGCTCTAATTTCAATTCAATACTGACGAGTACACTATGATCTACACTATTTGAGCTCATAAATATGCAAATATTTGTTTGCGCTTTTAAGATATTTGATGACAAAATGGGTTTCATGCCCTTCCGATTTCCACATGACAGAACACTTGTCTCCACACATGATGCCAACCCTTTTCTTTCCCATTTAGTCTCAGTTTTTCGATTTCACAGTGACAGTTTTGCCTTCCTCGGCAATCGAGCTCTCTTTATTTCATTTCAGGTGTGACAATACATCCGCCGCTGAGTCTTTGTACGTTGATGGGGAATGTCAGAAGGGCACCGAGACAGCCATACATCATCTAATTCTGCCATATTTCTTTTTTGCTGAGCTTTCGTTTAGCTTTTCCCATCACCTCACAACCTGTTCAGAATCATCACATTGCCGTTATTAACTTGAGATAGAAAACTGCCATACTTTGGACAAAGTACAAGAAGATGTCCTCAATGGCATATATGATGTCACCGTGCTTTGCCCACAGATCAAATACTTAAAGGGAACATTCCAGCAGACATGTGTGTATCAGTTTGGATGGGAGAATCAGCATACAAATGAGCATATGTGAGCAGGAGTATGTTTTCATGCATGAGTTTGCATCTTAAAATACTGCATGTGAAAAGCAGGTGTAAAATGTGCTCGATTAGTGCAGGCAGAATGATCAAAATCTCTGTCTAATTTTCTTCTGGGTTGATATCATCTTTTCCTTGGGACGCTTCAAATGCTACTTTGGTATTTGTCTTTTCGATTGTCTTTGATGGCTGATTTTTGAAGTGTAATTATTCTCAAGGTGTGAATAATCTGTCTGTCTGTCCGTCTGTCCGTCCGCTTGTCTCTGAGGCAAACAACTTACCTCATGCTAAGAAATTGTTGCCAAGTCACGGCGCTCAGCATCCGCTGATCACGCACTGTGCCGAGAGCACCAAAAAAAATAAATAAATAAAAATACCTTTGCTAATAGGAATTACCGTAATTTCCGCACTATAGAGCGCACCTGATTATAAGCCACACCCACTACATTTTTAGAGGAAAACCAATGTTGTACATACACAAGCCGCACCCGTATATAAGCCGCAGGGTTGAAAGTTTGGGAAAAAAGTAGCGGCTTATAGTCCGGAATTTACGGTGTATATATATATATATATTTTTTTTTTTTTAATTTTTTTTTTTTTTTTTTTTTTAAACCCCAAAACATAGTAGGTTAGTGCTTACCATAGTTGTGAGACCATCTGTCATGAAAATGAGGAAAGTCCATCCAGCCTCATAACATCATTAAATTTGCGGTTGCGCTTGAAATTTTGCCCTTTAGATCAGACCACCCTTACGGTGTTAGTATCAAGCTAGTGTGTGGCCTCTGTGTCTTGCACTTCTATACCATTGATTTGCCAAGGCGAACAGTAATTACCTCTAATCCCAGACAGAGGACATGGCAATTTGTGACATGTCTTTCCCTGGCTCCCATAGGCCATTATCTGCTGGCTCCTTAAGGAGAAAGAGAGGAGCCTGACCTGATGACTTGCCGAGTGACAAGACATGGCACGGGGAACTGAGCTGAACAGCAAAGCAGCTGTGCTGTGCACATTCTGGATAACCGGTATCACACATCTCTTGTGCGCTCTGCGGCATTTTCAATGTCCCCAGGAAAAAAAAATGATTATTTTGATTTCATGATTAATGAAACGATTACTTTGATTTCAAAACGGTCAATATATTCAACTACTAAATGCAAAGGACTCAAAACTTTACGGTGAACACGCCATTTTATTAATTTTTTTAGTTCGTTTTTATGTGTGAAGTACAAACTGACTTTGTAAATATGTGAAATTCCAGCCTCTTGCATTTTCATTCTGCAACATCCACACCGACCGTTGATGTCTTGCATTTTTGCACGAGCAGACGTGGGGTTGTCCAGCGTTAGCGCCGTCCACTCGATTGGACAAAGCAGCGTTAATGTCTCTGCGCAACGGACTCAATGCACGACAGCTTGTTATGCATTTCTGGTGGGTGTAGACATTTGTCTGTTTCGATCAAGGATTTACAATCCCGATGATTAAATCAAACTACTTTATTACAGTGACTAATCACGGCTCAGCTTGTGAATGTCAAATGACCAAATTCAGAAAACAGGTGAGCTGTGATGCCGCCACACACACACACACACACACACACACACACACACACACATTTAGATAGATAGATAGATCCATCCATCCATTTTCCGATCTGCTTATCCTCACTAGGGTCGCGGGGGGTGCTGGAGCCTATCCCAGACGTCTCCGGGCAGTAGCCAATCGCAGGGCACACAGAGACGAACAACCATCCACGCCCACACTCATACCTAGGGACAATTTAGAGCGCTCAATCAGCCTGCCATGCATGTCTTTGGAATGTGGGAGGAAACCGGAGCACCCGGAGAAAAGCCACGCAAGCCCGGGGAGAACATGCAAACTCCACACGGGGAAGCCGGAGCTGGAATCGAACCCGGTACCTCTGCACTGTGAAGCCGACGTGCTAACCACTGGACTACCGGGCCGCCCTACAGTATATATATATATATATATATATATATATATACTGTATATTAGAGTTGAAGCACCCAGTACCATCCAAATGATTGATCTCTACCTAACACATTACCATCTCTTCTATTTCAATTTGTCACAACCCTGAAGGAACCGCGGCTTCGTGTTTGGCTCAGAGTGGAGTGCTCAGTCAGCAGATTGATTGTGGTCATAGAAATCTACAAGGCTAAAAACTTTTTTTTTTAATCGTGAAGGACAGTGGGAACGTAGCACGTTTCAAGGGTAAACAATCCTTCCCTTAAGCACTCCACACCAAACTAAACACTTTTAACGCATTTAAAACCTTGTTCAATTTATACTACGCTCTCTATCTTTTAGATAAGCCTGACAGCATTCCCCTATATTCTCTTTGACACGAATTACAAAGAGTTGCACAAGCAGTCAAACAGACTTTGTTTTGTTTTCTTTCTGGTGAGCGAGCGCATTCCTTCAATTAGAGGCTGGAGTCGAGCATGAGAGGATAAGTCGTGTTGTCTTTTTATGAACATTTTCTTGTTACACAGTGTCATGACCACGCATGCCGTGACCCATAATAATGACGCTAACGATGAACTCCGGTGGGCACCCTTTGGGAAAATGCAAAACTCTTCCAAAAGGTATTGATTTCAAGACTTGCTGTGAAATTGAACTGTCAGGTGTTCCATTGGACCCTGATATGATATTGATTCCCACTGCTTAGTGGCCAGCAAAGTGTCTGGTTAGCTGAAACAGCTCAGTCAAGGGCAAAGACTGGCGGCCCCTCCTCCCCTCCAAATCCTTTTTGGAGTTTGAACAAAAACAAAAAAAAGAAATCTGATCAACTTTGGGTCTCTGTGGAATGCGAGTATTCCCGCACGACATCAATACCGAAAGCGTATCGACTCAATGCACTTCTTCTACTCTCCCTCAGACCATTAGCCCTGCTTTGTGATGTGAACCGACTTCTCCATTAAGCAGAAAGCTTACAATGCGCGGTGCCATCATTGACATTGAGCTTATGGCTTTGCCGGTGTGTGTACAGGTTAAAAGGGGCCATTGGCAGTGAGAACCGATTATTCTTTTGGGATTTCTCGATGTGCGACGCCGGTGGCGCGCCCGTCAATGAAAGGTCATTCGATTGAGATAAAAGAAGAAAAAAAAGAAAGAAAGACGAAACAGAAAACAGACAGCTATCACATGGTACCGTCCATATTAATTAGGGTGCATTTCGACAATCCTAGCGGTGTCATGCATGGAGGCAATCAGCATCCTACGTGGCCCGAGACAAATGCCTTTGATCAGCTCTTGCAGACTCATCTGAAGTGACTGCGTGTCATCCTATAGGCCTCTCTGAATGCCGGCCAAGACCATTTCCACTGCGATAGACACCTCCATGAATCTTCTCAAAGATGCACAAATGTTGATAGCAATGCACCGCTAATTTGCAACTGTTATTACAATGTTTCTGCTAGAGCCTAGTCCCAAATCTGTCACTCAGTGAATACTGTGATCTATATGATGGCAAAAGCCCACATATCCAAGCTGTAGAAAAGAAACAACGGGCTGATTGGGGTACAGACGCTCCCCAGGTTACGAACGAGTTACGTTCCGGACGATTGTTCATAAGGTGAATTCATTCGTAAGTTGCTTCAGCGCTCTATTTTGTCTGGAATGTATGTTTAAGGCTTATATTAACATCCATATAACGGGGAGAGAGCTTTTCGTCACGTTCTTCAGGGCTCGAGGGTTAGCTGCCCGCTAAACTAGCAGCGGCTTCAGCGGGGGAGAGTAGACGACTGGTCGTCGACCGGCGCGCCGGACGCCTCCCGCCCGTTCCACCGTCACACGCCCGCCCCACGCCTCTCCCGCGGCCGCCTTGAACGTCGCCTCCGCCGTCCTCCTCCGCCCCGTTCGGCACTCGGAAAAAGGCGCGCAATACAAAATCTAACTTTTTCTTTTTTTTTCGACAGAACCGTGAAAATGTTCGTATGTACCGTTTGTTCGTAACCTGGATGTTCGTAACTCGGGGAGCGTCTGTATTGTCAAGAGAGGCAAAAAAAAAAAAAAAGACCTTTTAAGCCCACTCCTATGGATTGTTTTATTACACAATGATTGGCACAATGATAATGTCTGAAACTGAGATCCTTCTTTTTCACAGGAGTCCACGTTATGTTCTCAATAGCAAAGTGTTTATGCAAACGTCTGTGACTGAACTTTGAGACGTTCAATCAAAATGTATCTGAACAACGCAAACTTATTCTGCATTGTTCATCATCTTAAAATGCAAAAAGCAGGGCCCAACTGCAAACCTACTGAAATTTTGCCAAAGGAAATGTAATATTATAATGATTGCACCTATTTCAATAATCCTTATAATGAAAATGTTTTTAAGCAAAAATGGATTCATTCATGAAATGCGTGTTTCCATGGACTTTGGCAAGAGGTATTTTTCATCGTTGGGAGCTGGTGCTTTTCAAGGTGCAATTGTCATCCGAAGTTGTAACTTTTCAAAGACGAAGGAATAGCTCCTCCACTCAACTCTGTGGTGTGCTGGCCATTATCTTAGGCAATTCCACTCACCTTTTTAATTTGAAAATGTCTACCAGTAAGCTGGAGGAGATGGACATTTTTCACTATGGCAACAGCGTATCGGCTATGGTCGTCTGTCAGTCTCTCTCTCTTCATTTCTGCCATGTCATGAAGCTGCTCTGCACCCGCCTAGCAAAGTATTTTTTTTATTTTTTGCTGGTACAAGCCTTGTTTTGTCTGTTTGAGAAATTCAACACTGCGGCATGCTGGATGGTCTGCCGGAACCGAGGGAATCAATCAATCTCACTTAATTTGTCAAGCACTTTTCATACATCATCGCATCACTGGAAGGGTTTCAGATTGTCAACAATCAAATCCCCCCCCCCACACACACCTCCAGTGCTCTCCATGGCCACCCCACCACCCACAAGGACCCAAGCACACACATACAACGTAAAAAGGTAAAAGAGGAGTAGATAACTGACAGGACAAGCAGTGGGTAAAATAAATGACTATCCTCACAAGGGTCGCGGGGCGTGCTGGAGCCTATCCAAGCTGTGTTGGGGCAGTAGGCGGGGGACACCCTGAACCGGTTGCCAGCCAATCGCAAGGCACACAGAAACGAACAACCATCCATGACCACACTCATACCTAGGGACAATTTGGAGTGTTCAATCGGCCTGCCATGCATGTTTTTGGAACGTGGGAGGAAACCGGAGCACCCGGAGAAAACCCACGCAGGCACATGGAGAACATGCAAACTCCACACCGGAAGGCCGGAGCTGGAATGGAACCCGGTACCTCTGCACTGTGAGGCCGACGCACTAACCACTCGACCACTATACATAAAACATAATATAATAATCAATAAAATCGATGAAACTTGAAAGACCTATAGTTCTATGAACAAACATTTTAAAATGTAATAAAATTCATCTTGAAATATAAATATAAAATAAAGCCAAATAAAATAAGGGCGACTGGTTCGCGCATGGACCTCACAGTGCATAGGTGAAGGCTTTGATTCCGGCTCCAGCCTTTCTGTGTGGAGTTTGTATGTTCTCCTTGTGCCTGTGTGGGTTTTCTCCGGGTACTCTGGTTTCCTCCCACATTCCAAAAACATGCATGGCTGGTTAATCAAACACTCTAAATTGTCCCTCAGCGTCAGTGTGAGCATGGATTGTTGTTCATCTCGGTGTGTCCTGCGATTGGCCGGCAACTGGTTCAGGGTTCAGGCTGCCCGAAGACGTCTGGGATAGGCTCCAGCAACCCCCGTGATCCTTGTGAGGAAAAAGTGGATTGGAAAATGGATGGATATATGGATGAAAATGACATGCCTGGGAATCAGCCTTTGCAGGGTGAAAAAAATTGGCTTTTTGTAATTAACCCTTTCGGGGAAGGTGGTTACTACGGTGGACAGCTTGTCATGTTACAGCGTGCATGAAAGGGTTTATGTTGAATTTAATTTCCAATGTTCCCAATGTTTTAATGTTAACTCATTCAATAAAGGAACTTTATTTTGTGTATAAAAATTTCTAATTGTTATCCCGGATGGTCTCATGACTTTTTTTCTGCAGGGCACCTCTGCGACGGATTCGAACCCGTGACCTCAGCACTATAAGGGGGGCGCGCTACGCAATTTACTACTGTGCCGATATCTCCATAAATTAGATCGCATAGATTAAATAAACATGGCATTGAATTTTTAAATTACCGGTACTCTATTTTGTTTGTGTGCCGTTGCCTTGTCTGTGTGCGTGCATATCTTTGCGCCTTTGTGGAGGCGGCCTAAATTATTTTATCGATATAGCTGTACAGTCATCGGTAATAATAGTCAATTGCTTCTTGCTTGGCTCTCGACGAAGGCGGACGCTTTTGCTTTCTGCTCCTGTCCCCCACCCCCACCCCCACCCTTCCCTGCTCGCCACTTAGTCCATGTGCTGTCTTTTGTCTAACTTTCCTAGCCTCCTGTCGTATTTTCATCCTAAAAACAAACATGGAATTGGTTGGCTGGTCTCTCGATGCCATCGACAAAATTTTCTCGACGAGATGAGCAGGCAGTGGGGAGCCTACTTGCCCCTCGGGGACTTTTGCTGCTGGGTACACCCTAGATCCTTGGAGGAAGCGGAGAATGGTGTGCCTGTCAACACTGTCCGTTGAGGATGTGGATGACATCTACATTATCGGCCTTCCGATAACAGGTATGCTGCTGTCTGCCGCTAGCAGTTTCCTGATCTATCGAAAAATTCAACCGACGGAAGCAGCTCGATTGGAAGTGAAGAGGCTGCCGGTCTAAGGATGGCAAAGTGCGGATGTCCAACACTCAGACTCAGACTGTGCTCAACCAAAAACTGTTGCGGTTTTGGAGCGTCTCTGCAAGATGGTCAAGAACTTGGAGAAACTGGAATCCGTGCTCAAATATTGACAGAAATCACGGATTTGGCTGATCGACGCCACTGAAGAGACATAAGCCACGGACTCAAGGCTGTCTTAAATTCTTGGGCAGCCTGCTACCAAAACAACATCTGCTATCTCGACCTTCCCCTGATGAAAATATGCACGGAAGCTAGTCCCCCACCATCACCCCCTCCTTTATACACTCCCTTGTATCACCGTCTTCATTGTTTATGTCTTGTGACCTGTTGTAACTGTCATATGCTTGTGCAGGAGTTTTTTTGCCTAACTCAAATTATCCTCAAAATGAGGATAGTTCGAGCGTGGGTTTTTTTCTCCCCCTCTCCCTCCCTCGTGGTTTCTTTCTGACTTCCGGGTTGAGTGAACGCTGGCGCGTTTGGCTGCCGCTGCTCAACCCGTATTGTTTTGTATTGTTTTGTGTTTTTTGTTATTGTAAAGTGTCCTTGGGTGTCTTGAAAGGCGCTTATAAATAAAATGTATTATTATTATTATTATTATTCAATTCCCGTGACGTTACATAAAGTCGTACATTGAATAGATATGCATGCGTGTGCGCGTGTGAGCTCATTTGTGTCATCCTTAGGCCTCACTTTAAGTTACCGCTGTGAAATAACATTGAACTTCTTTCCCCCCCGAGTGACATTGGATTGCCATAGAGCGATTTTATTTGTCTTCTGCCATGTTCGTTTCTTCTGTTCTCAATCTTCACTGCTGGGCCTTAAGGATCTTTGCGTTGTGGGGCCAGAGGTGTTTGATAAGGTAGCGCTTCTGCATCCGTCCGCCCACCTACTTTATTCACCTCAATATGACCTCATCACCATCTGCTGATAAAGTGCTTACATAAGGGCAACATGTAGATTAAATAAGTTTTGGAATGTTTCGGCTTAATCACTCATGGCGCAGTGGCTCGCCTGACGTCGATGCAGGTCGCATGGGTTCAGCGCCCACTCAGTTGCAGTGAAAATAAGAGTGTGAATAGTCTGCCATGATGGCAATGCCCTGTGATAGTGTGGCTCCTGGAGTTCCCAGTACTCAGTCAAATTCTCTATCCATTAAAAACATCTGTAAAAAAAATATATCCTACATCTGAGACAGACTCCTTGAAATTGTGTGATGAAAGCTGCATCATTGGAGCAAAACGACAAAACGGTGCAGATGACTTCTTTAAAATGTCATATCGACATTTTTTTTTTCAAACGACAATCCCTGGTGCTCATTTGAGAACCACACCAAAATTGTTACGTGCACGCCAGATGCCAACACACCCCTAACATACACATTTCATTGATGTAGACCACAAATGAATATTTTAACAGCAAATTTTGAGGTACATGTATGTTGCGGTTTTAGTCTAAACGTAACCTTCCGTGTGGTGAGAGTGTAAATACGTGCATACGTACTGGACAGTGACAGATGATAAAAACCAAGCAGCTGGGTTTAAACCCTATGTTGCATATGGGTTACTTCAGTAACCACATTCAAGTTACCAGTTTTAGTTTTTAAATCCACCGCGAGATGTCTCTAGCGTGCGCAACAGCAAAAGCAACATGGCAGCCTCCATGAGGAAAAGGTGAGTGTGAAAGAGGGTCCACAAAATGTTGAATAATTTCTATCCGTGAGATGAAAAGGTCCAAATACCCTATTGTACTTGTGCAGAGAGTCCAGACTCTCCTAAATATTAGCGAGAGTGTGCGCATGTAGCGGATGTTGTCGGTTCGTCAGGGTTCAGTCAAGGTTGCATTGACGTTTGCCAGTCATTCACAGTTTGAATGGTGGCAAACCATGATGGCAAAACATTTTACTACGACGTGCGCGCATTATCGCAAACCTTGGCCACTCAATGATATACAACGGACTGACATTGTTGCTAGCTACCAAAAAAGTTAGCATCATGTTGTTTGTTAACTTGATTGGTTCCATAATGGCTAATTTACAGAGAAGCTTTTCTCCTTTGCTAAAAACAGATCAGCGAGCTCGACTTAAAGCTTGCTGGAGGGGAAAAACAAACAAACAAACAAAAACCTTAAGAGCAAAAGCCAGAATTGTAGCATCAGTGGCATAGCTGCATTTCTGTCACGGCCATGTTTAACGGTTGGTCCCGTCATTCTGTTCATCTCCAAAATGGTTGTTAAACTGGTATCCCATCAAAAATTCCTCTTCATCATAAAATTGGAGAGGATATATCCTGTCTATCAGTTTTCTTTGTGGAACTTCATTATCTTGCTCTGTACACCCAAAAAAATAAAAAAAAATTAAACTAAAAACATGGCCATTGCTTACGTTAAACCATTCCAACTGACTGTAAAAGTGGTTAAAGTTTGTGAAAGAAACTTAAATTTAACCCCCCCCCCCGCACACACACACAAAAGGGATTTCCTAATGTAGGCTGTCATAGGTTCAATAATCCATTGTATTGGCATACAAGGAAGAAAGTCCAATGAATTAAATTATTTGTCTATTCCTCATATTTACTGCCAGGTCAGTTCATTATTTTTATTGTCCCAGAACAAAAAGTGCAGAGCCCTCATTTTTTTTTATTCCCCCCCCACCCCTAGTCAAACAAAACCATTGTTCTGATCACTTTACAGGGATTAAGAGTATTTTCGTGGGAGGGTGTAATTGCCTCCATATATTTAAACTTCCTTTTAATCAGTGGGGAAACAATCCAATCAGAAACTTTATGGAGACAGAGAGCGTCGGTTTCTGCCCGAGCCAAAGCGTACTGCTTATTTATCCATCATCTGAGGCTCCCTTTGGCTTATTTTATCTGAGTGAAATTCCAGTATCAGCCTTACTTTCTAAGGGGAAGCAGGCCTCGTCTGGCTATTTTCAGTCTTAGCAGATGTGTGGATGGGGATGAGAGGTGGAGCTGCTGGAGTCGGCTTGTCACGTGAAAAGTTGAAAAATAAATGCTTCAGAGTTCAAATGATTGGTGATTCAAAAAGGCACAGCGCACACCTCAATTATGACTGCATTTGAAAAAGTCACAATTTTCACACTGTTCAAGGAGACACTATGTGACTTTTTAATGTCCGATTGTTTGATCGTTGGAGTGCCTGCCCTCCCACTGAGAGTGAAATTACAGAACAAAGTGAATCTTTACAAACATATTTCTGAACATGTGTCTCTGAGCAAGCTGGTAAGCTGCACCCAGCACCGTTTCCTAAGAGTTGGGTTCATTCACCTAACTTTGCCCATACCAAGTTTCTCACACGCAAGCCATAGTGTTCCTGAGTGAAAGTACACTTAGATGCAGTTAATAACCAAAACCCGAATACTGGCATGTAAATGCATGCAAAAAACCAGAATATGCTCTATTTCGGGTTTTTAGGACCCCGAATAAGACCCGCAGGTCGCCCCTTTTCTAACCCAAATATTTGCTCATATAAACGCAATCTTGACTGAACGGGACATTGGTTGATTACAGATTTGAGTACAGTAAATTCCGGACTATAAGCCGCTACTTTTTTCCCAAACTTTCAACCCTGCGGCTTATACAGTGATGCAACCAGTTTGTGTAATTTTTCTAACGGCCGCCAGGGGCGCTCGCATAGAAAAGGTAAGATTAAGACTGCCGCGTCACAGGCACCGTTTGGGAAGAGAGTTATATTATTATTATCGTTAAGTTATATTATTAAAACTTTGAAAACTCTCTCTGTGTACCGTCTTTCTTTGTAAATATGTTGACATGTTTTAATGTGGGCACATGCGGCTTATATAAAGGTGCAGCTTGTGTATGTACAAAATTGGTTTTCCTCTAAAAATGGAGTGGGTGCGGCTTATAATCAGGTGCGCTCTATAGTGCAGAAATTACGGTACTTTGAGTCCTCCATGACACCAGGATCTCTGTATGGAGTAATTACAGCCTCTCAAAGGACAGGCCTCTCCATGGTTTGCATCGACCATTCAGAGCATATTATCGCATTTGTTGAATTGTGACTTACAGAGGTTAGGTTTACACAGACCGGTCGCCAGAGCCCAGCCTTAAGAAGGGCACATGAAATGAATGGGGGCCCATTTATTATTATTACCCTACAGACAGCACTTACCGTATTTTCACGACCATTCGGCGCACCGTATTGTTGGGCACAGTCTCAGTAACGGGTGCTATTTCTGTGTTTGACACATACACAAAACGCACTGTATAATTGGGCGCAGCCAGGCGTGGTAAAACATACGCCAGCTTAAGCATACGGCATGCATGCACGCACGCTAAAAACACGTTTTTAAAAAGGCAACGGAAGCAAAACTGACTTCGGTTGTACTTTATTTAGCCATTTTACAATGTACTCACGTTTTTCTCTTCACCTCTTACACGCTTACCAACTGGTACAAGCTAGGGACGTGCCTTTAGCGTCCTCTTACACACCCATCCTTCACTCATTGGCGGACTTCCGCATGCCTGGCCTCACTCACGCCCGCCTTTTCTCTATATAAACAGCGTGTTGGCTCTCAGTCAGGCTATGGAACTCGGCTCATACACTAGACGCTCCGCATTATAAGGCATCCTGTCCATTTTGGAGAAAATTTAAGACTTTAAATGGCGCCTTATGGTCGTGAAAATACGGTACTTGACTCCATATATTTGAATATGTTGGCGAAGCACTGCCGCTCCCAGTCAATCGTCTTCAACGGCGCGCTTTGCGACAACCGCGAACAAGTGTTATTATAAACAACATGTATAATACAACTAGATGGAAGCCGTCATAAGATAAGATAAGATATCCTTTATTTGTCCCACACTGGGGAAATGTACAGTCTACAGCAGCAAGATTGTGGGTAGAAAGAAGAAAAACAAAGTGTTTGCATTCACAACATAAATGTTACAGTCATGTGTACGTCGATGCTGCAACTATTTTGAATGTGGCAGAGTGAAGCTACTCGTGAAGATACCTCGTTCACTCGGTCCTTGGAGATGTATCATCGAGCTTTTGAATACACGTCATTTAATGACCGTTTGAGCCTTCCATAGAGCAGGCCAGGTCAAAGGGGATTAGGGACCCTGTAAGAATGGGTGTGATGTCTGTTAGGCTAGAGCTAACTTCTGCTATGCTATAATCTTTCAACACGCTTATCTTTCTACATACCATAGATTAGAGCGTTGCACATGCATCACATACTGATTCACTGCCAACTGCTGCATTGCACACTCGATTTATTTCCACTGAGGTGGTACCATGCCACGAGTTTAAGCATTCTTCTTGGTGGGGTTTAACGATGACCCGGTGTTCACTCCTAATAGTACTCGCGAGCCACCAAACAACTATTAGATTCCTCTGGTATCCACCTCCTGTTCAAAGTACCATTGTACCACCCAGGCAATGCAATCATCATACTTTGTATTATGACGAGGAATCCGTGTGAACAAATAGCTCACACCAGTCTACTTTATTGAAACTCAGTCGATGAATACTAGATCACTATCCTCGAAAGTCCTGCGATTATTGACCGTATTATCCATAATCTTAACGTGATTATTTTTTGCGAGACCTGGTTAAAAGACACTGAGTCTTTTACTGCCAAATGAGGCTTCTCTGGCTTTTTTTTGAGGAATTTCCTGAACTAGTGGCTCAGTCAGTGACTCACACAAATAATAATAAATTATGGGTGACCAATATTCATATGAATTCCCGGTTGCAACCACTTATGGCGGCGTTTGACACCATAATTGCTTTCACACAGGTAATAGATGATGCGACCCATAAATACTTATTTGGTACTAACCCGGCCGGGGCTTTACAACGTCAAATGTAATGAATGGTATTCCCATATATTATTGATGTGCCTAACAATTATTTTATAAAGTTTGGACGTCTTGGCTCATTGCCATTGTCCTAACCACAAACAAAGCTATAGCAGCCGCACGATTAGTTCTTCAACCACCACTGCGCTCTCTGAGCTCCCGCCTCTGGTAACTGCTTCTTTTCCTTCTCATATTATATTATTAGATTGATAATCTCACAAATGATTTCATTGCCCTTCTGTTAAATGCCCTCGACTCCGTAGCACCATTAAGACTTAAAACACGTCCTGAGGGTTTACAGATGAAACGGGAACAAGAGTTTCCGTATTAAAGGGATAATTTATGTTTATGTTGTTGGGGTTTTTTTCTCATCAGAAAAATGACATTAGCTTGCATTTTCAATCGTGTTAATTTATTTGGTAAAAAAAATTAAATAACTAACTTCTCTCATAATGCCCCCTCCTAGTCAGCTATATAGAACATCCCCGTCCCCTCTTCCCATGTCTAAGTGGAAGTCAGAGGAAGAAAGCATACAAAATGTGTCCTTCCAAAATCATTGAACGCACATCACTAATCATTTCCCAAAACAGCACTTAATCTGCACCAAAATTGATGTGGACATGCCAACTTCAACCGCTGAAAATATCAAAAGGTCTTGACTCTCCATGACTGATTCATAAGCGAATGAAGAATTGAGCACCTTACGTGCAGCCTCTATCAGGCTGGGACCTTTTTTCATCGGTAAGTTACAAACGTATGCAAACACATGCATTCCGAATGGCTTCCGAAGTTTTTGGTTTGACCATGAAATATCTTGAAAATCATTGTATTTGGTTTTTTATTTACATTTTGGACAACGTTCCAACTTCATTAGAATGATTGTGTGTGGAGAGCGTATTACTGAATATGTCTCATGCAGCTGCAGCACCCAAAAAAATAAATAAATACTGACCTGGTTATTGATGATCCAGGTGATGGACAAAAACACGCTTCCGTTGGTGCTTAGTACATCGTTTTCATGTAAATTTCCCATCATTTGCCAGCAAAACAGACATTTGTCAGTGACAGACTGATGGGCCTTCCATCGGTACTGACAGAATGGCCTCCTCTGAGATGTACGGTAGTGCAATACATACTATTCAGGATACACAAAAAATAAAAAATAAATAACCGCGTTCCGTTAGAGTTACAGAAAACAAAAAAACAAAAACATGTAACATCCGATTACAGATACAATTCGTAAAATGTGGGATATTTCCTGGAATTACAATATTAAGGCACTGGGTGATATTTCCATGTAAATTGATTTATTATTTTTTTTAAACCTGAAAGAAAAACAGCAATGACACATGCAATGGCGCAAGACGTGTGCACGCGCTGCACACCACGACAGCACCTCAGAGACGCCAAGAGCTTTTAAGATAACAAGGCCTTTAGTGAAAGAAATGCTTTTACAGGGTGGAAATTTCACCATCATTTTACATATCAAGCAGGAAAGGGGGGGTGGGGGGGGGGAAGCACCCTGCAGTGCAAGCTATGCCTTCCAGCTGTGAGACCGCTGTCATCATCCAAGAATTCAACTTGTAATTTACCTGTCTTTGATTTTTAAATTATCACTGGAAATAAAATGGCGTGAGGGAAGGGAAATGAAGAGTAGCTAAGCATCAGACAAATTTTAGGTTCTCCCACTAGTGTGACTAACATTTTTTATGATGATGGGTGTTGTCATTATTGTTTCTATCATGATTCAGTCAGTTATTGGATTAATTATGCATACACTACAATTGTTTAATTTCTAATATGTGCTTTGTGGTTTGGTAGAGGAAGCATGTAAGACACTCGCTTGTGACCAAGGAAGACACCAGTCCATCTGAGATGAATGTTGAATCTGAACAAGGACAAGAGGAAGAGGTCTCCCCATCCTCCTGTGAAACTCAAACTTGGACAAAAAGGACAACACATCGCTCATCGACTTGTATTTGACTTTGCGATCCAGAATACTCTTGAGAGGAAGTCAGCAGCACTGACCTCGGCACGGGTGATGTCCTTGCAGCAAAAATCTACGAAATACTCTACACGCATACTACAAGTTGCATTACAAAGCAAGGGCCACTGGTACAGACAACGGGAGTCACTTTGTGAAGGCTTTGCGTAAATGTGAAACACCCGAGCAGGCAGCGGCAGATGAATTTGACGATGCAATAAGGTTTATGGATATGGACACGGTACTGGAAATGGAACGAGATGAGCTTCAATTATTCCTCCCCCCGCATCAGCGATGCGCAACAACACACTAAAACTGACTGCCGAGAACAAGGTGGATCGAGCAGTATCGAAAGGGCCGTCACGGGGTGAAGACCAATGTGCACCGGAAGGTGAGGCGCCCAGTGCTCGCCCCGCAGGAAACGGAGGGGAGTTGGAGGAGGACAGCGCTCGCAGTTAACGACGACGCTCTTTGCCCACAGTTGCCCATGCAGGCTCCGGTGAGACATCCAGAAAAGACGTGCCCCTGTGAGACCTAACAGCCTAACATCTTGGGCCTCAGACCAGGAAATTGATGTCACAATCAAAAGATGGCTACATCTGGCTCCTGATCGGAATGGTGACATGAAGGAGAGCATGAGAAGAAAAGAGGGCATGTTCTTACAGCCCCCGTGAGACCGAACAGCCTAACATCTTGGGCCTCAGACCAGGAAGTTGATGTCACAATCAAAAGATGGCTACTGACTTCCGGGTTGAGTGAACGCTGGCGCGTTTGGCTGCCGCTGCTCAACCCACATTGTGTTTTATTGTTCTTGTTCCTGATTGTAAAGTGTCCTTGGGTGTTTTGAAAGGCGCTTGTAAATAAAATGTATTATTATTATTATTATTAAAGCATCTGCAGAAGTTGTTGAGGATATTGCCAGCATGAGGGTTTCTGTTCCATGTATCACAAGGTGGAGCTACGAACACATGGCCATCGCCACACTGACTGTTTGGGCCCTTTTTTTCTACTTTTGCAACAGTTCTCTGGTGGGTAATGTCTTAAGGCAGAACAACTTGGCTCTTGACAGTTTCAATATGGCTTACCCAACGCGCCAGTTAACTACATGGGGAAATCGCATGAGTACAAATAAGTCGAAAGAAGGGGAGAAAAAAAACTAGCAATAACCTCTAAAATCTCTGAGGAGAATGTTCCATGCGGTGTTTTTGCCATTTGAAAGGGGTTGCCATGTCACAGTAGGATGGCTTTCCTGTATTCTCTTTCTTTCAGTTTAGGGTGAAAGTACACAGGAGCAGATAAATTCAACCCGAGATGTCAAGTCGTGGAGGCGCCCGAGCAGAATACTTCATGACTTGCAGAAAGAGCAGCAGCAGGTTCCCACCGCCACACTAACAACTGTGAAAAAAAAAAATCAATCCCTCCTGCCTTTCCCACCCAACGTCGCATGCATAAAGGATCAAGAGGCTACCCGCTGCTCTAGTGTGCTTTGCTCACATGCCCCATCTTGCTGGAGACTTTCAGAAGATGGCCATTCTTCAGCTTGACTTATGCCCATGCTGCCATTTCGTGACATCTGCACAGCCATCAACAACAATCCTCTTAAAATTGCCCTCACCTTCAATGTTGTTTACTGTCTTTGCTTTATTAAATCTCGTCAAGATGACAAAACTACCCCTTTTCATGCCGTGTCAGCTCGGGGAGCAAAATGGGGACGACCGGTGTGTTTACATTAGTGTGGTGCTTCTTCCCCACTGTGGTATTGATGTGGCATTATGGGGCTTGGGGGTTGAAGAAGCGCTGAGAGGTAGACAGAAAAGACTTAAAATATGAGTTTCCAGAGAGCTTAATAGATCTAAGGGTCTGTGGGAGTGCCGCTTGCCCCCCCTCTGTGTTTTATATATATATATATATTTTTTTTTTATCTCACAGCTAATAAGATTTAACTTGATGAGAAGAATAGCAGCAGAAAGGGGAAAAAGGCAGAGGGGGAGTTTTCATGTGTGGTGTTGATGTTGTTTTGCAGTCAGCAGCATCCCTAGTGGTCAGAGTGGAGAGCTGCAGCTCATTGGATAGTTTCAACAAAGCTGCCGTTCCTGTGACGTGAATCGTACTCAGGAGCCACATGAAGGGCCCCACTTGCAACAATTTGGCCGTCTTGCTATTTATCCAGAGATGAAAAACATGTTTCTGGAAAATTTCTCAACTAAAAGAACATTTGTTGCAGCAGACAACAGCAGCGTTTTATTTGGTGTGTTTTTGGCACGCTTTATTCAATTGTGAATAAATTTCACAGGCACGCACACGCACACATGTATTATATATCAGGGGTGGGGCTTTTTTTTCAGTAATTATAATGAATTGATTACAAAAAAATTCATTAAAAAAATACACCGCAATTTAGTCACATTTTACATTTCAAATAGAACACGAAATGATACAGAACGTTTGTCACTGCGCCCACTGTTCGTACATGTCATCTGATAGATGAATAAGAGTTCAAAATAGAGGAATAATAGCAGTGCTATGACTGACAAGAGGCAAATTTAATCAATTAAAAAAAAAATTCCAGAATCCTCAAAAAGTGTGTTTTTGTGCACATTGACGTTTGCATCCCACGAAAGCTCATCAGCAGTCCAGATCCAAAGATATGAAGAATAGGGAGGAAATAGTGGTGAAACGGTACGTTTTTTGACTGATACGGTATGTATCGATATAAGGTATAACGATACCACTTTTTTGAACAAATTCGACACGATATTTCCAGACAATATTTTGATGCAGTCACAATGGCTTTCCTGTAAATGCACCTGTAGTCATTAAAGCTAACTCCAAATAAAGAATAGTCTTTTTTTTCATTGGATTTTATTTGAGAACCAACTGATGACTGATTCCAAAAGGTGGAAAAAAACATTGCAATCAGAAGAAGCTCATTCTCTTAATATTCTGGCATCATCAAAGTGCAAAAGAACTATATATATATATATATATATATATATATATATATATATATATATATATATATATATATATATATATATATTAAATACACTAACTCATTTATTATCAGAATAAGATGGGGGGTTTATGCATGAAGACATGAATGGAAACAAATAATTTTCATAAAGTGCTTCATATGTGTGAACAATCTTCAACATTCTCTTTTTTGGAATTAAAAAATCAAGTATTAAATGAGTATATTTTCACATTAAATTAACCTGCTGCTGTGACAACTCCACATAAGAAGAAACAATTTTGCCAAAGGCTGACATGTTCGTTTTCAAAAATCTCAGCCGGTCTCTCTACATCATAGGTGACAAACCCAAGGTCCAGGGGCCAAATCTGGCCCACCACATCATTTTATGTGGCCCAGGAAAGCAATTTATGCGGATAAACTTCATGTTGCTTGCTAAAACACCAAAATTGCAACTTTATAAAAGTTGAGATATATTTACATTTTTTTGCTACCAATCCCCTTTTTATTCAAATAAATCTAATATTATTTGAACAAAACGTTTTTAGTTATCCATCAATCTGTTGTGTATATGTAATATGAGGCGATCATTTATTTGGGTTCACAGTCATAAGGGCCCTCCGCAGGAAACAAAAACTAGGATGTGGCCCGCAACAAAAATCACCCCCGGTTCACAAAATACTTCTCTGCGTGCTAACCGTCAATTCATGCACAAAACGTGCGTAAACACAATGATAAGTAATTCTTTTAGCACCAGGAAATTCATCATTGTGTTTTTTTAAGAAATATCCATTCAGGTTTGTTGCTGTTTGATAGCATGCCGCCATTCGAGATTCGTCGACAATTTCTCATGTTCCGGTTACATTTCACTGTGCGTTTGCAACGGCTCCACGCAGCGACCATCTTGTCAAGCTGTTGTCCGTCCTCGCTAAATCCAAAGTGTTTCCACACAAGCATTGTGTCGTCTCATCTGCTCTTCCTCATCTCCGTGATCTATGATGCATGCTTGATGTAAATCATCGTCGCTGGCCGGAGGTGACAACGACAAACGATAAAAGGACTAACAGTCGAATATAAATAAGGTTTAAAGGCGGGCTCCTCCAACGCGCTGACATATCTCGTCTTCTATTTTTATGGCCGATACCATCGAAATGCAGAGCATGTCGCAGGGAGCAAAGAAAACACTAGAGCAGCTAGTGCTAGCAGTCGTAGCATGAATTTGAAGCAAACAAAATGCGTTCAAACGACTTGCTGCAGGAACAAAACTCGTACATCAACATCGGAGAAAGTTGCAAATTCAGATTGCTGTGGACTGTAATTCGTGTTCAGTGGTTGAAGAGAAATGGTCATTAAGATAAGATAACCTTTATTTGTCCCACACTGGGGAAATTTGCGGTCTTCAGCAGCAAAATTGGGCGGATAAAGTGTTTTTCATTGCACAAGATAAATCTTTCAGAGATGAACTGTACACACTTCAATATAAAATAAAGCATTAGCAATATATTTGTAGAATGAATATACCGTATTTTCACGACCATAAGGCGCCATTAAAAGTCTAGTGTATGAGCCGAGTTCCAAAGCCTGACTGAGCGCGCTTCTGGCCGACACGCTGTTTATATAGAGAAAAGGTGGGCGTGAGTGACGTCAGGCATGCGGAAGTCTGCCAATGAGTGAAGGGTGGGCGTGCCCAACAACACGGTGCGCCGAATGGTCGTGAAAATACAGCAATAAATAATAAATAGCAATAGTAGTCAGTAGTCAGATTGTGACTTTTCCCCTGCCAGGCTGAAACTATTTCTTCAATATTGTTCTGAAATAGGGGCGGCGGGGGGGCGGTCCTAAAATGGCACTTCTGGTCTTTTCACTTCCAGCCAGAGCCTTTTTCTGTCTGTGTTTTACTGTTTTGTATTGAAATGCAATTCAATTACAATGTTCCAGAGTCCAAACTATTCTGTGTCCTTTATTCTATTCAGTCAGCCACTAAAATGTATTTAAATGAAAAATGCTTGCTTTTCAGGACAAATAATGTTCTAATGTGATTAATCAAGAATAATTCATTACTGGGCCTCATTTTTTTTTTTTTCGAGTTATCTTTAAATCAAGTCCAGTGGCGTCGATGGGCTGGTGGGTTTTGTAAACCCATGGACCATCTTGTGGTCCAACATTTTATTTTTTAATTTTAAATATAATGTTGCCGCGGTTGACCCTCGCAGCGGCAGGATCGCACGCAGTGGAATGTCAGACTGGGTCGCTGCATTGTGGTGGTGGTGGGGGGGGGGGGGGGATGATCGATTGGGCAGAAGCGCTTCGCGGCCAGCTCATAAAATCCACTTTAAGATATTTCTTTCACCAACTTTTGATCCGAAGGGTTCAGTCTCTCTTGTGTGCTTGTTCGAAGCCGATACGACAAGCGTCCTTGGAGGAGATCATGTTTTTTCACCCAACTTTTACTTGGAAGGGGGAATTGCAAACTTCCTTCTGAATTAAGATGGGAATTGTCAATGTATGAAATGTAGGTCTTACATTTAGGAATGTCTTGCATGTGTCTTTGACATTCCTAGTGGGAGTAATAGACAGTTTTGTCTTTTTTTATTTTTTTTTTCTTAGTTTATTAATTTAATTTTTCTGTTTGTATTGGGCATAGAGGAAAGGGTGGGAACGGACAAAGCAGCTATTGCAATTGGAATCACTCTCATGGTCTTTTCCAGGCGTACATTTTGGAGCTTTTTTCTGTCCACTGCAATGCAGTGTCAGGCCCCTTTGACCTCAAAACCCGTGTGGAACCCAGCCCAGCGACGCCACTGATTGAGTCCCATGATTTGTATCGCTTTGTATTTTCTGCATCATGGAGGGAAAAAAAAAAGGTGATCTTTTGGACATGTACAAAACGGATTTATTTGTAGCATGACTGGGTTCAGTTCAAGTACCAAGATAAAAAAACAAAACCAAAAAACATTCCATTTTAAAGCCTTTTGAACCGTTTAAAAGGATGGATGAGAGATGCTTTGGCATATTAAGTATTAATACTGAGATCGTTGCGATGCGTCCATTTTACATTTTAGTTGTGAGCTGCAGAGAGCTGCAATAACAGAAGCAGATGGAAAAATAGAATACATTTGCAGGGAAAAGCGTCTGTTTGTCGGGAGACCGTATGTGTTGGAAAATGGAAGGACATCCCTCGAAGCAGTTGGTGCTATTCACGTTCCTCTAAAAGCGAGTCATCGTGCTGGTTTCTACGGAGGAAACAAAGTGAAAAATAAAAGCTTGCTAAAAATACAATTGTAAAAAATAAAAAACAACTAAAATGTTCAGTTTGTCTGATTGCAATGATTAATTATTGATCTATAAGTAACGGTGTGGAATTTGGAAGTACGAATGCACAGAACCGGAAGGGCAGAGAGATGGAACAAATGGAGGCTATATTTGTAACGGTTGCAAATGGTGTTTTTTTTTGAGGGGGGGGTTCCAGTTCAATAAGTTCAGTTGAACGTGCAGTCACATATGATGTCCGTATTTCATGACCTATGAATTGGCTCAAGTTTCATAAAATAAGTTGGAAGGCAGAGTTAAAAAAAAGATTCATAAAAAAAAGATTAATTAACTCAGTTAATTAAATGAAAAAAAAATGAATACAATCTTAAACTAATGGTGCAATGCTGTGCCCTGGTTGCTCGTAAATTTTTCACAGTCCCGCACCCCTTCAGACATGTGATCCCCAGCCATGTACTCCGACTGTCATACTTAAAATAAATAAATAAATAAATAAAGGTGCTGAGTGGTGAGATGTCATTGTCTGAGACAGGATTTCAATCGCCCTTTGGTGTAAATGGGAGTGCGATGGATTTCTTTGTCTGTACTATATATCAATCAACCTTGATTGATGCAGCGTTTTTCATTTATTAAAAAAAAATGTAACTTAAGGTAGGTTCAAGGTTCAACTTTATTGTCAAATATGCATACATTGACATGCAGCATGGATGAAATTTCTTTCTCTCAATCCTCAGCAAACTAAAACAGTAAAAGACAATGTAATCTAAACTCCAAGTGCTCCGCATAACTACAAATCAACTCCCTTAAAAATAATAATAATAATAATAATAATGGAGTCATGATTTAAGGAGATGAGGTTGGGGAAAACACCAACTCACAGTCAGCAGCACCAGTTCCCTTGCCACAGGCCACGAGCTTGGAGTCGCCATTACAATGGTGCAAGTGCACAGCAAGCGGGGGCCCCATGAGGCACGACAACGGCCCACCACAACTCCCAACGCGGAAACACTGAGAATAGCTCAACTAAAATTCAACAATACAATCCATATACATTCATTCAACAAAAGAGACAGACAGACGAAATGGAGTGACATTATTCAAAAACAAAAATAACAGACAAAAATTTAAAAATTAAGAGCTGGAAATAAACAAAGAGAAGCAAAAGAGAAATAAATACAATAAAGAAGCAAAGAGAAGTAAAGACAATAAATCCACCCAACCAAATGTCATCTCCAAGTGACAACCGTTGTCATGTGTGTGTATGTGTGTATTTTATATATATATATATATATATATATATATATATATATATATATTTTTTTTTTTTTTTATTTAATTTCTAATTTCTAAAGAATTATACCTAGATAGAGAAAAGTTTTGGGTAATTTAGTAGATATTTTGCTGATAAATAAATCCCTTTAAGATGTGTGTGTGTGTGTGTGTGTGTGTGTGTGTGTATGTATTCCAGTTCTAAATATCATCAGTTTCAAAAAAACAGATTTGGACTCCTTTACTATTTGCGTAATTTGGTTTCACATCCACTTTGTATTACCAAGCAACATAAAACACAAATGATTTGTAATGCTATTTGCATTTTTTTTCTGACGCACTGACAACGTAGGCCTCATATCCCAATGCAGGCTTCTTTCTCCATATTTGTGTTTCAATTTTTTTTTTTTTTTATCCTGCTTGTAGTTATGTAGCTAACTTGCAAGAGGTATCCAAAACGAGCCTGCAGCTGAATGGTATCCTCAAAAATCCATTGTGAGCAGCTTTGCAGATTAAAGAAAGAAAAAGAAAAACAATGCATGGCTTAAAAGTTGTGAAGCTTCACTTTTTATTTTTTATTTTTTAGAAAAAGTGAGTATGTCGAAACAAAAACTGAAGCGTGAGAGCTATCGATATTATTCTGTTATTTGGATGATTCTGGCCTTATGTTTGCCAGATGTATTCAAATCTAAACTAGAAAACAGTTGAACCACAACATTATCTATTTAACAGCGTCATTTGTGAGGGCTTTATCCCAGGCAGGCCACCGCTATTATTTTTCTTCAATCCGCGCTGTAAATCACAAATACAAGTTGCTTGCATGCCTCATTCAAGAGCAGGCAGCGGGGATTATCTGAGGAGAAAATGAAGGGGGAAATCTGCTTTTTAAACCCCTCCTCCTTTTTCTCCCATCTCACCAATGGCTGCAATCCATAAACTTGTGCCAGCTGTTGCCTCGTGCTAAAGCCCCGCTTAAGAGAAAAAGACCTAAAAAGTCTAATCAACAGAGTCGCTCAACTGTGAGGTTGTTGTGCCACCATCAACTCTGGCTGGAGCTGCAAACTGCAGCCTGACGCACAAATGAAAAATGACAAATACACGCTCACTCGGGGGAACAAGGAAAGTGTACTTTTAAATAGAATGAAGGGGGGCTGTGTGTCTGAATAATAAGCGGCGGTACGAAAGGACAAAAGAGGGATCACCCATGCAAAGAAACAAAAACTTGGCGCCGACTCACCCTGCATTGGTTGCGAGTCAACCACCGGGTACGTGTTGAGACGGGCAAAAATGATCAATGTCACTTATTGGGAATTGAGCGCCACATTGCCGTTTCCACTGAGTGATCAGTGCAGTCCTAATATACCGTAATGTCCGCACTATAGAGCGCACCCGATTATAAGCCGCACCCACTACATTTTTAGAGGAAAACCAATTGTGTACATACACAAGCCGCACCTGTATATAAGCCGCATGTGCCCACATTAAAACATGTCAACATATTTACAAAGAAAGACGGTACACAGAGAGAGTTTTCAAAGTTTGAATCATATAACTTAACAATAATAATATAACTTTCTTCCCAAACGGTGCCTGTGACGCGGCAGTAAAACGGTAGCAACATGCTAACAACACGCTAGCAACAGAATAGCAACACAGTATAACGGGTCTGGTAAAAGAACATAGTACTTGTAAAAACTTGTAAAATCAGTACTTGTAAAAATCACGGTGAGCCGTCGTTGATGCCAAGTTGACGTGCAGCAGCTCTGTTTCCTTCTTTATCGGACAGCTGGATTGCTTTTAGTTTGAAAGCTGCGTCATATGCCTTTCTTTTGGCATTTTGCATGATGAGGGTATGTTCACGCTCATTTCATTGATGCACAAGACAAGAAGTTGCAGTCTTCCTCCACGCATATATTCCACCGGTCTTAATCTGACCTTTTCTACTCCAGCGCCCCCTGGCGGCCGTTAGAAAAATGACACAAATTGGCGGCATCACTGAATAAGCCGAAGGGTTGAAAGTTTGGGGAAAAAAGTAGCGGCTTATAGTCCGGAATTTACGGTAGTAGCATATGTGAAAATTTATTTTTATTTTCGATGCATTGTACAGGTCATTACGAGCAGCTCGCTACGGCGACTGATGGGACAAAGCCCAAAGGCGCAATGCCATTTGCGTGTGACAAAGCCTTTCCCGACTTTTCAAACGCGTGCGTTGCAGTTTGAGGACGGGGAGACAAGGCGCGTCATGAGTTCAGGCAGGGGTTAGTGTGGCAGGAGGAGGGGAGCTCCATGGACGTTGGGCCGTTGGCCGTCCCTGCCACATCATTGGCACCTCCAATCTCAAATCTGCATCGCCGTCATTCAACTCTACGTGAACCCAGACCGGTCTGTTGATTTGACGGGAGGTCAGGAGGTTTTTCGGATCAGTTGTTTGTGTTTTAATCCACGACATAAAGGGTCAATCACAGGGCGCGCTGACCTGAAGTAATATATAATAATAAGCAGCAGTTACGTATATTTACTGCATTATTTATAGGAATTGTGTGTTTGTGTGTGTGTACAATTTCAAAAATGACATATCTTGCATTTATTTGTGAGTCATAAAATTACATAAATTGGCCGCATCACTGTATAAGCCGCAGGGTTGAAAGTTTGGGAAAAAAGTAGCGGCTTATAGTCCGGAATTTACGGTATATATACTGTATACGTATTTTTTGTTCCTTACAAATCCTTAACAAGGCTTAATCAGCTATACTGTTCTCAAACATGGGTCTGTTCAAACCTGGATTTAGTCCATTTGGAGCATTGGCCTCATCCAATCCGATGGCCTGATCTTCTCATCTCATAAAGATCCGAGTGAGTTCATGCGCAGTTCATCATGGCGGCCATTGCGGCATCGGCGAATGAAAGTGGCCAAATGAGGGCTGTTTACTTCAAACGCTCCCTGCAGCGATGTTCCAGCCTCTCAAGTTAAATAGTGGCACGAAGCGAATATCGAACTTCTCTGTCTGACGTAACGGTGTTTCATCAAGGGAAGTCTTGAGGAATTTGTTCTCGGACAGCGTCGCTTTCTCCCTGTGGTTCAACATGTTGTTCAATATCAGAGTGCAATTTCCCACCACACACCACCTGAAGCTAGAACCTGTGAAGTAAAAAACAGGACCGAGTCAATTATAATATTGTATACCTCCCCAAAGCATTGAAATGCATCATTAATACTTCGGAGACTGATGCAGCACATCTGGAACAGACTGGAAATCTTTCACCCGGTAATGATATCAAGCACGCACTGCAGAGCAATAACTCAACCGGTCACATATGTTACAGTGTGATTTTATCAGCTTCTTTTGACGTTATGTAACTCATTTCAAATACTATTTGACCCAAACCCTGCACCAATCTTAATTATCTCTTTTCAACCTCATATTCTCTTTAGGTGCACAGGGAAGGCTAGGGTACACCGGGACTGATCGCCAGTCATCTGGCACATACAATTATCGTCAAACAAACATTTACACTCACATTCACACCTATGAGCAATTTTCAATATTTAGTTATACAGCATGCATAGTTTTGAATGGGGAAACCAACACCTGGAGAACCAGTATGGGTGGGGAATTTGATATACTGTGTATATATATATATATATATATATATATATATATATATATACCGTATATAAAGTGTATATATGTGTGTGTGTGTGTGTCTGTATTTATTTAAGGAGTATCTATAATATTAGGTTACTCACGATGGCGTATTCGTGACATTTAGCCAAATTTTATTTGATAGATGTACAATGTAGAGAGACAAATTGTGCAGGAGTCAACGTAATATTAATATTTCCTCGGTTTTTCAACATTTAACAACATTCAGCGCGCTGTTCAAAATTGCTTGCGTGATATTAGGTTTGCGTATACAGTATATATATATTATTTTTTTTTTTTTTTGAGGGGGGGGAGCAATATATTATATATTTAAAAAAAAAAAAAAAATATATATATAGATATTTTTTTGGGAGCAATATATTACATTAAAAAAAAATATATATATATATATATATATGTGTGTGTGTGTGTGTGTGAGTGTGTATCGGACTCACATACACTGTCAGAAAACAAGGCAGTATTCATGGAAAATCAATTTTCAAAATGTGACAGATTTTATCGAAATGTTTAGTCAAATTCTGTATTTCAAACCGTTCAGGCACTGCTGAAAACATACGCATGGACATGGGTGAACTGTACTCAGCTTAGTTTTGGGTGTGTAAAAATGACTCACTACGGAGTGAAGCACGTGTGTGTACGTGGATATATATACCGTACCAATATATATATATATATATATATATATATATATATATATATATATATATATATATATATATATATATATAGCAATTGAATTATTAATAGATCAAAATATACAGAACCCACAAATCCATTATTTATCAAATTAAATACGATGAAATTTTATGACCTGGTTGACTTTAAAATTGCCCAATTCATGTACAAAGCACACAATAACCTGCTCTGCCAAAACATTCTGAAGTTCTCATAACTCTCAAACTTCATAGTTCATACTAAATACTTAATTTTTATTTTTTTTTCTTTGTATTTCGAACCCAGATGGTGATATGTTATAGTATATCCAGTATATCCCGTATTTTATTTGTGATAATGACACATTAATTGTTTGGGGAATTTAAGCCAATATTTTTGCATTTAGTTTCTTATATTTTCAAGAAGTAAATCAAAGTCATACAAAGAATCTGATCACGTCACAACTTTCGAGCTGGAAAGTAAGCTACTTTGTATATTTAAAGGGGGGGAAAAAAGTACATTGATGATTATAAATTGGTCATCCTTACATGCCTGTGCTACGGAAACAATATAGTTTTGATTAGACAAGCAAGTCGTTCAATGGAGCACATTCCGCTTCAGTGGCTCAACTCAAGACTATCAATCAAGGGTCTATGTGCTATGTCATTAATGGACTCAGTCAATGGGGGCCGAGTGGTCCTTCATTTCCCATCCATCCTAAGCCTTCATCATATCTGTATCAAGCTGGGTTGACGAGGTCGGCGCGGCACCAAGCTGCTATGTAGGTTAACCCCGACAGCACTTTGATCCATGAGCGGGAATAAATAAAGTGTTTAGAGAGAGGTGAGTGCTCGGTCAGCTCGTCTGTGCGCGTTAAGTGTCACAGTTGTGTTATGCCAAAAGCAGCCGCGAGCGAGGCCTCGCTTTGAGGTAACGTGGAGCAAGTGGGCCGCCTACAGGACAAAGTGGCCGTCAGTAGACAAGCGCGAGCTGAACCCCACCGGGCAACAAAAAGTACCTCCGGCGAGGCCACACACCCACGGATATCGGTCTAATTGACTGTCATCAGTCTTCTCCAAAGACGCCGTTTGCATGTCACAACATGAAGGAAATACCACAACTTTGCTTTCAACACAACTCAAATCAAGTGCTTTCAACTGACGCGAAGGGCCCACCGCCGTCTCTTAATCGGCAGGTTTTTTTCCGGGTAATTGCAAATACACCCACTCATTAGATGATTATTTTGGGTTTACTAATTCAAACGACTTTATTTTGGGTTAACATTTGGTGACCTAGTTAACCCTTGTGCGTCATCCCATTTTTCGAGCACAGTGGAAAAAACGTTCAATGATGGCATCTTGGCTTTAAAGTGTAATATCAAAGTCATTTCTGAATATTTTTTTTCTCTCGACCACTCAGAATTTTCAGTGGCATCAGGCCTATCCATTCATATATAGTTTTTATATATTTATTTCTTTTAGACGCCCTCTTTGGACAATAAAAGCAATAAAAAGCAGTATTGTGCTTTGGGTAAAAGTAACTATCATCTGCATATATATATATATATATATATATATATATATATATATATATATATATATATATATAAACATTCAATTTGGAATATTCAGTATGGACAAGTTCGAGCCTTCAACATGTTAATAAATCATGAAGAAATATAGCGCCATCTGCTGTATTATTGCATGATGACTCTCAAGTCCCCCAAAATTGTTTTCGCATGTAGTTCGACCGCTTGTGAAGAGATTCAGCGCCAAATTGCGAAAAATGCACGCTAAAACATCCGGGGTACAGTGCATCAAGAAGACGTGGAAAAGTGGCATTTAGAATGGGTGTGTGTGGGGAAAACACGGCCCGTTCTGGGACTGTTTTTCCTCCTGGACATTTTCAAATGGAAATCACGAAATCATTCTGAAAAACATATTTGGACTTTTTTTTTTAAACTTGAAAACTAATTTTCACCTGTTTTTGGACAAGTTAGACCAATTTGAGCGATTTCAATGACGTTTTCATAACGTTGCCTTTGATCTATTTTTGGACTGTTTGTCAACAGTCCAAAAATAAGACCGATTTGCCACAAGGGTATGATTTATTTGTTTTAATAAATAGGAGTCGATGAAATGAATGTAAATGTTATAAAAATGCAACATTTCTGTGTGATGATCAAAAAAAATTCAATATTACTCCAACATCACAAAATGCAACTCTGATTTAATAAAAAATAAATAGCTACATAAATACGTTTTAATTTATAAAATAAAAGGAATCATGGAGAGAATACTAATTCGTTGGATGAAAACTCCCCCGCCACAATGAAGCTTTTTTTACTTTCTTCTGCAGGTCTGGAGCGTCTGGAAATTTTTCCGAGGAGCATGTGGAACCATATTTTTTTTGGCACCACAATTTATCTGTGGAATTTTAACTCCAAAGGAAATGTTCGAGAAGTTCTTTGGCTTGAAATGCGATACATGTACATGCCACGGTGACAACCAATAACCGTTTTTCCAAAAGTTCCTTCTACTCTGCCGGAAAAAAAAAGTCCCTGTGCTGCAGCGATGCAAAAATAAACGAGAAGCGAATTTGATTTGTATGCATCGGGTGTGACGCTTATTCTGTCTGCTTTGAATGCCAAGTGTGATATTTTTCACCAGTTCTGAGTTGTGTTGAACGCGTCTTTCCCTCTCATTCTCTCGATAACCTCTCTGTGACCAGCAACGCTCACCCACTCCCAAAAAAATAAAAAAAAAATCCAGCAAGAACATTTCCACTCAGACAGAAAAGCACTCCTTTGCCGTCTTCATTTTATATGTAGAACACTACTTTTTTTTTTTTTTTATCCCTGGCGATAAATGTTTGATTGAAAGGGATTAAAAGTTTAAGTACAACCTATAAAAATTAAAAGTGTGGGCAGAGTTTTTAGCTTGGTCACCAGATTGCCAATGTTAAAGAGGCAATATGTGGGAATATAAATATAAAGCTTGAACCCTTTGAGGGGCAGCGGTTACTACAGTGGACAGCAATTCAAATGTTGTTTTCTATTATATGAATTCATTTTAATGTCACGGCTGTGCATCAACCACGACAATGCGCTGCCTTCCACAGCCATTTTTAAAAAAATGCCTCAGGACTCATAAAAACATTTGAGGAAAACAATTCTGATGTAGGTTCTCATTATGTGTGCGTGAATGGGTTAAAATCTTGGCTTGTAAATGACAACGAACCGATCCGAGACGGATATTGTGATTGAAGCTTTGCTTTTGTTCTTTTTTTTGCAAAACGTTTCAGAAATGGATTTTTGGTCAGCACATCGTACAAATTCAAAACCAAAAAATACAGTCAAAACATACGAATGTAAAGAAGAAATCATGCTGATGTTAATATTTTGAAATTAGGTTTAAATGCTTAAAACATGTTGACTGAAAACGGGACATCCTTTTTAATAGCGTTGCAATTTTCACTGTATTGTGGATTTTTTTTTTCATCGTATTTGTCATAATAAAGGACATATAGAAATGCACTAAACATAATTCATGAATTGAAAAAAACACCAAGCCATTTTCAGACCCTAGTTTACCCTTCCACGTGGAAAAAAAATGTGTGCGCGCTCATGCATTTTCGTTTGTGTGTATATACGCACTTTAAATTACATTAAAAAAATACAAAATAATTGAAGTTGAATAACTGTAAATTCAACAATGACTTCACGACTTTATTTAAAATGTATGTCGCCTATGTAAATTCAAAATGATGATTTTAGTTTAGTTTTGTTTATTGTTTTTTTTTTTTTACTCATATAACTACATAAATGAGCAAAATCATCGGCAGAAAAACAGTTTTGGTGGTAAGAAGACATCTCAGCGATGCTCGAGTCACACAGACGAACCAGAAGGAGAGAGGAGACGAGAGAGTGTCAATCTCGTTTTGGTAACATCCTATAGCTGAGGGGCGACTGACACACATTGGCCTACATACACCCAGATGCCTCTCCCTTCATCCGCGTATGCTCGAGTATATACAGCTGAGCCCGTGCAAACACAAAGTATTGAGAGGAAGACCGAGAGTCAGTAGACTCCCGTTTAACAGGAAGTACGACCCCAAAACGCACGAAAGCCGAGAGTCCGCAATCATATGGCTGTAATTTCTGATCTTGCTTGATGATAATTGCCACGTTGGCTCTTCGGGACACTTCCTGCACAAGGATCCTGTTCTGCTATGAGAGAAGAACTAATTGGGAAACGTTGGAGCAAAAACGGTTGATGAAGGCGATGAAGAACGATGGGCTAATAGCAACACAATCCAAATGTGGCTTTCCCACATGTCACTAAGAAATGAACAGAGAAAGCACTTGTTGTTGATCTCGATTCTAAAGAATCTCACAGCATACCTCAGCAAAATGAAATAGTGACACGGTACATATCTTATGCCATAAGCGTATCTTAAGATATTCACACAGTATATCGTCTGGAAGAGTTGAAGTGTTTTTATATGAAGAATACAAAGGTATGTATTGACGACTGAATTTTTATATGGTCATTTGTGTGACTGGGAGATTATGTTAAAAGAGTTTTCAGTCATTTTTCTGCCTATTTTGTGGACTCATATAAAAAGAACCGCATTCTGTGTCGCTAAGGACAGAAGCTAGATAATGTTAGCCTCTTGGAAAAAGTATCCAGGCCAAATTTATAGCTACAATAACCGTATAAAATCGTATTTTTTTTTTCAGCACTAACAACTATGAGTATGTGTTACGATAAATGGCTCCCCAAAAAGCTTTTTGGCGCAAGTAAATCAAGGCCTTTGGTGTGTAGTTTGGTTCACCATATTATTGGTGATAGCTAGCAGTCGGCTGAATAAATGCTAATTATTTATTCGAGAAACGATTTAAGTATCCACCGCCGAAAAAGTTGCGTGAGTAATGTGATGAATGTGACCAGACAAGAGGCTGGAGGACAAACTGAGAAACGATAGCGTAGAAGTTTTTTTTTGTGAAGAAATAGGTCAACCAGTTCTAATGCCGCGTGAACTTTTGACCTGGATGAAGTCGAGCTACCGTTTCAGGAAAAAGAAGCGCCTTTTCTGCCTCGCGTTGATTTATTCTGCTTTGTACTTGAAATGTTTTCCAACTTGCAGTATTCTTGACATGAATAAATGACAAAGAACTTCTTCAAGAACAACACCAGTATCGAAACGTGGCTATGACCAAAAGATGGGAATTCAATTTACTCAAGTTATTTTTGTAATTAAGGCTCAATCTCTTCAACGCTGTCATTGTCGCATTGTCCCAAAACTCGTCCTCACTTTTCATGGTTTGCTTGTTTCTCTTCCTTCAAAAGAGCAAGCAGCAACTCCTCCTCCACAACAAACAAGATGGCGGCGGAACACGGTACCTTACAGTTTGCCGTTCTCTCCTTTGTGAGTCACATCGGTGGGGCTTTTGCTTACGAGACTTTTATCCACTGTTTCACGACGTTAAAATATCTACATCGGTTTGAATCTTCAAAAAAATATATAAAAGGAAAAACAAATACAACCACGTTGTCAATACTGGTTTGACACAAACTCGCTCAGATTGAGTGTTTTGTCCTGCTTAGTCTTTTTTTTTCAGTGCTATTTCGGCCCCTTGCTCTGTCCACACCGGAGCTCATAATATCAGATTGCAGAGCCGGTCTCGGCCAAATGTGAATTTTATACTCGAGTGAACACAGGCTTTACACTTTCATTAGCTCACATTCTCCTCAGCGGTGCAAATGCCTTGTCTGCGGTTGAGAGAGAGAGGGGGGGGATTCTCACTTATGGGGTGGAGGATGTGGGTTTCGGCTAAGATGGGGGGTCTGCAAAGTAGAGTTCGGCCTGAGGCGCACAGAGCACTCTGAAGAAAAACATAAAGTAAAATGGGGATTCATTGAGCACATATTGCTGATGTCCAAACACAGGGAATGTACACAAGCCAGACCGTGCCTCCTCATTCGGATCAAAACAAAAAAAGTATTTCACCCTCGGTGTCACGGCTTTTCTCACTAAACCTGTGCAAACATCAAACAAGAGACCCGAGTGTACAAAATAATATTTCATGATATTTCCTCTTAATGCCATATAGTCAGCTGTTCAAAATTATGATTGTGATATATATATATATATATATATATATATATATATACACATATCAAGGCTCCAAAAAAGCATTTTTGCATTTTAGTTTGAGTCAAATTGTGCATTTTGTGCTTCATCCAAACACATGAAATAGCAAAAACTGAAGACAGAGGTTTTTCCGATAATTGAACTGCCGAGATGGTCCCAAAAGGCTATATATATATATATATATATATAAATATGCACAAAATGCATATTTTGACTCACAAAGATGCAAAAGTGCTTTTTTGGAGCATTGATATATATATATATACGGTATATATATATATATATATATATATATAAAATGGAAACATCTTCAGGGCACTCGATGTGTATGTATATATATATATATATATATATATATATATATATATATATATATATATATATATATATATATATATATATATATACATACACACACACACACACTGTCCATCCATAGTCCATTATTTTCCCCCGTCAGATCTCACAATGCCAGTGTAGAAGAAAGACAAAAAAAAATGGACACTTATGTCTTTTTCAATGACATTAATCACATTCTATTTAACCCATAATTATTATTTTTCTGGGCCTTTGCGTGTTCAGAAGGGGGGAAAAAATGCATGTAAAAGAGGCATGCATAAATGGTGAATCGCGAGCGCAGAGAAGAGAACAAGAATCATTTGTGTCAGCGCTCCCTGTGAGAGATGAAAGCAAACGCTGCCTGTGTCTTAATCTATTAAGCTAACGAGAGGAGTTTGGCCAAACTCCCTGCGATCCGCTCCTCCAGGCCAGCCAGACGTACACGGCGGGCTGGATGGAAAATACCAACTCGCAAAGAGCTGTCCTCACCTGAGAGATTTAGGTTCAAACCGGGAATGGGCGGGATTATAGTTGTTGCCGTGTGTGGAATATTCGGCCCACTGGATGATTATTATGACCCGCTCGCTATCTGCTGCAGTGGCTCATCCGAAAAGAGCCTTTATTCCCCTTCGGGAACAGATTTTTGGTGACGGACCTCTGCATGCCTGATTTAGAATTCGAAAGGTGAAGTCAGGACGTAGACTTCCTGTAGACACTTGGGGCGAGGTATTTATTCATTGGTTTATTTATTTATTTTATAGGTTGGTTGCTTTGGACTCCCCCACACTGTGTGGTAAAGACAAGCGGGTTCATGTAGAGGGCAGATATTGCTGATTTGAATGGAGCTCAAATGGAAACATCTTCAGGGCACTCGATGACCTGTCAGCCTCATTTTTCCCCCCAGTGCATCCGATGTGCACGACGTGCCTGCTATTCTTACCCTTCACTTTATCGTTTTTCCACAATCTCCTTCCCTCCTTCCAAGTCCTGCCAGGTCAGGTTTTGGGGATATGGAGACACCTTCAACCGGCTTCCCAAGCGCACGCATTATTTGTCAATCGCCAAGAGCAAATTTGCTCTTCAAACTAATGGCCCGTTAAGTGAAACAGACCTGATTACTGCCTGGCAGAAGGAATTAAGGCCATACGGAGCCAAAGGACTGGGCCAGCATCCACAACTGTGAAGAACCCCGTTCATTTAATTTGTTCCGCACACAGTAAATATGCATTTTTCAAAACAGGCGATTAAAAAAATAAATAAATAAATAAATACCATTTGTCCAATTGAATTTGAACTATCTGCTTATATACGAAACATACTTTGTATAGAGCTCTTACTGTGCCTGGGATAAATATTATTAGGCTATTTGATTTTAGGAACTACATTTATTACAATAGATATAACAATTGCAAGTCAGTTAAATGAAGAGTCAAGTTACGTAATTTAAGCATTGTGCAGTCGAGCGATCACATTATATCATGTTATTACCATTAAGAATAACAACAACAACAACAATAATAATAAAGTTTCATTTTTTAAATCGTACCCACTTTTTAACTGATATTAAACTGCAGCAGTTCAGAACATGCATGTACCGTAGCAAACGTCTACTGCAGGGACGGTTCCTCAAACTCGCGTATAGTCAGGCTAAAATAAAGCGACATATGATACAGAATATTTAATACATTATTCATGAAATAAAGTGCAGCCTTGGTGCGGTTGGATGCACGCAAAGAGATGTATGACCAATTTCCCATGGTTGAAATTATCCGCTCATAATAAACTTACATAATATGAATATAATTCTGGTGACAGCATTCATTTCGTCATGTATCATTCATTTAACAGTGATAATAGTAACACCTGGGTAAACACAGAGACGATAAAATACGCAATTGTATAAACATTTCACATTTTTTTTGCAAATCTTGACTCATTTTCTGTCGGTTGAAGCCTTTCAGTGCTAAATTGTTCGAGTTAGGAACGGTCTCCTTTGGGAAACTCCTTTAAGTTGAGGCTTGTCAGTTCAACCGGAGACACTATATTTTTAAAATGCGTTTCATTTCACTGACGATTCATCTATTTCTTGAAAAGCCATTGTTTGATTTCTTTCGAAGCGTCTCAAGGCAGCGAAAAGACATTGTTGTTGTGCTGAAACCTCACACAACTTTTCCAAATTCGGTTCTGTATCAGAAAAATGATGGCTACACGTTAGTTTGAAAATATAGAGATATTTAAATACATGCTTTTTGGCAGGTCATTTGTACAATTTAGCAAACAACACAATTCAAACACCATTGGCAATATTTGTCGTTATTATTAAACTGCATATTCTGGAAAAAAAATATGAGAAACAGCTTCCATTTTCAGTAATGCAGTTCTACACAAACTATGCCAGACTTTAAGTAAAAAAAAAAAACTTATTTAAGAATGTCAATCAGAATTGAATATCATTAACTTAGAAAGTCGGAATATTTGATGTGGCGAATAAATTTATCAGCTGATAATATTTTTCTATTTTTTTTTTCTTTTTCCAAATGAAAACCCACTGTCATTAAGGATGGCAGCCAGGCTAGCCTTTGGAGAAATGAAAAGGATTTCAAAATGTTACTGGAAGTATGCAAATGCAATTGAAGAGCAAATCACAAGGGAATTGTTTTGTGATGTGTGCGATTAGATTGCTTCACATTGTCAGCAGAGCGTGGGCCAGAATGGATGTCACTTTTTAAAAAAAAATGAATTTGAATAATGCTACTTGTAATTATTTTATACCTAATTTATCCATAATTATTTAAAGAAACGTGAATGTGTCTCAACTTTTGGGTGACACTGGGTGTGTGTGTGTGTGTGTGTGTGTGTGTGTGTGTGTGTGTGTGTATATATATATATATATATATATATATATATATATATATATATATATATATACACACACACACACACACACACATATATATATATATATATATATATATATATATATATATATATATATATATATATATATATATATATATATATATATATATATATATATATATATATATATATATATATATATATATATATATATATATATAGATATATAGATATATAGATATATATTGTCCGTACAATATGAAAACAATTATACTGTACATTATTCATTTTTCATATTCATTCGCATTCATGGGGATCATATTTATTCATTTCAAATATCAAATATGATTGGAAAAAGGGCACATGAAATGTTATCCTTTTTTTTTTTTAATGCAGAGCAGATTCAATAAATTCATTTAATTGCTGATTTTTACAGTTAGAACAAATTTCTCATTTTTAATCTTTTTTTTTTCTCTCACAATGCAATAAATGCCGTTAATATGGCCATAATTTTGTGGCAACTTAGGGTGTCTGTGGGAACTACACTCCTTGTAATTGTCTACATATAACCCATATAACATATCAAATTAAAAATGGCACCCTCTGTGAAACTTACATTTATATGGAAAAAAATAATCCATATTTTAAAATAAATCACAATAGTCACATTTTAGTTGTTCAATTATTATATCAGCGGTGAAATGCACTGTATGATTTTCATTAGTATGTGCAAACAACATTCAAAGAAAAATAAAACTTGCATTGCTGGATCCCTTTTGCATTTCAATGTCTGTAATGTGGACACTTGGTCACTTCCCGTCATTTGTATCCGACCTTTCGTTATCCAGGTAAGGCAATTGAGGACCTATTTTCATTTGCCATGTCCTCATTGCTGAAGAGTAAAATGAAGAACAAATCCAAATACATACATGTACAACAAAAGTGATACATTATCGTATTTAGTCAATATAGTGAGTCGTAGATTTTTAGCCGGTCAATATACAAACACAGGCACATTTTAGGCTCAACACTTTGAATTCTTTTCGGTGGCCATTGTGGGTTTTTCCTTTCTTCAATGGGTACCAGCAGTTTTGCCCATGCGTCTGTCCACATGTGCCAAATTGTCGAAAACTATGCGCCTTTGACTGCTCTGAGGAAAAGAAAATGGTGTAAATAATTCCAGCCTCCTGACTTGATCACGTTCAAAAAACATGTCCTATGGAATGTATGCAAACATCGAGATGCATCGCCAGTCGAGATTTTTTTTCATTTGGCACCGGTCCTTATGAGAGCAGCAAAAAGTTTGGCGTGCCTCCTGAGCAGAGTGGTATTGTTGTGTGTCTGCGTGCCGAGTGGATTCCAGCTGGGCTGATGATGTTGGTGGAACGGTGACAAATTCAAGAGTTGAGGACAGGGTCACATGTTGTCACTTCCCATCCATCAGCTCCGTCTCACCCCGAACGGCAAGAGGGAGGGGAGCTCCCCCAAAAGGGCAAGGAGATCGAAGGTGGGATGAGGTTGGCGGGCAGACAGTCATGTGATCCGCCATGCCCATGCTGACCTTGGAGATCTACAGGCGTTGAAGTGGAAGTAACGTGACTTTGTCTTGACTTAAAAAAAAAAACAAACGCCATCGATGTTGTGCCGACAAATTCACTCGATGGACAGACCCTTTACATGTATACGGCAATGCGGATTCCGAACCGGGATGTATACCAGTCTACATATCAGTGTGAGTGTTTGTCGAAACACACGACAAACTGTATTTTAAGATATAGTACATATTATGTGTATTTATGTACCGTAAATTCCGGACTATAAGCCGCTACTTTTTTCCCCAAACTCTCAACCCTGCGGCTTATTCAGTGATGCGGCCAATTTATGTATTTTTCTAACGGCCGCCAGGGGGCGCTCAAGTAGAAAAGGTAAGATTAAGACCGGTGGAATATATGCGTCGAGGAAGACTGCAACTTCTTGTCTTGTGCATCAATTAAATTAGCGTGAACATACCCTCATCATGGAAAATGCAAAAAGAAAGGCATATGACGCAATATGTTGACACGTTTTAATGTGGACACGTGCGGCTTATATATCAGGTGCGGCTTGTGTATGTACAAAATTTGTTTTCCTCTAAAAATGTAGTGGGCGCGGCTTATAATCAGGTGCGCTCTATAGTGTGGAAATTACGGTATTTGGATGTTAGATCACATCCCAGAAATTGAATATGATATTAAGTGAATGATCAAATACTTATGTCTCATTTTTAAGAGGCGCTGATTAATAACTGGCAACTTTGATGAGGCCCCTTTTCTGACTGACCGTTTTTGGTGAAACCATGAACAGAGGTGAACAATGAGAATCGGCAGCATTATCTGCATTAAAGGAGAAAGTGTAAAAAAAACGTTTTGAAAAATGTGAAAATAGGTTCAATGATTTCAAGTCCCATTCTTCTAACCCAAAGTATGCTCTGCAACCTCATATGACTTAAAAAAAAAAAGTTATTTCCAGGCGAATAACGAGATAAAAGTTACTTACTCTAGTCACAGTATTTGCTTTCCTCTCCCACCTCGGTTAACCCTTGTGCAGTAATACAGTTTGTCACGTTCTCAGTATTTGTCCCAAATTGGGTTGCGCTTTGAGGTGTGACAACTTTTTTCACTTTTGAATTTTTTTTCACTTTTAACTTTCAAAATATTCAGTGGCATCAGGCCAAGACATACATATAATTATTTATTTATTTATTTATATTTGGCGCCCTCTATGAGCCACAGCAGCAGGAGTGTGTCAATCACACAGTCACTATGCTGCATATGTAAATTAAAAAAAACACCCAGTCCAAATCTTGCATATGACATAAATAGAGCCTTGAATATGTCACCAAACCGCAGGAACAGAATTGTATTTCATGCCTGTTTTTTTCTGTAATGGCCATTTTTAAAAACATGTGACATCAAACATATTTGTCCCAAATTGGGTTGCGCTTTGAGGTGTGACAACTTTTTCACTTTTGAATTTTTTTTCACTTTCAACTTTCAAAATGTTCAGTGGCATCAGGCCAAGACATACATATCATTATTTATTTCTTTATTTATATTTGGCGCCCTCTATGAGCCGCAGCAGCAGGAGTGTGTCAATCACACAGTCACTATGCTGCATATGTAAATAAAAACCCACCCAGTCCAAATCTTGCATATGACATAAATAGAGCCTTGAATATGTCACCAAACCGCAGGAACAGAATTGTATTTCATGCCTGTTTTTTCTGTAATGGCCATTTTTAAAAATGTGACATCAAACATATTTGTCCCAAATTGGGTTGCGCTTTGAGGTGTGACAACCTTTTTCACTTTTGAATTTTTTTCACTTTCAACTTTCAAAATGTTCAGTGGCATCAGGCCAAGACATACATATCATTATTTATTTCTTTATTTATATTTGGCGCCTCTATGAGCCGCAGCAGCAGGAGTGTGTCAATCACACAGTCACTATGCTGCATATGTAAATAAAAACCCACCCAGTCCAAATCTTGCATATGACATAAATAGAGCCTTGAATATGTCACCAAACCGCAGGAACAGAATTGTATTTCATGCCTGTTTTTTCTGTAATGGCCATTTTTAAAAATGTGACATCAAACATATTTGTCCCAAATTGGGTTGCGCTTTGAGGTGTGACAACCTTTTTCACTTTTGAATTTTTTTTCACTTTCAACTTTCAAAATGTTCAGTGGCATCAGGCCAAGACATACATATCATTATTTATTTCTTTATTTATATTTGGCGCCCTCTATGAGCCGCAGCAGCAGGAGTGTGTCAATCACACAGTCACTATGCTGCATATGTAAATAAAAACCCACCCAGTCCAAATCTTGCATATGACATAAATAGAGCCTTGAATATGTCACCAAACCGCAGGAACAGAATTGTATTTCATGCCTGTTTTTTCTGTAATGGCCATTTAAAAAAATGTGACATCAAACATATTTGTCCCAAATTGGGTTGTGCTTTGAGGTGTGACAACTTTTTCACTTTTGAATTTTTTTTTCCACTTTCAAAATGTTCAGTGGCATTAGATCTAGCCATACATATATAGTTTGCATTACTTTTTTTCTTGAATAACAAAATGAGTATTGGGTTATGACTCTATATAAGTAACTCTAACTCTATGTGTCCAATATTGTGTATAGCGTTTATATAGATATCAGAGTGAAAAAATGTTGTACATGGTAATTAGAACCTTGAAAAAGTATAAAAGTCACAAAAACTATGAAAAATGTTGAAGTAACATACTTTATAACAAACAAACAAAACAACCAGCAACTAATATGCAAACTTGATAACAAAAACGAAAAACAAACACAAAACTTTTTTTTTTTTTTTTACAATCAGAACAAATGGTTGTAGTGTGTTTGTGGCGGATTGGCCTTTCCACATCTGCCACAATAATTCGAAGCATGAAGCGGTTTTTCGCAAAAGCTATACGTATTGCTTTCTTTTTCTCGCATGTCCTCTTCCTGCAGCTGCTGCACCGGGCTGCTGTGCAGCTGCAGTTGCAGTGTTGGTGTGTTTACGTGCATAAACAAATGTAAAACTCATTCATTCATTCATCTTCTGAACCGCTCGATAAATGTAAAAGTCGATTCTCAAAAAATAACACTTGATTTTCAAAACAACGTCCAGCCAGTAACTATCGTTACGCGTTGAGTTTGCGCGTGCTGCACCCTCAAACAAGCCAATAATGCCAATCAATCAGGGCACTGGGCATGCCCGTGCACAAATGCACATTGTGAGTGCGCGATCTACTGGCGTGAAGACGAGAAAAAAGACTGATGAGCCCATCATTTCAAATGGCCGTAAGTACACTCCTAAAACGTGGCTGTTTCGCCTGTGCTGAGCGCGTTCACGTGAACGCGCGTAGCCGCGCGTCACGTTCATTACGAGCCCACACGGCCGGGACGTGCATTGCATAACAGTTTGACCAATTCAAAAGTCGATTTTCAAAAAATAACACCTGATTTTCCAAAAACACCCAGCTAGCAATGCTCTACAAACTGCATTACATTGTTTTGCGCGTGCGCGGCGTGCGTGCAAACCAATGTAATTTATGTGCAACATACGCTGGTGGGACATCTTAAGAGGTGACACCAGGAAGTTGAGTCTGTCTGTGTGACGTCTCTGCAAGAGACGCGCACGACCTCACATTCAAATGTGCACAAAATGGCGGAAAAATACTGCTTCGATGTCTTTGCTCAGTACTGTTCTATGTGACGTGCACAAACGATCATATCCACACACATAGATGCAAATAGACCTCTCGCAACAAACTACACCGTTTATTCGAATGAAAATGACGAACTGGAAGTACTCTCAATGACGTAAAGAGTCGGCACGAAGATGATATCTTAGGCTAAAGCGCCATCTCGTGGAGAGTGAGGTAAAAACTCACTACCACAATTCTCAAGCTTTGATAGTATTGGTGAGCCGCCGGTGATGTGATTTGTGCAGAAATTGAGAAGAATGCACGATAAAACACCAGTTTTACAGTCTATTGGAAATTTGAATTTATAATGGGCGTCAATATGCCAAATTTGGGATTTCTACTATCACGGTATTCAAAATTTGTTACAATGTCATATATACCAACTGCAATGTTCAAAAATGTCCAGCTTGCTGTCATTTTGAACTTCGACCCCTTTTGACATCCTATGGAAATTTCAGCTTCGTGGGGTTATTTTTCACACTCTGGTTGTGTGTACAACTGTCTGACTGTCCAGAAATGTCCAAATTTGGGACAGATACTGCACAAGGGTTAATGATGTAGTGGGTGGAAAAATACCATATTTTCCGCACTATAAGGCACACCAAAAAGCATTCCAGTTTCTCAAAAGCCGACAGTGCACCTTACAATCCGATGCGCCTTATATATGGATCAATATTCAATCAATATTCTCATTCAATATTCTTCTGTAAAGTTTAGAAGATTGTTGCTTTTATTTTAAGGCGAGTTTGAAATTTTATTATCTTAAATGTGTACATAAAATACATTATTTTGTCAAAGTTCATTGATAATGTTGGTTTGAATCAAAATGAAATTGTCACAGGCTAAATATACCCACCCGACATGCAAAAATGCAAAGTGGTTCATCTCAGGCACACCAAAAAGCATTCCAGTTTCTCAAAAGCCGACAGTGCACCTTATAATCCGATGCGCCTTATATATGGATCAATATTCGAAGTTCTTGGGCATAGTATTTTAAGTGTTCTGTAAATCGCGTTGTGACAGCTCCACCATCTAGTGGATGCATAATGCAACCTCAGCCACTATTGTAGCTTCTATTCTATGCGCCTTATAATGTGGTTTTAAAATAGGCCATTCATTGAAATTGCGGCTTATACTTCAAAGCGCCTTAGAGTGCGAAACATACGATAATAATATACGAGCTGGACCCCAAGCATGGGCTGTTGGGCTTCTGTAAAGTTTAGAAGATTGTTGCTTTTATTTTAAGGCCAGTTTGAAATTTTATTATCTTAAATGTGTACATAAAATACATTATTTTGTCAAAGTTCATTGATAAGGTTGGTTTGAATCAAAATAAAATTGTCACAGGCTAAATATACCCACCCGACATGCAAAAATGCAAAGTGGTTCATCTCACCTAGTGGTTCTGGCAACTTCTCTGCGACTCATTCTTAACTACGCAGTCTACACATTGCTGACAGAGGGAAAAGGAGAGACGGGAGGGAAAGAAGGCTAAAAGTAGAGGAGACAGATAATTACTACATTTTTGGGAATGATTGATGAAACACGATGGTTTCAATCAGACCTATCAAGTTCCGTGAAAATTCATCGTGAGGGCGTGTGTGACGAGGAGCTGCTAAGTTTAACCTCTGCTGCTGTTTGCTGATGTTCACTGGAGGAATACGAGCATTATACTGTTTTATGAGCTACAAGTCACATTGTGACAGCTACACTCGTTTGGTTGGAATCTGAAATTTGCGTTTGCGCCATCGCAGGAGTGAACACAGCTGATTCGCCCCGGCCAATCGAAGCGGCTTCTCTCATTACCTTTAAACTCAGCGCAAATGAGACACGTGGTCTATATGGCAGAAGCATAACGGTCATGCTCCCCGGGGCTCACGCGAGAAAATAGGTGCGCCCAATAATGCAGTGCGTTTTGTGTATGTGTCAAACACAGAAATAGCACCCGTTACTGAGACTGCGCCCAACAATACGGTGCGCCGAACGGTCGTGAAAATACGGTAAGTTTATTAATATGTGGATGTTGTGTCGCCTGTCCCCCATGCCCACCTTTCTCACTGTGCAATATAAAAGTCAGTGATGCAGTTGGTTGCAAGGTACCTAAAGTTGCTCCCTTCCAACCATTATCAGTCACTTTCTTTGATAGGAGTTTACAAAATCCCAGAGTAAGATACTCTTCTACTGGGCTAAAAGTGAGTCAGTAACAAGATGAAAGCATTCTTGGGGGAAAAATGTGCACTTAGGATGTGACATTTGGAGGTTGCAATTAACGTTTGCAGACTTTTCAAGTGTAAAAAAAAAGCTGACGCACCAGGCAGTGACATTGTACACCGTATGTAACAAATAGACTGTAGAAATTAAAGCAGGTGAGCAGTATTCTTTTGCGGGCAAAAATATTTTTTAGAGACCTTCTGGACATTGGAACATGTGACATTTGTCTAATTAGTTTGTGCTTCTGCGGATGAGTCATACCTTACCAACACTGAAATGGGCTGCTGTCGAGTAAAAACAACCATCAACACGGAATACATTGATGCATTTTCCACAATCTGTCATTTTAAAATTTCTCAGAAGACACGGTCGCTGAACATCTTACAAAGTTCAACATGAGGGCTATTAAAGCTTATCAGGCAACATTTCTCCCAAATGATGTACTGTGTATGCAGACAAAGCTTGCTTAATTAATTAATATACTAATGTGTCAAACCCAAGGCCCGGGGGGCCAAATCTGGACCGCCACATCATTTTACGTGGCCCGCGAAAGCGTATCACACGTCAACTTTCATGATGCTACCTAAAACCTGTAACCAAAATGTCAAATTCTCACATGTAATAAATAACAGAGATATTGTAAGCCTTTTCTTGTGACCAAACCGCTCATTACAGTGACTTAAATAGTTGAAGAAACGATTATTCTCATAACGGCCCTCCAAGGGAAACGGTAACGACAATGTGGCCCGCGACAAAACTGAGTTTTGCAGTTGTAAACTAAGACACAAGGCCAACACAGAGAAAAAGGCTATTGTCAGGACACTTGATTGTGTCATCCAAACTTTACAAATAAATAATAAATAAATAAATTGATGAGAAGAGAAGTGCTTGATTTGAACAATTGAATCATTGTGAGGTGTTGAGCTATTGGCTAGACTTGCAAGCTAAAGGAGAGACTGAATGGAGTCATAACGACAGCTTTTGGCAGGTAACACCTGATTTTCTTCTTTGAGTTTTGTAAGAGACGGTACGGCTTCAGGCTACTGAGGGAGCGATTGTACGCCCGAGTGTGATGATGAACGAGCGGGTGCCGAAGGTGACGGAGGCAAAGTAAACAAAAGCGGGTCCGCCGAGATGGGCTACGGCAAGGCGTTGGTAAATGCCAACCACTCCAACGCCACTGCTGAGCCTCTCTACCCTCTCTTCATTTAATTAATTATGATGGGGTTTTTGAAATTTTAAAAGATGAAAAACTTTCAACTACCGTAATTTCCGCACTATAGAGCGCACCTGATTATAAGCCGCACCCACTCCATTTTTAGAGGAAAACCAATTTTGTACGTACACAAGCCGCACCCGTATATAAGCCGCATGTGCCCACATGAAAACATGTCAACATATTTACAAAGAAAGACGGTACACAGAGAGAGTTTTCAAAGTTTTAATCATATAACTTAACAATAATAATAATATAACTTTCTTCCCAAACGGTGCCTGTGACGCGGCAGTAAAACGCTAGCAACATGGTAACAACACGCTAGCAACAGAATAGCAACACAGTATAACAGGTCTGGTAAAAGAACATACGGGTACTTGTAAAAATCACGGTGAGCCGTCTTCATCTTCCTCCTGTGAACTGAAGCCATCGAAGTCACCGTCCTCAGTGTCGGAATTAAACAGTGTCATAAAGACCGGTCTTAATCTGACCTTTTCTACTCGAGCGCCCCTGGCGACCGTTAGAAAAATTACACAAATTGGCCGCATCACTGTATAAGCCGCAGGGTTGAAAGTTTGGGAAAAAAAGTAGCGGCTTATAGTCCGGAATTTACGGTAATTGCTTTGGTAAGGTGAGAGGAGCGGCGACAATCTAATACATGAAGGAGACGGACGCACACTGTGTTTGTGAAACGGTAAGATTTCCAATTGTGTGAATTCTGACTGAATACAACGCAAGCTGTTTTTCACACTCAACTATGAAATGCCCAAAAAATGATCAGCCCCATTCAGGAAGCCATTCGTCACATTACTTTAACGACTGACAAATTGGGTGTGTGAAGTTTTTCTCGTTCATGATTTGTGCCTCTATATTATCCATCCATTTTCTGATCGGCTTCTCCTCACGACAGTCACAAGCGTGCCGGAGCTTATTCCAGCAGTCATCAGTACACCCTGAACTGGTTGCCAGCCAATCGCAGGGCACACAGAGATGAACAACCATCCGCCTAGGGACAATTTGGAGTGTTCCATTAACCTGCCATGCATGTTTTTGGAATGTAGGAGGAGTACCTGGAGAAAACCCACACAGGCACGGGGAGAACATGCTAATGCCAACCAGGAAGCTGGCCGGAGCCGGAATCAAACCCTGAACCTCTATACTGCGAGGCTCACGTCGCTCACCGGGCCGCCCGCATTTATATTACATACGGTTTATTTGAGGTTAATTATTTTGTGTATTTCTGGGCGAGTCAGAAAGTTGAGCCCAGCGTGATATGGCTTGCACTATCTTGCAGTGTCCGTCTCAGATGCCCACAAAGATGCCCACAGTCCCTGTCAACACATCTTAAATGAAGCCATGTGTTTAATTTACCTAACATTACAGCACTTGGTATACCTTTTTATAATGTTTATTGCTGAATGGGGCGGCCCGGTAGTCCAGTGGTTATCACGTCGACTTCACAGTGCAGAGGTACCGGGTTCGATTCCAGCTCCGGCCTCCCTGTCTGGAGTTTGCATGTTCTCCCCGGGCTTGCGTGGGTTTTCTCCGGGTGCTCCGGTTTCCTCCCACAATCCAAAGACATGCATGGCAGCCTGATTGAACACTTCAAATAGGTGTGAGTGTGGGCGTGGATGGTTGTTAGTCTCTGTGTGCCCTGCGATTGGCTGGCAACCGATTCAGGGTGTCCCCCGCCTACTGCCCGGAGACGGCTGGGATAGGCTCCAGCACCCCCCCGCGACCCTAGCGAGGATCAAGCGGTTCGGAAGATGAATGAATGAATGAATATGAAATAACTGTTGCTATGATTTGCTGTTCTATAAATTGATTTGCAATCGTACTCAAGAGCCCCATTTGCGCTTGTATCACTTACTTCACCTCAGTCAGACTGCGGCAGAATGCTCGTATGTGCTTGAATTTCACAATTGCTTGGGAGTAACGTCGAGTTGTGATTTCCAACATTGAGGCCCGCATGTATGCTGACAAGGCTGGGTGTAGTTTGTTTGCGGTCTGTATGGGTCTGGAAAAAAAAAAGTGCTGGGTCGGTGGTTGGACATCCACACACTAACTGAGAATAGCTGCCCAAACACGAAGACAAATGGGGTGAAAAAGGAAGCGGCTGGCAGGCTCGCTGACGGCGAGGCCGCTCAATAACAAGAAAGATGAGGGGTGGCTGTTCAATAAGGCCCTGCCAGGCTACCATCTCCCGACAGGGATTGCAATAGATGAGGGAACAGGGAGCATGCGGAGGCCATCAAGTGAGGTGGGCAAGTGTGAGGAGAAAAAGAACGCAGTTATTGCTTAAAGTGAAAATCCATGGGACTCAGCGGGCTTGAGGTAGACGCACGAGAGGAATATAGTGAAGGAGGAAAGACGCATTACAATTTTTCCAGTGTAATCGCTGATTTCCTTTGCGATGCTTGTATCCATAAATAATGTTTGACAATATCGTTTTAATTCACGCTTATACTTAATTCAGTCTTTCCAGACTTGTATGGCACGTCCTTGTTAATCGGAGTTGCTTATTATTGCAATACCAGTGTAGCCGACACAACAGGAGACAAATATCAGGTGTCTTTTACATACTTGGCTAATAAAGATGATTTAGATTATTCCCTTTCGTTGTCTCCAAAAAAGTATAAGAGCCTATTATTCACACACACATTATACAGTTCTCTCTCTCTCTCTCCCTTTCTTTCTCTTTCGTGTGCTCATTCAGCAATATTCATTCATCTTCCGAACCGCCTGATGCTCGCTAGGGTCGCGGGGGGTGCTGGAGCCCATCCCAGCCGTCTCCGGGCAGTAGGCGGGGGACACCCTGAATCGGTTGCCAGCCAATTGCAGGGCACACAGAGACGAACCACCATCCACGCTCACACTCACACCTAGGGACAATTTAGAGAGTTCAATGAGCCTGCCATGCATGTTTTTTGTGAATGTGGGAGGAAACCGGAGCACCCAGAGAAAACCCACGCAAGCCCGGGGAGAACATGCAAACTCCACACAGCGAGGCCGGAGCTGGAATCGAACCCGGTACCTCTGCACCGTGAAGCCGACGTGCTAACCACTGGACTACCGGGCCAGCACCCTAGTGAGGATCAAGCGGTTCGGAAGCTGAATGAATGAATGAATAATAACCGGGGGACCAAAAAATAAAACAAAAAAAACCAAACAAACCCCCCCTCCGGCCCCCAACTAAAAGTAATGCAATAAATACAGATAGAAACAACACGGAAATAGAGTGTGTTGATGGTGCCACAGCACCAGCGGCCAACTCTAGACCTAAGAGACTTTGATGTTTGTACAAAATGTTTGTGTGATTTTTGTTGGGGTTTTTTTGTGGACTCAACGCTATTTTCTGTCCTAAAATCCGGTGTTCGCTGGTTCTTGGTCCATTAAATCAAGTTTACAATAACACATTTGAGACATGAGACAAGGAGATCAGCACTTCAACTTTGTTAGGTTCTGACCGAACCGGATAATGTTTTAGGATTCCCAAAAAAAAATGCAGGCTCAGACAAAGTGCGATGAGAAAAAATATTCAAGAAAATGACACAGACAAAGTCATAAATATGAATTGGTAAGTCACAAGGTGCCAGGAAAAACGATGCGTGAAACCAAAAGGTCTTGCAAAAACAAGGTTTAGTAGAACACAGAGAATACACAAACAAAATACCCAGAAGTCCAATAACACAAAAACAAAGAGCCATATTAGAATAACAAAAATACTGATCGTGTCATGATTCGGTTTGGGACCAACAGGTGGCACTGCAGGGCTCTCCCTGCAGCTGCACACCTGTTGGTCGTTATGCAATTAGCAGTATAAAAGGCCTCCCACCCCGAGCACTCAGGGCCGGCCGGGTCATTGTTGCTTTTTGCCACTGTCATGTTTGTTGCCGTTTGTCTACCGCTGTCAGTGTCAAGTTTGTTTCGTTGGTGTTTTGGTCACGGTTCTGTTTTAGCTTCAGTCATGATTTTTTGTTTGCTACTTTGGACTTTGTTTGTTTTGGATTTAGTTTTGTTTGAATACAATTCATCAAGTACACCCTGCTCCTTCCTCTTGCCTGCTTTTTGGGGTCCACCACCACGCATCGTGACAGATCGGGTCTATGAACAAAACGAGCGACTATGAATGGTATTGAGAGGGCTCGAAAATCACACTTGAAGCACAAGAGCAAGCAAAGTCAATAATCTGATCAAACGGAGCAGAGGTCAGAGTCCTTGAATACAAGGCAAGGCAAGGCTTGATGGGGAAACGAGACGCAGGTGCACCTGCTGGCGGGGAACGCCCTTCACTCCAGCTGGAGCTGGAACGCAATCAAGACAGGACAGGACGAGCTTTGATTGGCGTATATCCATCTGGCTTTGATACATAACAATCCTGTTCAATCCTTTTTTTTTGTTCAGAGGGCGGCAGTTGGGGCTACTTTTTCAATGTGCCCACTTTAATATAAAACTGTGAATAATTTGAATCGGAGTCGCCATGATGTTAAGCCCGGACTGTGTGTTGAAATCATATACTCCAAGCCACACCTAGCCCAGCCTCCGTCTCTCTCTTTGCCCAACAACAGCTTAAATTAGAACACCGTCCAGTGTTTTGCTTACGATGATCAGCTCATAAACTACCGAGGGCTGCTAGAATCACTGAAGCGTGAATGCAACATGACGCAACAGAGAAGATGACTAGTTGTCGTGCACAAGACCTCCTGTAACCATCTGTTCAAAAAATGTAAAATCACTCCGTGTGAGAGCATAAACTGTATCCCGGGGGTACGAAGCATTCTGCCACCTAAGCAGAAATGTGGTTGTCGTTAGCTAGGACTTTATACCCTCATTGCCAATCAATGTTTTCTTTTTTTTTGTTTATTTTTTTTTTTTTTTAGTTTAAAAAACGACATATTTGTCAAAGTTAATTTTCATATGGGGGAATCTGAAATATTGTAATACAGGTGTATTAAAAATTGGACACTCGCTCATTGATATGAAGATCCAATAAAATGATGAATCATGTGCGACTGCAGCACACTCATGATAAATTAAGTGGATGATCAAATATGCATATGAATGAAACATTTATCACCTTCGAGTGGATCCAACCGAGACATCGCAGACTACTGAAGTAGATGATTTGTTACCAACAATTTTGGTAACAGTTTTTAAAATTCTAAGTTTGATTTACAATATGATGAACTATTATGAGCTTTTGATCACAGCCTACGTTTTGGCTCGCTCTCTGTGCGCATCATTCTACTGTTCATTTATTTTAAGTGATGACTATTGCTAAGTTAATACGGCACATATAATCAATCACAAGAACATGGCATCGAGCTTCTTCATCTTGCTCATGCAGCAGCAGGGCTCAACCCGTTTCTTTCCATGCGCTACAAGTATTGGTTTGTGGTTTCGTAGGGTGCGGCGGTAAAAGCCATGTTGGATCAGATGAAGTGCAGTTTGCAGTTTGTTGTACAGTTCGAGGCTCAGGTTTGCCGTCACTCCGGAGCCGCATGTTGCCGACCCCCGGCCTACATCAAAGGTGGGTCATTAATTTTGCAAAATAGGCTCATGAGAAACTGGAACGCTTGCTAAATGCCAAGCTAACATGCTTACCTCAGCTTTTGTTATATGTTATATTTAATTCATGGAGAAAAAGCATATTGTCTTTTTTTCAGTAAAATGCAATATGTGTAGATATGGTATTAATTGTAAGCATCATCAAAATGAAACCTTTACACATTCAAAATTCTAATGTTTCGTACACCATCCGCCAACTAATATTAGCCGTTCCTCGACTTTGATGAATAATGATATTGTTATGACTAATAAATATACCCAATATGTACGGTCTATAAAACTGTAGATATACCCTCTTCTCTCCCCCATGCAGGAAATAAAGTTTCCTTTCATTCGGACCGCTGCTGTCATTTTCACGAGTCTCTTTTGAAAAAAAAAAAAATGTTGCCAGAAGTGTCGGAAAAATTATTAAATATGGCGAAAATGTGGCTAAGTTGGCAAGACAGCAGACTCAAGATGTAACTCTTGCTCGCTACCTTGCTTGTATCAACATCCACACGCGAGCAAAATAAACCGATTCGGTTACCGGATCGGTCGTTGCGTTGCCAAAGTGAAAGCAGATGTTTGCAAATGTCTCATTTGGATTGAACATTCTCGGCTTTCATGAAGGACCACTGAAATGTGATGATAATAACCGTTGAGAGGCTGAAATAAGAGAATATGGACACATTCAAGTTAAACATTAAAGCTAAACAATTACTCAATTGTTGAAATAAAATCATAATAGATTAGTTGTTGATGAATCAATTAATTTTGACCTCCTCGACCTCTACACATCTACTTGTGGGTCACCAATAAAGACCAGAGCTGGTTTTATTTGAACAATTTTGGACTCATTTAAGAAAGGTTAAAAAAAAATACAAGTACACATTTTAGAATGGGCCATTAAAAAGCGCACTCTGTGTGTCTCTCGCTCTCTCTTACACACACACACACACACACACACACACACACAATCACCTTAAGATCATGTCCTTGCACATCAATGGCCATAAATGCTTGATGTTTTTTAGAAGGGAGAACATGGGCATTCGCTATTACCGTAGGTGTCGCCAGCAATGAAATGACAGGGGAGATCCAGGTCTAGTGATGATGAAAATATATTATAACTGACCGGGTAAAAGCAAAGACTGGAGAGAAACACTGATAAATGAGAAGGGTATTCATGAAAGGGTTTCCAACGCACTCTTTGCCTCAACCTGATCTCTTAGCTCAGGGGTACCCAAACTTTTTTGACCCAAGATCTACTTTTCGATCAACCAACCTCCCGCGATCGACCCGTTACCGTGCACGCGCGCATGCGCACGCACATACACACGCATGCCGTGATGAGCAACAGCCTGACGTGGAGGCACGCGACTCACTTTTGCAGCCTATTAACTATCGTAGTTCACGCATGCAGTTTTAAAATGCTTCTTTCGGCCCTCCAGAATCCCCTTCTTTGCGAGTGCCATCAGTGAATTGTACACGAAATGCACTTTGCCTGATACAGTGAAACTCCTCTCGAACAAAACCTACATGGGCGAAAATACCCCATTATGTGAAAAAATGTTCATGCATTAACACAATTCCCATTCTCCTGCCCCCCATACGACCAAACCCCCTGTTGCGTTATACGAAATCATTTTCTCTGCTCCAGCCTCGCGAAGACATTCACTACAACGAAGTCTTATCCAGTCAACATTTTGCTCTACAAATGGCTGAATATTGAATGAGTATTTAATTGTTTGTTAAATGCCAAATAGTATGACTAAAATCAAATTGAGGCACTCTCATGGCTTAGCAAAATGCAAAGTGTTGAAATGATTTGATGTTTTTCCTTTGCAGCACCTCTGAAGCTCGATCAGGTTGGATGGAGAGAGTTAGCGCATTTTCAGTACACTTGTCAGACCCTGAATTGCACTTCAATGAAATTCTGAGAATTTTTACAGTGGCTACCTTTTCTCCTATGTGATGTGATTCACAGTGCGGTTATTAAATGTTCAGTCTGCTCCTCAAACGGTAGTGCATGCTCGTGTGCAGCAATTTGCACCCACGCCGCTTGGCTTTTGTTCTCTGACGCTACAGTGCTTTCATTTAATCTCTTTTTTTTGACTGAATATAGTTTCATAGTCACTTACAGGACCACCCGCCATTCCAAGGAGAAAGTAAGTGACTTTATGTTTGTCTCTTTGTTGCCATGGTGAGTCAACTGATCAGGGCTCTATTGAATTTGTATTTGGTCGAGTTGGTTGAAGTGATGATCAACTTTTCTGGAACCAAATACGGTGGTACCTCTACTTGCGAACGTCTATTCGTTTGAAATGTTCAAGTTACGAAACACCTCTACAGGAAAATACTGCTTCTTGTTAAGAAAGAAATGCCAAGATACGAAAGGTAAAAATACAGTGTGGGCTGCTACTCGCAGCTCCGAGTTTCCTGAATGAAACATACTCATAGCTGATCTGCCATTGGCTATTACCGAGCATCATCCTGGCATCCCATTGGCTAAGAGGGACTTCTACCGTATGTCTCTGGGTGTGTAGATAGATAGCTGTGTCGATGCAGCGTCCTCGTCGTTCGCCTCTCGGGCCATGAGGTGTTCCAATAGTTTTACGTAACTCTTCTTTGTTTTTTTACATCATGCACAACTTTCAATTATTGCGCAATAATCTCATTGTAACATGTATTTGTTACATATTTTGATACATTTTTATGCTTCATAAAACATTTATGTCTGAGTTTTGGGGGGCTTGGAACGCATTAGGGCATTTACATGGAAAACGTGTCTCTAATTACAAATTTTCTAGTTAAGAAATGTTGTAAGTAGAGGTAGCATTGTACTCAGAATTGTTGATTTGAGCAGAAACCCACTCAAAACTCAATTATGGATTAAGGGTGTGTGTTAACCAACCAGATCGGCAAGGAAGAACGGCCGCCCCTTTATTTTATCGCTATTTCTAAGGAGATTTGCTTTTACACTCTGCAATTACCACTCCGGAAGGTCCCACAACATTACTCCTTTTTTATGGTTTCAAAGTTCAAATGAAAAATAAATAATTCAAAAATGCCTTCGACATAAATATTTAATTCTGTTGAAAATTGATTTCAAAAGAGGCTTGTATCAGCATGATTGGTTGGGTCTGGACCAGAGATCAAAATTGGACCATCAATACCAATATGTCTTCATATTCATTTGTTCACGGGCAGTAGCACTGTCACAATCACAAGAGTGATATATTAAGTTCACATAAAATGAAAGCCTGATAAAGAAAAGTATTTATCATATTTAATATCAGCAAATTACACACATGACACACTCTCCAACATATGGAGAGATGAAAAACAAAACAAACAAACAAAAAATTATTCCATTGTATTTATCCGAGCATCGAGGCCGGTCCCTGAAAATATTGCCTGACATTAAACCGGTCTGTGGACCGAAAACGGTTGGAGACCGCTGCTTTCCACCATTCTCGTTTTAAAAAAGTGTAGTTCCACAAGTAGCATGGAAATTGACGGTTGTACTGGAAAAAGACAACAATTCCTTGTGGTGCTGTGAAAGATGCAAGTCGGACATACCGTCAGACCATCGGTATCACATTCATGTCAGCAAGAGGAGTGAGGACAAGGCTGATGCCATTCAAATTCATAAGCCAAGCACAGCGTAAGATATTCCGATCACATCATTTCAAAAGGCACGTCTTCGTTAGCACAACATATAAAGGATGTTTCCGGAAATGACTGTATTTGAATGAAACAAGGTAAAACACCAAAGTAAGGACGCCAACAAATCAAACATTTGGTTCCCTTGAGTCACCGTGACAAAACAAATGTGCATCTGTTAATTCTGCAGGCATAATATTGTTTGTCTCCGGGTCAGCGTCGGTGTTTGATTAACATCTTTTCGTAGGAAATTGGCCATCGAGTTGGAAGGCATTCCCGCTATTCCATCGAGATTAGACAAATTATAGCAGCATTTGTACGAAATAGACTCGATAACTCGCTCCCCTCACACGCGCTTTCTTTTTCGAACTCACATAAATAGACAGTGTCGGCCCGGCTGCCTTTGGTCCTTAAATTCTTTATATTTTTGTGCGATGAAGACGGGGGGGCTGAAGTGAACACACAAGCTCTCTCGCGCCAACACCTTTTCACATTTTCCACTCTCTCACTTTGCAGTTAATAGGTCACCTCCTGTTCCCCAAACCTGTATTCCACCTCAACGATCCACCTCAAACGATTGACCTCCCCACCCCCAACCCCCCCGAACCACGAGCCACATCATCACACATTCTCTTTCTTTGTCCTCCATTTTCGAGAGTAAGTGTGCTCCCTAGTGTTGTTTTCATCGATGGAGTGAGCCACAGAGGCTAAAATGATCAAAATGATGACAATATGGCTTTTGAGATACCGTCACATCCTTTTTTTTTTTTTTTTATAGATTAAAAAAATTCAATGATTCTATTCACACTGATAGTACTGTATTTATATTGGTGGGACTTGGTCACGTGACATGTAATTAGGAAGCGCAATTCAGCCATTTTTTTTTTCCAACAAGCCGAACCAAATTGTAATCGTCAGTCTGTCATCTTAAAACTCAACTATGCAAAGCAAAAGCCAACGCTGCTGGCCTCTCTGGGCCCGAGCTCATCCAAGATGAACAGATGGAAAGTGGAAAAGTGTTCTGTGGTCTGATGAGTCCACATTTCAAATTGTTTTTTTGTTTTTTTTTTAGAAATTGGGGATGTCCTATCCTCCAGGCCAAAAAGGACTAGAACAATCTGTACTGGACACAAAAGTCAAAAGCCAGCATCTCTGATGGTCAGGGGTTGTATTAGTGACAATGGCATGGTTAACTTACACATCCGTGACGGGACCATTCATGCTGAAAGGTCCATACAGGTTTTGGAGAAACTTATGCTACCTTCCAAGCATCGTTTTTAGAGCTGCCCATGCTTGGTTTCAGCAAGACGATGCCAAACCACATTCTGCATGTTTTACAAGTGTCGTGTTTCGGTTTGTGACCACCAGGTGGCACTGTGGGGCTTTTCCCTGCAGCTGCACACCTGTTGGTCGTTGGGTAATTAGTGGCTTTAAAAGGACTCCCACCCCGACGGAGCACTCAGTGTCTGGTCATTGTTGCTTTTTGCCACTGTCATGTTTGTTGCCGTTTGTCTGCTGCTGTCTGTGTCAGGTTTGTTTTGGTCAAGGTTCTGTTTTAGCTTCAGTTGTGATTTTATTTTGTTACTTTGGACTATGTTGGTTTTGGATTGAGTTTTATCTGTTTTAATACAATTCATCAAGTCCAACCTGCTCCTCTCTCGTGCCTGCTTCTTGGGGTCCACCACCACCACCACCACGCAAACGTGACAAGAGTGTGGCGGGGACTAGACTGGCCTGCCTGTAGCCCAGACATTGTAAAAAATGTGGCAAAATATGAACTGTAAAATATTTATTCGGCGTCCAAAGATTAATTTCATCATTGTTCGCTATCTGTTGAAATTGCACCTTGTGACACGTATTGGGGGGGGTAGATATTTTCTTGCCAACATATTTTTTTAAGATTGGTTGCCAGGCAATCGCAGGGCACACATCGACAATCAAACATTCACACTCACAATCACACTTAGGGAGTGTTCAATTAACCTACGGTGCATGTTTTTTTGGGGACTATGTGAGGAAACCAGTTTACCCGAAGAAAACCCAATCACGGGGAGAGCAGGCAAACTACACACAGGAAGGCCGTGGCCAGAATCGAACCCCTGACCTCTGCACTGTGAGTCGGACGTGCTAACCAGTCGCCTGCCGTGCTGCCGGCTGTAGTCTTGTATTATTGTTATTATAATTATTATTATTATTATTTTATTCTGAAAATGTCTATGAATGTTCGTATGATGTATATGAAATACCTCAGTGAAGCAAATCGGTCCATCAATTCTCCATACTGATCATCGCGCACACACACACACACACACACACACACACACACACACACAGTTTAAGTAGGTAGCATTTAACAAATCCACTATCACACAGAACTATCTGCCAGTATTACAAGTTTTGATCCATCTTTTTTTTTTTAACTAAACCCCAAATATGGTGCAGTAGTGTCAGCCCATTAACGCATGAAGCTTGGAAATTACAGCCATGCTCGATGCTGAATGATTTGCTTGTTGTAGTAATCGTTTAGCATGCCCACTAATGCCTTGCACTTTGCCACTTACTTTAAGTACATAAATATAGATTGATCACATCCAAGTAGTATATAAAAACATACCGATGCACATACAGACGCACACACACACACACACACACACACAATCCCAGAGCTAAATAGGATCATCTGCGTGTCACGTTGCACTCCAACACTATTCAGATTCACAGCTGTACGAGTGGTGAAAAGCCTTTTGTCGTCAAGCCTCTTTCATTGACAGCTGTTGCTAAAAGACTCAAGTCCTCTCGGTTACTTTTTCTGATGATCAACATGCATTTTTTTTTCAACACGCTCTCACACTTGGATGACTTAAGGGATAAGGTAAATGCCCTATCACTTACTCAAGCCCTCTGAAAAGGACATGTAATATTCTCCATTACTGAAATGTTAATGGGAATCTAAGAAGGGACATCAGTGTTCGACACATATCTCTGACTTTTATGAAGTGATGGTCATTTGCATTTCTACCCGCGGCAGATCCCATCCCTTTTTTAATTTAATTTTGACCTTTCCATAAATTCAGACCATTTCCCAGGCAAGGATATGGAAGATAACCCTCTTCACCATATTTCAAATTAAAAGACCATCCAGACTGAAAAAAATAATTATGATATATATATATATATATATATCATAATTCTTTTTTTCAGTATATCTCTGCTATCTGTGCAAAAAATATCAAATGAAAAAATATCAAATAAAAAATTAAAAGACCATCTATATATATATATATATATATATCATAATTTTTTTTTTCAGTATATCTCTGCTATCTGTGCAAAAATATCAAATGAAAAAAATATAAAATAAAATTAAAAGACCATCTATATATATATATATATATATATATATATATATATATATATTATATATATATATATATATAGATGGTCTTTTAATTTTTTATTATATTTATATATATATATATATATATAGGTTTTTTAATTTTTTTATTTGATATTTTTTGCACAGATAGCAGAGATATACTGAAAAAAATACACAAAAAAATATATAAATGGTTTTTAAAAAAAATTATTTGATATTTTTTTATTTGATATTTTTTGCATAGATAGCAGAGATATACGGCGAATGAGACATAAAAGGAATCCGTCATGCCTCATTACGAATTTTTTTTTTTTTTTACTGCAGACGGTCCCATCGACGATCCCACAAACTGGTGAATGTCGTATCTTTCGTCCATGAAATTATGTTGAGATTAAGAAGGGGGATTGTTGGTCGTCACCTTTTGTAATGAAGTAAAGCCACGGGGGAAATTGTCTGGCTCTCTTTCCAGCAGCGCTTAAGTAATTTGAGAAAGACAGCCTTGAGGAGGTCCTTTAACAAGATCTCTGGGATCACCATGGAGATCTCTGAAGGCAGCTGCCTAGAAGTGCCATTTGATGACCAACTGACATATACAGGACCGCATTAAAAAAGTTCCAACTCAAACTCAACCTTCTCAGAAAGCAGAGCAAAAGATGTGTGTTGTAATTGCTCGCTCGTGGAAGGAAGCAATTGTTTAATTGTGCTCCGTTATCGTCGTCGAATGGAGGCTCGATATGAAACGTGTTTGGATGTGCCACTGTCCTCTTTGCAGCAGCTGGCTCTGAAAAGCCCCGATGTGTTTGTCAGCTGGCACTCCAGAGAGGCGCACAAGCACAGTCGTGCACATGTGAAAACTCTTTGTTGTGTTTGATTCCGTCTTTCTGCATGGCTGCGTCTTGATTTCTTTCCACGCAAGAGGAAATATCCTCTCTCCAAATTAGAGGGAAAATGGCAGAGGGAGACAAATGGAAATGGAAGAAGGAAACATAAAGGCAAGTCATCTCCTCTTTTAAGTGTGTGTGTGTGGGGGTGGGGGGGGGGGGGTGAACACACTTTCCAAACATCCAGAACGAGCGATGGATTTGATTTGCAATTAAACCCGCTCCATTATTAATCTGTGTTTGAAGTTGATTGGTTTCCGGGAGTGCGGTGGGGCAGAAAGTTAACGAGGGGTCCTGATCCCTGGTGACCTACAGACAAGCAACGTATGACCCCGTCAACCCTGGATGACACTCGTACGCATCAATCGTGCGAGCCATCCTCGTCAGACATTTGACACCAAGATTTTGCTTCCTGTTGACTCCATCTACGCAGAAACCTTTGATCCAAAGACCTCCCAAACGCCTTTGTAAAGCAGCTGTGTTTTTGACCTGACCCATACAAACTATAATGCAATAAGCTAGCGATTACTTCTGATGGAGAGCTAATGTTATCCCCCCCTTTAGTCCAGCAGATGATTTAAAAGGGAGATTGGATTACTTGGGCCAGGTAATTGGCTGCCATGTGAAAGCTGTGAAAGGGGAAACTATGTGAAAGCCGAAGGAAGGGGGGAAGATGAGTAACTGTGAAAACACACAGTCAAAGAGCAAACTATGCAGGTTGAAAACATTATTTTGTATGCGAGCGTGTGTGTGTGTGTGTGTGTGTGTGTGTGAGAGAGAGAAAAAAAGTGCAGCCAAAAAGATGCATGCCGCCTGGTTGATCCACAGTGACGTGAAAAAGTGTTTCGGGGCGAGGCAGCATCATGATCTGTGATAAACCTTCTCAATGCGCTGGTGTTTTTACTTGTTTGTTGAAAAGAAAGTCACAAATATCAAAATCTCTTGGAACTTCCACCCAACTTCGGGATGGAACCGTAGTCTCGCGTGGAGTGCAGAATGCTAAGCAATAAGCTAAACACCCTGAGTAAAAATGCTACTGAGCTCTCGGGCTGGGTGTAGATTCAGATTTGCAAAAATCGATCAGATGCAATCCAGTTTGATTTTCTATTCAGTTTAGGATTTCATCCAGTAGCAATTTTAGTTTAAAGTTGAAGTCATTCTCAGAAGAACCATGACTGCAAATAGTCGGAACGTCTTGCTCTAATTTCATGCATCAGTACAAATATTGAGATTTACATTGAGAACTGAACCCAATGCAGAGCCCGTGGCTGAAAAGGGTTTCAAGAGAACAATACAACATGAAGACATTTATTATAGGCACTAAATCCCAGGCGGCGCTCCTGTGTGCAATAGCTTCAGCACATAGTCTGTGGTAGTCATGAAAAACTCAAACGTTATAATCAGAGTTTCATTCACATTCACCCATTTTTGAGAACGATGTGCATGAGCTCTCTTTAGTTTTACTTGATTGAAACCTATTTCAGCAATGACGAAAACTTGGACTGCAGGCAATGACGAAAACATTTAGCGACCGTATTTTTTGCACTATAAGGCGCTTCGTATTATAAGGTGCACCTTCAATGAATGGCCTATTTTAATACTTTTCATATATAGGGCACAATGCATGATAAGGCACATAGAATAGAAGCTACAATAGTGGCTGCGGTTGTGCTATGCATCCACTAGATGGTGCTACACTAAAGAGAATACAATACAATACAATACAATCAAGGTTTATATATAGAGAGTCTTCACAATCGCTGTGACAATGAGAATTGGTCACAAACAGGGACATGGAATATATAAATAGAAATGGCATTACAAAACAATAAATAAAAGACAAAAGTTATGAATCGATTCAACGAAAAGGCACACAAACCTTGTGGGCTCACATCCACAAGGGGCTAGATATCCTTGGAAATTTTACTTGTCCTTCGTTTAGTCAATAGTTAACTATGCTATTGGTATTATCATCTTTTCGTAATGGCTACGCAGAGCTCACAAAGTAATTGTTTGAGTGTGTGTTGGCGACTGCACATGTCAATTAGTGTCGGGCAGAACCCTTTTAGTTTTTAATTGGTTCCTGCTCGTAATTACTCCTAGTTGGCATAGGAACACTAACAGGGAAACAACTGAATGGGTAATATCAAGAGAGTTGCAGTCACTTTAGATTAGGCGCATCAGAGAAAATTGAATGCTTTTAGGTGCACCTTATCGTGCGGAAAATATGGTCATAAATGGCATTAGGATTCTGATTTGTTCCACTGCCTACTATAGAGGAAGAAACTGGGCAAGGGGGCTGCTTTCTCAGTGACAATCGACATTCTTCTGGTTCACAGCAGTCGTTGATTGGATTGCAAAGGAGGTTTTCTTTGAAGGGGAACAGCAAAATGTTTGGACATTTTATTCTCCATATTCAGCTCGTGCTAAATTTTCTCCAGGCCTCATGGTATTTGTGACGATCCGTAAGGATAGGGAACTGAAGCTGAAAGGCGCACTCGCGTTCAACCCACGGATACCAGCATGGTCTCTTGCAGCCCGTCATATTCTCACATTTCTCAAGCTCTGACATGTTATTGATGTACTGTCAAGGCTTTCCATGGACGAAATGCGGATGCCGGCCTGCTTTGGAACCCATTTGCGGCTGCGGCACACTCAAATAAAATCCAACTTAACTAATGGCCATTGTCATCTTTGCAAGGTGATGGTTGTAAAGTGCAAAAATGAGAAATCGTTTTCGAGGAAGTACCAGAGCATCACACCTGCACGTGACAGAGACACGCGCTCAGCCAGCCCTAAATAAAGGCAGCCGATTCCCTGATAAGGATGGGAAAAGGAAAATGAAGCCGTTCCTGATAAAAGACAGTACCGAAAGAGTGCAGGTAAAACATTCATTCACTCATCATTTCAAAAGTGACTGCGCAAGGCAGCCAGCAGCAAGCTCGTGTCTGTTTGTTCAACAACCTCGCAGACTGTGGAAGGAAGCCGGCTAGCAGTGTGATTTCCGGGCTTTCAGCCTACTGTACTTGATTACAGGAGAGAGAAGGGGGTGAAGACATTGTGTGCGTTACAATCAACCTCCCCTTGTTGGGCCTGGTTTTATACCTCCTCCTCCTAGACGACGTGTGCCATGTCAAACCAAAGTTGAATGAAACACACCATATCACGCTGGGCCTGTACACACAAGCGAGTAGCTAGCCTACCGTGAGAACTGGGGCAAAAAGGTGGCAAAAAATGGACGAAACGAGCACCAAACAGGACACAATTTGAAAGGACCTTGTGATGCAGAGGAAATAAATCTCAAGGTGTTCGGATAAAAATGAATTTGATTTTTCTTTTTTTTTTGGTGTTGCTTGCTTCAGGATACAGAAAGAACTTTGAATTTAAATTTAAACTGTGCATAGCAGCACACTATTTTAGTGTGAATTCAGATACCGTAATTTCCGCACTATAGAGCGCGCCTGATTATAAGCAGCACCCACTACATTTTTAGAGGAAAACCAATTTTGTGCATACACAAGCCGCACCTGTATATAAGCCGCATGTGCCCACATGAAAACATGTCAACATATTTAAAAAGAAACTTCCCAAATGGTGCCTGTGACGCGGCAGTAAAACGCTAGCAACATGGTAAAAACACGCTAGCAACAGAATAGCAACACAGTATAACAGGTCTGGAAAAAAAACATACCGTGTAAAAATCACGGTGAGCCGTCGTTTATGCCAAGTTTACGTGCAGCAGCTCTGTTTCCTTCTTTATCGGACAGCTCGATTGCTTTTAGTTTGAAAGCTGCGTCATATGGCTTTCTTTTTGCATTTTCCATGATGAGGGTATGTTCACGCTAATTGAATTGATGCACAAGACAAGAAGTTGCAGTCTTCCTCGACGCATATATTCCACCGGTCTTAATCTTACCTTTTCTACTCAAGCGCCCCCTGGCTGCCGTTAGAAAAATGACACAAATTGGCCGCATCACTGAATAAGCCGCAGGGTAGAAAGTTTGGGAAAAAAGTAATGGCTTATAGTCCGGAATTTACAGTATATATTTCCCTTAGATTTTGGTCTTTGAGACAAAGTGACGTGAGCAACACAGTTTAAAATAACATTCTCGAGTGAGCCTGGCTTAGTGAAAAGTGATCACGAGGAACGGCAACTGTGTCATAACCTCAAAGGAGTTCTCCACAGTATCAATCCTACTTAAAATATGGGGTTTATCTCAACGGGAGATTCCCACGCACCAAGACTACTTTGCATAATATGCAACGATGTTGAGTTGTATTTTTCATGCACTTTGTATTTGCGGTGTATCTTATTTTAAAGGCATGTTTAAATGTTACCATAGCGACCAGAGAGTGTTGCGGGCCAGATCGGACGTTCCTCGTGTCATGATTCGTGTTTATTATTATGTTTAGAAAATACCACAGTTGTTATGCAGGTCATATCATATTACCGTAAATTCCGGACTCTAAGCCGCTACTTTTTTCCCAAACTTTCAACCCTGCGGCTTATTCAGTGATGCGGCCAATTTGTGTAATTTTGTTAACGGCCGCCAGGGGCGCTGGAGTAGAAAAGGTAAGATTAAGACCGGTGGAATATATGCGTCGAGGAAGACTGCAACTTCTTGTCTTGTGCATCAATTAAATTAGCGTGAACATACCCTCATCGTGGAAAATGCACAAAGAAAGGCATATGACGCATTGCTATTCTGTTGCTAGCGTGTTGTTAGCATGTTGCTACCATTTTACTGCCGCGTCACAGGCACCGTTTGGGAAGAAAGTTATATTATTATTATTGTTAAGTTATATGATTCAAACTTTGAAAACTCTCTCTGTGTACCGTCTTTCTTTGTAAATATGTTGACATGTTTTAATGTGGGCACATGCGGCTTATATACAGGTGCGGCTTGTGTATGTACAAAATTGGTTTTCCTCTAAAATGTAGTGGGTGCGGCTTATAATCATGTGCGCTCTATAGTGCGGAAATTACGGTAGTTTGTTGTATTAATCCCTGAGAATATTGTCTGACATTAATTGAGGACTGCTGCTTTAACACATTTTTTAAAGTCAGATTTTCACATGTATAAATTTTAGGCGAGCACATGTTTTTTAATGTAAAATCTGACATTGGATTCCATATCAGATGGAAGATATGCTTCCACTGTTATTTTTTCACCATTTTTTTAACCCGTCCTGTTTGGCTGCTTGGTCATGCAACATGTAGGATCTACATTCCCCTTCTTTTAATGGGAGCTTCATATGCTCCCACTGTGGTTATTAATTTTGTGGAGCAGCTTGTGTGGAAAATAAAGTCAGATAGCATGAGAGTTGGCAGGAACATGCAGGGAGAGGATAGACGGGGAGTATGTTTGGAGTGCATCGGGTCAGGGAGGGCTTTCAATATACGAAAAAAAAAGAACAAGAAAAGGGAAAGGGACAAACGGGAAAATCTAAACAACATCTTCAATATCTGAGCACTGTAAACAAGAATGTTATATCATGGACTGGGACGATGCAAACATTATTGGATGAGATGACAAATACAAACAATGGATCAAAGAGGCAATAGAGATCAGGAAATGAGGCTCTCGAGCGCTTGAGATTCACTTCTCCAGAGACCAACCAGGTGAGAGAGAACGTAGCCGTCATGGAAGATCATATGATCGACCTAAACCGAGTCAGTACCCGCCACTCGTCCTGGAGTGATGGAGGCACCAACTATACCACCCAGTATGTTGCAAAAAGTCCGGGCAAAAGAAAACCCTTCACAAACTGGTTCTAAGTGCATAAATAAATAAATAAAAATAGAAGAAAGGTTGTGGTCAGGACGATTTGCGGTCACTAGACAGCTAATGCATCTTGCCCATTGCTTGTTGGCAAACTTCCACGTCCTGTCATCCTTTTATGACTTAAGTATTGAAATCAAATTGAGTATTAAGGCCCGGTTATTATTGCAGTGGTACCTCGGCTCACGAACGCTTTAGCTCACGAACTTTTCGCCTCACGAACATTAATTTCGCGAGCATATAGTCTCTGCTGACGAACTAGTTTTCGGCGGACGAACCAAACCAAGCGGTCGAACAGCGCCCCTTGTGGCGGCCGCGAGAAGCTGGCGCAACGCTCACGGCGTCCACTTCGTCACCCCCCTTTCTTTGAATGCGGACGTGGTTTGAGTTTGATCGACACTTTTGCTATTATGGGACCGAAAAAGACCCCGCCACAGGCTAGTGTTAAGCCGAAGAAAACACTCAAGAAAATGACGATCGAGCAGAAGGAGGAGATCATTGAAAAACACGAACGAGGTGTGCGTTTGTGTGACTTAGCGTCCCAGTACCAGTACGCTAACACGCGACAGGTGTCAATGAAGAGGTTTTTAGTCAGCAAAAAGGAGAAAGAGTCTCCTTCTAAGAAGCAAAGAAGAGAAGCCACACCGGAGGTTGAGTTAGCGACAGTCCTTATGGAAGGTGACTCTCCTTCCAAACCGCAACTCCCTCCCTCCCACTCCGTTCCATCAAGCCATCAACTCCGATCACAAAGGTCAATAAAACGACTTTATTATACAGTACAGTTTATTTCTTTCAATACAATAGCACATTTATTATACATAAAATAAGGTATATTTTTGTGTAGTTTTAAGGCTTATTTAGTCAAAAATTATGTTTTATGGGGACCTGGGAACGGATTATTCTCATTTTAATGGTTTCCTATGGGAAATAAATGTTCGTAATTTAGTCGAAAATGATGTTTATGGGGACCTGGGAACGGATTATGGGAAATAAATGGGAAATAAATGTTCGGAAGACGAACTTTTCGGCTCACACACACTTTCTGGGAACCAATTAAGTTCATGAGCCGAGGTATCACTGTATTTCTTTTTTGTATTTTTGGTCAGCACCTCAAATTGAAATATGAGAAATCTGACTTTTTTGTTTGTTTTGTTTTTTTTAGTTTTGTTTGTTCGACCTAACAATGTGATTGTCCATTTTTGGATTACCAATTGAAAATGGAAAGAGTTATTCCGTTTTTGCGCTGCAAGTATGCTTACGTGCCGCTAGTGTTGACTCAGTCGTGGTGCTAATTTTTACCTGATGTTCAAAACGCGCGGGATTTCATTCGCTCATTTAAAGCCAGATGGATTCATTTTTGATAGAATACAATAAAGTGAGCTGGTCGGAAATGATGATGATAAACGAACAAATGTTTGCAAATTTCTCCGCAATCTAGAACCTCATTCGGCTGGCTGTTTTGCCAAATGATCAAGCTCCAATTGGTTTGTCAAACACGCCTCAGTCAATTTTGCAGGCGACTCAACACTGCCTGTCTTCCTGCCAGTTTTGATTCCCCTGTTTTTCGCTCCGCCCTGCTTCATGAGACGGCGGCGTGGTAATCAGCCAGACCTACCGTTTACCTCAGTTTCAACCCCAGCCATCAGCACCTCGTCAGGTTCAGTCTTAAAATAAACACCCCCCCCCCCCACCCACCACCCGTCATACACTCTAGAACTGGGTCGAGCTATGTTTTCAATCATAAGAAGAGAGATGGTTTTGTGGCAGCTATACAAAAGATGTATACTCAATGTCGGGCGCCAGACTCGGCCCGAGAGATCTTCAGGTGTCCCTCCCCTTTTTGTTACTTGCTAAAAATGTATGAAAGTTTACTGAATTTTCAACATTTTTTTTTCCTCTGGGGCGGGTGGGGGGTGCTAAACAAATCTCTTATCAATGGAAACAATAGGAACAATACTTGAAAAAACTAATTTCCTTGACTTGTGATTACACAATTTGTTTAATTTGTTGTGTCAATGTGAGGATTTTATACAAAATTTACACATTCGTGCTGTTTGGTTTCACAGTCACTAACAGCACTGTCAATCACTCAATCAAACTTTATTTATACAGCTCTTTTCATACATAAGAATGCAACTCAAAGTGCTGACCCATATATAAAAGTGTAAAACTAATATATAAAATAAACACCACACCTCGCTTTACTTCTAGCAAAAGTGCTTCAGCAGATCCCTTGCTGCTCCCATAGATATTTTGCTCTCGCCGTTGTTCCCTTCATGTGTTATGAATTGGTACAACGTTGGGATAAACAACTATAAATTCCATGTTTATTTCATACCCACTACAGAAATGATGAGTTTCCTCCCCATTGGGAGAGAATATATATATATATATATATATATATATATATATATATATATATATATATATATACACACACACATATGACATCATATACAAAACGTTGGTGTGGTTCTCAGATGAGGACCAGAGGTGGTTGTTTGGTGCTCATTCTTTTTCTGACCTACCAACCTCATGGATGAACATAAAGATTTCCAGCACATCTGGGCCAAGTCAGGCCCGTGGGCCATATGCCCCGCCTGTCAACAGTCTCGGCAGCCTTTAGGAAGTCAAACTGAAACTTCAAATATGCACTTTGATGTGCATGTGTGTCAGGAGTGCAAGCGGACAAGAGCTGCAATTTGGTTTCAGTGTTGCCAATCGAAATATATAGTCACTGTAATCTGACTTCTTTGACCATTGTCGCCACTATTTCTATTTTTTTTTTTTTATATGAAGAGCACCAACACCAACTGGTCCTTATGACAGCAACAATCTCATGTCAGCAGAAATCGTGTTCCCTGCAATTGGCTGGCAACCAGTTCAGGGTGTCCCCCCCCAGCCTACTGCCCAAAGACAGCTGGGATAGGCTCCAGGACACCCACGACACTTGTAAGGATAAGCGGCTCAGATAATGAATGACTGGAGGGAAGAGAGGAATTTGTCCTTGTAATGATTGAGTCATCAAAAGAACAGCTAATGCGGTCCTTCGTGGTTTGTGCGATACAAATCGAGTGATGGCACAATTAACTTTTATATGTATTTATATTATATTTATTTGATTTTTCTTTGAAAGCGTATTTACACCCACACTGTTTGGTCCACTTAAAATGGTTCAGGATTCGTTTCTAAAGGGGAGTTCACACAGCACACATTTGAATCGGTGCTGCACCGATGTATTTTGTTGCGGTATATATTGCACCGATGTAAATTTTGTGGAGCGTTCAAACGTATAAAGCTGCTTACTAAAGAGAAGCGTGTTAACCCCAGTGCAGCCCCGCTTGCGTTCACCCGGCAGTTTCTGCGGCCGTGCAGTACAATAGTAATATGGAAATCATTCTCCCTCTGCTAGACTTTTTGTTATCTGTAATCTTTTCTGAGGCTTTTGATTTTCTGGCGGCACTGATCGCCAGTGCGGTGAAAACCTTCGGATTTTATCTTCTCACCTAGTTTTTGAAAAAAAAAAAAAATAAATGCTTTATTTCTCCTGGATCCTTCTAACTGGGCTTGGATGGTCCCCGTCAGCCCAAATACTTATCATGGCTGACGTTTCTTCGTCACCCCAGTTCACTCGCCTGTGTTCGTTATCGCACATCATGTCGTTGTTGGTACTCGCCATTCTGAAGTGCAAAATACCCACAATGCAAGTTTGCAATACCCGCATGTACTCTTCTCACGGGTAGCGAGTCTACCTCTGTAGCGTTCACACGTCTCATTTTATATCGGTGCATTTATTCCGCAGTAAATTTTTAAACCACCTAACTTCAGGGTTAAATTTGATCCGGTTTAAGCTGTTTTCAGGGGCTACACCGGTATAACTTTGTAGGTGTGAATGCTCTACTGCCCCCGGTGCTACACTGAGTAAAATTTGCCGTGTGAACACCCCTAAAGTCTGGTCCGCACTTTTTAAGCAGGTGTGAATACACCCAAACAAATCTTGGTGTGGACCAAACAACTAGACCAAGACCCACTTTATAATAGAGGACATGAGCGACTTTTTGAGCTTATTAGCAAGCCACCGTAGCCAACATCGTGGGATGTATTAGCCCGTAGTGACTTTGATCCTTCGTTTTTAGTTAAGCCGCGCCACTGCCAGCATGTTGTGGGTCAAAGCGCGGAAAGCACACGTTCCTGCCGGTTACTCCTCTTCACACTCAAAATTATTTTGCAGCTCTAATAACAGCAGAAACATTAATCGCAAGAACGCACGTAAGAACTGCATGTTTTCCTCCATTTCCGGAGTTTGTGCTTCTGGTACCGCCCTCGTCATTTCTGTCCAATGGGCGCACCGATCGTCACAAGCATCGATGTAGTTTCGGAATATTTTCCCTTGCAATAGGTACAGTGTGATTCCTTAGGGTGTATTCACACCTGCATAAAAAAGGTCCGAACCAGCGAGGGAAACAAACCCTGGTCCGTTGAAAGTGGGCCAAACACTGATACACTGAACACTAAACACCGAGCAGATACTTGTGTGATATTCACACTGAGGGGTGTGAATATCACATAAGTATCTGTTGTTTCATTTCATTGTCAAAGTGGAGGGACACCTGGGATACGCTGCCGAGAAACTACAATACTTGTAAAGAATAAAGTAAAATGGAATGGGGGGTCTGACTGACTCTCCTTTCCTGCTTGTTGTTAACAAACTTTCCTGTAAGGTTTCTCTGCTCAAATGAGAATCATCATTTGATATTCCTAACTTGAGACAAGCTCCCATAGAAGTCAGGGATATACTGGTAGATAAAGCAATCAAACATTGTTTGGTAACGCACGATCCCCCTGCCTACAAAATGATAAAAGGGCATTTGCATCCCCACTGCCATATTTGGTTCCAGTGAGTGTTGAACAGTTACAAATTCCAAACTGAATATAGAAACGTTTGATTGATGGAGGAAAAATAGGGCAACCTCAGTCTGAACTCTACTACGTTTACCAACGTGATTTTCTCCATTTTATGGAACTTTGAGCACAAATTTACCGAGTCTGCTGCTACTCAAAGTAAATGGAATTGTTTCTATTTCCAATATGCCATCCTTTATTCTTTTCCTGACAGCATTCATTTATTTACTGTATATTGTCGACAATTAAAAAAAAGACATGTCACTGCCACGATTCAGATTTGAGACTGACAGGGCCGCCCACCAAGTGTCCAGAGAATATAAAGACATCATTCCACCTCCTCTCAGCAGCCATATTCCTGAAGTGAATGGCATAGTCACAGACGGACTCCTTGGCTTGCCTCAGCTCCCTTGCGTTTTCCCTTTTCAGATGAAACGGGGTTAAAGGTCGTACGTAAATTCTGCAATGGAGGTGCAAATCAGGGTGTCTCTTGCCCACTTGGCTATGGCCCACACTATTGTCCTCCCTGCCAGGTGAGAAATCATGAAGTCAACTTTGGCTCGGTCAGTGGGGAGGGCCTGAGGCGACAATTATTTGACAGTCTATGACTGGAACAGTCCTGGGTCTCCCAAAAAATGCTCCGAAGCAGCTCTGACATGGGCGATAGGGTGGGACAGAGTGGGACAGAGTCTTGGCGACTTCTGTGGTTGTTTTTTTTGTTGTTGTTGAGGAGAGTAGTTGTTTTTGTTCATTAAGCTGCCCTACCTGGGCTCGGACGACTGCCTTGAAGCTCTTCTGGCTGTGGGTGAGCCCCTTGACTCTCCGGCGTATTTCAGCCACCTGCTCCTCCTGTTGGGACAAGTGAGTTCCCTGTGCAGATAGAGCTGTAGCTAGCTTCTCAGCTCCCTCTGTGTCCATACTGGCCAGTGTGTACTGTCGGGACCAGGTTTGGAAACAGGACACGGTTACAAGTTTCACAGTAAAAAAGATTTATTTCAGGATCAGAGACTGACAACTCAAAATGGCAAGGCTGCGAAAACGAGGCCAAAACTGTTCGGATCTGTGACGAGACGCTGAAGTGCACGCACAAGGACGAAACACACTGGGACAGGACAAAGGGAGACAAGAACCATTTCAAGATAAGGTAAGGGGCAACAGGGGCTGACAATCAGACTGGCACAGGAGGAAGGGCGAGTGACCTGAAACGAGAGGAGAGTCATTCTTTCAAAATCAAATAAGAAGTGACCAGACAAACACAAACAATCCTCAACGCGGTCTGGCGGTCTGCAGCTCCACGTCGCTGGAGTCGCAGGAGTACTGGTGCAGCCACATTGCGTCTCGAACAATCCACTCTGCATTTGTCATAGCTCTGACTGACGCTACCAAAATAGTGTATCTACTCTTATAAGGAAAAACAAAATATACAACGTGTGATTGTATATACCGTAATTTCCGGACTATAGAGCGCACCTGATTATAAGCCGCACCCACTACATATTTAAAGGGAAAAACATTTTGTACAAGGTATAAGCCGCACCTGTCTATAAGCCGCAGGTGCCCATGTTGTGTAACATATTTACATAGAAAGACGGTACACAGGCGGCCGCGAGAAAAATCTTGATATCGCCTGTGAGAAAAATCTTTATATAAGCCGCTTCATTAAATAAGCCGCAGAGTTGAAAGTGTGTGACAAAAGCCGCGGCTTATAGTCTGGAAATTACGGTAATTTCTAACTAAAGTGTTCACAGTAAAGCATAAAAATAACACATTCACTTTCCTTTACGAAGTGAAATTTAACACACCGCACGCAGCAGAGAAGTGGTTGCATAGTACAAATGAACGGCGGCCGCGGCGAACTGCGGGTTCATGCTACCAATACAGTAGAATAGATGAAAGGTCAAGACATGAACAATAAGATACAGCAAAACTGACAAGAAATAAACATTACCTGTAAGACAGCGTGGCGGGAACAATGGTGAAGACGCATTCAGTCTTGGATAATGATCAGCACTACGAACGAGCTAATCAACGCAACATGTAAATGGTTTCAGTCGACAAAACGTCACTTTAATAACGACATAAAAAGCAACGTGGGCTCAGAACAATTAAGGGAACAACTGGAAGACACCACATAGCAGTATCAGAAAAGCAAACTGGAATATTAAGATAATTATATGTTGATTGATCCGGACGATCAACGAGATGCGATTCACAACTCTGAATGCCTCGTAGCTCTCATTGACGTTACGACGGGAAGCAGGTGCCACACTGTGTGCTGTTGCGTCACTTATGCCATAGAGTTTATGTATCAATCCGTTTTTATCTATCTATCTATCTATCTATCTATCTATCTATCTATCTATCTATCTATCTATCTATCTATCTATCTATCTATCTATCTATCTATCTATCTATCTATCTATAAAATACAAAGCTCAATGAGTTTAGATTTTTTGTTTTTTTTAAGAGTGGAGACGTCACTTTTCGCTTCTCATTGCAATAACCATGTTAAAGAACAGTGCTTTGTGGTTTTAGTCAAATTGCTTTTCAGAAAAATTGGAAGACATTTTTATTGTAATCTCTAGCATGATAAATGTTATATATTCATTGGCAGCAGATTTTATTAAAATATATTAGATATCTTCTGACTATCCACTGTTATCTTTTAAAATTCGTATTAAATTGCACTAAGATCTTAGATGTGCCCCACTGGAGCCCAGGCTTTCGACGGCTGTCATGTTGTGGCAAGGTGATGCACAATAGCAATACGTCTCTGACCTCCACATACAGTCTCGGTATGCATTCCATTATCCAGATTAGATGAGACGAGGATAATGATGCTGGGCTAATGGGGCAAGTAGGACACTGCTACCTCCATTAGCAGACATAAGCGCTAATGAAGTTATTTGTGGACAAAACAAGTACCACAAAATTAACCTAGTTCGACATCCTTACAAGCGACATGGATCACTCATCAAAAAAAAAAAAAAAAAGGCTATAATTGAATACACAATTCTAACGCTAATGACATTAGTCACAAAAAAATCTGCTATTGACATAAAAATATTCTGTGACGAATGAAGCTCCGCCTCTTGCCCGCAGTTACTCGGATAGGCACCAGGTCGCTTGTGACTCTAAACAGGAGACGTGCGATAGACACAAGATGAACAATTTCTTGAAGCCTGTCTGTCTTTTGTGTCTTTTGCATCTCTCAAGTCACAGGATTCATTCCAGAGTTCCTATATCGCCCTGTCAGAAGTATCCTTGAACAAAAATGTGTGAATAAGCAGTTAACTTTCCTTCCATGGAAACAAATGCCATCATCGTTAATCGTTTTGTGAATGGATGAATGTTGTGAAGCCTTTTGAGGAAAAAGACTTAAGCGGTAGAAAGGCACCATAAAAAGGCGATTTGCTTCTACAGTCTGTCTGATTCTTCTGTTTTAGCGGAATAATATGCAGTCATAAATACACTTTACTGAAGGGGCTCACTCGAGTGTCACTCGGGGGAATCGTGAGAGTGAATAAATACGTAAGCTGACTGCACCACCACAGCTTCCTTCTAGAGTTCCTGCTCCATTTCTTGTGGCAGTGGTGAAATTCTTCTTTCATTCCAGCGGCACTCACGTGGAAAGTCAAGGCAAGTGACATGTTCCGACGGCTGACATATTTCATACAAAATGTATAGCTCAACAGCAAAAATAGATCGACTGTGTGTGTGTGTGTGTGTGTGTGTGTGTGTGTGTGTGTGTGTAATGTCAGAGTTCTACCTTGATTTTGAAAATTGGTAGTTTTATAGCAGTAGGAGAGTTGTTGAAACAGCAACTATGTTCAAATGTTTGTGTCTAGAATTTACAGTTATAATACAGCGTGAAAATCAGAAACGTCTGTCAATCCAAACCGTCTCAAGCAGAGTACATTTCTCGAGACTGTTCTATTTTCAACTGCGAAGAGACACACATACATATTGAGATTTCATCCGTTTATTGTATTTCCCGGAGATTTGATATACCGTAAATTCCGGACTATAAGCCGCTACTTTTTTCCCAAACTTTCAACCCTGCGGCTTATTCAGTGATGCGGCCAATTTGTGTCATTTTTCTAACGGCCGCCAGGGGGCGCTCGAGTAGAAAAGGTAAGATTAAGACTGGTGCAATATATGCGTCGAGGAAGACTGCAACTTCTTGTCTTGTGCATACATTAAATTAGCGTGAACATACCCTCATCATGGAAAATGCAAAAAGAAAAGCACATGACGCAGCTTTCAAACTAAAAGCAATCGAGCTGTCCGATAAAGAAGGAAACAGAGCTGCTGCACGTAAACTTGGCATAAACGACGGTTCACCGTGATTTTGACAAGTACCGGTATGTTCTTTTAGCAGACCTGTTATACTCTGTTGCTATTCTGTTGCTAGCGTGTTGTTAGCATGTTGCTACCGTTTTACTGGCGCGTCACAGGCACCGTTTGGGAAGAAAGTTATACTATTATTATTATTGTTAAGTTATATGATTAAAACTTTGAAAACTCTCTCTGTGTACCGTCTTTCTTTGTAAATATGTTGACATGTTTGAATGTGGGCACATGCGGCTTATATACAGGTGCGGCTTGTGTATGTACAAAATTGGTTTTCCTCTAAAAATGGAGTGGGTGCGGCTTATAATCAGGTGCGCTCTATAGTGCGGAAATTACGGTAATTGGGTTTAGTTCTTACACGATGAACACAAACGATTGGTTCTATACTTTGCGTCAGAGGTGTATGAATACCCATGTTACAGTTGGCTGCGTTGGCAAATACTTGAATGATGAAAGTATCTTTTAACGTGCATGAGTCATGAGGGGGAAAAAAAAATGCACATAAATGCCTAGTTTGCCTGGGGACACATCATGCCGGCGCATAAATAAACATAAACAGGCACAGCCTTGAGCAATCCATCACTTTGGTGTTCAATTCTTGAACACATTTCTCACTCATCATTTATCTGGATTATCAGTTGAAGCTCTCAGACTTCCCATGCAAGCCATCAAGCTAATTTCTCCTTGCAGTAATCCTTCCATTTTAATGCTTGTCCACGGTGGGCTTGGACACGTTAAACTGATGATTAATGATGTATTGATTTGTGCTGTTTTCGACCACTTAAGCAAGGTGCTGAGTTGACAGGGCGCTTGCTTATCTAAACCACACAGCCTTTCTCTGAGGATTGTTTCCTCCGGTGAAATAAAACCTTGTTTTCATGCCGTAGGACAACAGTATCTTGTTCCAGCCGTAAAATAGAAAGCAGAGTTGAGTAAAAAACTATAAACCCTCAAATTTAAGTGAGTTGTGTGTCTTAATAAATAAGCATTAAAATAATCAAATAATGGTTATTTGCAGGAAATAATTATAACCTAAAAGGGTTCTGCCCGACATTAATTGACATGTGCAGTCACCAACACACACTCAGACAAGCGTTGTGAGCGCTGCGCAGCCATTATGAAACAAACATAATAGCAAAAGCACCGTTAATTACTGACTAAACAAATTAAGAATGAGATCAGCAAGACTTCTAAGGATATTTAGCCCCATGTAGATGTGAGCCCACGAGGGTTGTGTGCCATTTTGTTGAATCAATTGTCTTCATAACTTTTGTCTTTCATTTGTTTGTATTTATGTTTCATGTCTGTATTTGTGACCAGTTCTCATAGCTTTGTTACAGCTGCAGCGGTTATGAAGGCTCTATATTAGGGGTCGGGAACCTGTGGCTCGCGAGCCATATTTGGCTCTTTTGATGATTGCATCTGGCTCGCAGATAAAACAAATGATTCTCGCTTGTTTAATTCATCCATTGATTTCTTACTGCTGCTCATTTCCTGGTCGGGGCTGCAGTTGGCTCCAGGAGCAATTTTGATTGGATAATACCGGCCTACGTTACTGTGGAAACAGGTAACCACCCCCTTTTGAATCAACCCGCTCGGTCATTAGCTCAAAGTTAATCCTAAACGAATAAAATGGCGAAAAGAAAAAAAGATGGCGAATATGGTAGACTTCAGGACAAATGGACCGAAGGATTCACCTTTGTGGAGAAACGGGTTTTGCGGTGTGTCTGATTTGCAATGACAAAATACCATCGATGAAACGGTCGAATGTGGTTTGACACGCGCCATGCTACGTTGCTACGTTCGTATAGAAAAAAAACCCTGCAAGAGACAGCGGAAAGGAAGCGTGCAAGCTCGTGAGCAGGCCGCAAGCTTGCCCGTAGCAACTCGCGCGTACGGACTCGGCTAACTGACTTTAATTCCACTCGTTTTGCAGGATTTTTAGCAATTGTGAGGAACGGAAAACCATTCACATTAATGGGGAGTATTATCACAAGATTATTTAAGGCTTATTATACTGTTGGGGCGCTCCGGCTGTTGCTCGTCATGGCGTGCATGCATATGTGCGCGAGTGCATGGTTGTGTGTGGCTCTTTGCAGTAACACAGTAAATAAATTGGCTCTTAGTCTCTGACTGGTTAGCCACCCCTGATGTATACAGTAATACAGTATAGGTGTAAAAACATGAACGTTTAAGCATAAACATGTCAATTCCAAATATGTGTGACTGAAGAAAAATGATGGCTTCCTGCTCAAAAGCCTTAGTGATGAACTACTGCCACCCATCGGTCCTCCAACAGGACAATGATCCTAAACATACACACCAAAAATGAATATTCTGGAGAGTCCTAATCAAATCCGACTGATCATCTATGGAAAGGGCTGAAAAATGGAGTCTGTAGATTGCATCGTTCAAAACGGAGACCATTAGTACAGGGTGCTCACAAGAACTTGTGAGGGGGGAATACCAAAATGAATGTTGTTTCGTGTTTGATTGCAGAGTTTATTCTAAATATTTTGTTATGGTTCTAATCGTATCAGCGGACGCTGTATCGGTCTGTCGTGGTAAAGAAGGAGCTGAGCCAAAGGGCGAAGCGTTCAATTTACCGGTCGATCTACGTCCCAACCCTCATCTATGGTCACGAGCTATGGGTCGTGACCGAAAGAACGAGATCCCGGATACAAGCGGCCGAAATGAGTTTCAGAGTAGAGCCGCTTCTCCTCCACATCGAGAGGAGCCAGATGAGGTGGCTCGGGCATCTGATTCGGATGCCTCCTGAGCGCCTCCCTAGTGAGGTGTTCCGGGCATGTCCCACCGGGAGGAGACCCCGGGGACGACCCAGGACACGCTGGAGAGACTATGTCACCCAGCTGGCCTGGGAACGCCTCGGGATCCGCCAGGAAGAGCTCGAAGAAGTGGCTGGGGAGAGGGAAGTCTGGGCTTCCCTCCTAAAGCTGCTGCCCCACGACCCGATCCCGGATAAGCGGTAGAAGATGGATGGATGGATGGTTCTAATCATTTTCTCCTGTCTTTTACAAATATGTTTGACCACTCTTCTGTGCAATGCTCATGTCAGCTACAAAGAAACACATACAGTATGTTTGTGTGTGTGACGCGTTATCAAAGAAGAATCCAAAACAGCGTCGGGTTTAAGTCACATCTAAATACACATACATACATACTTACATACATACATACATACATACATGCATATCTGGCTTATTTAAACCAGCCTTTGAACAACCTTCAAAGAATCATAAAATTGCATCACATTTTCACTTCACTAAATAACGTTACCAAGGGTTTTACCCAGCTGCATAAGAGAATTACTTGAGCTGACTGTGAACCCTGTGAATGCGACATAAGGAAAGGTACTCTATTAAAGGGAATAAGAATAGCACCATGAGCTGTCTCCGCATGTCATTCGCAAAAGCAGGAACATCACGTTAAAAGCATGTTTTCCATCCCGATAATATTTTGCCACCATGTAATGTCAGTATGAATAAGTTATAAACGGAGTAAGTCGCTGATGGTGTAGTGGTACACTCGCCTGACTTGTGTGCGGGCAGCGTTGGATCGGTTCCCACTCTGTGACGATGTGGATGTGGATGGTTGTTTGTCTCTATATATGTTCTCCCACTGACTGGCAGCCAGTTCAGGGTTTAGTCTGCCTTCTGCCCAAAGTCCACTAAAATAAAGTCCACACGCCCCCCCACCCTCTGTGAACCTGTTCAGTATAAATGGTGTTGAAAATGGATGGATGGATAACTGAGTACGTTCAACACTGACATCGACAAGGAGTTAACATTCTAACTGGGTTGCACTGTTATATGTTTAAACCTGGTGTCGTGGTGGTGATTTACTGTTTTTGCAATGTAAAAAACACACTTTGCATCACAAAATGACTGTAAGGCAAAATCATATCAACAATATACAAATATATTGTTTTACGTGTGTAAATATACATTCTTAGACCTCGCCAGGAAGACCTTGTCATCTGTGTTTCATGCTCCTGGCTAGTTCTAATGACTCATGATCTGCATGTCACGACACCTTTTGCATTGGTCATCAGTGCCGCCATCCATCACGGCGTGTAAATAATACAACCTCTTTTTTGTGAGGCAGCCCGTGTCGACCGGTTAGCGCGCCTATCTCACAGTGCAGAGGTGCAGGGCTCGATTCCGGCTCCGGCCTTCCTGTGTGGAGTTTGCATGTTCTCCCCGGGCCTGTGTGGGTTTTCTCCGGGTTACCTCGGTTTAACCCCCCCCCCCCCCCCCTCGCCCGCCACCACATTCCAAAAACATGCTTGGAAGGTCAATAGAACGCTCAAAAATTGTCCCTAAATGTGAGTGTGAGTGCGGATGGTTGTCCGTCTCTGTGTACTCCGCATTGCATTACGTTACGTTGCATCATATTAGTAAATAGAATGTCACAAACATCTTACTGCACCAACATACAGTAGGTTTTATTCTTCCAGAAAAATGCCTCCCCCAAAAAAAAAATAAAATAAATGAATGTAATAGTGATCTCTGAAGTTGAGGCTTTGTCTATTTTCTGCAGTTGTCATGTTAGTCCCCACAAATGTCTTGTCAGTACATCAGTTTCCAATGGAGAGTAACATAAGGAGGCCCACTTACAATAGATATGAACATTGATCGCTCCTTGTGGCCACATCTTGTCTTCATAATAGCACACTATCGATGTGCCAAAATTGCTTTTGAAGGCAAAGAGATTGATCTAATGGTGTGTGGACCCTGAAGGACTGGGCTGCCATTGTTCAAGTTGATTGACTCACCTTGGGTCACTCGAGCATTTGCATTGGCTTTTTCGGTGCTTGTGCTGAGGCCACAGAGCCAGTAGACATGAAGAAGTCCTACGAGAGGGGTTGACGTTCTTTTCTGAATCCCCCCCCAAACAAGAAATGTACTCAGAGTCTCAGGACTGATTCTTTGTGCAAACAGTTTAAGGCTATCGACACGTTTGCTCTGCAAGACGTGTCGATGCAGTTTTAGGCTTCTTCTATCTTGATAGATGTTGTCTTTCATATCATATTTTCTTGTCATTATTTTATGGTGAAAACTGAAAACCCTATCCATCTAAACCAGCAGTTGGCAATTAATTTTGTCAAAGGGCCACATGAGAAACTGGAATGTTTGCTGAGAAAACAAGTTATATATATATCTCTCAATTTTCTGATCCGCTTATACTCACAAGGGTTACGAGGCATGCTGGAGCCTATCCCAGCTGTCTTAGGGCAGTAGGCGAGGGGAGACCCTGAACTGGTTGCCGGGCAATCGCAGGGGCACACACAGACGAACAACCATCTGCGCTCACACTCACACCAAGGGACAATTTAGAGTGTTCCATCAACCTGCCATGCATGTTTTTGAAATGCGGGAGGAAACGGGAGTACCCGTAGAAAACCCACACAGGCCCGGGGAGAGCATGCAAACTCCACACAGGAAAGCCGGAGCCGGAATCGAACCCCGCGCCTCTGTGAGGCCTATTGAAATGTAATGTTATAAAGTGTAATTTTCATGATCAAAAGCACACAAAGTGTTGTTTTTTTTGTGGTAAATTAGATTGAAATTAATTTCAATGGGGAACGGTGATTTGAGATACAATTTGAGTGACCAGCATGGTCATGGAACAATTTAAACTCGTATCTCAGGGCACATTCTATTTGGAAAATATTGTTTGAAATATTTTCTCATTTCGTTAAAAGTAATTTCATGTCTCAGTCAGGGCGACTATTTGTCATGATTCGCTTTGTGACCAACAGGTGGCACTGCAGGGCTCTCCCTGAGCTGCACACCTGTTGGTCGTTTCGCAATTAGTGGCTATAAAAGGACTCCCTCCCTCCCGACCACTCACGGTCGGGTCATTGTTTGCTGTTGTTTGCTACTGTCATGTTTGTTTGTTTGCTGCCATCAGGGTTGTCATGTTTCGGTTACTGTTCTGTTTTATCCTCAGTCATGATTTTTGTTTGATACTTTGGACTTTGTTTTGGACTTAGTTTTCTGTGTTTTATTAAATCCAATTCGTCAAGTACGCCCTGCTCCTCTCTCCTGCCTGCTCTTTGGGGTCCACCACCACCACCACGCAACGTGACACTATTGGGGCGTTGCCGTTGCATCCTATCTATTGGCAGCCTGGCTTCTGTTCGGGCAGCATGGGATCAGTTCCCACTCAGTGATGTTGTGAATGGTTATTGATTTGTGCACTATGATTGGTGCGATTGTCCAAGGCATTGCACCAAAAGTTGCCCCTGCCCCACGTGACCCTTATAAGCAATATTGACAATTGATGTGCGGATCTTCTGGTGGTTCTCAGATATTTCAGTCATGACAGACAGACATTTGACCCCTTTGAACCCCCCCTTGCAATATACACTTGAAAAAAAAGTATGCCGAAAAAAATGTGAATAAGCACATTGTGTCACGGTTTCTTATGTTGAGTGCTGAGGTAAAAGAGTGGAGAACAGTGCAGCAAAGTGCTACCATGGCAACGCAGCAGTGCCACTGGCCATTTGGTCTCCAGATGTCTTTGAAATGGTGTGCTTCCACCTGCTTCAAACAGCACATCATGTTGGGAGCCTCTGAAGTATCCTCGGTCTTACCTCATCCTTTCATCTTCAGCTGAAATGCACCTTTCTTTTCCACCCAACCGGAGGATGAGAACGAGAAACAAAACGTGGACGATATTTGGCCATTCAGCTACAAAGGAAATGGATAAATAGAAGCTATAAATAAATTACACACATGACCAAGAGGTGTCCCTTTTTGGGACATCCTGGGCTTACCCCCCCAAGACCGTCCCCCTGTGGGACAGAATTTCAGAACCAAGAAAACCTCTTGGTCAAGCGAGTGTTAAGCTGAAAGTACGACTGATTTGGGGAATTGAATGTTAAGTTTAACCAAATGTGTTCAGAAAAATGTTTCTGTTTAAGCTTTGTCTTAAATAGGGCCCTTGCCGGGACAAGTGAGTCAGAGGTGAATGCATCCAGAATGGACGTTTAAATGGTAAAGAGCATTATGTCTGCCTCATTTGACTTTCATTATTGTGCATGGCTCATAGCTTAGTATAACGGTTATGGGCCCCTCGGTGGGTCGAGTCTGCAGCCAGCGTGCGTTTATAGCTCTCCTTGCTCACATTGTAAACACGTCGTTTACAAGACTCATCAATGTAGATTTTATAAGGCCGAGTGTTATTCATTCATTCTTTCATTCATTCATTTTTTTTTACTGCATTCGTGTTCAGGGTCAGGTTACCCCAATTAGAAGGCAATAACAGCAGAATTTGGGCCATGTGGACTGCTGGGGATTGAACTTGTTAGGATCTGCTGTTTTTAGATGATTCAAATTCAGATTGCAGATCATGTTTTGTTCCACCCTTGTGGGCATTGGCATTTGTCACATGTGCTATGCTGTGGGAAATCTGTTCCTCATATTCTCATCGCTGCATATTCTCCTATGTCAGGGGTGTCAAACACATTTTTGGTGAGGGCCACATTGTAGTTCCGGTTTCCCTTGGAGGGCCGTTATGAATTTTGGGAAACCATATACAGTGGTACCTCGGCTCACGAACTTAATTGGTTCCCAGAAAAGGTTTGTGAGCCGAAAAGTTCGTCTTCCGCACATTTATTTCCCATAGGAAACCATTAAAATGAGAATAATCCGTTCCCAGGTCCCCATAAACATAGTTTTCGACTAAATAAGCCGTAAAACTACACAAAAATATATCTTATTTTATGTATAAGAAATGTGCTATTGTATTGTATTGTATTTATAGAGCACTTTCAAACAACCACCGCTCGCAGTCGACTTGGGACCAGTCTGCCTGCTCTCGGTCGATTGTGATCGACATATTGGGCACCCCTGCCTTAAAAAACAGAGGTCATTCGCTGTCTAGCTGAGCACTTAGCACCGTTGTCTGCGCATGAGCGGTGATTCAGTCATCTGATTGGTTGCCCTCTATGTCAATCAAGTAATGGGATTGGTGATAGGCTGACATAGTAGAGAGAGAGAGAGAGAGAGGCGGAGAACTCACAGTGCAGAGGTTGTGGGTTCAATTCCAGCTTCGGACTCCCTGTGTGGAGCTTGCATGTTCTCCCCGGGCCTGCGTGGGTTTTCTCCGGGTACTCTGGTTTCCTCCCACATTCCCAAAACATGCATGGTAGGCTGATTGAACACTCTAAATTGTACCTAGGAGTGAGTGTGAGCATGAATGGTTTTTCGTCTGTGTGTGCCCTGCAATTGGCTGGCAACCGGTTCAGGGTCTCCCGCCCACTGCCCGGAGACAGCCGGGATAGGCTCCAGCACCCCCTCTGACCATTGTGAGGATAATCAATTTTATTCAGTGTACGAGTATAGTGACTGTCACCGTCAACTCGCCTGATTTTTGCTGATGTGCGGACGCACGGCGCACCTGGCCTGTATAATACGCTCATTGACATTTTATCATATTGAGCGAGGGCATGTTTCTTTTCACTTGCGAGGAGCATTTCCGTATGCTGTTGGGAATTGCAGTTTGAAAGTAATCATCGCAAACAACTAATGTCAAAGAGTAATGGCGCCGTGGATTAGATTTGGAATCATTTGTTATTTGATCAATGTTGGTTGAAATTCATGAAAGTGACTCAGCCACGTGTTTTGTTTGGCTTGATCCTCACAGGGGTCGCGGGGGGTGCTGGAGCCTATCCCCGCTCTCTTTGGGCAGTAGGCGGGGAACACCCTGAACCGGTTGCCAGCCAATCGCAGGGCACACAAAGACGAACAACCATCCGCGTTCACACTCACACCTAGGGACAATTTAGAGTGTTCAATCAGCCTGCCATGCATGTTTTTGGAATGTGGGAGGAAACCGGAGCACCCGGAGAAAACCCACACAAGCCCGGGGAGAACATGCAAACTCCACACAGGAGGCCGGAGCTGGAATTGAACCTTTGCACTGTGAGGTCTACGCGCTAACCACTGGACCACCGGGTTGCCCACAATTGTATTTTATTGATGTATTTTTTTAAACACCTTATCACTTTCAGAATGACTTGCATTGAGCAATACACCTTAAGTGTTATGGTTGATTTATCGTGGCTGAAAAATGCGGTTTCATTTCCTGATTGTATCGGGTTATATGTGGGTGACACTTGAATACAAACTTGGTTTGTGGCCATTGGTTGAAAACATTTTTTTTTCTATTAATGAAGACTGAAATATTTACAGTTTTATTGGCAAATATCTATTTGGTACACACGCGCGAATAGGAAGCATTTAGTTTCTCGTTGAACAAATGGATTTGTTTATTTATGTTTCCTAAACTTGACTGTGTCAAGAAAATAAACAACTACGCTGTCAACCTAAATGAAATAATGGACTACATCAGCTCAGGAGACTTTTTGATAGACAGCAATACATTAATCCCAAACGGTAATAGCTTGATATTTATACTAAAATAAATGGAAACTTCAAGTAACGGTTATAGGATATGAATTGCTTTTGAAAGCACAAGTGCCATTGTTGATGCATTCTCTCCATGTCGAGGGATGGTTCACACAGAGATATAAACTCGTGTATATTAGTCTTAAGATGAATGAGTTTAAGCTTGACTGCATACATATGCATGAGTCGGCGCGTCTGTCTGCCCATTAAAAGTCCATTTTCCTTGCAGATGCTGTAACTCACTGTAGAATTTGAGAAGCCAAAGTGCTCCCAGCTTTATTCACCGCCCCGCTTTTATCACTCGTGGTCCATCAATAGCAGATCTGTAGCCTTCCGCGGCAAGGCATCAATTCTCCCTCACATGTGAAAAGCCCGCTGTGAAAGCAAGTGAGAATCTCGGGACGGTGAATATGAACATTTTGGAAGTGCAGTTGTATCACAACACTCGCTTCTGTTGTTTTCTTATACTTTTGCAAATGCCCGTGATTCACTCCCTCGACATCCTTTCTTAGAACTACATTCTGACCATGTTTTGCAACGCGATCTTTTATACCGCAATTTTCGCACTATAGAGCTCACCTGATTATAAGCCGCAGCCACTCTATTTTTAGAGGAAAACCAATTTTGTACACACACAAGCCGCACCTGTATATAAGCCGCATGTGCCCACATTAAAACATGTAAAACATATTTACAAAGAAATGCTTTGGGCATTTAAACTGCATTGAAGTTGAGTTAACTTTTGATTGGGCATCGGTGAGCCAAAACTGTGAAATCAACCAAGCTGTCTTGCCTGCGTCTGAAAGATGAAAGTAAACCTTGTTGAAGTTGTGTCTTTTATCTTTAAGTGGCAGACCTTGCATGTTGCTCTTGCCCTTTTTTCCCCGATTTCAACAAAAACAAAATCCTCGAATCCGGCCATGTTTGAAGCTCCCGCTAATGATACTCACTCAGTGAGGAAATCTCAGCCTTCGTCTCAGAGCAAACTGATGGCTGGGTTTGCCAGGTCGGTGGCGCACCTGACAAAAACATTTGTTTTCTTTTAGAGAAAAAAAAAGTACATTTCGTTTTTCTACTGTAACCACAGTATGACTTGACCAGTCAATGGACTTCAAGTAAAATTGAGTCGAATGAATCTCAAATCAAAGTCTGGTTATAAGTGTTAGCCAAGCAAGCCACAAATTCTAAAAATCAGTGACTTACCGCAATTTCCGCACTATAGGGCGCACCTGATTATAAGCCGCACCCACTCCATTTTTAAGAGGAAAACCAATTTTGTACATACACAAGCCGCACCTGTATATAAGCCGCATGTGCTCACATTAAAACATATTTACACAGAAAGACGGTACACAGTCTGCACAGTCGAAACACCTCGGCCATCTGCTCTGTGTCTTCACCCAGTCTTCTAGAATGTTTTCCAGTTCGGGCCACCTGCTTTTATGACCTCTGAAAGCTTTTTTCGTCTTTTTACATTGCTCCAGTTCTTCCCGCTGCCGTTTCCAGCGTCTCACCATCGATTTGTTTATGCCAAGTTGACGTGCGGCAGCTCTGTTTCCTTCTTTATCGGACAGCTCGATTGCTGCTAGTTTGAAAGCTGCATCATATGCCTTTCTTTTTGCATTTTTCCATGATGAGCGCCCCCTGGCGGCCGTTAGAAAGATTACACAAATTGGCTGCATCACTGAATAAGCCGCAGGGTTGAAAGTTTGGGAAAAAAAGTAGCGGCTTATAGTCCGGAATTTACGGTAAGTCTGACTCGTGTGACTCGAGTCCGATTGTACGATTTCAGTCAAGAAGTGAGCTCTTTACAAGTCAAGGGAAATTCTCTCCAAGGCTGTGGGGATGAAGGAACCCCCCGCTCCCCCATAAACACCAACAAACACTGCTGTGTGGAATGTTAAAGTATGGCATTTGATTAGATTTGATATACATTGATATTTTAAGGGGAAGGAGAGTTGACTCTCAGAAGATGTTTTCTTATGAATGGTGAAATTGCTTGCCATAGCCAAGGTTCATGTGCATTGTCATATTCCTCAACAATGATCGTTTGGATTTACCAACTAACTCATCAGCTCTGAAATATTGTGACCAGAGCATGTCCATCACTTACAAATATGTCTAATGAATATTGTCACTGGGCAAAATTCACTCTGACGACAGAGGTGCCCTTCACATAAATGGAGTCTGTGATACACACACGCGCACACACGCGCACGCGGAAAATTCTACATTGAGACCACAGTGACGGATTCACAGTAAGAGCTAGAGTTCTTACATGTTTCAGACCTTTGTCTCCTTGTCAACAGGAATGATTCATGCCTTGTGGTGCTCCTGTTCACTGCCCCCTCTCGTGCAGGCAGTTTGTCTCTTTCTGGCTGTGAGACACTTATTCCTGAATGCAGACGCAGCTATACATTACCTCAACTGTCATCTGCGCATCTTTTTCAAAATGTGAAAATACTGCTTTGAAAGTGATTTTGGGGGGTGCGGGTGTGTGTGAAAAGGCACTCTTTCTGTTCACATTTGTATTTTCTGACATGGTGTCTCTCTCTGTGCGGCGTGCCCCTGAGAAGTGTTATTTGCCCACTTCATTTTGTCTGAGCTCAGCAGTACAATCAGAATGAATTTCAGTCAATTAAAAAGGCATTTAAATTAAAATTAAAGTGTTGGACCTAAAAAAATAAAAAATCTGCTGTTGTATTTCGGACTTGCAGGACGGCAATAATGGCAACAGCACATGAGTAATCAATCTTGTCACATGGCTGGCTTTTAGTCACTCTTCCAAATATATTGATGGGTAATTATTTTTCTATATTGCTCTTGTCCTCATGAGGGTCACAGACGTTCAAACTGGAGCCGCTACACCCTGGATTTGCCAACCAATCACAAACGTGTGTATGTATTTATTGAACGGAAATCAAATTACACATTTATCCCATCTTTATTTTTGTTCTGGCACATTCTCTCCCTGCGATTGGCTGGTAGCCGGTTCAGGGTGTCCCCTGCCTACTGCCGGGATAGGCTCCAGCACCCCCCGCGACCCTTGTGAGGATAAGGGGATCGGAAAGTGGATGGGTGGATTTGACATTCTCTCCCTGTACACTTCTCCAGCCGTGTTAGTCACAATTTAGCGTCATCCCTGTATTGTTCCACTTCTCTCACGTTTCCAAATCTGATGGTTCCCTTATTTATCTCGGTTGATTCTGTAGGATACATAGGTGTCGGTTGTACACCTGTGTTCAATAAGCCCTTGGGCTCAACGGGACGCTTCCATAGCACGAGAGAAATAGATGTAATCCCCCCACCCCCCGTATGTTTGAATATGGCTTACATCATACGGAAAGCTTTCATACACAGCTGCTTCACAGATAGCCACATGCAAACTGCTCCAGCCGTGTTTATCAAAAAAATAAATAAAAAAAGCAGGCAAGGCTTATCTCCACATGCACAAAGTGCAACTGTGAAAAGAACATTGGGCCAAGGGGAAGGTATGGTTAGTTATAAGTGTGCGTGAAAAAGTCACGAAAAAGCACACGTGCTTTTAATATTGTTCCTCTAGTTTTCCTTGAATGTTCTCTGTGTTGGTATTGTGTTTTGTATTTTTGTTATGTATTTTTGTGGTCTGCCATGCATTTTTGGGTATGTGGGAAGAAACCGGAGCACCCGGAGAAAACCCACGCAGGCAAAGGGAGAATATGCAAACTCCACACAGGAAGGCTGTGGCCTGGAATCGAACCCTGTATCTCCGCACTGTGAGCGCGCTAATCAGCCGACCATCGTACCACCCTCACAGATTCCATTAAAAAAAATAATACGGGTATATTGCGTGTGTGCGGCCTTATTTCTGTTGATAAAATAAAATCTGAATACATTGGGACGTCCTCACACCACGTACAGTTATATTAATGCACAGCAAAAAAGCAAGATATAAGATTTGGACTCAATGAAGAAATGACGCACTGTTCATTTAAATGGATCTGTGAATTTTGGTCTTTGGACGCTTGTGATTATTAAGTGTGTGTACGAGCGGCACACATACCACTACTTCATTTTGCACAGATCGACCTGCACTTAACAGAGTAGGGATTGATGGAATCAATTACCATGGTAACATGGCAGATGCTTTGTTTCTTTCATGTTGTTACCGTGACAACAGTTCAGACTGAAATTTCACGTACACCTGCCAACGCGGTAAGTGGAGGTACCAGATGCTTTGTTTCACAAAGAAAGGCCCATCTGGGACCATGATGGAAATGTCTTTCTATTTCGTATCGACTATGAACCAATCAGATTAACAAAGCAGAGGGGAGCAACGAGGGAGTTGTTAAAAACAGAGGCTGCTACCAACATGGGGACTCCTGTTGTCTCTGAAAATGCTCAATAAGTCACCTGCACCAGCGTTACTATTGAATTGGGTTCATTGCCGAAGTAACATTTTATATACTGTATGGATATAATAAGCATGCAATGTGATTCCTCCATCCATTTTCTGATCCGCTTATCCTCTCAAGGGATGCTGGCTCTTATCCCGGCTGTCTTCGGGCAGTAGGCGGGGGACACCCTGAACCGGTTGCCAGCCAATCGCAGGGCACGCAGAGACAAACAACCATCCACGCTCACACTCACACGAGGGACAATTTAGAGTGTTCAATCAGCCTGCCATGCATGTTTTTGGAATGTGGGAGGAACCCGGAGTACAAGGAGAGACCCACGCAGGTGTGCAATATCATGAATGAAATTGATTATGATTATTAGGACATTCTGCCCCCCCTTCCCCAGCCCCGACTCTTGAGGGAAGTTCAGATATGACTTGACTTGGGTAAGATTTGAGTTGCTATTTTTAGGACTTGCCAAAAACTTGGGAATGACTTGACTTGGGACTTGACAACAATCTGTTTGAGGACCTGTCCCCCCACCCAAAGGCTGAGGGAGGCTACCCTCTCGGCAACCGGGGTGAACCCCAACATAAAGGCACCAAGTCGGGGGGCAATAAGAATGCCCAATCCTGCTCGGCGCCTCTCCCCTTGGGCACCTCCAGAGTGGAAGAGTGTCCAACCCCTCTGGAGAGGACAGGTACCAGAGCCCAAGCTGTACATAGTTTCTTGACACCAAGTCATTCGAATTCAGAGTCAATATGTCTGCAGACAAATCTCCTCAAAAGCCATCCACTGTGCCTCTTTTTAAAGTCTGACTGACAGAACACGCCAGATCACTATTGCTCTTTCCAAGGTTGTATGAGTTGAGAGTACCCAAAATGATGGTCCATTAGTGTCTTCCCAATGACAGGGACATGACGGTCTACATTTAACATAATGGACAAGGGGAAAAAAAAAGGTGGTTAATGGATGACGGTAATCGAACAGACATTCACGATCTCGGAAAAAATGAAAATGGCCATCGTCAATTAGATCATTTCTCTCTTTCTTAAATGCTAAAGTGGAGCGAGGAGTGACCCGATGTGCCAAGTGTCAAATGATTGTGATTACGGAACTGTTGGATGAATGGATGTGGTTAAGACAAGTGGATGGACACAACTTAGTGAACACTGCAGGTTATGATATTAGCGGCAAAGTGCCTATACTGCTTTGAGGTACCACCCAAAGTAATGTTCTCATTTTCGTTTTGATGTTTAACGGCTGTTTCGTGAATTTTTCTCATACAATCTATGACAAGAGTGCGACAAAATTGAACTTAAACTGCGGTTTGGCTGATTTAATAGATCCAGTACCGTAATTTCCGCACTATAGAGCGCACCTGATTATAAGCCACACCCACTCCATTTTTAGAGGAAAACCAATTTTGTACATACATAAGCCGCACCTGCATATAAGCCGCATGTGCCCACATTCAAACATGTCAACATATTTACAAAGAAAGAGAGAGTTTTCAAAGTTTCAATCATATAACTTAACAATAATAATAATATAACTTTCTTCCCAAACGGTGCCTGTGACGCGGCAGTAAAACGCTAGCAACATGGTAACAACACGCTAGCAACAGAATAGCAACACAGTATAACAGGTCTGGTAAAAGAACATAGCGGTACTTGTAAAAATCACGGTGAGCCGTCTTCATCTTCCTCCTGTGAACTGAAACCTTTGAAGTCACCGTCCTCAGTGTCGGAATTAAACAGTGTCATAAAGACCGGTCTTAATCTTACCTTTTCTACTCGAGCGCCCCTGGTGGCCGTTAGAAAAATTACACAAATTGGCCGCATCACTGAATAAGCCGCAGGGTTGAAAGTTTGGGAAAAAAGTAGCGGCTTATAGTCCGGAATTTACGGTAATGTTTATTGGATCAATAACAGTAAAGGAACAATACTCTCAATCTATCATTCCTAAAGCCCGAAGAAAGACCTGCAACGAAGGAACTCTGTGATTTTCAGCGATTTTTAAGGCTCCATTTGTACAAAAGGATGACACCCGTTTTAATATTGTTGCCTCGAAGCTAAGAGAAAAGTACAATGAAAAGTTAATTAATTCTGTAACATTGGAGATTTTAATCGCCGACTTGAAAGGTAAACGTGAATGGAGAGAAATGATAAGTGGTGATTTTCTGTCCTCTCCTTCCTAAACAGAAGGAGAGGAATGCATGTATTTCATTTAGTGGATGGGTCTGTTGAATAAAGGTTCAAAGGAAATGCAGACACATTTTAAATGAGATGTGGGACCCGGTATTTCTCAACTACTTTTATCAGTAATTGCGTAGCCCGCTTCTCAATCACACCTCCATCTTGCTTAATCATGGAAAAATAGACATGGGGGGAAAAAAAGGTGCCCTTTTCCTTCAAAGAAATCAAGTTATAAATAAGAAAGACTCTTGTAGGATTTTATTTTATTTATTTTTTTTGTCAGTTAACAGAGAACACCAATCATTTCACTCCCAGTTTTCCATGTTTACTCATCAGTATAGTCAAGGGGTAATTCTTGCAGCGTTTTTAACGGCTGTTTGTTGATTAGCCCCCGGAGCGATTTCCCACTCATCTCATCACGTTTGACGTGTGGGGTGGGGGGGAAAAAAAGAAAAGAAAAAATCAGCGTTTTATTTTGGGGGATTTATAATATGAGCAAACTATGTTCAGTTTGTCATGTGTTCATTCCTCACAGCTACATTCTCACAAAATGTTCTCGAGCTATTTTAGCTTCAAACAGTCCAGACACGTTCTCGGATATTTGCGGAAAATTGGGAAGAAGTTGTGGCAACAAATGCCGAGTGAGACGCATCGGGTTAAGTCGCACCAGAATAAGAGGCAGATGATGATGATGCTCCTTCGGTGCTGCAGGCAGGTACAGAGGGAGAAAGAAGAGAGATGGCAAGCATCCTTCACATGTAACAGCCAGACTGCATATGCGTCACAAATGCCTTTAATTCGGTTTTTGGCAAGTCAAAAAGAACATTTCAGATTATATCTTACAATCACACACAGATATTTTTAGTGCAGTTTTATTAATGCTTTTTTTTAAACAGTGTATTGTGTTCTGCATCCTGATTGCAAAGGTAAATTTGGCAAGCTGTACAGAGACGAGATGCGGAGACCGTTCACGTTGGTCAGTCCCTTCGCCAAAGTTTTGGTCTTTGGTTTCATTGTATCAGTGGCGGATGCCGGTGCCACAAAATAAGAAATACAAGTAGACAGTAAAAGTGTCATTTACCTGGCAGTTGACTAGAAGCACGTGTGGCTAGAGGTTAACAATGGCATGGTTTTAACTTTCCGGACCTGGATTGAAAGCTTAAATGAAGTTTTACAAAGTTGAAATGAATCTGTCACTGGACTTCTAACTGGTCAGAATCAAATGGTGTGTCTGATACTGGAGTTATGGATGCCTCAATTTCCGTTGCAGATACCCCTAAATCATGAGCAAATATTGGAGTCTGGATAGTTACCATGAATGGCAAAAGTGATGACATCCGTCCTCGGTGAAATGGCATTGCAGTTGTACCTCGTCCCAAGCAAATTACAGATATCTCGATCCATCATTTCAACTGTACATTAAGTACAACTAGTCGGAAGGGCATCGTCATTATTTTAGTCGTGATACTAAAGTTAAATTTTCTTGACTTGAATTTGCTGTACTTTTTCTACAACCCCAATTTATGCATCAGGCCCAATGCGTAATGTGGAAAATTATTATGATTGATTTCGGAGAAAAGAAAAGACAAGAAAGACAAGTCACTGCATCATTTGCACGGATTTCTTTGTTTTTTTTTCTTATGTTATTTATTTATTAATTTTTTAACCACAATCATTCCGTCGGTGGTGGAAGCAGCTCAGCCATTATATGAGACTTTAAAACATTGTTCAACATTTTAGAAAGTATCATGGAAGTTTGATCTGTTTTCGCTGGCCACATAAAATGATGTGGCGGGCCAAATCTGGCCCCCCGCCTTAAGTTTGACACCCGTGCTTTACCGGGTCTTTAATATTAATTTACTTAAATACAGTATACAAGGACTTAGCAGGTTTCCCTGTTGGTCTGCAAATTGGGAACGAGGGTAATAATGTTTCCATGGCAACTCATAGCAAGCAAGCTTTTTTTGCCCGGCAACACTAAATGTAACCTCACAAGCATTACAGTAGCGCCAGGGAGGCGTAGCTGTTTCGACTACGATAGGATGGAGGAAAAAAAGGTTGGCAGGGGGGCTGCTTTTCTCCCTTTTTTATGATTGCCCTTCTGGAACAAGGGATTTGTGTTATCTTGCATGGAGTCTGTCATGCTTTTATTCAGTCATTAACTCCCCAACTTTCATCATTTTTTACTTCAAGTTAGAGCACTTGCTTAAACATGTTTTGTTTTGTTTTTTCAGAATCTGGAATGCATACAACAAAGACTATTATTGCAATGTGTGAATATTGATCCTGTGTAATTTGCGGGTGAGACAGTGGTGTTTGGTCAAATGTCTTTTCTTACCCGTTATTCTTGAATATCCTGTAACCAGTATATCAAATGATGAAATTTGCTCAATACTGGACAAATAAAGTTGATTCTAATCCCGTCTGTACTCTACTATGTGTAGAGATACTCTTTGCTTGTTGAACAGTGGATAAGATTATCGCCTGGTTCAAGACCAATCCTGCGGACAAAGGGCTGTGGTGTCCTTGAGCAAGACGCCGACAACCCAACGTGCCCCCCGGGCGCTTCGGTTAGCCCCCTGCTCAAGTCTGTGCCACAAACAATGTGTGTTTGCTGTGTGCACTACTGTGATGGTCAAATGCCGAGGTCAAATTTCATGTACGTGTGTGTACATGACAAATGATGATGCTTCTTCTTATAAAACAGGATGTATTGTGTATTCTGGTATTGTAAGAGCTAACTAGCTTCCAAGGTGACCGCAAAGGGCGAAAGTGAAAGGGAACATTTCGTGAAAGTGTGTTTGTGTGTGTGTGAGTGTATGTGAGTGTGTGTGTGTGTGTGTGTGTGTGTGTGTGTGCATGCTATTATCCATCCATCCATCATTATCTGAACTGCTTATCCTCATGAGGGTCTCTGGGTTGCTGGAGCCTTTCCCAGCCGTCTTCCGGCAGTTAGCGGTGTACACCACCAGGAACTGGTTGCCGGCCAATCGCAAGGCATGCATAGACGAACAACCATTGACCCTCACAATCACACCCAGGGACAATTTCGAGCGTTTTATCAACCTAAAAGGCCAAAGAGCCCATGAGGGAGGTGTAGATGATAAAAGATGTATAAATGATTTAACAGGAGCACCAAGTCAAGATGAAGTGATGGTGATGCGATGGATTTATTGCGAAATAAAGTAATACGTTAATGGGTTAACCGCCTTCTGCATGTAGGGCAAAGGCCACCGATGAGATTCCATTACGTAGTGTAACAGTGATTTTCTCATGACGTAATTACCAACTGTAGTTTACTCGTGAGAATTTTGTAGAAGGGCAAGAGGTTATAAATAGCCTCAATAAGACTCAATGCTGTCTCAAAGCGATGACACACGACAAGAAGAGGATCTTTCCTTTTTTTTCTTTTTCTTTTTTATTTACTTTTGTGCAAGCCGCATAGTTGGAAGGATTAATTCGACTTCATTTGGACTTCATCAAATTGTGGAGACATGAGGTAAAAAAAAGACGAGACATTTTTATTCACATTAGAGATAGCCCGTCATGTGTCTTGTTTCTTTGCACTAATCGCACTAATAATTTCCATATTTCGATGATCATCAACTCCAGATGTTCCGTCCTAATTGATTGATAATTGATAAAAAATATTGCTTCACTATTGAATATTACAAAATTATAAAATATATTTACTTTTGTCACCCTTATTATTCTATTATACACTCCTAAATGAAAAGAACGACTACATCCACATCGGTTGTTGCTATTAACTCATTCAGTACCAGCCAATCCTAAACCAAGTCTGAAAAGACGTATAAAAACGTCTTTGGGAGTGAATGAGTTAAGGAATCTAAGTTGTTACTCCGGCTTCGTATCAAATTATAAATGAGTACTTACCAAAGACAGTAAAAATCCATCTAAGTCTTCACAAACCCACCGGATCGACAGAGGGAGCTCCCGTAAAAAGGAAGTGGGCTGACATTCGCCTTATTTCTAGAAAGGTTACCCACTCAAGGTGTGTGAAATGACTTAAAACAGGACTGACTTCTCAAACCTGAGGTCATGCGAACTTCGATGAGTCCCTCAAATGTCGGCTTTGGAAAGATTCCGTCTCCTCCCGTGACAATGTTAGAAAGGGCAAGTGATACGTGGAGTTTTAACCCTTGGAACGGAGAGCCGGCCAGGACTTTCTCAATAGGTAAGCGGGATCTGAGATTACCATGCATGTTTTTGGAATGTGGGAGGAAACTAGAGTACCTGTTGAAAACCCAAGCAGGCATAGGGTGAACATCTAAACGCCACTCGGGAAGTTCCAGGGCCGGATTGGCACCCACAACCTCCAGTTACCCACCGTGCCGCCCTCACGCCATTGTTGAAAGACACAAAATATGTGTTTTGTATACACTTTTCGACTGTCTTCAACCCGGATTTTTCAACTGCACGTGGGAGCTTTTGTGCATGTCACTTTGCGGCATCGCCACATCATGCGACGCAATTCATATTTTGAATCGCTCCAAAAACAATGGCCGAGATCCGCCACTTGTGATATGTTTTGACCTGCCGCAAGTGAGAATAGTGCAGCGCGAGATTGCAGAGTACACTTGACCCTAGCCCAGGGGTGGGCAAACTTTTTGGCTCGGGGGCCACATTGATTTCTAAATTTGACAGGTGGGCCGTGTCAGGACAAGATACGTACATATAAAAAAAATTATATGTTGACAGTCCATACCAAACATCAACAGAACAAAAGCATAAAAGTATTACCATACTTTTTTTAATGTGAACGGTGAAACAACTATGGTATATGTCCTGTATGAAGGTTCAAGTATGTGAGCAACATACATGTGACAACACAAGCAACAAAGTGCAACAATATATTGGCCAAAAACTGCAGCAAGCAGTAGAGGTATATGACAAAATATAACAAAGTTAGAACTATTTGCTACAAAATGAGACGTGTAAGAGACCTGGTGGCTTTTCTTTCGACTCACTCATTGTCTCTGACTTGACCTCCCCTCGATCACCACACATGACAGCGTTGCTCAGCTGATGTCGCGTAGCGAACTTTTGAAGCCAGACACGGGACGCTTCGAAGTCTTCTATGCTCATAGTTAGCGCTCTAGGACTCGCTTCCTCTCTTTCTAGCGGTCCAGTTTGCGGTAGGTTTTTAGCACGATAGCAGTCAAACCATTCAAGGAAACGTTTATTTACTCGACTGTCCGTCGAGCCGCAAGCAATTTGTTTCTGTATGGTTTGTGCATAAGAAAGACACCGGACATCAGAGTGTTGTTTATGTGCCGCTGTATTCAATACTGCCCCGTAGAAACAAGCGCACGCCCTTCCCCGTGCTGCTGGGGCAAACCATTCCAAAAGAGGGGTGTTCACTCCCCGTAACACAATTCACTCTGGGCATGGAAATGGCCAGAATCGGACTGAGCACAAATCACTTCCTCGTTTTTCAAAGTCTTGTAGATTTCAGTCTTTCAGACTCCAAACATCTCCTGAATGTTTCGTATTTTGTAACCCGCTTCGTTTAATCAGATACACTTCACTTTCTCTACCGTGGTCATTACTCTTCCTCTTCGTTTAGATGCCATGATCGACAGGACGTGAAAATGTTCGCGATTGCAGTAAAACTCACTGCAACAAAGAGTCACTTGCATGTCGCTGTTTTGGATCCAATGATAGAGTTGAGTTGGCGCTACTGCTGGCTTCCGTATCGTCTCCCCCTCCCTCCCTGTGCTCTGCAACTTCAAGTAACTGCGCCATCTGGCGTTGAAATGCCTGTCATTACAAGTCCAAATGAAATGAATGCAATCATTTATATCGAACCTTAATGGTGTTGTGCACCAACCTTCGGCGGGCCGGATTAAAAAGCCCAACGGGCCGGATCCGGCCCGCGGGCCGTAGTTTGCCCATGTATGCCCTAGCCCCATCCCGCCGTGCTCCTGTTGTAATGGAAAATCAAAGGAGGCATAGTGGAGTGATGTTGTGTGGGGCTGTTCACGGCTGATGGAAAAGCGGCTTCAATATATGCAAAAAGGTTCAGTCAATAGGGTGATCACCACAACACAAATTTGAGGAGAGGAGGGCCTGACATATAAAGTGTAACAGTAGTCTCGTCTTGGCACAATGTCATAAAAGCTTGTCAACAGTTTCAAAAACAGAATGCATTATTAAAGCTCTTTCCCACCACATCATTTACATGTCCATCTTTAGGTCACAGTCAATTTTCACCGCTGGATTAGTCATCGTTGTCAGCACGAAATGTTCTGCGGAGCTCAGATCAACAGGGAGAGACAGATCCTTTGCTGAGACCAAACATCATGACCTCTGTTTCACTGATACTAAAATGTAAAAACGTCAATTTTCGAAATACGGAACGACGTGGCAGCAACCACAACGTAAATCAAATTAGCTTTGAGGATTGAGCCCTGAAGTACTGCGCAACGGACACAGTCTCACCGAGGCTGACTCCAAAACTTCACTTTGACAAGTAAGACTTTAAAAAGAGCTGAAACTTTAATGGCGACCCAGTGCTCCATTTGACAAAGCAGACACATTATTATCCAGGCGAAATGAAATCTAACAATACGGAAATAGCGGAGTCACCAGAGTAATTGGCCAAGAACATGTAATTAAAGACTCTCATGAGTGCCATCTCGGTACTATGCAGCATCTTGTAACTGGACTGAATGAAATACTTCCAAAATGCCATGGGTTCAGGAAAGGACATCAGTTGTGCAACAATTACCTTGGAAAGAAACGAGGGTTTAGAAGTAGGCCTTAAATTAAACCGGCATCAAGGTTGTGCTTCTTAATGAGTGGCTGCACCACAGCAGGTACATCTCCCTCAAGGCTCTTTTTGGGGAGGGTAAGTCCTGTAGCCTCTCTGGTGCCTTTATCAAGGCAAGAGGCGAGGATGTCTAATGGGGAGTCAGTGGGTTTGATGAGGGAAATTTTTTTTTCAAACTGAGAGAGGCTACAGACTTCTTCTTCTTCTTTCTCGAGTCACTACGTATCATCAGATGGTTCCAGTCCATTGTTGGATGCATTGTCTGGCAATCGGGGTGAGATCAGCTAAGTCCTCTTGGGTGCAGGGTGTCGGGAGGAGTGGGCAGACAAGGAGATGTTGCATGGTCTGGTCCTCTCCACACGGGCAAGAGATGTCGCCAGTCTCATTAACCCCCACTTTATCAGATTTGTTTTGCATCGGCCGACAGCAGTTCTCGGGCGGTTACGGCAAGAACAGAGTGGCCATGCTTCACTGGCACCAGACGGAAGAGATTCGCATGGCCTGGTAAAGGACACAGTGTGTGGGACCTGGGTAAGATGTTCTGTCTGCAGAGCGACACGCTGCTTTTCCGGGTTTCTGTCCATAGCCTCAACAGAGTGCAGGAAGCTATGCCTTGATTTTAACCTTTTTGTTGTTGGCTCATGGTTGTAGAGTTGGTGGCGGGTGTCAGTTTCTTGTCTCAGCTTTTCTTTCTGGGATGCAACTGTCCTCCGGATGCTCCAGACTCAAAACGCTTCAGTGAGGCGCTATGTGTTGGGATAGGGATGCTAGCTTTGATGTGATCTATTTTTTTCAAATTAAAAAAAATGTAGAAAGCGCTCACATGTATTTGAGGATGCAACGAGGCAGACAGACAGGGGAACCTCCAGAATGTCATTCATAGTATAGCCAATATCAAGGAATGTCCTTTCATTCGGAGAAAGATTTGCCTTGCACTGTGTGTAAATCGTCGATGGTGGTATAGGGGTACACTCGCCTGAACTGTGTGTGGGCAACGTGGGATCGATTTCCGCTCGCTGACGGTGTGGATGTGGGTGTTGTTGGGGGACAGAGTCTGTTGCTCTTCCTCCACGTGTTCGTTAATTTCGGACGATGAGGATGTTGGTTATTCAAATACAGGCTCGAGCCGATAAACAGTACCTTCCAAGGTTTTATTTGCAGAATATTCTGGGTCTACAGACAATGGCTGCGGATCACGAGTGCGAAGGTCTAAGAGATTCACAACATATTTATATCATCAGAGGGGCGGTACCGAAACTTATGACGTGGCATCGGACTCTGTTTCTCCTGACCTAAACTAATCAGCTTGTGTCAACTGGTGCTTTCCAAAGGTCTGTGTGTCTCCACATTGTCTCCACTAAGGAAGTACTGATATCATCAAGTGATTGATGATTCAATCAAGAGATTGATGATTCAAGGGTGCAAGGTCTACTTGCAGGGATGAGGACAGGAGGTAGGGTGTGTGTTCTCATGCTGACATGGGATAGTTGTAGTGTATATTCATTCATTCATTCATCTTCCGAACCGCTTGATTCTCACTAGGGTCGCGGGGGGTGCTGGAGCCCATCCCAGCTTTCTCCGGGCAGTAGGCGGGGGGACACCCTGAATCGATTGCCAGCCAATTGCAGGGCACACAGAGACGAACAACCATCCACGCTCACACTCACACCTAGGGACAATTTAGAGTGCTCAATCAGCCTGCCATGCATGTCTTTGGAATGTGGGAGGAAACCGGAGCACCCGGAGAAAACCCACGCAAGCCCAGGGAGAACATGCAAACTCCACACAGGGAGGCCGGAGCTAGAATCGAACCCGGTACCTCTGCACTGGTGCTAACCACTGGGCTACCGGGCCGCTGTTGTAGTGTATAGTGTCTCTCTATGTGCCCTGAGACTGGCTGGCGACGAGTTCAGGGTGTAGTCTGACTCCCGCCCAGCAACTCCCCGCGACCCTCTTCAGGATAAGCGGTTTTGAAAATGGATGGATGGATGGATGTATATAAATCGAATTGTACACATTGCCTAATTGTTATCACTGTTCACTGTTTTCTCATTGTTAAATGCTTAAATTCAACTGAGTCTGTTTTTGTTTGCAAATGTGTTTTTGTAATAGTTTCTTACAGAAACAATACACCCGGAATGTGTAGTGTATCTGTTGAGTACAAATGATCTTTCGTGAAAACAGAAAAATGCTCTCTTCAAGTGATGAATCGTGCTTAGTACCTGAGTGATTTTCCCTTCGGTTTCTACTCATCATTACTGTTATGGTGACACCGAGTTTAGTGCTGGCTGATTATACTTGAAAGGGTACAAAAAAGGAGATGACGGTAAGGTCCCATACCGTCATCTAAAACAGATCCCTCTGGGAACACATTTCTCAGCTATGCACCTCAAGAGGCCCCCAGGACTGACAGACAGCCAGGTGGTTGGCTGCAAGGGAGGAAGGTCTCGTTTGCAGATGGCGGAAAGACCTTGAAGCAGACAGTGTCAGTGTGAGATGTCGCAGCTGAATGGGCCAAAATAGCTTTCATCATCGCCGCGACAGTCCAAAATGAATCGTTATCCCTTGTCTTCCTCTAATTGAGGTTGATGGCACAATTGTTTCAATTTGTGTTGGTCATTTGCCTGCATCTGGTTGTTTTTCAGCATTTAACGTATTAAAAATGACTCACATTTGTCCTCTGTTGACATTTCGCATCCCTCGCGTTATGATGATTACGTCCTGATGGTTAGTTTGTGCTCTTATGCCGACATGATTTGGTGTCACGTTCCGTGACCTGTTCATCTGGCATTTGTCTTGCCACTCTGCGTGGTTCCTACAAACACATGGTTGCCAAGACATCAAATTATGCTTTGTTTTCACTTTGAAAAACAGTTTCCAGGCATCTTAATAGAGTAACATGTCAAAGATATACTCTTGTCAAAACAATGAAACAATCCAGAATGAGACCATACTTTTCATCTCCTAATTCATCCAAATGAGCTCACCGGTCCGTTAATGTTGGCCTTCATTCCCCTGGCAACTTGAGGTTGGAGCTATGGGGTAGTTTGGTCCAATCAAGAAAATACATGAATAATAATTAAGAAAAAATTATGCAAACATAAAAACCAAGCTGACAATTACGTACACTTTGTGTGCGTATCCGTGTTTGTCGCGGCCACGTCAACAACTTCTCTGAACATTCCAGTCCATGCCACTTTTAAGAAACATGCGGTTAGCAAACACTGATCTGACGCGTCCCATGTGCAGCCCTGCTTACCCTTTAGCGCAGACACAGTTTTCCAGGAAGTGTCGTATGGCTTTTGCTTGAAGGTGGCAGGTTTTACCCAAGCATGGATGCCAACTCATGGGCGGAGAAACTCTAACAAATGTTCATATTGCCCAAAATGTATTCATTCATTCATTCATTGAACCATCTTCCGAACCGCTTGATCCTCACTAGGGTCGCGGGGTGTGCTGGAGCCCATCCCAGCTGTCTCCGGGCAGTAGGCGGGGGACACCCTGAACCGGTTGCCAGCCAATCGCAGGGCACACAGAGACGAACAACCATCCACGCTCACACTCACACCTAGGGGCAATTTAGAGCGCTCAATCAGCCTGCCATGCATGTCTTTGGAATGTGGGAGGAAACCGTAGCACCCGGAGAAAACCCACGCAAGCCCGGGGAGAACATGCAAACTCCACACAGGGAGGCCGCAGCTGGAATCGAACCCGGTACCTCTGCACTGTGAAGCCGATGTGCTAACCACTGGACTACCGCGGGCCGCCCCTCAAAATGTATTTGGTTGTGTAATTTCGGACAGGAGTCCGAAGGCACCAAACTATTTGTGTGAATGAAGTTTCTCTTCATCTTTTTAGGTTTCCATAATGAAAATAATGTGTGTGCGCTGGCAAAAAATAGAACATACAGTCATTTCCATCAAAGTAACATGATTCCGTGACACCAACGTGCACACAAAACAAGCTAGTCACAGTCAAAATATAGCTATTAAATTACGGTAGTCACAATTTTGGAGTAAAGAAATATTTGCAATGCATTTTTTTTTTTTTTTAAAATCAAAGCCACATGTGTGACGTTTGCAACGAAACAAACCACACTGCAACCGCTTAACAATTCTTTGAGTTAAGATTGTTTTTCTTTTTTTTTTTTTTTTTTAAAGTTGACTCATGCCAAAGTCTCAGGAGAGATAAGTGAAGAAAAGTAAAAACTCTCTCCTGGCGAAAGTTGCCTTCCATCTCACACAACAATGAATGATACACGGATTTACCTGGCTCGTGGGTGCGTAAATGACGTGGCATTTACGCACCCAAGTTTGATTTGACCAGGGAATGCGCTCAGCAAGAAAGTGCGCTCCTGTGCGCCTTTGCAGACTTATGCACCCTGGAGACGATGGCCATTTGTGTGTAAATAAAAAAGCGGAGTCTTTCTTCATCTGACATAGAAAGCAAATCAGAACAGTCTGTCAATATTGAATGTTTTTTTTCTCCAAAAATGTTAAATGTTCAACAATAACTGAAGAAAGCCTGAGGTCCCTAGTTAAACAAATTCTGTGCCATCCCTCTAAAAATAAAAACATACCAAACTCGATTTTGCATCTAATTACACTAATGGAAGTCTTCTCATAGGCAGCAGTGAATTGAAACCACGGTTTAAAAAAGAAAAAGAAAAAAGAAAAAGAACAGGCACTCTGGTAAGGGTTAATTGTGCTGGATAAGCCCTTGGCTTAGACAGGGAGGCAGACAGAACCGGCTTTTAATTAGCTCTGCTAGCATAGAATATTGTCATGTGAGCACCTTAGCCGGTGAAAGGTCTCTCCATTGGGATATTTCGTTCAAATGAGCTAACCTACAATCAGTGACTAGGAAGAAGTTTAAGCAGAATAATGTAGATGGCAACCTTGCAAAAAGTCCCAATGAAGAGGAATTGTTTGTACTCAATGTCCAACAGACACCAGTTTGAATACGCGTGCGTGCTGATGACTAAATACAACACGAAATGGTTTCAACAACATACATCAGTCGTTTATTTCAATAGTTTAGTGAAAACGTGAAACTAATATTCTTCAAATCAGTTTAACACATCCATCCACAATATTTCAAGGCTTTATTTTGTTTGTAAATATAGCTGACAGTTAAAAACAAAAAACGCTAATCCACCACTGCACACTCGCAGTTTGCCACGCGTGGATTTGCATAGCCATGGATATTTTTTTTAGTTAATTTTCCTTTTCATTTTCGTTTGTTTTTTTTTTTCATTTCTGTTGTTGTTCCACTAACAACCATTATGCTAACGTGACACACCAGCAGGACAGAGCGTTCAGCTCCGCTGTCAAAGCAACCAAAATATCGATGATATGAATGATGATTGTCTGGGCCACAAATCACCAAAGTTATCAAAGCAAGCTGGGCTTCCAGAACACCTCAGGTGTGTCACAGATTGACCAATATGAATATCAATGAACATATGAATGAATATACTTTCAGAAGGCCAACATTTCTATTAAAAATAATGGTATGACCCATGTAGCCATAATTGGGTCATATTTGACCCAGCGTTTTTTTTTACACACACACACACACACACACACACACACACACACACACACACACACACACACACACACAAACACGCACACACACACTTTTATATTTATATATGTATGCATCCGTTATCCTTAAATTACGGCTGCCCACTCCATCCATCCATTTTGTCGACATCTGCAAACCACTCACTCGCTCGCCACTAAACACGCTGTCTGCCATCTGCCCTTTACAGTGAAATCCGGAGTTAATCTGTGAAGAAAACATTTCTCCAAAACACCAGATGCCTTCAAATATGACCATTCGACCCGTTACGATAACGGACCGCAGAAAAGGATGACAAGCATGCGGGTGACTTTGCCTGAGATGGTTTCTGACAGTTTGTGCAGAAACGCTTTGTTTCTGCAAAGCAATTATTGCAGCGGCTGTCCGTGCGGCCGCTCCGGGACCATCTTGGAGATGAAGACGGTGGATGTGCGGATCCCGGGCCGGTGTGGTTTGCGGTTCTGAGGCCGCTTGACTGTAGTGCCAAATTATTGGAAATGCTTTTTGAAGACCGTTTAGGGGTAAAGAAATGAACATTCAATACAATGAGAGTCTCATGACAGCGGCGAGGGAAGATGACTAATTGGGCCCTATTTTGACATTTTCACATTTGAGTTGTTTGGAGAGCGCAGTGTATTTATACGGTTCTACAAGCACGCCGACTACTTTTCTTTGGAGCGGTGTGACAACACGAGAACTCTTTTGTCCCTCTCCCCTCCGGGAGAGTGTCTGTTGAATGTGAATTTTGCAAGGGTTTAATTTTCGGTCTACGATCACATCCGCCGCCATGATTCCGAGAGAATATCTTGCTCCGAGCTGCGCATCCAAATCTGCTGAGCCGCAAGTGACAGAGTCCATGATAGCTCTCTTGCTCAGGTTCGCAACGGTTAGGTCCTTAAAGTGAAATAAAATTTGAGTTTTGTCGGGGTAGCGATAACATAATGAGAAAATTTGCCAGCACAAATTGAGGCGTTCTGAAAAAAATGTAGGTCTTCAGGCAAAATCTTGTCTGAGCTAAAAGCTATTGACTGCTCCTTTTGTCATCTGTTCCTTTCAAATAAGCTGGAAAAAAAGAGATAAATAGTCTTATTATTATTAAAAAAAAAATTCCAGTTGTTATATTGGTTGCAATCATTTTAGCTCACCTGTTGTACACTGAATAGCTCTTCAAAAGAACCTAAACAAAAAAATAAATAAATAATGGAAATAATTTCCACACAATGAAATGTCTTTCTTTAAACGTTAAGCTATTTTATTGATTTATCTTCATGCACGTAATTTATGGTCAATGTAACTACTCTAGAGGGCGAAGAGTCCTTTTTACTTCCAAAAATTCCTTTATTCAGGGAAGTACAGTTTATTGATACAGTATAGGTTTGGGCTGTTAAAACTAACCGAGGTAAAATTGTAACACCTACAGACAATTTAGAGTCTTCAACTAACTTACCATCTATATTTTTTAGAACTGTCAAACGATTAAAATATTTAATCTAATTAAAAACTCAACTGTCATAATTAACTCAAATTAACCAAAAATTAATCATGATTACTCACTCATTTTTTATCATTTCTGAATTTCCTTTCCATTCATAAACTATTTAAGTATCCGTTTTCGGTGTCTCACGCTGCCATGGCCGGCAAAACAAACGTGCGTGGACCTGTGCAGCGCACTTGATGTTTTGTTTCTGGTTTATTTATAGAGCAACGTAACATCCGCTGGACGTGTGCCGCGTTAATCTCGCGAGAAAATTTTTGATCCCGATAAAATTCATTTAAATTAATGCCGATAAAAACGTGCTAAACTGACAGCTCTAATATTTTTGGAATATGGAAGGAAGCCACACACAGAGAGAACATGCCAACTCCACACAGGCTTGAGCCCATGACCTTTCAACTGTGAGGCAAATGCGCCCGCCAGTCTTTCACTTTACCACAAGCAACATTTGCCTCTGCCGGAGGCACATTGGTCACATTTTCCACCACTTTTAGTGCATAAAAATGTGATTGCCTTGTGCAATTTCAACGTTAAATGAATCTATTAAATATGGAGTCAGCCAAGTTTCATGGACATTTTTTAATCATGTTCATTTTACAAAGATTAGATTTTTTTAAATTACTGATTACATGTTAGTCAATGAAACAGGCAGACAGTATCTTTTTTTTGGGGTGGGGGCGGGGGAGGGGGGGTATATAGATGCAACATTGTCACATTCCATGTCGGAAATCTTTAACTTTAAATCCATCCGTTTTCAAGACCGCTTTTCCTAATTAGGGTTGCGGGTGAACTGCAGACATTTGGCAAAAACCTTAGACTGGGTGCCAGCCAATCACAGACCAACATTTACAAGGATAATTACTGTCACAAAACAATACACAGACTGTATTCCACAAAGGGTGGATGACAGCATTTGTTGGTAAATCCAAAGCAGGCACCAGTTTACTTGTTTGGTTGACATTTTCCAATGTTTGCTTTAAGGTCTTCATTTAGGCCCTCTCAACCCCCCCCCCCCCCCACTCCCCATGTGGATGTTGATTTTGGGAGGCGGTCTGTTCACACCTCAGCGAGACAAAGTCGACCATTTTCCCAGCCCTTTGCCCTTGTTGAATGGATCCCCCTTTCCCCTCATTTGTCCTCACCATTGAAGAAAATGTTCTAAACAGTCTCCCCGTGCTCTAATCAGGGGAGCTCAGGGGGATTGCACGGAACCAGAAGGGTTCGTGTCATTGTGCTGGCCTTGACCGTCTTGATTTCATTGGCGTTTTCTGGCAAAGGTTCGCCACCTGGGGGCTTTTTAATTTGCTCTCTATTGACTCTGTGTTAATTGGCTTGTAGAGAGATGCATCCAGATTTCAACCTTCACGTTCAGTCAACTTGAACCTTAATCGGGTTTTTCGCACAGCCACAAAAGACGCACTGCCTGCTGCGATGCGTGCATGTGTGAGAAGGGGAGGAGTGGGAAAACAGTGCGGGGAAGATGTATGAAGAAAAGGTGGAATAGTTGAAAAAAGGAAGGAAGAGGGAAAGGATATTGAACCTTGAAAAGCTTTAATTAAAACTTGCAATTAGTATCACTGGACTGTGTGAACTCGTATATTAAAAGGGTCACAAGGAAAGCCAAGCATTTGGAGCTCTTTCCCTTGGTTTTGGAAAATGCTGCTATAAAATATATGTCAGGCTCTTAGAGTGACGTTTCTGGCAAAAAATAAAAAAAATCCAAAAGAAGGAACATCGGTATAAACTTACAATGATTAAAAAAAAAAACGGTGTTGTTGGCATTGCTGTTTTACATTTGTCATGAGTTTTGGGGGGGGGGTTCAAGATATACATTTTAATTAAGGATGGACATAACCTCCTAGACAACTCATTGATTATTTAGAATTATTTTGCTCTTATGGAATCGATTTCATGTCGATTCAGCAGCTAACTAGTTTGTTGCCCTAAGACAAAAAAAAATACATCAACTTGAGGCAGCCGTACATGTGGTACCTAGGCAGCGAGGCCTTAATCCGACTCTTAATACCACAGCTATCTCATTCCAGTTACAGATACCATCAACAACAACAAAAAAAACCTCAAATGCGATGCGACTGTACCATATGCAGTGAAATCTCAATTCATAAGTTCTTCATGCGTTCCGAGACTCTGTTGGCAAATCAAAACCTGAGTGAACTGAACCAATGTTTCGTACTGAAATGAATGCAAATCAAACTATAGTACAGACGCTCCCCAGGTTACGAACGAGTTACGTTCCGGACGATTGTTCATAAGGTGAATTCGTTCGTAAGTTGCTTCAGTGCTCTATTTTGTCTGGAATGTATGTTTAAGGCTTATATTGTATATAACGTACCTTCAGTCGAGGTTAGTTCTAGTAACTCGTCGATGTTCGTAACTCGGGAGTGTCTGTACTGTAATTTGTTCGGACTTTAAGCGCTCGGATTTTCGTCGTGTCTGTACGCTTTCAACTCTGCGACGCTTTCAACTCTGCTTATTTAATGAAGCGGCTTATATAAAGGTTTTCCTCACAGGCGATATCAAGATTTTTCTCACGGCCGCCTGTGTACCGTCTTTCTATGTAAATATGTTACACAATATGAGCACCCGCGGCTTATAGACGGGTGCGGCTTATACCTTGTACAAAATGTTTTTCCCTTTAAAAATGTAGTGGGTGCGGCTTATAATCAGGTGCGCTCTATAGTCCGGAAATGACGGTAATCCATTCCAACCGTTGAACAAAATTATGATGACATTATTTAAAACTGTTTGTAAATACAGTGCGCTATAGAATTAAGTCTAAACACACTTTTATTCTGAAGCAAGTCACGAAGCACCGCGTTAGCTTTTTCAAAACGGAGGCAACGTAGTGTAGATAGCTATCACATAACGCTAACATGCGATCACAGGCGAGCTCTTTAGCACTTGTTTATGCGCGCCAACAATAAATTCAAAAGTTACGGTGTGTTTCGTACACACTCACTGACTGCCCAACAGCTCTACGTGTCCCTTCTACAAGTCATTAATGGCTGAACGTCAACATTATATCAGATCATTTTATAATCGATATTTACTTATATGCTTTTTGTTCTTTTACTTCTGCCTTTCTGTCACGTTGCGAGGTGGTGGTGGACCCCAAAAAGCAGGCAGGAGGGAATGCCCAACTGAATAACCAAGATGCACACTTTATAAAAAAGAATATTGGTAACCGCAACATTAAATCATCTTATGGATATGCTGTAGTTCATTGTGGGATTCTGTACGACCGCTCGTGAGCGTTTTTGTAAATTTGGACTACACAAATGGTTCTTCAGAATGAAACCTGAGGAATCTCACGTCAAAGGAGGAGCCTTACACAGCAATTTTCTTCGCACTCGGTGGCGGATTTACCTAACTGGATAATTGTATTGGTTTCACATCAGTTCAGACCACAGTGGATAAACAGCCTTTTTTTTCTCTGCAATGTCTCCCGCTCCTTCACTGAGTAATTATTCTTTAAGACCACCTACCCAGGCTACCAAAATAGGATTGATTTCCCATTATGTGACGTGTTGCTCCTGCTGGGGAGATCCTTGTATGGTGACCAGGCACACCAGCAGACATGTTTAACATGAGCGTCTGGGACTACGGGTTTCTACTGCTTTGCTGCACTATTGATTTCATCTTGCCTCATTTCGTACAACAAACCAGGCCTGCCATTTTTTATACAAACATTTTAGTCAGACTTGGTCAGTAGTCAGACTTTTACTATCATGTTCTTTTTTTGAGTTTTTTTGTTGTTTTTTGTATTCCTGTATAGAGTCAAGAGAAGCTTGAAATACTTTGGATTGTAAGCAGTGCCCGAAAGTTTTGAATGGCACAAAGATTAATTTTCACAGTCTACTGCCTCAATTTTTCAGGATGGCAGTTTGCATGTACTCCAGACTGTTTTGAAGCGTGACCAGGTGGATTTCAATTCATTGCAAAATCCCCCTTTGCTATGAAAATGTGCTTAATTGAACTTGAAGGAGAGAGGTTCAGCTGCTGCAAAGATAGTTTCAAGGCGCCCAAGAAAGTCCTTAATAACACCACGACTGTTTCCTAAAGTGGGCGGCCCAGTAGTCCAGTGGTTATCACGTCGACTTCACAGTGCAGAGGTACTGGGTTCGATTCCAGCTCCGGCCTCCCTGTGTGGAGTTTGCATGTTCTCCCGGGCTTGCGTGGGTTTTCTCCGGGTGCTCCGGATTCCTCCCACAATCCAAAGACATGCATGGCAGGCTGATTGAGCACTCTAAATTGTCCCTAGGTGTGAGTGTGGATGGTTGTTCGTCTCTGTGTGCCCTGCGATTGACTGGCAACCGATTCAGGGTGTCCCCCGCCTACTGCCCGGAGACAGCTGGGATGGGCTCCAGCACCCCCCGCGACCCTAGTGAGGATCAAGCGGTTCGGAAGATGAATGAATGTTTCTTAAAGTTGATTCAGCTGCAGGATTGGCGCACCACCAGTTCAGAACTTAGTCCGGAATGCCAGCAGGCAGGTGTGACTGCATCTGCACGCAATGTGAGGCAAAGACTTTTGGAGGATGGCCTGGTCTCAAGAGGGACAACAAAGAAGCTACTTCTCTCCAGGAAAAAACATTCGGGTCAGACTGATATCCTGCAAAAGGTACACGCATTGGACTGCTGAAGACTGCGGTACGGTCCTTTTGTCTGATAAATCCCCTTCCCGGTTGTTTGGGGCATCCAAGAAAACGTGTGCACTTCCATTGATCCTGTGTCATGCCAACAGTAAAGCATCCGAAGACCATTCATGTGTGGGGTCGCATCTCAGTCCATGGACAGGGTTCACTCACAATTATGAACAGAGCCATGAATACAGATTGATAGCAAACATCCTCCAAGAGCAACTTCTGCCACCTATCCAAGAACCGTTTGGTGACAAGCAATACCTTTTCCAACTTGATGGAGCACCGCGCCATAAGACAAAAGTGATAACTACGCGGCTCGGGGAACAAAAGATGAAAATCTTTAGTTTGAGGCCCCTGAAACTCCCCAGATCTGAATCCCATTGAGAAAATTCACAAATTCTGACAAACTCCAAGCATTGAAACTACAAGAATGAGCTGCCATCTGTCAGGATGTGGCCCAGAATTGAATTGACAGCATGCCAGAGCAAATTGCAGAGGTCTTGAGATTGATGGCTCAGACTTTGTAGCAATCAATCACGTTTCATTCAAATCGGTGATTGCTAAATTATCATTGTATATTATTGATGGTACATTATGAATTGCATTTTCACTACTATTCAAGAGCAGTAAAGCCGTTGGCCCCGCGACTCAGCTGTATAGAATGGATGGATGGACTACCATTTTCATTTGGAATACTTTCAGAAGTGAATGGCTGCCACACTTTAGTTAAATATTTGATCAAATTGATTATTTCCTCCACATTTTTAGCGATGTACTTTTGTCTTCTCAACGCTTTCTGAAAAGAGCCTTTCGGTACCAAGTAAACCTCGACCTGAATCAGATCAAGCTGCAAGAAACGGCACACGTTATTCCTGCGACTTGAGGCAAGTGTGTCATGTGAGAAACTGTCACATGAAGTCACTCTCAGTGAAAGGTTTTTCTGTACATGGTCATTAAGATGAGACACATCTGGTGCTGGCGGTTGTGGAGTGCTTTTGCCAGCGCGGCAAAAATGCCGTCATGCTCACGTGCTAGCAACCGTCCGCTTTATTTTCAGCTGTTCCCTCAACGTGTGCCATTCTTTTTTTTTCATATTGTCCTCCACACATTAGTCTTGGCTGCAATAATAGCCTTGCATATAAAAGTGTCACGCTCGTTTGTTGAATATATTTATTGTGCTACCTTGACTTGTTTAATTCTTTCCGTGACCGCGCTAGTAACTCATATCACTCGTGTCTCAAATCAACGTTCCCCATTGAAATGAATGCAAATGTCATTCATCCATTCGAACCATTTATTTTTCTGGTTACATGTTTTTTAATGAGAAAAATAGTTCCGTACCGTAAAATAAGATAAAATAAGATAGTTTTGATCAATGTTATCACTTGATAGCACGACCCGGCGTCACACATAACTGCAATGCAGGCAAACGATGAGCGCTGTGTTCTTTATAGGATACCGCTTTTGTATCCAGGGTCGGACTTTGTCAACACATACCCAAAAATGTCGTCAATACACCTCCGAGTGGCTTCAAATGATTGCAACATTTCCGGAATAGATAGAGAGGGTACAGCCGGTGCCCGATTGAAGACCTTCCTCTGGGCGGGGATAGGTTAATCAGCAGGCAAAAACAGAATGTCCTCTAGTCCTGCAGGTTGGAAGCAGACAAAAAGGGAACAGGAGGATAGATGATAGTTGGAGTCCAAGGAGTATGAAGGACGACGGTGTGCTGGGTCGACTGTGAAATGAGGAAATTCATATTCACAAGGACATGCAGGATGCCAAGCATTCCTCTGTAAGCATTCGACACGAGTGAATGCATCATTTTTATTTTTATTTTTTATCAAGAAGGTGAATGGCAATTGTCATTTATAAGGACTTGGGCTTCGGGAACCGGGGGTCATAGTTCAAGTGCCTCCGTCGCCAAAATGGAGAGGTTACTTGAAGATCCTACCATGATGAAGAGCAAGCAGAACCTCCAGCAAACGATTACAATTCATGCACATTTGCTGCCATAATTGAAGAATCTTTATGCATTGTGACTCTATGTGAAGTGAAATTGTGTTTGTCATTTCGGTGTAAATCAAGTTTGGTGGTTTGTCACCCTTATTTCCTCCACATTTTTATTCAACTCCTTTTTTTTTTTCTCCTCATCGCTATCTGAAAAGTGTCTAGAAAAAGACAAAAGACTCCTCAGTTGAAGCATATTCTCTGTACCGTCAATTCCGGACTCTAAGCCCTACTTTTTTCCCAAACTTTCAACCCTGCGGCTTATTCATTGATGCGGCCAATTTGTGTCATTTTTCTAACGGCCGCCAGGGGGCGCTCAAGTAGAAAAGGTAAGATTAAGAGCGGTGGAATATATGCGTCGAGGAAGACTGCAACTTCTTGTCTTGTGCATAAATGAAATGAGCGTGAACATACCCTCATCATGGAAAATGCAAAAACAAAGGCATATGACGCATTGCTATTCTGTTGCTAGCGTGTTGCTAGCGTTTTACTGCCGCGTCACAGGCACTGTTTGGGAAGAAAGTTATATTATTATTATTATTGTTAAGTTATACGATTCAAACTTTGAAAACTCTCTCTGTGTACCGTCTTTCTTTGTAAATATGTTGACATGTTTTAATGTGGGCACATGCGGCTTATATACGGGTGCGGCTTGTGTATGTACAAATTTGGTTTTCCTCTAAAAATGTAGTGGCTTATAATCAGGTGCGCTCTATAGTGCGGACATTACGGTAATTCAAAAGATTTGACCGTCACTATTCAAATGTTGGACGGGTTGTTGTTCATCAGCAGCGACAGAAATAAAATGAATTGTGGTAGACTTATGGGCCTATTTCTTTCCAAATGTCACGCTTTAGCACACTCTTCCTCACATCGATTCGTTTTAGAACATTTTTGTCCCCAACTGGCAGCAGTTGTAATTTACCCTCCACCCGCTAATTGGAAATTAGATCTCACCTGCAGGGTCACCCGACCTCTTCCAAAGACGGCTTCCATATCGAAGGAGTTTTGAGATGCAAGCAGGCGACCTGGATATGGTCCACGAGCCCCGTGCTGTCAAAAAGTCCTCTGGCCTTCATCATATTTCACCGACATTACATTTGTTCAAGTTCCTCTCCACTTCCTCCGCCATCTGTGGTTTTAATGAAGCTGTCAAGAAGCTGTCATTCTCTGATGACTAGTTGTTTCTCACAGCATGGCGGTTAACAGCTAGCCAACGGGGAATTAGCAACGCATTCAACTGTGTCCGAAAGTTTGAGAACGTGCGCATGAATGATTTTCAAGTACTTTAGACGCCGTGCCCTCGTCACTAGCGGTGAGCCCGTGGAGACAAACCTTTACAACAAATGCGGGCAATTGCTTATGCTGACAAGAAAACTCCGTATGTAGCTACATTATAAAAAAATTGTCAATTAAGTCCAATCACGGCACGCTACTGAAAGCCTTTGACCAGAATGATATGGTCATCATCAAGGATAAAAGGCGAGTCATACGGAGCTGGGCAAGGAGCCATGGCAACGACAAACTGCTGGGTCTCGGGATGAAGAACAGAATGAATTTTATTCATGGGTCACACATGGCGACAACAAAACAATGAGCTTTGGGGTATTCACTCTTTCCACACCCTTAATTATTGTTGACTGCTATTTACTCGCTCCATAACAGGTTTTCCCCAATTCTAGTGCCAGACGCTAAAATAGGTCACTGGTTAATTTTGAAATGTTTTTTTCTTTTTAATTGCAAAGTGTGTGTGTGTTTTTTTTTAATTTGTGATTGTTTTAATAGATTAATTGCTGCTGTGTCCGTTACCATTAGCTGACGGACAGTGCATCATTATCATGGCAATACATGGTATTGTTTTTGTTAATTGTAAAGTGTCCTTGGGTGTCTTGAAAGGCGCTTATAAATAAAATGTATGATTATTATTATTATACAATACAATACATGCTGATTTATATAGCGCTTTCACAACAGCGGCAGCTGTAACAAAGCGCTTAACAAAGCAGTTAACATAAAGTAAAATAATAAACACAACACACAACATAAAACACGAACAAAAAGTAAAATAATGATTATGATTATTTTAGTACGTTTTTGTCACTGGGTCTTGTGTTGAACGAGTAAACCGTATTTTGAAGGGTTTAACAGCAACGGCTTTTTGGCAAATCGGTTCAACAAAGCAAAGACGTGCTAAGCCAAATGGTCCCCAACCTTTTTTCGTCCCATGGGCTGGTTCAATGTCAGACACTATTTTCAGGGACTGGATAAATACAACAAAAAATAATACGATGTGACCGGTATGAAAATTGTGGTATTTTCTAAACATGATAATAAACATGAATCATGGCAGAGGAATATCCTGTCTGGCTGCACAACACTCTGGTCGCGATGGTAACATTTAAACGGGCCTTCAAAATAAGAGACACCGCAAATACAAAGTGCATGAAAAATACAACTCACAATGCGACGTTTCTTTTTGGACCCATTTTGCTAGCTCCTTGGTTTCATTTTAGCGGGAACCTCTCACGTGACCGAGAAGCGCGCCTTGACCTGCGTCAACAAGGGTGACATACTGTAGACGGATGTAACAGAGAATCCGGTCATTTTTCAAAATAAAACATATTTCAGATTCCGAAATGAATAATAGGGAAGTAATGTAAGTTATTTATTCTTTCTGTGCGGCCCCATGACCCACAGACCGGTCCGGGCCGGGGGGGGTTGGTGACCACTGTGCCAAGCCATCCAAGCATACCTTTATGGACCTGATGTTACTTTGCGTCACTGTCATGCTAGAACTGGTCAAAACTTTCCCAAAAAGTCTCATGTTGTCCGACTTCAGATTCAATTAATTGTAAGCCATTGCAAGGTACGGTATTTAGAGACATCATTTTAAAAAATATATTGACTTGTGCTGAAAAGTTTCCTGTCTAAAATGATTCATAACCCTTTTCAGTAGAAGCCCCTCAATGTGCTGAATTTACAGTTGATTAGCTAGAGCTTATGCTACAAGTTAACTGGAAGCCTTTTGAATGGAACATAAAACTGCAGATCCTCAAGAGTTCGATAAGATCAGCGTTCCAAATCATTTTCCAAATACAGTACAGTATTTTCCACACTAGAAGGCGCACTGGATTATGAGGCGCACCTTCAACGAACGGCCTATTTTGTCATTCTTTTCATTCATTGGGCACACCGCATTATAAGACGCAATCTACAAAAAATCCACTAGACGGAGTTACGCAAAAGGAAAGGCCAACAGAACGATCAAATGTCAGTAAAATGTATTTAATAAAGCAGCGACACAGTTCACTTAACCAACAGCAAGTTATAACAATGACTCGTGAATGTTGAACTCTCTTGCCGCTGCTCTATTTCCGTGTTCAACTGCGTAACCGATCGCCTTAAGTTTGGACTCTGCGTCGTCGGCATGTCTCGAGCGATGAGCCCTTTTGGGGTTGAAATATTACCATACACAAGGTGCATCGGATTTGAAGGCGCGCTTTGAAGCAAATGGAAGGCTTTTAGGTGCACCTTTGAGTGCGGAAAATACGGTAAAGCGGAATGAAAATGGGAAATACTTTTCATGATCTTCGATGCAACTTCTCTGCTTCATTTGGAGCTCGAAAAGACCCAGTCAACCCCCCCCAAAAAAAAGAAAGAACGATTTCACTTTAACCCTATGTTGCATGGCTTCTGCAGGAGTTATTCAATTGTGGTTTGTTTTTAAATTTAGGGTAGATTATGGCCAAATATCATAATAAATTCACAATTTTGGGAAAACCAAGGTGCAGGTACTTCGTGTGCATAATAACTTAATCACTACAATTACCTTGCCAAAAAGCATGGCAGTACTGATAGGTAACACATAGAAACTGTTATTTATTGTGTTCTATATATGTTCTATATACTCTTCTGCACAAGTACAATAGGGTATTTGGACCTTTTCATCTCACGGATAGAAATTATTCAACATTTTGTGGACCCTCTTTCACACTCACCTTTTCCTCATGGAGGCTGCCATGTTGCTTTTGCTGTTGCGCACGCTAGAGACATCTCGCGGTGGATTTAAAAACTAAAACTGGTAACTTGAATGTGGTTACTGAAGTAACCCGTATGCAACATAGAGTTAACTTGAAATCTGGCCAGGATAGGAATGATTGAGTCTCAACACCATTTGTTTCATCGCTTCCGAGAAAACAAACAAACAAACAAAAAACCTCAGTGTTTATTGTCATTTACAATCATTCTCAAGAATTTGTCTTTGCTTGGTTTAGTTTTTGGTTTGGATCCCAGTTCTTATCACAAACATAGCCAAAAAGACCCAATGAAGTAAGGGCGAGGAAGTACCACAGACACTATTAAAATTTAATTATACTGTATAATTAATAACGAGTGCACATTCTTGGAAACACTATCATCTTATTTTGGTCTTTTTTTTTCTCTATAACCATAATTCCCACAGAAGAAAGGTTTGATCATGTTTTATCAGCAAAGGCTAATGAATTGTGAATCCTTTGAACATTCTTTTTCGGGAAGACAAAGTGTCGTCGTTTTCCTTCAAAGCGTGTTGGAAATGTGGAGGGCTGGTTGGGGGGCGGGGGGGGGATTAAAAGCTTTCTTTTTTTTTTTTTTTAGTAAAATGCGTGTTGCCAAACAGGGGATGAGTATGCGGTCCCTAAAGCCAGAAGTTGTTCTGGGCTGTGAGCGCGTGCGGTTACATTGACGCATGCCTGGCCACTTTCTTTTCTAGGGAAAAAGACCGACAGCACCACTCAAATGAGCCAGAATGAGCGGGCCAAAGCAAGCAGCACATCTCAGCGGCTGCAGCGTATTCCCATCGAGGCACCGGACAGACACGCTCAACCACAGAGCTTGGAGGAAATTACTGCACAACCTTTTCATTCCCCCCCCCACCCCTCCGCCCCCCCACCCCCAGCACCAGAAACTCCTTTTCACTCAACACTCTCGGTCTTTGTAAGTTTCTTGCTTAACCTTTGGCACCCACTCTGGCTGTCTTTCTCTCTGCCCCCCCCCCACTGCCCCCACCCATCACACCAGTCTGTTAAACCTATTAAGTATTGCTCAGAGAGCAAAAAATGTATGGTAATGAAATAACACGGGGAATCGAAACCCCCTGGCATTGGCGAAGATAAAGTCTATTTATGAGTGTAGAAAAATGACGCTAGCTTTGCGGGGGAAATGTCCGCTCCAGACTTGGAAAGCAGCCCCTTTCATTTTGGTCAATGTTGAAAGAAAAACAATCTTCCTTCCTTAATGACTTTAAATGATATGGGAGATAAGAGGAATTAATTCAAAGCCATAACATCCAACCATCCGTTTTCTGTAACCGCTTAGCCTGACTAGGGGAGCGGGTGAACTGGAACCTATCCCAGCTCCAACTTTGCCCAAGGGGGGGAGGAAGAGCGTGCCGGCAATGCGCGCCACATTCAAAGTGAGACACGTCTGTTATCATATTCAAGTACAAAGACATTGAGGGTGACGGTGAGTAAGTGGTTGGCACTCTTAACTCACACTTCTGAGGTTGCAGGTTTAAATCTGTGCTCCAGCATTCCTGTTTGGAGTTTACCCGTTTACCTGGTGCTTGCATTATTTCTTTTTTTTTTTTTTCGCCCAGTGCTCCGGCTTCCTCCCACATTCCAAAAAAAAAATCCATGTTAGGTTAATTGAAGATTCCTCAATTGTCCGCGGGAGTAAATGTGACTGAATGATCATTTGTCAATATAGCAGACCTGCACAAATGACATTAAAAAAAATGCAACTAGCTGCCACTCACAGAATTATGTATTCCGTGTTAACATGGTGATGCAATTCCCCCCAAAACTACTGTATTTTCTGGACGGCCGGGGGTGCGATTTATACTCTGGAGCGACTTATGTGTGAAATTGACACATTACAGGTACAGTCTTATTTTTTAGCTATGCATTTTTTTTTCATTTGTAGTGTTTGCTGCATTCTTAAATCTTTTGGTGCATGTTGGTTGAAATAAAGTTCACCTTGAAAAAAATCCGTTAATAAATTCCTCATTTAGTCATCGGACCAGAAGTCCGAGATTGACGTGTCATGGTCACCCGTTTCATCAACAGGCTGGGTTCGCTTTTGGCCCATTTTGAAACCTTGCCAACATGTATGGGTTCAACTGTTTCCAACCATTGACCAAATGAATCATTTGTTTCAAAGTAAAATACACTCCTAGGGCAACAGTGGTCGATTCCGGCCGCCACGAAACTCAGAGTGTTGCTCAAATTTGCCGTTTGGTGAGGATAAATGGACAGATTATTCAAAATGCGCCAAAGAAGGAGTGCCTTAGGGTTTCTGACTGCAACGGGAATTAATGGGAGCAGGGCGCACTCTCTCTGAACACGTGCAGTGATGCACTCTCACAGTTATGCAGGGCGTAAATTTCTGAAAGCGCCCGATGGTTACATTCTCCTTTGCCTACATTTTCTCACACATATCACAATGACAGTTCAGAGGCCATACACTGTAAAAAAATATTTTTATAATGCCGGAAGTGATGACAAAAAGCACCGTGAAAATAACATGACAGACTGACCAACTGTCGATTACAGCTTGAAAAAAAAAAAAAAAACGATGGGCCCACGATGCCGGGTGCCCAGGCCACTGACGAATGATGCGCCACCAACGGCAAAGTCGTTACTAATGGATTTTGCTAGCTACAGGCTGGTGTTTTGAGTTTCAGCTGGACACGTTTTTTTTTTTTTTTCTGAAGACTTCATCCATTAAATGCAAATTCCATTGGTTCTGGGTCTACTAAATCGAACTTGCACTTTACAAGTTTGTTTTGGGCTCAGGCTTAGGGTGACGGAATGCCCAGCTCACTGCAACATAGTGCGCCAAATCCCCCAAACATAGCAAACTAGACTTGCCCCTGGGATGAAAATGAAGATTCTCCAGTTTTTTTACGTTTAACCAACACACATGGCTGTCTTATAAAAATCGGGTCCAAAGAATGAACTGTGCGGTGTCAATAAAAAAAAAAGGTTAGTCAAACAGAAGTTACTGAATTCTTGTAGCCTTCATGTTCACGACTTATTTCTATCCAACTCAATGCTTTTAATAAGATAAGACAGGACCGGGTGACAGAAGCAGTACAGACCATCTGGTAAATATTCGACCAGTCCCTCTGCAAACCACAGGAGACCTGGTAAGTTGCATTTAGCTTGACAAGTTGTAAGAAACATCTGTACTGCCGAAGCAGATGAGCAAAATTCTGGGGATGGCAATACATACGGGTCATATAATATAATACATTGTATCAGAAGTGTGTCAGAGGCACCGGAATTAAGTGACGCCTCTGGACTTTTCGAGTGCGTAAGCAACATTGGATGATTACGTCTGCTCAAATACAATGACATCCAGCTGCGTTACGATTGTTTCTGTAGCACAGTTAGGATGAACTCAGATCGGCTGCACTGCAAATCCGCCTGGTGTTGATTCAACACCATAATAAGTTTCATTTAACATCGGTGAAGCGTCTTTTTGCATCCACACTACCCAGTGTTAAAGTAACATTCAATCAAGTGTTAAATGTTGCACCAGTAAAATCTAGTGTCGACAGTGCGGTAATAATGACACTATTGATTGTTTGGATCACAGGTGTCAAAGTCAAGGCCCGGGGGCCAAATCTGACCCGCCACATCATTTTACGTGGCCCGCGAAAGCAAATCAAGTTCCATGATGCTTGCTTAAATTTCAAATTGTCACATGTAATCCACAATAACAGTCGTTGTTCTTGACTTCTGATTTTAAAACTAGTTATCCATCCATTTGTTGTGCGCTGTGTATGTAATATGTGAAGGTGATTAAACATTTATATGGTTTCCCAAAATTCATAACGGCCCTCCAAGGGAAACCGTAACGACAAAGTGGCCCGCGACAAAAATGAGTTTGATGAACACTAATGAGTGTTCATGCCGCCACTATAGAATATGGAGAAAAATATCCCGTTAAATAAAACACATCAGCTCAAAAAAAAAAGTATTTTATTCAATGAGAGCTCATACAGAACAGCACTGGGGTGCAATGGATGTTCTTTCATTGTTTTCGTGTGAAAACTGCCCATCATGTTGTTATCCATTCCTGTTTTGTCACCTCGCTGTAGTCAGGGGACAAAGGGGGCATCTTTCTCCAAGGCCGGTGTTGCCTCTGACATTGTGGCTGTCGGATGCTCCCAAAACCGTGGTGCCCAGGAGTCCAAAACACACACCGCAGGGAGACAGAGTTCACACTTGCAATCTTAATTTATGTGGAACTCTTTTTTTCCTCTCGTTCCTTACACTGGACTCAATATTCTCTCACTCGTCCCTATCCGCTTCTCATTCCCACATCCGCACACGACTGCATTCCATCCATAGTCATTTTCACAACAAACATTCCATTCTGGCATGCGGTTCCAGCGTATTTCACCCCAGAGGTAACGGCAACACTGGGCTGTAAGTATCGGACAAGACCTCAACAGCTGGTCCGGATAGCGTAGTGAGAGATAGCATCTATTGTATCTGTGCTTCAACATCGCCTTCAATTTGACACTTTGACAACTGACTGGTTGCCCAAACATGTCATCGTCGTGGACATGCATTCATCAGCTGATGGCTGTTGCGATGTGGAGTGGTCTTGCAGAGTCTTTGGCTCACCTTCAAAATAACACGCCAGCAAATCAGACACAATACAAATAACCTCACATACTCAAGTCCGTTTCCTGTAGGCCCGCATGGCCAAATGAGAAAACCCTTGAGGGTTTTTTTTTTTGCAACTCTCTACTTATATGTTTGTTGAGGCCTTGTCGTCCAGATTAGCGGAGAGTGTGACAATTCCACAGACACTTCAATGCAATCAAATTCTTTCAAGGATGCATTGCTTTTCAAGTCGCTGCTGCTGGGAAGAAAGTTATATTATTATTATTGTTAAGTTATATTATTCAAACTTTGAAAACTCTCTCTTTCTTTGTAAATATGTTGACACGTTTTAATGTGGGCACATGCGGCTTATATACGGGTGCGGCTTGTGTTTGTACAAAATTGCTTTTCCTCTAAAAATGTCGTGGGTGCGGCTTATAATCAGGTGCGCTCTATAGTGCGGAAATTACGGTAATTATAATACTCTCCAGTCCCCAAAACGTCACATGCAACTTGTACCTCTCGCTCTTATGTGACATTACACGAAATCCAACTATCGCTATATCAATTTTAAACAGTATGATATAGAACACTCAAGTAGAAACCAAGTTATGAGGCTTTTTTTTCATCAAATACCAACATGTGAAAGTTTTACTTCCATTGGTGAACTTGATTCCATTTTACAAGCTAGGAGGAACATATGTTGATGAAAATTGTTTCGACCCTAACCAGTCAACTTCAAGCATTGCACAAAAGGCGTGGCTTCAAATTCAAATAGTCACCAATCAGGGTCAAATCCTGCTGACACCGCATTTTAACAACAAATCAGTGTTTCATTTTCATTCCGGAACTTTTAGCACTGGCCGATTTGCAGTGTGGAGGCGAGTCGATGGTTTACCCCGCACCTCACTCGGTTAGCTGGCATCGGCTCCAACTCCAATGAGGACAATTTCAATGCGACAGAAAGTAGATGGGTGGAAGTTTGGATCAGTGGCAACTGTCAATAACTAAGTGCAACACCTTCTGCTTCAAAATTAATATCCATCCATCCATTTTCTAATCCGTTTATCCTCACGAGGGTCGCCGGATTAGCAAACATTGGTCTCACTAAAGTCTATTTTGAGTGACCCATAGTAGTAGTAGTTGTTGCTTGAATAGCATCCATTATTGTTATCCATTATTATATTGGCCTCAGAATATTTTTGGACTCTGCGATGGTCTTGTATGCAGCATTCGAGATATAATGGGACCAGTATTACTTTGTACAAGTCAAAAATATATATTTAATTCCATGTTGACTCTGTGTAGATTGTCCAAAACATGCTTTGCCCTTATCGCCTTCTGACTGTTGTCCTCTGGAGCAAAAAAAAATAAAATAAAATAAAAGGGACAAATAAATAAATAAATACATGGGGAACAAGTCACAGTGGATTCAGCTCACCAAAGAATGTGCTCACTGGCATGGCAAGAAAGAGCGGCGCTTTTCCAGCAGCAGCATTTTTTTTCTCTCTCTCTCTCCATCTCTCATTATATATGTCTCTTGTTTTACCCTAAAGCTTTTTTTTCCCCCGTTGATTTCAGCCTTAGAATTACACACATATAGAAAGGTCAGTCATCCGTTGAGATTACAAAGCGGTGGGCGGATTCTTTCATGACACAGAAAAGTGATCTAACCATCACCAGAGGCTTTGCATATTGTCCTTATCATTGTTTGCATTTGCATCCTTTGCAAAACAGTCACTTCTAATGTTTTTTTTTTCCTTCAAACAACTGAGTGATAGCATGGATGTACCTTATTTCGGTATTTATCAAACTGTAATGAACTCATCAACGGTATTACTTCTGCTTTACTCATTGCTGCAATTCATGTAAAAATAAAAACCGATGGAGAAAAAAAAATTGCTATTTAACATGAGTGCAGATTGTATTTGACTTTCCTCCGTCCTTTCTTTTTTTAGATTAAGTAATTATGCCCATGCAATGACAACACGATATGACAAAAGAACTAATGATGCGGGCGCCACTGGTTTTTCATAACCTTTATAACTAAATGTATTTTTTTTTTCTTTCGTGGATTTTTACATTGAAATTAGTGCTGCGCTTACTGTCAAAAATATTAGCTGATTTTCTCCTTAGGTGTGATAAGCTCTGCGTCCAGTCTCCAAAAATGAACTCATTCAGTACCAGCCAATTCTAAACCAAGTCTGAAAAGGCGTATAAAAACGTCTTTGGGAGTGAATGAGTTAATTTAGAAAGCTACCAACAAAAAGAGAGGCTGACACCTGTGAAGATAATTTATTGAAAGAGAACAGCGGAATGGGACGAGGCTGGCGAACAAGCATTAGGTCTTCCTCCCTTTTGTTGGCGTCTCCGGGGAAGTCTTGCTGAGCAACAGATGGCAAACGCTCAACGACTCATCAACGGCTTCACGCATGCTCCTCTACTGCCACCTGCTGGTACACGGATGAACAATTGAACCTCGTTTCATAAACACGTCTCAAGTCTTCCCACTTCAGTACCAATAAGAGTCAACTAAATAATCCATCAGAGCGAGGGAGAAAGGAAAAAAAAAAATAACGAGCATACAAAAGGGACATGACAAAGTACTTGGGATGTGAATAGGTGAGAGCAGATGGATTATGAACTATAAATGTTTAACAAATGACCCGAGCTGGGGGGTCTCGGGCTGCTAGACATGCTCAATCAATCATGGTTCCAACAAGACAGTGGCCGGATTTTGAGATTTCTGAGAGAGAGAGAGAGAGAGAGAGAGAGAGAGAGAGAGAGAGAGAGAGAGAGAGAGAGAGAGAGAGAGAGCAAGCCCAACACACCAAAGAGAGGCCATACCAAATGAGTTACAAGAATTATTGGCGCAAACATCAGTTTTGTCTTTACGTTTTGAGATTCTGACCCCACTTTTTCAACGTTTCACTTGATTTTTGCTTGTCTCAGCAACTGACATTGTATTTTTGGAACTCACAACCATGTCCCCCCTTCTCAACGTAAATTTAGTCCAAAAAAAAAAATAATTCTAATATTTCAAAATGCACCTACTCTTATGTTAATTTTATTCACACCAAAACTCTCACCAACTTCGCTTCCGCCCGTCCAACTTTTCGTGTGCAGCTTCTCTATATTGTCCACATGCCGTACGTTACGCGTAAAGCTCGGGCCAATAGTTGGCAGCATATAGTGGGATCTCAAGGAATCAGTGCTGAAATCCCCAAAGCAGCCAACAGGCTGGGAGTTCACACAATTATCTGACAGGCTGCATGCAGGCAGGAGCACTGGGCTATCTATGGCTGTCTGACTTGCCATCCAATCGTCGAATGACATGTGGCATGAATGTGAGGAAAAGAATACAAAGAAAATAGAAGGATGGGGATTTTGAGAACTTTGCTTCCTGCTCACTAACGTCCCAATATGAAAGAGTAGACATGGAACACACATATATTTACCGTCATTTCCGCACTATAGAGCGCACTTGATTATAAGCCGCACCCACAACATTTTTAGAGGAAAAACCAATTTTGTACATACACAAGCCGCACCCGTATATAAGCCGCATGTGCCCACATTAAAACATGTCAACATATTTACAAAGAAAGACGGTACACAGAGAGAGTTTTCAAAGTTTTATTAATATAACTTAACAATAATAATAATATAACTTTCTTCCCAAACGGTGCCTGTGATGCGGCAGTAAAACAGTAGCAACATGGTAACAACATGCTAGCAACAGAATAGCAACACAGTATAACAGGTCTGCTAAAAGAACATACCGTAAATTCCGGACTATAAGCCGCTACTTTTTTCCCAAACTTTCAACCCTGCGGCTGCTTATTCAGTGATGCGGCCAATTTGTGTAATTTTTCTAACGGCCGCCAGGGGGCGCAGTGGTAGAAAAGGTAAGATTAAGACCGGTCTTTATGACACTGTTTAATTCCGACACTGAGGACGGTGACTTCGATGGCTTCAGTTCACAGGAGGAAGATGAAGACGGCTCACCGTGATTTTTACAAGTACCGCTATGTTCTTTTACCAGACCTGTTATACTGTGTTGCTATTCTGTTGCTAGCGTGTTGTTACCATGTTGCTAGCGTTTTACTGCCGCGTCACAGGCACCGTTTGGGAAGAAAGTTATATTATTATTATTGTTAAGTTATATGATTGAAACTTTGAAAACTCTCTCTTTCTTTGTAAATATGTTGACATGTTTGAATGTGGGCACATGCGGCTTATATGCAGGTGCGGCTTATGTATGTACAAAATTGGTTTTCCTCTAAAAATGTCGTGGGTGCGGCTTATAATCAGGTGCGCTCTATAGTGCGGAAATTACGGTACTTGGGCAAGAAAGATGATTCTGATTCAAACTTTGTTATTTTGCCACTTGTTTTGAATCACGCCAGAAGGAGAGAGTTAAAAAAGAAAAAAAGAAGTGGAGGGAACAAAACAGGCTCCAGGAGATGACTTGTACAAGTTTGATTGTACTATCTTGGCATCTCACTTGCAAATATTCAGAATCTAGAGTTGCTGACCAGTGAACTGTCTTCTTGAACAATCTGTCCTCTATGTGTCTCCAAATCAATGCATGGCACCATCACCCCCTTCAACAACTTTGCGTATAAAAACTGCAACGTCACTCCCTTGCGAGCGTACCTTGACATCCCGCGCGTGTATCGTCTGCCTGCTGTATTTCAGGACGCAAGTCGATCTGCCAAGATTGCTTCCTGGCTCAAGGTCACTCCCTCGTCGTCATCCAGCTCCCTCTCCCGGATGTATTGATGCCGGCAGAGCCGCGGCTCTTGGCTGCTAAAGCAAAATCGATATTCCCCTAGCGCTCAGCGCTCGTGCTATAATATCCTCCAAACGCCAACTGCCAAAATGTTTATGCTGCATTCATGGGAGATGCTTAAGGAGACACCGTGAATGACATGCTGCATGGCTTAGAAGGATCGGAAATAAACTCTTTGGTTAAATGACCGGTACAAGTTCAAGGTTGGTACTTTATGGCAGTTTCTGGTCAAGGAAATCAATTTGATAAAAGAAGATTTGGTTTTGAAAGGTCGTGTTCTCAGGTCTATGGTTTGGGGATGTCGGGCCAGC